>CM035410.1:117045501-117273001 GCA_020310875.1 Ceratopteris richardii
AGAATGTCAAGTTTTGCATTACATGACCCAGTCAAGAGTATGTCATCGACATAAAGAACAAGCACTATAAGATCAGCCCCATTTTTGCGTACATAGAGTGTGCTTTCATCGGACAACATGTGAAGCCAAGAGCAATCAGTGCTTATGTATTTTGTCATACCATGCACGTGGAGCTTGCTTGAGACCATACAAGGCTTTATGCAAGCGACAAACCATATGCTCTTTCCCTTTCATAGCAAATCTAGGAGGTTGCTTCACATAGACCTCTTCTTGCAAATCTCCATTCAAGAAGGCTGTTTTTATGTCCAATTGATGCACTTTCCAACCTCGATGGGCAGCCAATGCAACCACGGTACGAATGGTAGTCATGCATGAAGTAGGTGCAAAAGTTTCCTCATAGTCAATGCCATATTGTTGCGCATATCCTTTGGCAACCAATCTAGCTTTGTAGCGATCAATGCTACCATCAGATTTTCTCTTAATCTTGTAAACCCACTTTGTACCAATGGCATTCTTTCCTTTTGGCAATTCACATAACTCCCAAGTACCATTCCTATGTATGGAATCCATTTCTGATTGCATAGCACTCATCCATTGTGGATCGTCACATGCATCTTCAAAAGAAAGTGGCTCTTCATTACATGTTGTAGCAATAAGAGAATAATCCACAAAATTACTTGATGCATGGTGAGAGCTTGACCTTGTTCTACCAAGTAAAGGTGCACTCAATTTGTTGTCCCGCAAAGTTTGTTTCAGCCACTTTGGCATAGATTGTGCACTCTTGATAGACATGCGTTCATTATGTAAAACATCTCAATATGTACATCATGCGTGGGTTGAATTTCATGCTCAGTTTCAACCATATTTTGTCGCATATGTTCAGCCATATGTGGCTGGAAATTTCCAACAGTTTTGACATTTTTTGGCTGAATTTTTTCAGCCATGTTTGGCTGCAAATTATCCACATTTTCAGCCCTATTTGGCTGGAATTTTTCAGCCCTTTGAACCTTAGTTGGCTGGTCTACATGGCCATAGTCAAGCGCACACCGTTTTGGAACAAAGGCATGAGTGTATCGAACACATCTTGTGAGCTAACTGTTGGCAGTTTTTTGCATTCAAGTAGAGGGAAAACTGAACTTTCAGCAAATACCACATCTCGACTCACAATAATTGTGTTCGTCAATGGATGGTACAACCGATATCCCTTACTTTCAGCACTATAACCAACAAATATACATTTCTTTGCTTTGTCATCAAGTTTGTGACGTTGTTGTGATGGCACAAGAGCATATGCCATACAACCAAACACACGCATATGACTAACCATAGGCTTATGACCATTCCAAGCCTCATAAGGAGTGATGACTCTCAATGCTTTTGTAGGGCAGCGATTCAACACATAATTTGCACACATGACCGCTTCCATCCAAAACTTATGAGGAAGATGCTTTCCTTTAACCATACATCGTGCCATTTCAAGTAAAGTTCTATTTTTACGCTCGGCAACACCATTTTGTTGAGGTGTATATGGCATCGTACATTGGTGTGAATTACCTCTTTCACGAAGAAAAGCATTAAACTCATGTGACATGTACTCACCACCACGATCCGTGCGTAGAGTCAAAAGCTTTTGTGAAGAAAAATTTTCAGCCATAGCTAAAAATGCTTTGAAGCAAGAAAATACCTCATTCTTTGCTTTCATAGGATACCCCATGTATGGCGAGTAGCATCATCAATGAAGGTAACAAAATATACATGCTTCCCAAAAGATGGAGTCTTGACCGGACCACATACATCACTATGAACAAGTTGCAATTTTCTTGTAGTGTGTGTGTGACTATCTTTTGGAAAAGAAGCACGATGCATTTTTCCAAGAATGCAACCTTCACATGCATGCTTTTCAATGGACTCAAGTGTAGGCAAGCCAATAACCATGTCCTTCTTTTGCAAGTAGAGCAAACTATTGAAGGTTAAATGACCAAAACGAGCATGCCAAATCTCCATTTCAGCCATGGAAGAAGTATGAGCAACCAAGGCATTCGAGGCAGCCTCTTGTATGTATCCATGCGATACAAACCATCACATAATGTACCGGACATCACGATAACATCGCCATTGCTGAAATCATGAACCATACACTTATCATCAACAAAGTGTACATGAAGTCTTGCTTTGGCAATCAACGGAACTGAAATTAAGTTTCTTCTTGATACCGGGCACATACAATGCATTTTTCAAGAGAATCACACCTCCATTTGCAGTCGTAAGCTCAATTTCTCCTACTCCAATGATAGGATAAGAGGCATTGTTTGCACACACCACATGTCCTCCTTTAGGTGCATCTTTCAAAGAGGCAAAAATATTTTGCATGATGTTATGTGCTTTGAAGCACCACTATCAAAGAACCAATCCGAATCAGCCTCACTCACAACCATGCATTTAGAATGTAAAGAAGCATCATAATGACATGTAACAACACATGCCCAAAAATCTTGAGCCATGTTAGCTTCATCATTCTTTGCATTTGCTGAATTTTTAGCAATAGACATGTCGGATTCCTTCTTCTTTTCATTGCGTTTAGCAAGCTTTCTACACTCATCAATAGTATGACCAGCCTTCCGGCAATATTTGCATCTCTTCTTCTTTTGCAAATCACCGTCATTAGAGGAATGAGTGGAAGAGGAAGCTTGAGGCTTTGGTTTTGATGAACCAAAAGCTGAACCATACTTGCTTTTCCCTTTTGTGAGATAGCAAGTGCTTGCGTTCCCTCAATCAAACCACTCCTATTCACTCTAGATTGCTCTTCTTGCAAAAGAAGAGACACAACCTCATCAAATGCATACATATTAGGATTTCCTTTTGCAACCAAACGGAGTGTAGTAGCAAAGCTTTGAAAGGATTCCGGTAATCCTTTCAACAATGTAGAAATGAGTGATGCATCCGGAATGATCTTATCTATGTTTGCCAATTGCTCTTTCAAGTCCTTGATGCATGTCACATACACATCCACTGACTCATTTTCAGCCATACATACATCCTCAAGTTGCTTCCTCAAGTATGCAACACGTGCTTCATTACGCACGGCATACAAAGAAGCAAGAGTGTCCCATGCCTGTCGTGATGTAGAACATGATCGAATGTGTGGAACTATATGACGCTTCACTGAAAGTGCAATCAAAGCATGAGCTTGAGCATCCTTTCCATCCCATCTAAGCTGCTCCTGTGTAGGGTGGAGAAGGAGAAACCACTGTACATCGAAGAGAAGCTCCATCTATGACAGTAGAACTGTGAAGTAGAAACACCTGCCGGTCTTCGATCTACATCTGCCACTATTTTCCAAAGTTGTTTTGCAACAAGGTGCTTCAGCATGTAAGACCACATCGGATAGTTGGTCCCATCAAGCTTATCTTCAGCTTGAAGCATGCCAAACAAGTCATTGTTGCCCGCCATTTCACTAAGGAATAAGAATGTGACAAAATCTTCACTTCGAACGAAAACTGAAATGAGTTCTGAAATTCAGCTCACAAACCGTCACTCTGATGGCGATTCTGACTGCACGAATGGCTTTGAAATTGGGGTAAAACCCCAGCACACGTGGTGGAAATGTTCCGGCTGCTGAAATTCACACTTCTATGCTCTGAAGTCGATTTGCACTGTTAAAGTGCGCGCGTGCCGCGACGCGAAAAAACGAAACTTGAGAAGAAGTTGAACCTGCTCTGATACCACTGTTGGGTGTGTGTAGAAGTGCGAGAGACACACAAGAAGCACACACAAAGAGCACAAACGCAGCAAAGACACACGAAGAAGACGATGGCTGGAATAGCTCTCTCTATTGATCGATGAACTGAACTGAAGTAAGAGCTGAATAATATCCCTAATTACAAGAGTACCACCACATATGAGAGTATCAAGTATGTGGTAACATGGGGAAAAAACCTCTAGCCAGCACTAGAGTAAAAAGTGCCCATGTATAGGGAAAAGGTTCACATCAAAGCTACTCGAGGACACATAAGTGTAACAGAAGCAACATAGGAAAATGACTTGAGCTTGAGGGGAAGTGTTGAAGTTAAGAAACATTTCAAGCTCAAGAGTGTGGGACTTTGTTTTCCGGGGTAGAGCCCTCTGCAATAAACCATTCCTGCGTCTTTCTTCTTTGCCTCTTTAGCAGCTAGTTTTGGACAGCTCTTAATGGCATGATCATTTGCTTTACAATATTTGCAAAACATTTCGGATTTTCTGATTTCTTCTCATCTTTGTCTTGCTTCTTTGATTGTGCAGAAATTTGCAGATTTCTCCTTACTAGTTGAAGAGCTCCAGTTTCCTTGCCCTTCTGACTAGCCAAGAAAGATTGATCTTCAACATGCATAATAGACCTATTCTACCTAGACTGATCTTCATACATCAGAACAAAAACTAGCTCTTCAAATGTTAAGCCATTTGGATTTCCTTCACCATCAACGAAGAGTAGAATCAAAACTCCGATATGAGTCGGGAAGACTCATTCAGAACTGTCTGCACAAGTGAACTGTCAAGAAGGACTTCATCAATACAAATCAATTGTTCCTTCAAATCCTTGATCTTTGTCAGATAATTGTCTTTAGAATCACCTTCATTCATGTGCTCACTCTCCAACTATTTTGGAGGTAAGCAACACGATCCTCATTCCTAGCCTGATACAATGTGGTTAGTGTATCCAAAGCATCCTTAGCTCTTCTACAAGATTGAAATGTGAGGATAATGGCAATTTGATAGAAAAAAGCTATCAACACTGTGCACAATATTCCATAGTCCTTTTGCAACCAATACATATAAGCCCATAACGAGTAGTTGGTACCATCCAACTTATCCTCAAAAACCAACATACAAATACATCATTGCTTTCAGCTATGGACGGTGACAAAGATACCTTGATGCAGAAAAATTGATTGTAATCTTAGTTGAATATAACTGCCCAGATGAATTCTGCTAAAACTGTAGGAGACTTCGAGATGCTTATACTAGCGAACTAAAATTGGTATATACCTTTGGCACAAAAAGGCAAAATAGCCTACGTAAGTGCTATGATAGTGTGCTCGACGGCTGAAACGAGCTTAGTTCGCAATTTTGGCACCAAACAGTGAATCTCTTTTGATCGCTAAAACACCCTGAATATGCTCACCAAAATTCGTATGATTTTGAGACGGCAACCAAAGATGTGGTCAACGACACCCTATATCAAGCGGTAACCTACCCTGATACCAATTGTTGGAGTTAGATGTCTGCGAAAGCACGTGAATAGCACAAGGAGGAAGAAGAAGCTTGTTGTCAGGATCTTGCTCACGCGCATATAGAGATTACGGATGCTGAAACACACAGACAAATAGACGCAACAAGAGACGAGACAGAACGTAGTATTGGGTGCAATCGCCCCCCATGCACTCTATTTCGACAGTCCACAGAGTGCATGTATTATAGGACTTTTGATTACGTCGAAAAGAGTGTTACATGAGAGCAACTTCCAAAAGCAGGCATGAAACTAAAGTTGGTAACTTTTAGAGAAAGCCATTGCTTTCAATAATAGAAACTGCGGTCTACAACGACCCTTATTCTAACCATTACTTTTCTAACAATAGAACCTTCTACGCAGGTTTATTTACAAGCTAAATAATAATTATTCGGATTATTGATATCCACCCTTTCACAGCTTTGCACAGTCCATCACAAACCTTCAGCTGCTATATCAAAAACATCAAAAACACATTATACATTAATAATATAACACTTTAAAATGCATTGTTCAATAATAATTTAACATTCCAACAATGCATTGTTCAACATATTCCATGTTACAATCCCAACAATGCATTGGCCAACATACTCCATGTTACAATCCAACAATGCATTGTTCAACATATTCCATGTTACAATCCAACAATGCATTGGCCAACATATTCCATGTTACACTCCAACAATGCATTGTTCAACATATTCCATAAGTTATAACATATTTCTCTATTTTCACACATCGATTGTGCATAACCCAAGATCCTGACAACAAAGCTTGGAGCACAACACACATACTGATGCATTACACTAGAATGTACAAAGATAAGTAAGCCCTTTAGGGCTATAGGCATATATACAAGCGAGGGGAAAAAAACCTCCTAAAGAGGGAAAAAAGTGTTCCGGTGGTCCCAGTGTGTTCACACACATCACTACCTAAATATATCAATAGATATAAGGTATATGAACACAAAAGTGGAGGTTGCGAACACGATGGCATAAGTCTCTTGAAGGTACAAAGATTGGAGGACTCAAGGAAGCAATCAACATAAGAGACATAGGGTGAAGCAACATAGGAAAATGACTTGAGCTTGAGGGGAAGTGTTGGAAGTTAAGAAACATTTCAAGCTCAAGAGTGTGGAGCCATGCCCCAAGTTTCAGCTTCCACATCATCCACAATCAAAGGATGATGATTTCCATGAGTTGGAGGCATCCAAGCATGTTTAGAATAGAAAGAAATTAAATAGATAAGAAATAGGTCACCTCTTGAGTGATTGGACCTCACTTTTTGACATGTATATGTTTTTGATTGGTTAAAGAGGTTAGTACAACGACCTCCAAATTTTTTAATGAGTTGTGGTATGAATTAGTTTGTGCTAAAACACACCCCTCTCTAGTATTCTCTACATATTTTGTAGAGATTTCATTTTATACACTCTATCAATGTAGATGATCTTGGTAGACCCCCTGTTATTGTAATTGTTGTTTCTCCTTCATTGCGAATCCATTTCTAGTTATTTTTGTCTTGATGAAAACCATACTTGGAACTTGGTACCAGCTCAAGAAGGCATAAAGATGACAAGTAATAAGTGGGTTTACAAAATTAAGAGAAATTCAGATAGTTACATTGCTAGGTACAAAGCAAGGTTGGTGGGAGAAATGCTTCTCCCAAAGCCATGCGATTGATTATGATGAAACTTTTAGGCTCCTAGCAAGGAGGCCAACAATTAGGACTTCTATTGCAGTGGCCACATCAAATACATGGAGCTTATATCAGTTGTATGTGAATAATGCATTCCTTAATGTATAGCTTCAAGAAGTATCTACATGAGCCAACCTCAAGGATTTTCTAATATTAGGTGTCCAAATCATGTTTGAAAGATAAGGAAAGCATTTTAAGGACTAAGGCAAGCCCAAAGGGCCTAGAATCAAAGGTTAGTGGATTATTTATCAATGTGTGGATACAAAGAAAGTGTTGCAAATCCATCACTTTACATGAAGAAGCAAGGAGACAAGAAGATATAGATATGCATCTATGTGGATGACTTGATCATCATAGGAAGTGATATTGCACATATTACAAATATCAAATCAAACCTAGGAAAGGTGATCAAGATATTTGATCTTGGAATGCTTAAGTATTTATTACAAATAAATGTAATCGATGCACACAATGACATCTTCTTGATTCAAAGAAAATAATCATTGAGGCATCATCGAGTGTCCAAATGCCATGATTTTATTGTAATTTGAAAATTCTTTAAGTCCCTCTTGAGTGTGAAAAGTTTTCATTTACAGTCTTTGCATGTGGGCAAGGTAGCAAGGTCTATGCTCAACAAAATGAATATGCTGCATTGTTATTAGGGAGAGGCTACATACACAGCCACATGAAAACCATATATTTCACATCTTAAGATATTTTGGCATGTATGTACATGTACCTCAAGATTCGAGGTCAAGTTAGAAGCCAAATCGGCAACATGTACCTTGTTGGGATATTCTATGGAACAAAAGGGAAATAAATGCTACAAATGCATCACCAAGGAGTTGAAGGTAAGTAGTTATGTTGCCTTTGATTATTTGAATCCTTGGTATGCACGTACAATTTGATTGCAAGTTGAAGAAATATGTGAGATAGATAAGAAGAATGATGATAGGTCTCATGAAAATATAGTTTAAGTGGTCCAAGCAACTCATCTAGCACAAGGACACCCTCACCTTGGATCAGAAGGCTAAGGAAAGAAGGAAGCTATGTAGGTAAGAGCATGTTGTAAGATGAAGAGATAGAAGAAATTCAAACCCTGCGAGTGGGAAAAAAAAACAAAGAAGATGGCAACCACACCTAAAGGAAGTGAGAGATAGTCCTCATGAGTAAGACATCCAGTTCAAAGGTTGACATATCTAATTTCATTGCAATAATTATGCATACACGACTCAAGTAATCAAGGACAAAGAATCGACTATCTATGAAGACTATCATGATCATCTTTCGAAAGCAAGAAAAGTAGCTAGATACATCAATCACACCATCAAACAGGGCCTATTTTACTCTTATGATGATGATCTAAGTATCAAAGGATATAGTGATGTTTATTGGGCATGTAGCAAGGATGATCCAAGGAGTACATGATGTTATGTTTTCTTGATAGGTACAGACGTGATCATATGGATCTCTAAGCAGTAACCTGATGTTGCTCTTCATCCACAGAGGCTCAATGTCAAGGTTTAGCATTGACTATATGTGAGTTATTATGGCTTAAAAACTACTTAGGAACCTCGAAGTGGAAGTGGAAGTGGAGGAGTTTCCTCTTTATGAAGATAAAATTTCAAGCATCTACCTAGCCAACAATGTAGTGTTTCATGCAAGGAGAAAGCACAAAGAGGTCCATTATCACTTCATTAGAGTTATAAGGTATATGAACACAAAAGTGAAGGTTGCAAACATGATGACATAAGTTTGTTGAAGGTACAAAGATTGGAGGAATCAAGGAACCAATCAACATGAGAGACATAGGATGAAGCAACATAGGAAAATGACTTGAGCTTGAGCGGAAGTGTTGGAAGTGAAGAAACATTTCAAGCTCAGAGTGTGGGGGCCATGCCCCAAGTTTCAGCCTCCACATCATCCACAATCAAAGGATGATTATTTCCATGAGTTGGAGGCATCCAAGCATGTTTAGAACAGAAAGAAATTAAATAGATAAGAAATAGGTCACCTCTTGAAGTGATTGGACCTCACTTTTTGACATAAGTTTGTTGAAGGTACAAAGATTGGAGGAATCAAGGAACCAATCAACATGAGAGACATAGGATGAAGCAACATAGGAAAATGACTCGAGCTTGAGCGGAAGTGTTGGAAGTGAATTAAGGAGTGGTCTGAAAGGAAGATGCACTTAAAGTGAAAAAGTTGGTTAATGGAGAGAATTAGTGTGGATGAAAACTTAAAGTAGAAACCAAAAGAGTGGTAAACTCATGACTCTCTGTGTGTATAAATATGTGGGCTTTGCTCCATATTGGGGGTCTCCGAATGTTTTTGTTTGGCAGGCCATTTCATGTTTTGTTGCTGGCAGATATAATCTGAGGAAGGAGAATTACCATCTTCAGAACGACGTCCTGAAGGAGGAGGTAGCACACGGAATTGAAAGGCACTTTTGCAGTCAGCGATGATGCTCAAAAGATTTCTGAAGATGACGATCACACTTTTGCGTAGAAACTTCAACAACGATACGGACTGATTGTGAGCTTTTTGTATTTGAAACTCAAATTCTTTTGAGCATATCGTGCGCTTCTTTTTTTTGTTTCCTTCTGTCACCCGTAGGAGAGTTACCAGAGCTGGAGATTGGAGATCATGGCAACGCACAGGAGAAGGAATTTGTGTTGTGATGCTGATACAGAGAATATGCGGAAAGATTGACACAAATGAGTCAATAAGAGACGTGGCAGACAGTTTTGCACAGAACGTTTGAAGACATTTGATGCTGCTAATAACACTAAAATAATGATTGATGTTGCATAGAGATTTATGAAGCTTGCAGTGTTGTGGCAATTCATGAGAGCACGAGAAGGGAGAGGCGCAGAGTAGAGGAAAGGGAGGCGGATTCTCACTGTAGAAAAAGGAGCGGGGGAGCAGATTTCATCCGGAGCTCTCTGGCAGTGATCCTCTCGATAACTATGTGAAAAAAGGCGAACGATCTCTGTAGCTGACAACATTGATGATATGAATTGATCTACCAAAACAACGCTCATCATCCGGTGTTCATCCCAATACTGTACATTGCTTTCCTCTGTTATTTTTCTTGATATACACTATCTTTTTTGGTGATGATATTAGTGTCAACAGTCTTTGAAGTTCTAAGTACGTCAAATATAGCAGTATATGATGTAACAGCAAATGTATCGTTGAAGATAATTGATCGCGATAAAGAAAATTCATTGTCGTTCGAACTATGCACTATTTTCTTTGCGATGCTAATGGCGTGGAGACTTTATACGGATATGATTTGTGCTGCGTGGATTAAATTAAAATGATTTGTTATACTGAAACTTTATGATACATCAGTGAAAAATCTGAGTTTACTTTTACACGGCTTCAAAACACATTTGTTTTGCTGCAATCCAAACATGAACAATAGCTCTATTTATGCGCTATGTTCTGTAGTCCACGTTAATAGTTAAATTCTATAATTTGGAATTAACATAGGAAACCATATTCCAGATCTCTGCATTAGGAAGAAACATGCGCAAATTGATTCAAAGCAGTTCCTATAACGGTGATTTTTCAGGATTTGTGAGAGAATTTGAAGCTAACAGTGAAATTTCAAGCATTAAATTTTGATTCTCTATGTCATAGTGAACAGTATTTAAGTTTTCTAGATTAAGAGAAGTGTTTTATTCCGCCAACTGTCATATAGAAATTATATGAAGTTTTGTTAGTACAAAAATGAAGTGTTTTATTCAAGGTTCCCATTGATTTAATGATTAAGATTCATTATTAGAAACCTTTATTTTATACGAAAATCTTATAATATATCTTCCTACATTTGTTTTTCTAATCAGAAACTTCAATCTATGATTTGCTTAATTTCCATTGAGCTTCTTTGGATTCGTTAAGAAACCCAAGGCTTCGATTTGATCCGAAAAAGAGCAATTATAATGAAGTATGAAAAGTCTTAAATTGGACTACTAATCATTACCTGAGCTTGCTTCAAGCACCCGGCGTGCGCCGTACTTTTCGACGGTTGGCTTGATCCACCGGCCGTCGCTTTCGCGCCGACAACGCGACCTCCAAATTTTTTAATGAGTTGTGTTATGAATTAGTTGTGCTAAAACACAGCCCTCTCTAGTTATTCTCTACATATTCTGTAGAGATTTCATTTTATACACTCTATCAATGTAGATGATCTTGGTAGACCCCCTGTTATTGTAATTGTTGTTTCTCCTTCATTGCGAATCCATTTCTAGTTATTTTTGTCTTGTGAGAAATCTTGTAGGTTCTACTTTGAGTGGTGTAAGTCCCCAAATGAGTGTGTCCATAAGTTCAGAGAAATATCCATAACATTATCTATGTAGTTAGCTAATACTCTGTAAAGAGATGAAGTAGTATGTTCTGATGTAGGTCGCTGAGGCACGATCTATTGCCCAAATGGAGTGATTTTACTCTCATTTGAAAGTTTCTCTAAGCCCATTTTGAGTGTGCAAAGTTTTATTTTACACTCTCTACATGTACTCAGAGAAACATAGAAAACACACAGCCTCTATTTGAAAAGATCAGGATCCTAGTAGGCTTCATTTGCTTTCATTGTGCACATACGAGTGTTTGTCCTCCAACAGAATAGTCATGCTATGAGCTAGAGGAGAAGCTTTATGAAAGAGGGAAGGATCGCACCAAAGGATCCCATCTTTACATGCATGATGACCTTGTCCCACGTTTTTCATTGTTTATCACGGGGAGCCCATATTAGAACACATGTCTCTTTGAGCTATCCCCTTGAACTAGTTGAAAGCATTCTTCCCCTTTCTTTATTAGGACGTGAGCATGTTGAATGAGTAGTGTAATTGAAAGAAGGTGATGGATGTGGCAGCAAGGGCTTGGAGCAAGATGCATAGAATTTGGTAGGGAGGTGGGTATAGTGTGAGAGTGTTGAGGAGTGGTTTGCGCCAAGCCAAATATCATGTAGATGAGCTGATCAAAAATATATTGCGCCATGAAGGGCCAAACACTCCTTTTGCATGGATGAAATGGAACAGGCATGCATAATCTCAATCTTTATAGAGCTAGTACCCCCAAAAGAAGGAGAGAAAGGCTTGTGCACCGTTGCTTGAACAAGTCCTCCTTTTTTGAAGCCGACGCAAAGGTTTGATTATATGTGGAATCCGCCAACTTGGAAGCTAAGTAACCCATTCAAACTCTTTGCAAGGCTGCGACTATTAAGGGGTTACAAAAAAGGAAACTTTGCATGGTTTCTACTATTAAGCGTTTGTAGTCCAAGGGTTAGGATAATTGCCTTCCAAGCAATAGATCCGGGTTCGATTCCCGGCAGACGCATTACATGGGCAGTTTCAACGTTGTGTAGAATGATACACAGTACGTAATTGGGGTTGTTGGTGTGCGTTACAAACACAGGGAGTATATTTGACATTCTTGAACCTCAATAGCAACCTCAAATCATGGTGATGGTTCTAAACTTTTTCTCTCTCACACTCAGACGTTTCATGATTCTCCACATCGTTTGTCTGGTTTTTTGGAGTTTGCTTGGCTTCTCCCTCCTTTCACTTGTAAGAATCACTTGTAAGAAGCATCACATGCACCATAGAAACGTAAAAAACCGAGAGCTCCCATGATCCCATCAATGAGGGAGAAGCAAGATGACATCCATTGGCTCCAAACTCATCATGAGGAGATAACTCGTCAAAAGTAAACACCAAAATCAAGCCTGCAAACATATTGCAAGGTTTAGTTACATCTCAAGGCATAGACAAGAATGGGTGGAGAGAGAGTTTGCAAGGTTTAGTTACATCTCAAGGCATAGACAAGAATGGGTGGTGAGAGAGAGAGGAAAGGAAAGATTCGCAAGAAGACTTCACCAACGTTTTACCCACTCACACAATCTACACATACGGGATTACCATTCGATTCACATCGTTTCCGAGCATCATATCCACCATGAAAGTAAGAAAGAGAGAAAAGACAACGAGAGACAAACAACGTGATGATATTTTCTCCACAGTAGACCTAAAGGATATTTTCGCCATAGGAGCTTTTCTCAGAGTTTCTATGTGGGAGATACTCCAGGTGATTAAAAGTTCATATCACCTTTTTCTCTCTCGCATTAAAATTTTGATTTGAGCTTGTTGTGGACTCCAAGCACACTACACCGTCACTTGATTGTGTAGGCTATTTTGTCCTTTTGGGCCAAACATATATATATATATATATATATATATATATATATATATATATATATATATATATATATATATATATATATATATATATATATATATATATATATATATATATATATATATATATATATATATATATATATATATATATTTTTTTTTTTTTTTTTTTTTTTTTTTTTTTTTTTTGGTCCGCTAATACAAGCACCCAAAAGTTTGCTATAGGTTAGCAGAGCTTGACAAGGGGTTTCTATTCAACCTTTGAGATACGTTCAATTTCTTTTGCCTTAGGATATCTAGTCGTTGCCCATGCATGAAATCCTGATGTATTGTGCATGTTTGCTATTGAGGATAACTTGGATGGTACTAATTACCCATTGTGGGTATATATGATGCATCATATATTGGTGTGGCTCCCATTGCACCTAATCCAATGCAACTTGGTTGAGATGGCAGAGGTAGAGGGGCACATGCATTGGTAGCCTTGTCTCTCAAATAATCCATTGGTCCTCATAGTCGCTCCTGCAAGACAACAAAAGACGCTTGGGATACTCTTGCAACGTTTTACCAGACAAGAGATGAGGTTCGTGTTGCTTACCTCCCAAAATAGTTGGAGAGTGAGCGTATGAATGCAGGAGAGCCAATGGACACTGTTTTGACAAAGATCAAAGATTTGAAGGACCAATTGATTTTTGTTGATGAAAGCTTGCCGGATAGTTCACTTCTATAGATTTTTCTTAATGATCTACTAGGTTCATATCACACTTTTGATTCTACCCTTGGGTTGATAATGAAAAGCAATCCAAATGCCTTAAGGTTTGAGGAGTTAGTCTTTGTTTTGTGACACGAAGACTAGTCCGGGTAGAGCAGGTCAATTATCCATGGTGAACATCGAGCTTTCTTACCTCATGAGAAGGCAAAAGGTATACTAGAGATCATATACTTGTAATAAAAAGTATGCTCATGTTGCATGTTAGAAGTCAATAGATAACAAGGTTAAAGCAAGGAGCTAGAAAGATCAAAGAGAAGGAAACATTTTGCAGATCCAGCAAGAAGAGGCCTAATCATTTTTTCATTACTTATTTTCAATCAAAAGTGATTTTCATCACTATACCAACATTATAAATACCGTTTTTAGTAGATTAGACTCCAATTTGTTCAAGCCAAGGAGTCATCGAGCTTGAGGAGTATTATGTTGATATATTTTAGGTAGTGATGTGTGTGAACACACTAGGACCGCCGGGGCACTTTTTTCCCTCTTTAGGAGGTTTTTTTCCCCCGACTACTATATACGCCTATTGCCCTAATGGGCTACTTATCTTTGTACATTCTCTAGTAATACATTCAATATTGTGTGTTGTGCTCCAAGCTTCTTCTTCTTCCTTGTGCTGTTCGCGTGCTTCCGCAGACATCTAACTCCAACAATTGGTATCAGAGCAGGTCGTCGCTTCATCTAGGGTGCCATCGACACTCCTCTGTTTGCAGTCTCAGAATCGTACGAATTTTGGTGAGCATACTCAGGGTGTTTCTGAGATCAAAACAGCTTCGATCTCTGGTGCCGAAATCACAATTTGAGCTCATTTCGGCCTCCGAACGCACTATCACAGTGCTTGTGCAAGCTATTTCGTCTTTTTGTGCCAAAGGTATATACCAGTTTTTGTTCGCTAGTTTAAGCGTCTCAAAGTCTGCTACAGGTCTAGCAGAACTCGTCTGGGCAGTTCTGTTCAACTTTTTCAGATACAGTCAATTTTCTGCATCGAGGTATTTTAGTCACCGGCCATGGCTGAAAGCAGTGATGTATTTCGTATGTTGGCTATTGAGGATAAGTTGGATGGTACCAACTACCCATTATGGGCTTATATGATGCGACATGTATTGGTTGCAAAAGGATTGTGGAACATTGTGCAGGGTATTGAAAGAAGTCCTGTTACACCTGTAATAACAGGTACTACAAATACAGGTGCTGGAGCTGATGAAGATGGTGTCGAAGATGATATTGTTCAGATTCCTGTTCGTGTTGCTGTTTCTCTTGCACCTACTGCAGAGCAGATTCGTTGGGATGGCAGAGATGCCCAGGTACATGCATTGATAGCTTTGTCTGTGAAACGTGCCATTATTCCTCATATTCGCTCTTGCAGAACAGCTAGGGATGCTTGGGATACACTTACCACATTGTACCAAGCTAGGAATGAGGCTCGTGTTGCTTACCTCTGAAAACAGTTGGAGAGTGAGCACATGAATGAAGGTGATTCTATGGACAGTTTCCTAACGAAGATCAAATATTTGAAGGAACAGTTGATTTCTGCTGATGAGGTTATACCAGATAGCTCACTTGTGCAGACCGTTCTGAATGGTCTTCCTGATTCATACCAGAGTTTTGCTTCTACTCTTCGGTTGATGATGAAAGGCAATCCGAATGCCTTATCATTTGAGGAGTTAGTCTCTGTTCTGTTGCAGGAAGATCAGTCCAGGCAGAACAGGTCCATTATGCGTATTGCAGATCAAGCTTTCCTGGCTAATCAAAAGGGCAAAGGAAAATGGAGCTCTTCTACTAGTAAGCAGAAATCTGCAAATGCTGCACATTCGAAGAACCAGGATAAAGATGAGAAGAAATCAGAAAAGCAGAAATTGTTTTGCAAGTACTGTAAAGGGAATGATCATATCATAAAGAACTGTCCAAAACTCGCAGCAAAAGAGGCAAAGAAAAAGGAGGCTGGAATGGTTGTTGCAGAAGCCTCTACACTAAAAACAGAGTCTGCTAATCTTGTGCAAGAAGAAGAATGGGCGTTTACTACTGTTTGCAGTTTTGACCCATCTTCTCATGAGCAATGCATGTCTGCAGTGGACTCAGATGTTTGGTACTTCGACAGTGGGGCGACCAAACATATTACCTCAGAGCGCAGTTTCTTCTCTTCACTCGAGCCTGCCCCTACAGGGAATACTCTCACATGCGCCAACAACTCCTCTTATCTTGTTATGGGAGTTGGTAAGATCATTCTGACTACTGTTGATGGTAGTTCTTTCACCTTGTCAGATGCTTTATTTATGCCAGGGATCAAGAAGAATATGTTATCAGTTTCTGCATTAGCCAAGATTGGCTTGGTTGTGAAATTTGTTGATGACAAATGTACAGTTCATGATCTATCAAATGGCGATGTTATTATTGCTTCTGGCATTTTATGTCGTGGGCTGTATAAGCTCATAGACTATGAAAGATCTGTGAATGATTCGGCATGTGCAGTTCATGATTCTCAGGCTATGTCAGATGCAAAGCTTTGGCATGCACGCTTTGGTCATCTGAATTTTGCTAGTTTGCTACGCCTACAGAAATCTCATATGGTGTCTTCTTTGCCCAAGCTTGAGGCACCTCGAAAACATGTATGTGAAGGTTGTATTTTGGGCAAAATGCAGTGTTCCTCCTTTCCAAAAGATTGTTCAGTTCGGGCTACACAAAAATTGTAGCTTGTACACAGTGATGTCTGTGGTCCTATGCAAACACCTTCTTTTGGAAACTATCTTTACTTCGTGACTTTCATTGATGATTTTTCTAGGCATGCATGGGTATATCCAATGAAGGCAAAGTCCGAAGTGCTTTTGTGCTTCAAACAGTTTTTAGTTTTGGATGAAAATCTATCAGCATGTAAAATGGGCACCCTCCGTTCTGATCGAGGGGGGGAATATATGTCTTCTGATTTTAATGCATTTCTGGCTAAACGTGGGATAAAACACCAGTGTACAGTGCCGTATACACCTCAATAGAATGCAGTTGCTGAACGGAAGAACAAGCCAGTCAAGAGTCAGGCTTTACCACATAGTTTCTGGCTTGAGGCTGTCATGTGTGCAGCATATGTACTTAACAACTGTCCCACTAAAGCGCTGCAGTCTATCACTCCATATGAGGCTTGGCATGATCGCAAGCCATCTGTTGCTCTTCTGCGTGTTTTTGGTTGTTTGGCATATGCATTAGTGCCTGAATAACATCGCATAAAATTGGATGATAAGGCAGTAAAATGTATTTTTGTTGGGTACAGTTCTAAAAGTAAAGGCTGTCGTCTATATCATCCACAGACTAAACGCATTCTGGTTAGCCGTGATGTGGTTTTTGTGGAAGATGCTATTCAGCCATTGCTTTCATGTGCCAAGGAGACATCTGTTAGCTCCAAAGACATGTATGATACTTTGATGCCTCTTTTTATAGGTGGAAAGTCTAGTGTTGGTCCTAATGAGGCAACTTCTCAGCCTTTGCAGGTTTCACATGATGATGTAGATTATTCCATTTTTGATGCAGATTTACATGACACACTTGTTGATGAGAGAGTTGATATTGAGCAGGCAAAAACTATGCCAAAATGGCTGGTGCAGACTTTGCGTGACAGCAAATTAGATGCACCTTTGTCATATCGTACTCGTTCAGGCTCTCATAGTGCCTCCTTTGCATCAGATTGCTATGTTATGGTTGCGTCTAGTCTTTGTGATGAGAATGAGCCGGTTTCTTTTGATGAAGCACAAAATTCAGAAAATTGGATGGCTGCTATGCAATCTGAATATGATGTTATAATGAAGAATGGTACATGGTCTTTATGTGACTTGCCTCCTGGTAAGAAGGCCATTGGCACTAAGTGGGTACACAAGTTGAAGCGTAAACCTAATGGTATAGTTGACAGGTATAAGGCTAGGCTTGTTGCAAAGGGTTATGTGCAGGAAAGAGGCATTGATTTTGATGAGACCTTTGCACATACATGCCGTATGACTACTGTTCGGAGCATTTGTGCACTTGCAGCCCATCATGGTTGGAATGTACATCAGTTGGACATTAAAAGAGCAATTCTGAATGGTGACTTGCATGAAGAAGTGTATGTTCTTCAACCGCGTGGCTTTGTGGAGAAAGGGCATGAAAACCGGGTGTGCAGGTTAAAGAAGGCATTATATGGTTTAAAGCAAGCACCACGTGCTTGGTATGAGAAGATACATGCCTATCTGGTTGCACATGGTTTTGAAAACAGTCCAACTGAAAGAACCTTATATGTTAAGCGTGCTAATGATGTGCTTCTGATCATTGTTATCTATGTTGATGACATGCTGCTCACTGGTCCTATTGAGAAGCATATTGCTGATTTCAAGGCTGATTTGCATGCCTCATTTGAGATGTCTGATTTGGGGCATTTGCATCACTATTTGGGCATTCAGTTTATGCAAGTTGATGGTGGAATGGCTTTGTGTCAAGCGAAATATATTGACACATTATTGTAGCGTTTTGGCCTTGAAGACTGTAAGCCTATTGCCACTCCTATGGAGACAGGTTTACGATTGAGTCTTCATGATGCTGGAGATGCATTTGATGTTGTTCTCTATCAGTAGGCTGTTGGATGCTTGATTTACTTATGCATTACTCGACTAGATATTCAGTTTGTTGTCTCACAGATGAGCAGATTTATGCATTGCCTAGGAGTCACGCATTGGAAGGCGGTTAAGTGCATCTTTCGCTACTTGAGTGGTACTTGGCTACTTGGGTTGTTTTATCCCAAGGGGGGATCACTACCGCCAGATTTGCATGCTTTTTCTAACTCAGATTGGGCTGGTTGCTATGACACTCGTGTGTCCACCAGTGGTTTTTGCTTCATGCTTGGTAGCTCATGTATATCTTGGTTGAGCAAGAAGCAGCCTACTGTGGCCACTTCCAGTTGTGAGGCTGAGTATAGGGAAGCTTTCATAGTGACTGTTGAGTGTGTGTGGTGTTGCAGAGCTAAAGAGAGCACAAGGCAGAGAGAAACACGGGCCCCAAAATTTTTCCGATTTGGACATCACATCTTTGTATCATAACCATTCTTGTAATATACTTTCCGTTGTAAAGGCACTAGAGGAGTCCTCTAGATGCATCCCCACGGAAGATTAGAGATTTACCCATGTAAAATAGTAGGAAATTAGTCTTTTATTGAATAAAGTGCCGGTCTCTTGTGTGACAGGACCATTTTTAGGGCACAAGTATATAAGTCAAATGTGACTCTTTGTAAAGGACTTTTTGCCATTGTGAGGAAAGAGAGCACAGAAATTCGAATTTGTGTCTTCTTCACTCTGTATCTTCTTCTCTGTGAGCTTGTATGCATGTGTATTGCTTGGAAAGAGTGCTTGTGAGTGTTGTCTATCCATGAAAGTTTTTATTTGCTGTAGGTAAGGTGTGTGCGAAGTGTAGGAAGTGCTGAAGTGTAGGAAGGTATTTCCCATGACTCAGTATTTTGCTCATAACTTGAAGTAGGAGCGTCAGAATTGAGTGAAACCACTGCCATTGGATGCGTCTTCTCGAGAGCTTCGAAACACATATGCTATTCTCTATATTTGGAGCTCGAAGCTCGGAGAAAAGTTCAAAATACTGACGGCTGCTGCACCAAGTATCGTGACACCATGACCAACAGTTGAAGCTTGTTTGGATAAGTCTTTGCCTTGTTTACACTCTTTGAGTAGTTCATTTGCATTGATCATTACATGATTGCATGTCCTCATACACTCGGCTAGGTTTGTATACTCTTTGGATTGATAATTAAAAGCGTGTATCCCCACTATATGCACTTGAGAGGGGATTGAGGTATAGTCTCTTTCTCCGCAAGTCCTTAAGTTGGTACTTAGGTCAACACACTTTTTGGCGCCGTTGTCGGGGAATGACAAATCAAACCGACGCATTCATGTGATGGTAAGTAGCTTTTTGCATTGAAGCAAGAGGAGGAGTGGTGATTTTCTCTTCTTTGGTAAGTCATTTTCAACCGCACTTGCTACTTCTCATTCTTGGTGTGTAGTGAGTTGTTAGCCTATAATACGAAGAGTGAGGGAGTAGAGTAGGTAGCTAGAGTAGTGTTCAGTCTTTTTTTTAGTTGAGTTCTTCTTTTGAAGTAGAAAAAATCCCAAGTATAAAAGCCCAAAAAGTATCACTTTGCAAGTTACTTGTGTTCTTGAGCAAGTATCGTAAGAGTTCCAGTCGGGTATCGTGGCTGAGAAACAAAGCTATTGGGTGCTACGCGGAGCAAAAGAGGGTGCTAGAAGAGTGGGAAAGAGCATCAAAGGTGAGCCAATCAATTGCTAGTCCTTTTTCATCACTCAAAAAGTCAATATCAGAATGAAACGATCTGCGTCAGGTATCGTTTAGGACCTACAGGGTTGAAAAAAGTGTGTTTTGAATGATACAGAGAGTGAGGGGTGGGTAGAAGGACTAGTAGAACAAGTGTATTGAATTAAACCCTGAAGAATCTCTCAAAAATTTTGAAAAAGGGTCAAGTATCGTTTACTCCCGCGGTCGAGTATCGCGATACTTAGCAAGCATCGTGACCTCCTGTGGTTGAGTATCGCGATATTTCCCTCCGATCGTGTATCATTTCATACCGATCGCGATACTTGGACAGAGATCGTTTCGGGCCAGAGATCGTTTCGTCCAGAGATCGTGTATCGTTTTGGCCAAAGATCGCAGATCGTGTATCGTCTGGATCAAAGATCGTGCATCGTTTGGATTAAGTATCGTGTATCGCTTCTCAGAGATCGCGATACTTACCAAAGATCGTGTATCGTTTTGTTCAGGTATCGTCGATCGTTTGGTCCAAAGATCGCGTATCGTTTTGTTCAGGTATCGTCGATCGTTTCCACTTCAAAAGGTCGTGTATCGTTTAGGGGAAGTATCGTGGTGTATCGTGGAATTTGGGAGTCAAATATCGTGATCTGGAAAAAATTCTTTTTCAGTCATTTTCGAGCCAAAGTCTTCTAGAAATTCTCACCTTTAGTGAAGAATCCCTAAGGCTAGAGGGTTGCAAGGGCTGATCAGAGTTGTTAGGTGGATGAACCTGAGATCCGGAAGAACCCTAGGAAGCCGAAGAAGTGTAATCTCTTCTGTAGGTAGTGTAGCAGAGCAAAGTAACCGTTCACATTATTCGGAGACCTCCAGTGAGTCAGAGGACGAAATTCCCATGGCTTCGGAGGATATGCAGAACACAGTACCCATGATTGGCACGATGTCGATCATTGAGGGAGAGTACAGGACCTCCTTGGAGTATGTGAACACCAACCAAAATGAGATCCCTATTTATTTGGATGGTCTAAGCAGATCAGTGGCCAGGTTAAAGAAAGCGTCAGAGGCTTACATAGTGCCTAGACCAGCAGTCAAGTATGTAGGAGGTTTTTACATGGACAAAAGAGATATCCAATATGTTGTCACGGAGCACCCGGAAAACATTAATGAACATGGTGAAGAAAATAATGCTTCAAACTTAAATGGAGGTGGGAATGAAGAGCAAGTAACTACACCTAGAGGGAGATCTACTGTAGCTAGGATTTGGAGAGGAGACCTGATTCCCCAAGACGACTCCTTAATGGATGTATATTTGATCAATGGGATGGAGCATCTTCTTAGAGCACATTCTTCAATATGGGAAGCTTCCCCTAATCCAGTCACCATCTATCAGTTACATGATCCTGATTTCCCCACCATCATCACATATCTGGATAAGAATCTGAGAAGATATTGGCCCTTAACAGAATTAGAAAGAGCTGAGTTGAAATATCAGAATATTCCAGTGTTTCCCCCTAGGGACCAAGCCACTACTTCAAGAAACCCACTTGGAACATCCCAGAATGATTCATATCAGCAGTCGGGCCAAACACAACAAACACAACAAACTCAAATCCTAGTCAGACCACATGTGCAGTTTGCGATGCCTGCAAATAACCCTAATTACCGACTCGGCTAGGTTTGTATACTCTTTGGATTGATAATTAAAAGCGTGTATCCCCACTATATGCACTTGAGAGGGGATTGAGGTATAGTCTCTTTCTCCGCAAGTCCCTAAGTTGGTACTTAGGTCAACATGTGGCTCAGATGCCTTATGGCTGATTTGGGTGTTGGCCAGTCTTCTGCCACCACCATCTTCATTGACAGTCAGAGCGCATTGGAAGTTGCGAGGAACCCTGTGTTCCATGCTCGCACTAAGCACATTGAGGTGCATTATCACTATGTCAGGGAGAGGTTCTCTGCTGGGGAGATCAGCTTGGCATATGTGCCCACGCAGGAGAACATAGCAGACCTTTTCACAAAGGCTCTACCTAGGGAGAAGTTTGAAGCTTTCCGCAAAGCTTTGGGCTTACTTCCTTTTGTGGAGTGATTTCCACATAGCTTGGAACTTCCTTATACATGAGTGCCAGCTCCTTGTTCACCGCATCACTCCGAGGGGGGATTTGTTGATATATTTTAGGTAGTGATGTGTGTGAACACACTAGGACCACCGGGGCACTTTTTTCCCTCTTTAGGAGGTTTTTTTCCCCCGGCTTGTATATACGCCTATTGCCCTAATGGGCTACTTATCTTTGTACATTCTCTAGTAATACATTCAGTATTGTGTGTTGTGCTCCAAGCTTCTTCTTCTTCCTTGTGTTGTCCGCGTGCTTCCGCATACCTCTAACTCCAACATATTAGAAGTACCGGCGTATCAATTTTCATAATTTTCTGGTTCTGTTTGAGCCCTCAAATAAGCCCTGGCACATAATTTTTAACCAGGCTAGACACTAGGTCTCGATATGGCCAAAACTAGT
Source organism: Ceratopteris richardii (assembly GCA_020310875.1). Classification (NCBI taxonomy): domain Eukaryota; kingdom Viridiplantae; phylum Streptophyta; class Polypodiopsida; order Polypodiales; family Pteridaceae; genus Ceratopteris; species Ceratopteris richardii. Next base: position 117,068,227 of record CM035410.1, read on the forward strand.
TAAAAAACTATAAAAAGAGCTAAACTCATTTTCAAGGTAAGCTTGTTAGAGAATAGAGCTTTTGAAAGAGAGATCTTTGATAATTGAAAGCACTCCATTGTTCCTCTCTTTGTTCTTGCCTTGTGTGCATGTGTGTGTATGTGTGTGCATGCTTGTGTGCTTCAAACTCACACACTGTTACCATTAGTGTCCATGTGAAAGGAAAAATGGCCACCAGACACTTCCTTGTATATGTTATTTAATAAAACATATAGTGGCCTTGTCAGTCACAGACTGTAAGTTCAACCGCATTTGTAATACCTAAGAAGTCTATATTCGTGCTCCCTATGTACTGTGTTTTTTTGCGTATTCTATAGTCTCTATACAGAGTACCCCGTGCAACCTTAGGAGCTCGGTTTTCTACTTCGAGGATATCATCGTGGAGCTCGTAACAAGGATAGCAAAGTGTGGTGCATCGCCATCAAAATACTTCACTGGTATCAGAGCAGTTTGATGTAAGAGCTTTGTTCCTTTTGTGCGAGCGAAGCAAGCACATCCCCGTTTTCTCCAACACTTACGATTAATGGAGCGACCAAGGCATAGACCTTGCCATACCTTGTCATCCGAGTCACCAAAGTCACCGTTGGTGTTGTTGGCTGCGCGCGAGAGAGGACCTCAATGATCAAGGAATATAGAGGTTCCTAGTACTTCCTAGGAGGTCACCCATCCCAATACTGTTCCCCCTTGTAGCTCGCTTAACCATGGCGATCTCTTGCCACTAAGCTACACTCTTGTGGTGTCTGAAGAAGGGGAAAGACTAAGGTTGACATTACCTTGAACATGTTTTGGTCCTTGAAAGCTTCATTCTTTGCTTTCAAAGCCTATTTTTGAAGCATTTTGGAGTACTCTGGCACATAGTTCTCTTCACACAGATCCAAGAACATCAAGAAGAGTGTTCTCTGTAGTTCTCCGACAATAAATATCAACATTTGGGGCTATGTTTTTAGCCACACTTGTAAAACTACAGGTTTCTCGAAAGCTTTTTAGTTTTGGTGGGAGCGGCTGCTGCAAATTTATGCAAGTTTTTTAGCCTAAAACATCAAAGTTGACAGACACTTGGAGGTGTTACTGGCTAGTTTTTGGGCTATTCATTCAGCCTTTAAGTGTCATTATATTGCATTTATTGAGCACATACACACCATGTACACTTCTATAGATACCGCTTATGTACGTCCATGTGGTCATTGATATAGCGGTTATGTTTTTTGCATAAAGCCTTTTACGTTTGATAAAGATGGTCATGGTGAGGTTTTCTTAACTCGGAGACACCCAGATGTCAGGGTCTCTTTGGTGATGCAGGTGGAAGACTTACCTAGCCTCACCATAGATGTATGATATTTGTTCATAGGTGCTCAATAAGCCTAGTTGGCTTCTATTGGGTAACTGATTATATGCAATGGAGTCAGTGATTCACTATGCATGTAAACATGTCACTACTTGCAGTTTTATGATATTTTGACACGTGTATATACTCATTTTGTAGAGGATACTTTGGCAAAATTTTTCAAGATTTTTGGTTTTATCAACTACACAGTGGTCAATTTACTCCTTCATAACTAATTCGTTGGTGTTTGGACTCTTATAACTCCATTATCATTCTATTTAGTTCTCTACCATCATGGCATCGGAGGTCTCAGCCACATCCTGTGGATCAGGATCTACTGACATGGATGAAGATGATTCGGATGAGTTAGATGAAATGGCCAGGTCCACCAATCGCTTGCACCTGGCAGATAATATTTACTTTATAGTATTAGAATGTGAAAGTGCAAAGGAGCGTTGGAAGAAGTTATGCAATACATATGAAAAAGAGACGCCATCAAATAAAGTGTACCTGATGAGAAAATTATATGACCTTCATATGAAGGACACAGATAGTGTTGATGCTTATCTAGATTATTTTGATGCTATATTCTGCCAGTTACAGGCTTAAAAAATGGATATGAATAATGAAAGGAAAGTAGTATTGCTGTTATGCACCTTTCCATCATCATGGGATACGTTTTGCACAACTATTAGCACTCTTGATTGAGGAGATTCGTAGAAAATCTATGGTTGGCAGTCATAGTGGAGATGCATATAATGTTTGTGATTCTTACCAAGGAAAGAATCAGCAACATAGAAGGAGCAAGAACAAGGAAAATAATGGCCAACAAAATAAGAGTAGAAGTAAATCAAGGAAGAGGGATATCGAATGCCATTATTGTCATTAGAAAGGACACATGAAGAAAGACTATTTTGCATTAAAGAATGCTAAAGGTAAAGGACAAAATGTTGATGGGCATGTTAAATAGTTACCTACACCATCTACTTCGAATGTGAAGATTGAAGAACTTAATGCTATTTCTGATGATGCTGATGTGTTGACACTTGATAATACTGTGTTAACTAAGGCTCTTATGGCTCATTCTCTTTCCCACACCTGGCTGCTAGATTTTGGTGCTTCTTTCCATGTGACACCACACAGAGAATGGTTCTCTAATTATGCAGCAAAGTCTCTTGCTACCGTGAGACTTGGTGACTCTTACAAGTGTGATTCTGTGGGAATTGGAGATGTGGTTGTGTAGTTCATTGATGGTTCAAAATTTACTATGCATAATGTATGCCATGTACCTCAGTTATCATGCAGTTTGATGTCAGTTTGTCAACTTGATGACCTTGGTTACAAGGTGGTCTTCTATGCTCAGTCCTTTTGCATATCAAAGGGAAATATGGTTATTACAAAAGGAAGCAAAGTTGGCTCACTTTATCCTTTATGTGTAGCACAGAAAGAACACTTGTTAGTTGTTACTAATTAGCCTATGGCATGTATTTGGCATGGTCTTTTGGGCCATATATCTCGTAGTGGAATGGAAAATCTTTCTCATTCTGGCTACTTACCTGTTTTATCTATCTCTGGTTTTTCATTTTGTGAGCATTGTCAATATGGAAAGCAAATAAAAAATGTGCATACAACGCACATTGACTCTTCAATTCATCCTTTAGATCTCATTCATACAAATGTGTGTGGTCCTATGCCGACTAGGTCCTTAGGTGGTTCTCTTTACTTTGTCACTTTCATAGATGATGCTACTAGAAAAGTTTGGGTATATCCTATCAAATCAAAGGATGAGGTATTCCCTACTTTCAAAAAATGGCTTACTTCAGTTGAGACTAAAAAAGGAACCAAGCTTAAGGCTTTACATTCAGATAACGGGGTGGAGCATACCTCACATGAATTCAGCCTTTTTTGTTAGTGTAGAGGGATTTGTAGAGAGTTTACGGCTCCCTTTACCCCATTACACAATGGTGTAGCTGAGAGGATGAATATAACTATTCAAGATAGAGTAGTCTCTATGTTGCATCATGCAAACCTCTCACAAGGGTTTTGGGCAGAAGCAATATTGATTGCAGTTCATGTGATTAACCTTTCACCTAGTACTACCAAAGGTATGAAAGTGGCACAAGGGTTATGCACAGGGAATCCGCCATATTATGATCATCTTTGAGTTTTTGGGTGTGAAGCATATATTCATATACCCAAGAATCGTAGATAAAAGTTGGACCATAAGTCAAAGAAATACATTTTTCTTGGATATGGTCGAGAAGTACAATTTGGATATCGCTTATGGGATCCTGAAACATAGTCAGTGATCAGAAGTAGTGATGTCATTTTCAATGAGTATAAGATGCATAAATAGCCCATTAAGGAGGTTGAAGTGAGAACAGTGGTGTTTGAGGATACTAGTCATGCGGTTAGTATGCATAAAAATGTTGCACATAGGGATGTTCAAGAGAATGTCCATTGAGATCAGTCTACACATGGTCCTATTTAGCAACCATTGAGACGTTCTGCATGTGTCTCACATCCACCTAATAGATATGTTCCAAGTTTAGATTTTGTTATGCTAATAGATGCCAGAGAGCCTTCTTGCTACAAATAGGCTATGCAAATAGAGGATCATGTCAAGTGGGAGCGTGCCATGAGGAGTGAGTTGGATTCTATTCACAAGAATGGTAATTGGCATTTAGTACCATTGCCAAATGGCAGGAAAGCTTTACTATGTAAATGGATATATAAGCTGAAATTAACATCAGATAGTGCTTCTCCAAAGTATAAAGCACGACTTGTTTCAAAGGGTTTTAAGCAACAACATGGTTTTGATTTCGAGGAAATCTTCTCTCCAGTGGTCAAGATGACTACCCTACGCATGTTGCTTGGATTCATTGCAATGGAGGACTTAGAGCTAGTCCAAATGGATGTGTAAACTAATTTTTTGCATGGAGATCTTACATATGAGATCTATATGGAACAAGCAAAGGGGTATGTAGTTCCTGGCAAGAAAAGTCTCGTTTGTAAGCTTAAGAAGAGCTTGTATGGACTTAAATAGTCCCCTAGACAATGGTACCAAAAGATTGATGCTTTTATGAAGTCTCAAGCCTATTCTCAAAGCACTGAGGATCATTGTCTCTACACAAAGAGATGCTTAGATGGCAGCTTGATATGCTTGATACTTTATGTCAATGATATGTTGATTGTTGGGAAGTCCTCTTATGATTTGTCCATTCTCAAAAAGAAGTTGAGTTAGACATTTGATATGAAGGATTTGGGGGATGCCAAACATATTCTTGGCATGCTCATTACTCATGATAGTAGCAAAAGATGCATATACCTTTCTCAAAGTGAGTACATATCCAAAGTACTTCACATGTTCAATATGCAGGGTGGAAAGGCATTGAGTACACCTTTACCCATGATTGCCCCCAATCAGATGAGGAAAAGGAATTCATGACCAAAATTCCCTATTAGTCTGTTGTTGGTAGTCTCATGTATGCTATGGTATCTATGAGACCAGACATTGTATTTGCAGTGGGAGTTGTGAGCAGCATATGTCTAATCCCGACAAGAAACATTGGGAAGTGGTCAAGATGATTTTAAGATATAATAGTGGCACTAAGGACAAGTTTCTATGCTTAGGTAGAGGAAAAGCATCCATTATTGGTTACACAGATTTTGACTATGCTGGTTGTGTAGACAATCGTAAGTCTACATCAAGGTACATTTTTCATTTTGTTAGAGGTGCTATCTCGTGGAGATCTCGTCTTCAATAATGTACAGTTGTTTCCACCATAGAAGCAAAGTATGTTGTAGCAAGTGAGGCATGTAAGGAAGCATTGTAGGTTTCTTGTCTTGCTTGTGATATGGGTTTACCTCAACATGTACCTCGTTTGCTGAGTGATAGTTAGAGTGCCATTGCTTTGGCTAAGAATCTCGCCTGTCATGCAAAGACCAACACATTGAGGTGAGGTATCACTTCATTAGAGTTTGCTTAGCCACTGAGCGCATTATTCTTGAGAAGGTTCACACTCGAGATAATGTTGAAGATGCTTTGACTAAAGCTCTATCAAAGGATAGCTTTGGACAATTTTGTCACTTGATGGGGGTTACTTGATTCATGATCTTACACAATCACATGTATACTGTGTAACATGCCCATCAAGAGGGAGGTATTGTTTGTATACTTACACTTAGATATTCTTTATCATTCTTTATTTTTCTCCCATAGTTACTTTGGCCATATTGGCCTTTAGTGGGAGATTGTTACCGTTAGTCTCCATGTGAAAGGCCAAATGGCCACCGGACACTTTTTTGTATATGTTCTTTAATAAAACATATAGTGGCCTAGTCAGTCACAAACTGTAAGTTCGATCGCATTTGTAAGACCTAAGAAGTCTATCTTCATGCTCCCTCTGTACTGTGTTTTTCTACATATTCAACAATCTTTGCATGGAGTATCGTGTACGGCCTTAGGATCTCAGTTTTCTACTTTGAGGATATCATTGTGGAGCTCGTGAGAAGGAGAGCGCACTGTGGTGCATCACCATCAAAATAGTTCACACTTGTGCGTTCACTTGCTCTTGGTAATCATAAAGTTGTCACATCTCCATGGAATGACATTTATGAGGTGGATCTCCTCATGTTAATATGCACCATTGTGTTACAGTGACACCAAATTTAGTGCCATTGCCGAGGAGAGAGCTTCTAGGATGAGCGTGTCATGGTAAGACATAGAGTTGTGACATTGCAGTTGTAGGTAATTTCCTTAATTTTCATTAATCTTTCTTACTTTCTTCATCATCATCATCACCATCATCATCCTCACTATCTCCCACCTCCATCTCCATCTTTGCTGAGTTTCTTGTTTTCTAGTCATAGACCCTTTCCCACCTGATTCCCCTCATTCCACTTGTGAGAGAGAGCAAGAGAGAGCTATTGTGTATTCTATTTGCATGTGTTTTTGAGCTTTTGCTACAAGTTTTGGCTATATCACTATCTCTAATAGCTTGCATAGGCTTTGCACAGTCCCAAGATGATGGTCTTTGTCTGTCATGGTAGATATAGAAAGTTTGTATTTCACGTTTTCATCCATGGCACAATAAACTGCCCGACTAGATCATTCCAAATCAATAGAAACATCACAAAAATGTTCGTTTTTTTGGTCTATCGTGATAGACCAAACCCACCATAGACACCTATCTATCGTGATAGATAGCTCTCTATTATGACAAACATTGTCTATCACAATAGACAAAGGGACCAAAAGGCAAAGTAATTATCAGAGATATTACATGTTTCTACAATTACCAAAAGGTTTATTTTGGTAGGCCACATGGTACACAATGGCTACCAAGTTACCTTCAATGAAAGGGGATGTTTTGTTAAGGATCCAAAGGCATGTTTTAAGCTCATAGCCAAAGGAAAGAGGCAAGGAAGAATGTTCACGATGGACATAAATTAGCCACACCATTGAATGTATGTCACATATGGAGACAAGAGGATAGTAGAGTTGGACCTATGGTATAAATGAATAGGTCTCATCAACCTACAAAAGCTAAAGGATATGCAAAGGAAGAGCTTTGGAAGAAGGCTATCAAATTTATCATCTGAAATGTTGCATGAAATTAAGTAGCTTGCCAAAAAAGAAAATAATCAAGGCTTCCCTTCACGAAGAGTACCTATGTGAGTGCAAATGTTTTAGACCTCATTCATATGATGTTTGGGGTCCAACAAGAGAAGCATCCCTTTGTGGAAATAGGTTTGTTGTAAGCTTCATCGATGACTTTTTAGAAAAGGTGTGATTGTATTGCATTAGGAACAAATGAGATGTGTTCTACTACTTCAAGCAATCCAATGCATAGGTGGAGAAGGAATCGGCCAATTATATTGAAAATTTTGAGATCCAATGGAGGGCGAGAGTACTTCTGGGCAGTTCTGTTCAACTTTTTCAGATACAGTCAATTTTTTGCATCAAGGTATTTTAGTCACCGGCCATGGCTTAAAGCAGTGATGTATTCCGTATGTTGGCTGTTGAGGATAAGTTGGATGGTACCAACTACCCATTATGGGCTTATATGATGCGACATCTATTGGTTGCAAAAGGATTGTGGAACATTGTGCAGGGTTTTGAAAGACGTCCTGTTACACTTGTAACAACAGGTACTACGAATACAGGTGTTGGAGCTGATGAAGATGGTGTCGAAGTTGATATTATTCAAATTCCTGTTCGTGCTGTTGTTTTTGTTGCACCTACTGCAGAGTAGATTCGTTGGGATGGCAGAGATGCATTGATAGCTTTGTCTGTCAAACGTGCCATTATTCCTCATATTCGCTCTTGAAGAATAGCTAGGGATGATTGGGATACACTTACCACATTGTACCAAGCTAGGAATGAGGCTCGTGTTGCTTACCTCCGAAAACAGTTGGAGAGTGAGCACATGAATGAAGGTGATTCTATGGACAGTTTCCTAACGAAGATCAAAGATTTGAAGGAACAGTTGATTTTTGTTGATGAGGTTATACCAGATAGCTCACTTGTGCAGACCGTTCTCAATGGTCTTCCTGATTCATATCAGAGTTTTGCTTCTACTCTTCGGTTGATGATGAAAGGAAATCCAAATGCCTTATCATTTGAGGAGTTAGTCTCTGTTCTGTTGCAGGAAGATCGGTCGAGGCAGAACAGGTCCATTATGCGTGTTGCAGATAAAGCTTTCCTGGCTAGTCAGAAGAGCAAAGGAAAATGGAGCTCTTCTACTAGTAAGCAGAAATCTGCAAATGCTGCACATTCGAAGAACCAGGATAAAGATGAGAAGAAATCAAAAAAGTAGAAATTGTTTTGCAAGTATTGTAAAGGGAATGATCATATCATAAAGAACTATCCAAAACTCGCTGCAAAAGAGGCAAAGAAAAAGGAGGCTTGAATGGTTGTTGCAGAAGCCTCTACACCAAAAACAGAGTCTGCTAATCTTGTGCAAGAAGAAGAATGGGCGTTTACTATTGTTTACAGTTTTGACCCATCTTCTCATGAGCAATGCATGTCTGCAGTGGACTCAGATGTTTGGTACTTTGACAGCGGGGCGACCAAACATATAACCTCGCATCGCAGTTTCTTCTCTTCACTCGAGCATGCCCCTATAGGGAATACTGTCACATGCGCCAACAACTCCTCTTATCCTGTTATGGGAGTTGGTAAGATCATTCTGACTACTGGTGATGGTAGTCCTTTCACCTTGTCAGATGCTTTATTTGTTGATGATAGATGTACAGTTCATGATCTATCAAATGGCGATGTTATTATTGCTCCTGGCATTTTATGTCGTGGGTTGTATAAGCTCATAGACTATGAAAGATCTGTGAATGATTCGGCATGTGCAGTTCATGATTCTCAGGCTATGTCAGATGCAAAGCTTTGGCATGCACGCTTTGGTCATCTGAATTTTGCTAGTTTGCTACGCGTGTAGAAATCTCTTACGGTGTCTTCTTTGCCCAAGCTTGAGGCACCTGGAAAACATGTATGTGAAGGCTATATTTTAAGCAAAATGCAGTGTTCCTCCTTTCCAAAAGATGGTTCAGTCCGGGCTACGCAGAAATTGCAGCTTGTACACAGTGATGTCTGTGGTCCTATGCAGACACCTTCTTTTGAAAACTATCTTTACTTCGTGACTTTCATTGATGATTTTTCTAGGCATGCATGGGTATATCCATTGAAGGCAAAGTCCGAAGTGTTTTTGTGCTTCAAACAGTTTTTAGTTTTGGCTGAAAATCTATCAGCATGTAAAATGGGCACCCTCCGTTCTGATCGAGGGGGGGAATATATGTCTTCTGATTTTAATGCATTTCTAGCTGAACGTGGGATAAAACACCAGTGTACAGTGCCGTATACACCTCAACACAATGGAGTTGCTGAACGGAAGAACAAGTCACTCATGGAGATGGCGAGGTGTATGGTTAAGAGTCTGGCTTTACCACATAGTTTCTGGCTTGAGGCTGTCATGTGTGCAGCATATGTACTTAACAGATGTCCCACTAAAGCGCTATAGTCTATCACTCCATATGAGGCTTGGCATGACTGCAAGCCATCTGTTGCTCATCTGCGTGTTTTTGGTTGTTTGGCATATGCATTAGTGCCTGAACAACATCGCAGAAAATTGGATGATAAGGCAGTAAAATCTATTTTTGTTGGGTACAGTTCTTAAAGTAAAGGCTATCGTCTGTATCACCCACAGACTAAACGCATTCTGGTTAGCCGTGATGTGGTTTTTGTGGAAGATGTTATTCAGCCATTGCTTTCATGTGCCAAGGAGACATCTGTTAGCTCCAAAGACATGTATGATACTTTGATGCCTCTTTTTAGAGGTGGACAGTCTAGCGCTGGTCCTAATGAGGCAACTTCTCAGCCTTTGCAGGTTTCACATGATGATGTAGATCATTTCATTTCTGATGCAGATTTACATGACGCACTTGTTGATGAGAGAGCTTATATTGAGCAGGCAAAAACTATGCCAAAATGGCTGGTGCACACTTTGCATGACAGCAAATTAGATGCACCTTTGTCATATCGTACTCGTTCAGGCTCTCAAAGTGCCTCCTTTGCATTAGATTGCTATGCTATGGCTGCGTCTAGTCTCTGTGATGAGAATGAGCCAGTTTCTTTTGATGAAGCACAAAATTCAGAAAATTGGATGGCTGCTATGCAATCTGAATATGATGCTATAATGAAGAATGATACATGGTCTTTATGTGACTTGCCTCCTGGCAAGAAGGCCATTGGCACTAAGTGGGTATACAAGCTGAAGCATAAACCTGATGGTACGGTTGACAGGTATAAGGCTAGCCTTGTTGCAAAGGGCTATGCGCAGGAAAGAGGCATTGATTTTGATGAGACCTTTGCACCTACATGCCGTATGACTACTGTTCGGAGCATTTGTGCACTTGCAGCCCATCATGGTTGGAATGTACATCAATTGGACATTAAAACAGCATTTCTGAATGGTGACTTGCATGAAGAAGTGTATGTTTTTCAGCCCCGTGGCTTTGTGGAGAAAGGGCATCAAAACCAGGTGTGCAGGTAAAAGAAGGCATTATATGGTTTAAAGCAAGCACCACGTGCTTGGTATGAGAAGATACATGCCTATCTGGTTGCACATGGTTTTGAGAACAGTCCAACTGAAAGCATCTTATATGTTAAGCGTGCTAATGATGTGCTTCTGATCAGTGTTGTCTATGTTGATGACATGCTGCTCACTGGTCCTATTGAGAAGCATATTGCTGATTTCAAGGCTGATTTGCATGCCTCATTTGAGATGTCTGATTTGGAGCATTTGCATCACTATTTGGGCATTCACTTTATGCAAGTTGATGGTGGGATGGCTTTGTGTCAAACGAAATATATTGACACATTATTGCAGCGTTTTGGCCTTGAAGACTGTAAGCCTATTGCCAATCCTATGGAGACAGGTTTACGATTGAGTCTTCATGATGCTGGAGATGCATTTGATGCTGTTCTCTATCAGCAGGTTGTTGGATGCTTGATTTACTTATGCAGTACTCGGCCAGATATTCAGTTTGATGTCTCACAGATGAGCAGATTTATGAATTGCCCAAGAGTCACGCATTGGAAGGCGGTTAAGCACATCTTTCGCTACTTGAGTGGTACTCGGCTACTTGGGTTGTTTTATCCCAAGGGGGGATCACTACCGCCAGATTTGCATGTTTTGCATGCTTTTTCTGACTCAGATTGGGCTGGTTGCTATGACACTCTTGTGTTCACCAGTGGTTTTTGCTTCATGCTTGGTAGCTCATGTATATCTTGGTTGAGCAAGAAGCAGCCTACTGTGGCCACTTCCAGTTGTGAGGCTGAGTATAGGGCAGCTTTCACAGTGACTGTTGAGTGTGTGTGGCTCAGATGCCTTATGGTTGATTTGGGTGTTGGCCAGTCTTCTGCCACCACCATCTTCATTGACAGTCAGAGCGCATTGGAAGTTGCGAGGAACCCTGTGTTCCATGCTCGCACTAAGCACATTGAGGTGCATTATCATTATGTCAGGGAGAGGTTCTCTGCTGGGGAGATCAGCTTGGCATATGTGCCCACGTAGGAGAACATAGCAGATCTTTTCACGAAGGCTCTGCCTAGGGAGAAGTTTGAAGCTTTCCGCAAAGCTTTGGGCTTACTTCCTTTTGTGGAGTGATTTCCACATAGCTTGGCACTTCCTTATACATGAGTGCCAGCTCCTTGTTCACCGCATCACTCCCAGGGGGGATTTGTTGATATATTTTAGGTAGTGATGTGTGTGAACCACACACTAGGACTGCCGTGGCACTTTTTTTCCCTCTTTAGGAGGTTTTTTCCCCCGGCTTGTATATACGCCTATTGCCCTAATGGGCTACTTATCTTTGTACAGTCTCTAGTAATACATTCAATATTGTGTGTTGTGCTCCAAGCTTCTTCTTCCTCCTTGTGCTATTTGCGTGCTTCCGCAGACGTCTAACTCCAACAAAAGAATATATTGCAAATCCATCACTTTACATGAAGAAGCAAGGAGACAAGACGATGTACATATGCATCTAAGAAAATACTCATTGAGGCATCATCGAGTGTCCAAATGGCATGATTTAATTGTAGTTTGAAACTTCTCTAAGTCCCTCTTGAGTGTGAAAAGTTTTCATTTACAGTCTCTGCATGTGGGCATACCCCTCAATAAAATGGGGTAGCATAGAGAGAGAGAACACAAAAATAGTATAGGTAGCAAGGTGTATGCTCAACAAAATGAATATGTTGCATTGTTATTGGGGAGAGGCTACATACACAGCCACATGAAAACCATAGATTTCACATCTTAAAATATTTTGGCATGTATGTACATGTACCTCAAGATTCGAGGTCAAAGTTAGATGCCAAATCTGAAACATGTACCTTGTTGGGATATTCTATGGAACAAAAGGGATATAAATGCTACAACCACATCACCAAGGAATTGAAGGTAAGAAGTTATGTTGCCTTTGATGATTTGAATCCTTGGTATTTATGTACAAGTTGATTGCAAGTTGAAGAAATAAGTGAGATAGATAAGACGAATGATGATATGTCTCATGAAAATATAGTTTTAAGTGGTACAAGCAACTCATCTAGCACAAGGACACCCTCACCTTGCACTGAAAGGCTAGGGAAAGAAGGAAGCTATGTAGATAAGAGCATGTTGTAAGATGTAGAAGAAATGCAAACCCTATGAGCGGCAAGAAAAACAAAGAAGATGGCAACCACACCTAAAGGAAGTGAAAGATGGTCCTCATGAGTAAGACATCCAATTCAAAGGTTGACATATCTGATTTCATTTCAATAATTATGCATACATGACTCAAGTAATCAAGGACGAAGAACCGACTATCTATGAAGACTATCATTTTCATCTTTTGAAAGCAAGAAAAGTAGCTAGATACATCAATCACACCATCAAATAGGGCCTATTTTACTCTTATGATGATGATCTAAGTATCAAAGGATATAGTGATGTTTATTGGGCAAGTGGCAAGGATGATCGAAGGAGTACCTGATGTTATGTTTTCATGATAGGTACAAAAGCGATCATATGGATATCTAAGAAGTAACTTGATGTTGCTCTTTCATCCATAGAGGCTCAATGTCGAGGTTTAGCATTGACTACATGTGAGCTATTATGCCTTAAAAAGCTACTTAAGATACTAGAAGTGGAAGTGGAAGTGAAGGAGTTTACTCTTTATGAAGATAAAATTTCAAGCATCCACCTAGCCAACAATCTAGTGTTTCATGCAAGGAGAAAGCACAAAGAGGTCCATTACCACTTGATTAGAGAAAAGGTGATGAAAAAGGAGCTAGATATAAGGTATATGAACACAAAAGTGTAGGTTGCGAACACGATGACATAAGTTTGTTGAAGGTAGAAAGATTGGAGGACTCAAGGAAGCAATCAACATGAGAGACATAGGATGAACCAACATAGGAAAATGACTTGAACTTGAGGGGAAGTGTTGGAAGTTAAGAAACATTTCAAGCTCAAGAGTGTGGCACTTTGTTTTCGGGGTAGAGCCCTCAGCAATAACCATTCCTGCCTCTTTCTTCTTTGCCTCTTTAGCAGCTAGTTTTGGACAGCTCTTAATGGCATGATCATTTGCTTTACAATATTTGCAAAACAATTTCTGATTTTCACATTTCTTCTCATCTTTGTCTTGCTTCTCTGATTGTGCAGAATTAGCAGATTTCTCGTTACTAGTTGAAGAGCTCCATTTTCCTTTGCCCTTCTGACTAGCCAAGAAAGCTTGATCTGCAACACGCATAATAGACATGTTCTACCTAGACTGATCTTCATACATCAAAAAAAAAACTATCTCTTCAAATGTTAAGCCATTTGGATTTCCTTTCACTATCAAACGAAGAGTAGAATCAAAACTCTGATATGAGTCAGGAAGATAATTCAGAACTGTCTGCACAAGTGAACTGTCGAGAACGACTTCATCAGCACAAATCAGTTGTTCCTTCAAATCCTTGATCTTTGTCACAAAATTGTCCTTAGAATCACCTTCATTCATGTGCTCACTCTCCAACTGTTTTTGGAGGTAAGCAACACGAGCCTCATTCCTAGCCTGATACAATGTGGTAAGTGTATCCGAAGCATTCTTAGCTCTTCTACAAGATCGAATGTGAGGAATAATGGCATGTTTGATAGAAAAGCTATCAACACCCTGCACAATGTTCCACAGTCCTTTTGCAACCAATACATGTCACATCATATAAGCCCATAACGAGTAGTTGGTACCATCTAACTTATCCTCAAAAACCAACATACGAAATACATAATTGCTTTCACCCTTGGACGGTGACTAAAATACCTTGATGCAAAAACTGATTGTATCTAAGTTGAACAGAACTGCCCAAATGAATTTTGCTAAAACTATAGCAGACTTGGAGATGCTTATACTAGCGAACTAAAATTGGTATATACCTTTGGCACAAAAAGACAAAATAGCCTACATAAGTGCTACGATAGTGTGTTCGGAGGCTGAAACAAGCTCATATCGCAATTTCGGCACCAAGCAGTGAATCTGTTTCGATCTCTAAAACACCCTGAATATGCTCACCAAAATTCGTGCGATTTTGAGACGGAAACCGAAGAGTTGTCAATGACATCCTACATGAAGCGGCGACCTACTCTGATACCAATTGTTGGAGTTAGATGTCTGCGAAAGCACGTGAACAGCACAAGGAGGAAGAAGAAGCTTGGAGCACAACACACAATACTGAATGTATTACCACTAGAATGTACAAAGATAAGTAACCCTTTAGGGCTATAGGCATATATACAAGCGAGGGGAAAAAACCTCCTAAAGAGGGAAAAAAGTGTCCCGGAGGTCCTACTGTGTTCACACACATCACTACCTAAATATATCAATAGATGTAAGGTATATGAACACAAAAGTGCAGGTTGCGAACACGATGACATAAGTTTCTTGAAGGTACAAAGATTGGAGGAGTCAAGGAAGCAACCAACATAAGAGACATAGGATGAAGCAACATAGGAAAATGACTTGAGCTTGAGGGGAAGTGTTGGAAGTTAAGAAACATTTCAAGCTCAAGAGTGTGGGGCCATGCCCCAAGTTTCAGCTTCCACATCATCCACAATCAAAGGATGATGATTTCCATGAGTTGGAGGCATCCAAGCATGTTTAGAATAGAAAGAAATTAAGTAGATAAGAAATAGGTCACCTCTTGAAGTGATTGGACCTCACTTTTTGACATGTATATGTTATTGATTGGTTAAAGAGGTTAGTACTCTATTTTGTGTAGGCTATTTTGTCCTTTTGGGCCAAACATATATATAGGTTTTGGTTCGCCAATACAAGCACCAAAAAGTTTGCTATAGGTTAGCAGAGCTTGACAAGGTGTTTCTATTCAACCTTTGAGATACGTTCAATTTTTTTTGCCTTAGGATATCTAGTCATTGCCCATGCATGAAATCCCTGATGTATTATGTATGTTTGCTATTGAGGATAAGTTGGATGGTACTAATTACCCATTGTGGGTATATATGATGCATCATGTATTGGTGTGTCTCCCATTATGCAAAAGAGCCAATGGACAGTTTTTTGACAAAGATCAAAGATTTGAAGGACCAGTTAATTTTTGTTGATGAAAGCTTGCCGGATAGTTCACGTCTATAGATTTTTCTTAATGATCTACTAGGTTCATATCACAGTTTTGATTCTACCCTTGGGTTGATAATGAAAGTCAATCCAAATGCCTTAAGATTTGAGGAGTTAGTCTTTGTTTTGTGACGCGAGGACTAGTCCGGGTAGAGCAGGTCAATTATCCATGTTGCACATCGAGCTTTCTTACCTTGTGAGAAGGCAAAAGGTATACTAGAGATCATATACTAGTAATAAAAAATATGCTAATGTTGCATGTTAGAAGTTTCAATAGATAACAAGGTTAAAGAAAGGAACTAGAAAGATCAAAGAGAAGGAAACATTTTGCATATCGAGCAAGAAGAGGCCTAATCATTTTTTCATGACTTATTTTCAATCAAAAGTGATTTTCATCACTATACCAACATTATAAATACTATTTTTGGTAGATTAGACTCCAATTTGTTCAATCCAAGGAGTCATCGAGCTTGAGGAATATTAGAAGTAACGACGTATCAATTTTCATAATTTTTTTATTCTGTTTGAGCACTCTAATAAGCCTTGGAACCTAATTTTTAACAGGGCCAGAAACTAGGTTTGGAATGGGCCAAATCTAGTCAAAAAAACTAGAAAACGGGCTAGAGATCTCATTTTTGAGGTTAGCTTGTTAGAGAATAGAGCTTTCGAAAGAGAGATCTTTGATAATTGAAAGCAATCCATTGTTCCTCTCTTTGTTCTTGCCCTATCTACATGTGTGTGTATGTGTGTGCATGCTTGTGTGCTTCACACTCACACACTATTACCATTAGTGTCCATGTGAAAGGCCAAATGCCCACCAGACACTTCTTTGTATATGTTCTTTAATAAATCATATAGTGGCCTAGTAAGTCACAGACTGTAAGTTCGACCGCATTTGTAAGACCTAAGAAGTCTATCGTCATGCTCCCTATGTACTGTGTTTTTCAGCGTATTCTGCAGTCTCTGTACAGAGTATCGTGTGCAGCCTTAGGAGCTCGATTTTTTACTCCGAAGATATCATTGTGGAGCTCCCATGAAGGAGAGCGAAATGTGGTTCATCGCCATCAAAATACTTCACTGGTATCAGAGAAGTCTGATGCAAGAGCTTTGTTCCTTTTGTGCGAGCAAAGCGAGTACCCCCCAGCTTTCTCCAATGCTTAGGACTAAAAGGCATAGACCTTGCCATACCTTGTCATCCGAGTCACCGAAGTCATCGTTGGTGCCGTTGGCTACGCACGAGGCAGGACCTCAACGATCAAGGAATATACAGGTTCCTAGTTCTTCTAGGGAGGTCACCCATCCCAGTTCTGTTCCCCCTATAGCTCGTTTAACCAAGGCAATCTCTTGCCACTAAGCTACACTCTTGTGGTGTCTAAAGAAGGGGAAAGACTAAGGTTGACATTACCTTGAACATGTTTTGGTCCTTGAAAGCTTCATTCTTTGCTTTCAAAGCCTATTTTTGAAGCATTTTGGAGTACTTTGGCACATAGTTCTCTTCACACAGTTCCATGAACATCAAGGAGAGTGTTCTCTATACTTCTCCGACAATATATATCAACATTTGGGGCTGTGTTTTCAGCCACACTCGTAAAACTACAGGTTTCTCGAAATGTTTTCAGTTTTGGTGGGAGCAGCAGCTACAAATTTATGCAAGTTTTTGAGCCTAAAACATCAAAGTTGACAGATACTTGCAGGTGTTACTGACTAGTTTTTGGGATGTGCAATCAGCCTTTTAGTGTCATTATACTACATATATTGAGCACATACACACCATGTACACTTCTATGGATACCGCTTATGTACGTCCATGTGGTCATTGATATAGCGGTTATGTTTTTTGCATAAAGCCTTTTACGTTTGATAAAGAGGGTTGTGGTGAGGTTTTCTTAACTGAGAGACACCTACATGTCAAGGTCTCTTTGGTGATGTAGGTGGAAGACTTACCCAGCCTCACCATAGAATATGTATGGTATTTGTTCATAGGTGCTCAATAAGCCTAGTTGGCTTCTATTGGGTAATTGATTATATGCAGTGGAGTCAGTGATTCACTATGCACGTAAACATGTCACTACTTGCAGTTTTATGATATTTTGACATGTGTATATACTCATTTTGTAGAGGATACTATGGCAAAATTTTTCTAGATTTTTGGTTTTATGAATTATACAGTGGTCGATTTACTCCTTCATACACTAATTCGTTGGTGTTTGGACTCTTCTAACTCCATTATCATTCTATTAAGATCTCTACCATCATGGCATCAGAGGTCTCAGGCACATTCGGTGGATGAGGGTCTAGTGCTAGTGTTCTGAGGAGGAGCTATAACTTGTAGGGCAAAGACCATTTTGAGATTCGAAATTTTGATGGCGCAAACTTTGCTCCATGGAGAGGAATTAGATTAATGATGTGCTTATTCAAAGGAGGCAATGGAAGCCTCTAAATGGAATTTCAAAGAAACTTGCTGACATGGATGAAGATGATTGGGATGAGTTAGAAGAAATGGTCAAGTCCACGATTCGCTTGCACCAAGCAGATAATGTTTACTTTATAGTATTAGACTGTGAAAGTGCAAAGGAGCGTTGGAAGAAGTTATGCAATACATATGAAAAATAGATGCCATCAAATAAAGTGTACCTGATGAGCAAATTATATGACCTTCATATGAAGGACACAGATAGTGTTGATGCTTATCTAAATGAGTTTGATGCTATATTCTCCCAGTTACAGGCTCCAGAAAATGGATATGAATAATGAAAGGAAACCAATATTACTGCTATGCACATTGCCATCATCATCGGATACGTTTTGCACAACTATTAGCACTCTTGAGTGAGGAGATTCGTAGAAAATCTATGGTTGGCACTCATAGTGGAGATGCATATAATGTTCGTGATTCTTATCAAGGAAAGAATCAGCAACATGGAAGGAGCAAAAACAAGGAGAATAATGGTCAACAAAATAAGAGTAGAAGTAAATCAAGGGAGAGGGATATCGAATGCCATTATTGTCATTAGAAAGGACACATGAAGAAAGATTATTATGCATTAAAGAATGCTAAAGGTAAAGGATAGAATGTTGATGGGCATGTTAAATAGTTACCTGCACCATCTACTTCAAATGTGAAGATTGAAGAAATTAATGCTATTTCTGATGATGTTGATGTGTTGACACTTGATAGTACTGTGCTAACTAAGGCTCTTATGGCTCATTCTCTTTCCCACACGTGGCTGCTAGATTTTGGTGCTTCTTTCCATGTGACAGCACACAGAGAATGGTTCTCTAATTATGCAGCAAAGTCTCATGGTACCGAGAGACTTGGTGACTTTTATGAGTGTGATTATGTGGGGATTGGAAATGTGATTGCAATTCATTGATGGTTCAAAATTTACTATGCATAATCTACACCATGTACCTTAGTTATCATGCAGTTTGATATCAGTTTTACAACTTGATGACCTTGGTTATGAGATGGTTTTCTATGCTCAGTCCTTTTGCATATCAAACGGCAATATGGTTATTGCAAAAGGAATCAAAGTTGGCTCACTTTATCCTTTATTTGTATCACAGAAAGAACACTTTATAGTTGTTACTAAATAACCTATGGCCTATATTTGGCATGGTCGTTTGGGCCATATATCTCGTAGTGGAATGGAAAATCTTTCTCATTCTGGCTACTTACCTATGTTATCTATCTCTTATTTTTCATTTTGTGAGCATTGTCAATATGGAAAGCAAATAAAAAATGTGCATAGAATGCACATTGACTCTTCAATTCAGCCTTTAGATCTCATTCATACAAATGTGTTTGGTCCTATGCCGACTAGGTCCTTAGGTGGTTCTCTTTACTTTGCCACTTTCATAGATGATGCTACTAGAAAAGTTTGGGTATATCCTATCAAATCGAAGGATGATGTATTCCCTACTTTCAAAAAATGGCTTGCTTCAGTTGAGACTAAAAAAGGAACTAAGCTTAAGGCTTTACATTCAGGTAACTGGGGTGAGCATACCTCACATGGATTCAACCTTTTCTGTTAGTCTAGAGGGATTCGTAGAGAGTTTATAGCTCCTTTTACCCCATTACACAATGGTGTAGTTGAGAGGATGAATAGAATTATTCAAGATAGAGTAGTCTCTATGTTGCATCATGCAAACCTCTCACAAGGGTTTTGGGCAGAAGCAATATTGACTGCAGTTCATGTGATTAACCTTTCACCTAGTACTACCAAAGGTCTGAAAGGGGCACAAGAGTTATGCACAGAGAAGCCACCATATTATGATCATCTTCAAGTTTTTGGGTGTGAAGCATATATTCATATACCCAAGAATCTTAGATAAAAGTTGGAGCATAAGTCAAAGAAACGCATTTTTCTTGGATATCATCGAGAAGGACACTTTGGATATCGCTTATGGGATCTTGAAACATAGTCACTGATCAGAAGTAGTGATGTCATTTTCAATGAGTCTAAGATGCATAAAGAGCTCATTAACAAGTTTCAAGTGAGAAGAGTGGCGTTTGAGGATACTAGTCATGTCGTTAGCATGCATAAAAATGTTGCACATAGGGATGTTCAAGAGAATGTCCATTCAGATCAGTCTACACATGTTCCTGTTTAGCAACCATTGAGACGTTTTGCACGTGTCTCGCATCCACCTGATAGATATGTTCTAGGTTTAGATTTTGTTATGCTAACAGATGCCAAAGAGCCTTCTTGCTACAAAGAGGCTATGCACATAGAGGATCAGGTCAAGTGGGAGCGTGCCATGAAGAGTGAGTTGGATTCTATTCACAAGAATGGTACTTGGGATTTAGTACCATTGCCCAAGGGCGGGAAAGCTTTACCATGTAAATGGGTATATAAGCTGAAATTCACATCAAATAGTGCTTCTCCAAAGTAAGAAGCATGACTTGTTGCAAAGGGTTTTAAGCGACAACATGGTTTTGATTTCAAGGAAATCTTCTCTTAAGTGGTCAAGATGACTACCCTGCGTGTGTTGCTTGAATTCATTGCAATGGAGGACTTAGAGCTAGTCCAAATGGATGTGAAAACTACTTTACATATGAGATTTATATGGAACAACCAAAGGGTTATGTAGTTCCTCGCAAGGAAAGTCTAGTCTGTAAGCTTAAGAAGAGATTGTATGGACTTAAACAGTCCCCTAGACAATGATACCGAAACTTTGATGCTTTTATGAAGTCTCAAGCCTATTCTCAAAGCATTGAGGATCATTGTCTCTACACAAACAGATGCTTAGATGGCAGCTTGATATGCTTGATACTTTATGTCTTTGATATGTTGATTGTTGGGAATTCCTCTTATGAATTGTCCATTCTCAAAAAGAAGTTGAGTGAGACATTT
Source organism: Ceratopteris richardii (assembly GCA_020310875.1). Classification (NCBI taxonomy): domain Eukaryota; kingdom Viridiplantae; phylum Streptophyta; class Polypodiopsida; order Polypodiales; family Pteridaceae; genus Ceratopteris; species Ceratopteris richardii. The sequence goes on from CM035410.1 coordinate 117,089,113, forward strand.
GATATGAAGGATTCAGTGGATGCCAAACATATTCTTGGCATGTGCATTACTCATGATAGGAGCAAAAGATGCATATACTTGTCTCAATGTGAGTACATATCCAAAGTACTTCACCGGTTCAATATGCAGGGTGGAAAGGCATTGAGTACACCTTTACCCACATATGTGAAATTGAGCAAGGATGATTGCCCTAAATCAAATGAGGAAAAGGAACTCATAACCAAAATTCGCTATCTTTGTTGTTGGTAGTCCCATGTATGCTATGGTATCTGTGAGACCAGACATTGTATTTGCAGTGGGAGTTGTGAGCAGTATATGTTTAATCTTGGCAAGAAACATTGGGAAGCGGTCAAGATGATTTTAAGATATATGAGTGGCACTAAGGACAAGTGTATATGCTTAGGTAGAGGAAAAGCATCCATTATTGGTTACACAGATTCTGACCATGTTGGTTGTGTAGACAATCGTAAGTCTACATCAGGGTGCATTTTTCATTTTGTTGGAGGTGCTATCTCTTGGAGATCTCGTCTTCAAGAATGTACAATTGTTTCCACCACAGAAGCAGAGTATGTTGTAGCAAGTGAGGCATGTAAGGAAGCATTGTGGGTTTCTCGTCTTGCTTGTGATATGGGTTTACCTCATGTACCTCGTTTGCTCAGTGATAGTCAGAGTGCCATTGCTTTGGCTAAGAATCTCGCCTGTCATGCAAAGACCAAGCACATTGAGGCGAGGTATCACTTCATAAGAGATTGCTTAGCCAATGAGCGCATTATTCTTGAGAAGTTTCACACTAGAGATACTGTTGAAGATGCTTTGACTAAAGCTCTATCACAGGATAGCTTTCGGCATTGTTGTCACTTGATGGGGGTTACCTGATTCATGATCTTACACAATCACATGTATACTGTGTAACATGCCCATCAAGTGGGAGGTATAGTTTTTATACTTACACTCACGTATTCTTTATCATTCTTTATTTTTCTCCCATAGTTACTTTAGCCATATTGGTCTTTAGTGGGAGATTGTTACTGTTAATCTCCATGTGAAAGTCCAAATGGTCATTGGACACTTCTTTGTATATGTTCTTCAATAAAACATATAGTGGCCTCGTCAGTCATAGACTGTAAGTTCGATCGCATTTGTTAGACGTAAGAAGTCTATCTTCATGCTCCCTGTGTACTGTGTTTTTCTACATATTCAGCAATCTTTGTATGGACTACCGTGTGCGACCTTAGGATCTCGATTTTCTACTATGAGGATCTCGGTTTTCTACTGTGGTGCATCACCATGAAAATACTTCACACACTTGTGCCTTCACTTGCTATTGGTCATCATACAGTTGTCACATTTCCATGTATTGACATTTATGAGGTGCATCTCCTCATGCTAATATGCACCATTGTGTTACAGTGACACCAAATTTAGTGCCATTGCTAGGGAGAGAGCTTCTAGTATGAGTGTGTGATGGTAAGACATAGAGTTGTAACATTGCAATTGTAGGTAATTTTCTTAATTTTTATCAATTTTTCATACTTTCTTCATCATCATCCTCACTATCTCCCACATCCATCTCCATCTTTGCTGAATTTTTAGTTTTCAGGTCATAGTCCCTTTCCCACCTAATTCCCCTCATTCCACTTGTGAGAGAGACAAGAGAGAGCTATTCTGCATTCTATTTGCATGTGTTTTTTAGCTTTTGCTACAGGTTTTGGCTATATCACCATCTCTAGTAGCTTGCATAGGCTTTCCACAGGTCCCAAGATGATGGTCTTTGTCTGTCACGATAGATATAGAAAGTTTGTATTTCATGTTTTCATGCATGTCACAATAAACCGCCCGACTAGATCATTCCAAATCACTAGAAACATCACAAAAATGTTCGTTTTTTTGGTTTATCCTGATAGACCAAAACCACGATAGACACCTATCTATCGTGATAGACAACTCTCTATTGTGACAAACACCATCTATCACAACACACACCCATCTATCGCGACAAAACAAATTCCACGATAGAACAAATTTACAATAGATGATAGACACCATCTATCACAAGAGACACTTGTCTATCATGATAGACACATGTCTATCACCACAGACACCCATCTATCATGATAGACAGAGCCCATGACAGAGGAAAGACATCATCTATCATGATAGACATCTCTCTACGATGACAAACACACATCTATGGCAACAGACAAAAATGAGTGATAGATGACAAACCACAAAGGGCAAACAATAGACGACAGATGATGGAGAGTGCTTATTGTAACAGACACCCATCTGTAATGATAGACACCTATCTATTGGTATACAAACTTCTCTATTATGATAGACTCAAATCCGTGATAGACGATAGATGAAAGATGACAGATGACAAATGATAGATGACAAACGATAGACACCATCTATCGCGAAACAATGAGAGACATAAGAAAATGAGAGAGAAACAATGTGATTAGAGTTTCTCCACAATAGAGCTAAAGGATGTCTACAAAATGAGCTATCTATGAGCTTTTCTCACACGATTTACCTCATTCACATTCACTAGCATATAACTTAGCCTCAAACCTTCTCCACAGAATCAATGAAGATGATGAAAAATGGAGATCTTCCACAAATTCAATGTATTTAAGGGACTTCAAATGGATGCTTTGTGTGTGGTAAGTTGGGTCATTTTGCAAATGAATGCTATGATAGAGCTCAATGACAAGAGAACCAAAGCAACAACAAAAATTATAGGTGGCAAGGTAACTATGCAAAGAAATCATCCATCCAAACGAATCATTAACAAAACATCAAGGACATGTGGAAACAGGTCACAAATCAAATCATACCATTCAACATGTGGGCAATATCACTTTGGAAGGAATCAAAAGGCAAAGACTTATCAGAGATATTATGTGTTTCTACTATTACCAAAACCTTTATTATGATAGGCCAAATGGTAGAAAATGGCTAGCAAGTTACCTTCAATGAAAGGGGACATTCTGTTAAGGATCTAAAGGCAAGTTTTAAGCTCATCGCCAAAGGAAAGAGGCAAGAAAGAATGTTCATGATAGACATAAATTGGCCACACCATTGAATGTAGGTCACATATGGAGACAAGAGGATAGTAGAGTTTGACCTATGGCATCAACAAATAGGTCTCACCAACCTACAAAAGCTAAAGGATATGCAAAGGAAGAGCTTTGGAAGAAGGTTATCAAATTTACCATCTAGAATGTTGATTGAAATTTAAGTAGCTTGCCAAAAAAGAAAACAATCAAGGCTTCCCTTCAAGAAGAGTACCTATGTGAGTGCAAATGTTTTAGAACTCATTCATATGATGTTTGGGGTGCAACAAGAGAAGCATCCCTTTGTGGTAATAGGTTTGTTGTAAGCTTCATTGATGACTTTTTAGAAAAGGTGTGGTTGTATTGCATGAGGAACAAATGAGATGTGTTCTACTACTTCAAGCAATCCAATGCATAGGTGGAGAAGGAGTCGGCCAATTATATTGAAAAATTTGAGATCCAGCAGGGGGAGAGCACTTCTCCCATGAAGTTTTGGAATTTTCATAGCTCATTGGCATCAAAAGACACTTTACATCCATGCATAACCCTCAACAAAATGGGGTAGCATAGATAAAGAACAGAGACATAGAAAGGTAACAAGGTCTATGCTCAACAAAATGAATATGTTGCATTGTTATTGGGGAGAGGTTACATATACATACACAAGAAAACCTTGCATTTCACATCTTATAATCTTTGGTTGTGTATGCTATGTACATGTACCTCAAGATTTGAGGCCAAAGTTAGATGTGAAATCTGAAATATGTAGCTTTTTGGGATATTCTATGGAACAAAAGGGATATAAATGCTACAACCCCATGATCAAGGAGCCAAAGGTAAGTAAGGATGTTGAGATTGACGAGTTGCATCCTTGGTATGCATGCACAGGTTCATTGCAAAAAGGTGATGAAAAAGGATCTAGATATAAGGTATATGAACACAAAAGTGAAGGTTGCGAACATGATGACATAAGTTTGTTGAAGGTACAAAGATTGGAGGAATCAAGGAAGCAATCAACATGAGAGACATAGGATGAAGCAACATAGGAAAATGACTTGAGCTTGAGGGGAAGTGTTGGAAGTTAAGAAACATTTCAAGCTCAAGAGTGTGGGGCCATGCCCCAAGTTTCAACTTCCACATCATCCACAATCAAAGGACGATGATTTCCATGAGTTGGAGGCATCCAAGCATGTTTAGAATAGAAAGAAATTAAAAAGATAAGAAATAGGTCACCTCTTGAAGTGATTGGACCTCACTTTTTGACCTGTATATGTTTTTGATTGGTTAAAGAAGTTAGTACGCGACCTCCAAATTTTTTACTGAGTTGTGTTATGAATTAGTTGTGCTAAAACACACCCCTCTCTAGTTATTCTGTACATATTCTGTAGAGATTTCATTTTATACACTCTATCAATGTAGATGATCTTGGTAGACCCCTTGTTATTGTAATTGTTGTTTCTCCTTCATTCCGAATCCATTTCTACTTATTTTTGTCTTGTGAGAAATCTTGTAGGTTCTACTTTGAGTGGTGTAAGTCCCCAAATGAGTGTGTCCATAAGTTCAGAGAAATATCCATAACATTATCTATGTAGTTAGCTAATACTCTGTGAAGAGATCAAGTAGTATGTTTTGATGTAGCTCGTTGAGGCACCATCTATTGCCCAAATGGAGTGATTAAATTTGCTCTCATTTGAAAGTTTCTCTAAGCCCATTTTGAGTGTGCAAAGTTTTTATTTGCAGTCTCTGCATGTACTCAGAGAAACATAGAAAACACAGAGCCTCTATTTGAAAAGATGAGGATCCTAGTAGGCTTCATTTGCTTTCATTGTGCACATACGAGTGTTTGTCCTCCAACAGAATAGTCATGCTATGAGCTCGAGGAGAAGCTTTATGAAAGAGGGAAGGATCGCACCAAAGGATCCCATCTTTACATGCATGATGACCCCCAAAAGAAGGAGAGAAAGGCTTGTGCACCGTTGCTTGAACGAGTCCTCCTTTTTTATGCACATAGATACTCATAGTCTCTCTCATGGATGTTTGATTATATGTGGAACCCATTCAAACTCTTTGCAAGGCTGCGACTATTAAGGGTTCGATTAAATTACAAAAAAGGAGACTTTGCAAATTTTGCATTATTAAGCGTTTGTAGTCCAAGGGTTAGGATAATTGCCTTCCAAGCAATAGATCCGGGGTTCGATTCCCGGCAGACCCATCACATGGGCAGTTTCTCAACAGTACAAACACAGGGAGTATAATTGACATTCTTGAACCTCAATAGCAACCTCAAATCACGGTGATGGTTCTAAACTTTTTCTCTCTCACACTCAGACGTTTCATGATTCTCCACATCTTTTGTCTGGTTTTTTGGAGTTTTGCTTGGCTTCTCCCTCCATTCACTTGTAAGAAGCATCACATGCACCATAGAAACGTAAAAACGGAGAGCTCCCATGATCCCATCAATGAGGGAGAAGCAAGATGACAAGACAAAATCAAGCCTACAAACATATTGTCAAAAGTAAACACCAAAATCAAGCCTACAAACATATTGTCAAAAGTAGACAAGAAGACTTCACCAACGTTTTACCCACAAGATCTGTACAAAATGATCTCTCTTTGGACAATTCACATCGTTTCCGAGCATCATATCCACCATGAAAGTAAGAAAGAGAGATAAGACGAGAGACAAACAACGTGATGATATTTTCTCCACAGTAGACCTAAAGGATATTTTCACCATAGGAGCTTTTCTCAGAGTTCATATCACCTTTTTTCTCTCTCGCATTAAAATTTTGATTTGAGCTTGTTGTGGACTCCGAGCACACTACACCGTCACTTGATTGTGTAGGCCAATACAAGCACTCAAGAGTTTTCTATAGGTTAGCAAAGCTTGACAAGGTTTTTCTATTCAACCTTTGAGATACGTTCAATTTCTTTTGCCTTAGGATATCTAGTCGTGTCAATAGATAACAAGGTTGAAGCAAGGAGCTAGAAAGATCAAAGAGAAGAAAACATTTTGTAGATCCAGCAAGAAGAGGCCTAATCATTTTTTCATGACTTATTTTTAATAAAAAGTGATTTTCATCACTACACCAACATTATAAATACCGTTTTTAGTAGATTAGAATCCAATCTGTTCAAGCCAAGGAGTCATCGAGCTTGACGAGTATTAGAAGTACCGGCATATCAATTTTCATAATTTTCTGATTCTGTTTGAGCCCTCAAATAAGCCCTGGCACATAATTTTTAACTAGGTTAGACACTAGGTCTGGATAGGGCCAAAACTAGTCAAAAAACTATAAAAAGAGCTATAGAACTCATTTTCAAGGTAAGGTTGTTAGAGAATAGAGCTTTTGAAAGAGAGATCTTTGATAATTGAAAGCACTCCATTGTTCCTCTCTTTGTTCTTGCCTTGTGTGCATGTGTGTGTATGTGTGTGCATGCTTGTGTGCTTCACACTCACACACTATTACCATTAGTGTCCATGTGAAAGGCCAAATGCCCACCAGACACTTCTTTGTATATGTTCTTTATTAAAACATATAGTGGCCTGGTCAGTCAGAGACTATAAGTTGGACCGCATTTGTAAGACCTAAGAAGTCTACCTTTGTGCTCCCTATGTACTGTGTTTTTTTGCATATTCTGTAGTCTTTGTATGGAGTATCGTGTGCAGCCTGAGGAGCTCGGTTTTCTACTCCGAGGATATCATCGTGGGGCTCGCAATAAGGAGAGCGAAGTGTGGTGCATCACCATCAAAATACTTCACTGATATCAGAGCAGTTTGATGCAAGAGCTTTGTTCCTTTTGTGCGAGTGAAGCGAGTACCCCCCGGCTTTCTCCAACGCTTACGATTAATGGTGCGACCAAGGCATAGACCTTGCCATACCTTGTCATCCGAGTCACCAAAGTCACCGTTGGTGCCGTTGGCTGCGCACGAGGGAGGATCTCAATGATCAAGGAATATAGAGGTTCCTGACACTTCTTGAGAGGTCACCCATCCTAGTACTGTTCCCCCCGGAGCTTGCTTAACTGTGGCAATCTCTTGCCACTAAACGACACTCTTGTGGTGTCTGAAGAAGGGGAAAGACTAAGGTTGACATTACCTTGAACATGTTTTGGTCCTTGAAAACTTCATTCTTTGCTTTCAAAGCCTATTTTTGAAGCATTTTTGGGATGTCTTTTGGAGCAATTTTGGAGTACTTTCACACATAGTTCTCTTCACACAGGTCCAAGAACATCAAGAAGAGTGTTCTTTGTACTTCTTCGACAATAAATATTAACCTTTGGGGATGTGTTTTCAGCCACACTCATAAAACTACAGATTTCTCAAAAGGTTTTCAGTTTTGGTGGGAGTAGCCGCTGAAAATTTATGCAAGTTTTTGAGCCTAAAACATCAAAGTTGAAAAACACTTGCAGGTGTTATTGGCTAGTTTTTGGGCTATGCATTCAGACCTTTGGTGTTATTTTACTGCATATATTGAGTACATACACACCATGTATGCTTTTGTGGATATCACTTATGTACGTCCATGCGGTCATTGATATAGCAGTTACATTTTTTGCATAAAGCCTTTTACGTTTGAAACCAAACACCAAAATCAAGTCTACAAACATATTGGAAGGTTGAGTTACATTCTAGAACTGGTGAGTTACACATATGCATACTATAGCTTGAGATTGGTGAGCTGGACGCCCCCCCTTATTGCATATTGATGCCAAGGCCACAAAAAACAACATCTACAACTCTATGCAATCTATATTTGCAAAGAACCATGTCACTACAGAAACATAAAACTAGTTGTGTGTGTAGACTATTATGGGGTCATCCACCTCACTATTTTCACACGTTCTATTGGATCTATACATCAGACACACAGAAGAAGAATCTCAAGGCATATACAAGAATGGGTGGGGGAGAGAGAGAGAGAGAGAGAGAGAATGAGAGAAAAGGAAATATTGGCAAGAAGACTTCACCAAAGTTTTACCCACAAGATCTGTACAAAATGATCTCTCTTTCAATAGTCTACAATCTACACATATGGGATTATCTCTATTGTTCGGAATTGAACTCACAACCTCCCAATTAGGAGTGTGATGGGCTAACCACTTGCCCCAAAAGCCATGGTTGAGGATTATTTCCTAATCGTCTCTCTTAAGGCATTGCTCAACCATCTCCTACTAGGATTATGTGACATTCTTCCCCCTTAGACTGAGGATTGTCCTTAATGCTCACTTGTGGACCCTTCTAACTCTTGAACCCACTTTCCATGCATGAGCGCTTCCACCAACCTCAAACTCCAGCACATGGACCAAATTCAGACCTATCCCACCCTCCGTTGGTGCCCAAATGTCCATGCACCTTCATCCAAGGCCGGTTTCACACTCATCACAGATAAGCACTTTTTCCAAGTGCCCACGAATGAGGCATGAACCTCCATCTCACCCAATTTCTAAACTAGGCTCTGATACCAATGTTGGGAATTAAACTCACAACCTCCCGGTTAGGAATGTGATGAGCTAACCACTTGCCCCAAAAGCCATGGTTGAGGATTACTTCCTAATCCTCTCTCTTAAGGCATGCTTCAACCTTTTGGGGCAAACATATATATATATATATATATATATATATATATATATATATATATATATATATATATATATATATATATATATATATATATATATATATATATATATATATATATATATATATATATATATATATATATATATGTATGTTTTGTCCTTTTGGGCCAAACATATATATATATATATATATATATAGGTTTTGGTTTGCCAATACAAGCACCCAAAAGTATGCTATAGGTTAGCAGAGCTTGACAAGGTGTTTCTATTCAACCTTTGAGATACGTTCAATTTCTTTTGCCTTAGGATATCTAGTCGTTGCCCATGCATGAAATCCCTGATGTATTGTGTATGTTTGCTATTGAGGATAACTTGGATGGTACTAATTACCCATTGTGGGTATATATGATGCATCATGTATTGGTGCGGCTCCCATTGCAGCTAAGCCAATGCAACTTGGTTGAGATGGTAGAGGTAGAGGGGCACATGCCTTGATATCCTTGTCTCTCAAATATGCCATTGGTCCTCATAGTCGCTCCTGCAAGATACTCTTGCAACATTGTACCAGACAAGAGATGAGGTTTCTGTTGCTTACCTCCGAAAATAGTTGGAGCTTGAGCATATGAATGCAGGAGAGCCAATGGACACTTTTTTGACAAAGATCAAAGATTTGAAGGACCAGTTGATTTTTGTTGATGAAAGCTTGCCGGATAGTTCACTTCTATAAATTTTTCTTAATGATCTACTAGGTTCATATCACAGTTTTGATTCTACCCTTGGGTTGATAATGAAAGGAAATCCAAATGCCTTAAAGTTTGAGGAGTTAGTCTTTGTTTTGTGACACGAAGACTAGTCCGGGTAGAGCAGGTCACTTATCCATGTTGCACATCGAGCTTTCTTACCTCATGAGAAGGCAAAAGGTATACTAGAGATCATATACTTGTAATAAAAAATATGCGAATGTTGCATATTAGAAGTGTCAATAGATAACAAGGTTAAAACAAGGAGCTAGAAAGATCAAAGAGAAGGAAACATTTTGCAGATCCAGCAAGAAGAGGCCTAATCATTTTTTCATGCCTTATTTTCAATCAAAAGTGATTTTCATCACTATACCAACATTACAAATACCGTTTTTAGTAGATTAGACTCCAATATGTTCAAGCCAAGGAGTCATCGAGCTTGAGGAGTATTAGAAGTACCGGTGTATCAATTTTCATAATTTTCTGATTCTGCTTGAGCCCTCAAATAAGCCCTGACACATAATTTTTAACCAGGCTAGACACTAGGTCTGGATAGGGCCAAAACTAGTCAAAAAACTATAAAAAGAGCTATAGAACTCATTTCAAGGTAAGCTTGCTAGAGAATAGAGCTTTTGGAAGAGAGATCTTTGATCGATGAAAGCACTCCATTGTTCCTCTCTTTGTTATTGCGTTGTGTGCATGTGTGTGTATGTGTGTGCATGCTTGTGTGCTTCACACTCACACACTAGTACCATTAGTGTCCATGTGAAAGGCCAAATGCCCACAAGACACTTCTTTGTATATGTTCTTTAATAAAACATATAGTGGCCTGGTCAGTCACAAACTGTAAGTTCGACCGCATTTGTAAGACCTAAGAAGTCTATCTTCGTGCTCCCTATGTACTCTTTTTTTTCTGTATTATGTAGTCTCTGTACGGAGTACCGTGTGCAACCTTAGGAGCTCGGTTTTCTACTCCGAGGATATCATCGTGGAGCTCGCAATAAGGAGAGCGAAGTGTGGTGCATCACCATCAAAATACTTCACTGGTATCAGAGCAGTTTGATGCAAGAGCTTTGTTCCTTTTGTGCGAGCGAAGCGAGTACCCCCCGGCTTTCTCCAATGCTTATGATTAATGGAGCGACCAGGGCATAGACCTTGCCATACCTTGTCACCCGAGTCACCAAATTCACCGTTTGTGTCGTTGGTTATGCGCGAGGGAGGACCTCAATGATCAAGGAATATAGAGGTTCCTAGTACTTCCTAGGAGGTCACCCATCCCAATACTGTTCCCCCCTTTAGCTCGCTTAACCATGGCAATCTCTTGCCACTAAGCTACACTCATGTGGTGTCTGAAGAAGGGGAAAGACTAAGGTTGACATTACCTTGAACATGTTTTGGTCCTTGAAAGCTTCATTCATTGCTTTCAAAGCCTATTTTTGAAGCATTTTGGAGTACTCTGGCACATAGTTCTCTTCACACAGGTCCAAGAACATCAAGAAGAGTGTTCTCTGTACTTCTCCGACAATAAATATCAACATTTGGGGCTGTGTTTTCAGCCACACTTGTAAAACTACAGGTTTCTCGAAAGCTTTTCAGTTTTGGTGGGAGCAGCCGCTGCAAATTTATGCAAGTTTTTGAGCCTAAAACATCAAAGTTGATAGACACTTGCAGGTGTTAGTGACTAGTTTTTGGGCTGTGCATTCAGCCTTTTAGTGTCATTATACTGCATTTATTGAGCACATACACACCATGTACACTTCTATGGATACCACTTATGTACGTGCATGTGGTCATTGATATAGCGGTTATGTTTTTTGCATAAAGCCTTCTACGTTTGATAAAGAGGGTCGTGGTGAGGTTTTCTTAACTATGAGACACCCAGATGTCGGGGTCTCTTTGGTGATGCAGGTGGAAGACTTACCTAGCCTCACCATAGGAGATGTATGATATTTGTTCATAGGTGCTCAATAAGCCTAGTTGGCTTCTATTGGGTAACTTATTATATGCAGTGGAGTCAGTGATTCACTATGCACGTAAACATGTCACTACTTGTAGTTTTATGATATTTTGACACGTGTATATACTCATTTTGTAGAGGATATTTTGGCAATATTTCTCGAGATTTTTGGTTTTATCAACTATACAGTAGTCGATTTACTCCTTCATACACTAATTCGTTGGTGATTGGAATCTTCTAACTCCATTATCATTCTATTCAGTTCTCTACCATCATGGCATCGGAGGTATCATCCACAACTAGGGGATCAGGGTCTAGTGCTAGTGTACCGAGGAGGAGCTATAACTTGTAGGGCAAAGACCATTTTCAGATCCAAAAATTTGATGGTCCAAACTTTGCTCTATGTAGGAATCAGATTAAAGATGTGTTGATTCAAAGGAGGCAATGGAAGCCAGTAAATGCAATTTCAAAGAAGCCTGGTGACATGGATGAAGATGATTCGGATGAGTTAGATGAAATGGCCAGGTCCACCATTCGCTTGCACCTTGCAGATAATGTTTACTTTATAGTATTAGACTGTGAAAGTGCAAAGGAGCCTTGGAAGAAGTTATGCAATACATATGAAAAAGAGATGCCATCAAATAAAGTGTACCTGATGAGAAAATTATATGACCTTCATATGAAGGACATAGATAGTGTTGATGCTTATCTAAATGAGTTGATGCTATATTCTCCCAGTTACAGACTCAAAAAATGGATATGAATAATGAAAGGAAAGGAGTATTGTTGTTATGCACCTTGCCATCATCATGGGATACATTTTGCACAACTATTAGGACTCTTGAGTGAGGAGATTTGTAGAAAATCTATGGTTCGCACTCACTGTGGAGATGCATATAATGTTCGTGATTCTTACCAAGGAAAGAATCAGCAACATGGAAGGAGCAAGAACAAGGAAAATAATGGTCAAAAGAATAAGAGTAGAAGTAAATCAAGGAAGAGGGATATAGAATGCCATTATTGTCATTAGAAAGGACACATGAAGAAAGACTATTTTGCATTGAAGAATGCTAAAGGTAAAGGAGAGAATGTTCATGGGCATGGTAAATAGTTACCCGCACCATCTACTTCGAATGTGAAGATTGAAGAACTTAATGCTATTTCTTATGATGCTGATGTGTTGACACTTGATAATATTGTGCTAACTAAGGCTCTTATGGCTCATTCTCTTTCCCACACCTGGGTGCTAACTTTTGGTGCTTCTTTCCATGTGACACCATACAGAGAATGGTTCTCTAGTTATACAGCAAAGTCTCTTGGTACCGTGAGACTTGGTGACTCTTATGAGTATGATTCAGTGGGGATTGGAGATGTGGTTGTGTAGTTCATTGATGGTTCAAAATTTACTATGCATAATGTATGCCATGTACCTCAGTTATCACGCAGTTTGATGTCAGTTTGTCAACTTGATGACCTTGGTTACAAGGTGGTCTTCTATGCTCAGTCCTTTTGCATATCAAAGGGCAACATGGTTATTACAAAAGGAAGCAAAGTTGGCTCATTTTATCCTTTATGTGTATCACAGAAAGAACACTTGTTAGTTGTTACTAAATAGCCTATGGCATGTATTTGGCATGGTCTTCTGGGCCATATATCTCGTATTGGAATGGAAAATATTTCTCATTCTGGCTACTTACATGTGTTATCTATCTCTGATTTTTCATTTTGTGAGCATTGTCAATATGGAAAGTAAATAAAAAATGTGCATACAATGCACATTGACTCTTCAATTCAGCCTTTAGATCTCATTCATACAAATGTGTGTGGTTCTATGCTGACTAGGTCCTTAGGTGGTTCTCTTTACTTTGTCACTTTCGAAGATGATGCTACTAGAAAAGTTTGGGTATATCCTATCAAATCGAAGGATGAGGTATTCCCTACTTTCAAAAAATGGCTTGCTTCAGTTGAGACTAAAAAAGGAACTAAGCTTATTTTACATTCAGATAATGGGGTGGAGCATATCTCACATGAATTCAGCCTTTTCTATTAGTGTAGAGGGATTTGTAGAGAGTTTACGGCTCCCTTTACCCCATTACACAATGGTGTAGCTGAGAGGATGAATATAACTATTCAAGATAGAGGTCTCTATGTTGCATCATGCAAACCTCTCACAAGGGTTTTGGGCAGAAGCAATATTGACAGCAGTTCATGTGATTAACCTTTCACCTAGTACTACCAAAGGTATGAAAGTGGCACAAGAGTTATGCACAGGGAAGCCACCATATTATGATCATCTTTGAGTTTTTGGGTGTGAAGCAAATATTCATATACCCAAGAATCTTAGATAAAAGTTTGACCATAATTGAAAGAAATGCATTTTTCTTGGATATGGTCGAGAAGTACAATTTGGATATCGCTTATCGGATCCTGAAACATAGTCACTGATTAGAAGTAGTGATGTCATTTTCAATGAGTATAAGATGCATAAATAGCCCATTAAGGAGGTTGAAGTGAGAAGAGTGGTGTTTGAGGATACTAGTCATGCAGTTAGCATGCATAAAAATGTTGCACATAGGGATGTTCAAGAGAATGTCCATTCAGATCAGTCAGCACATGTTCCTATTTAGCAACCATTGAGACGTTCTGCACGTGTCTCACATCCACCCGATAGATATGTTCGAGGTTTAGATTTTGTTATGCTAATAGATGCCAAAAGCCTTCTTGCTACAAAGAGGCTATGCAGATAGAGGATCATGTCAAGTGGGAGCGTGCCATGAAGAGTGCGTTGGATTCTATTCACAAGAATGGTACTTGGCATTTAGTACCATTGCCAAAGGGCAGGAAAGCTTTACTATGTAAATGAATATATAAGCTGAAATTCAATCAGATAGTGCTTCTCCAAACTATAAAGCACGACTTGTTTCAAAGGGTTTTAAGCAACAAGATGGTTTTGATTTCGAGGAAATCTTCTCTCTAGTGGTCAAGATGACTTCCCTACACATGTTGCTTGGATTCGTTGCAATGGAGGACTTAGAGCTAGTCCAAATGGATGTGAAAATTATTTTTTTGCATGGAGATCTCACATATGAGATCTATAAGGAACAACCAAAGGGTTATGTAGTTCCTGGCAAGGAAAGTCTCGTTTGTAAGCTTAAGAAGAGCTTGTGTGGACTTAAATAGTCCCCTAGACAATGGTACCAAAAGTTTGATGCTTTTATAAAGTCTCAAGCCTATTCTCAAAGCACTGAGGATCATTGTCTCTACACAAAGAGATGGTTAGATGGCAGCTTGATATGCTTAATACTTTATGTCGATGATATGTTGATATCATCGATTTTTCCATTCTCAAAAAGAAGTTGAGTTAGACATTTGATATGAAGGATTCGGGGGATGCCAAACATATTCTTGGCATGCGCATTACTCATGATAGGAGCAAAAGATGCATATACTTGTCTCAAAGTGAGTACATATCCAAAGTACTTCACAGGTTCAATATGCAGGGTGGAAAGGCATTGAGTACACCTTTACCCACGTATGTGAAATTGAGCAAGGATAATTGCCCCAAATCAGATGAGGAAAAAGAATTCATGACCAAAATTCCCTATTAGTCTGTTGTTGGTAGTCTCATGTATGCTATGGTATCTATGAGACCAGACATTGTATTTGCAGTGGGAGTTGTGAGCAGCATATGTCTAATCCCGGCAAGAAACATTGGAAAGTGGTCAAGTTGATTTTAAGATATATAAGTGGCACTAAGGACAAGTGTCTATGCTTAGGTAGAGGAAAAGCATCCATTATTGGTTACACAGATTCTGACTATGCTGGTTGTGTAGACAATCCTAAGTCTACATCAGGGTGCATTTTTCATTTTGTTGGAGGTGCTATCTCGTGGAGATCTCGTCTTCAATAATGTACAGTTGTTTCCACCACAGAAGCAAAGTATGTTGTAGCAAGTGAGGCATGTAAGGAAGCATTGTGGCTTCCTTGTCTTGCTTGTGATATGGGTTTATCTCAACATGTACCTCGTTTGCTCAGTGATAGTCAAAGTGCCATTGCTTTGGCTAAGAATCTCGCATGTCATGCAAAGAACAACACATTGAGGCGAGGTATCACTTCATTAGAGTTTGCTTAGCCACTTAGCGCATTATTCTTGAGAAGGTTCACACTCGAGATAATGTTGAAGATGCTTTGACTTAAGCTCTATCACAGGATAGCTTTGGACAATGTTGTCACTTGATGGGGGTTACTTGATTCATGATCTTACACATTCACATGTATACTGTGTAACATGCCCATCAAGTGGGAGGTATAGTTTGTATACTTACACTTAGGACTTCTTTATAGTTCTTTATTTTTCTCCCATAGTTACTTTGGCCATATTGACCTTTTGTGGGAGATTGTTACCGTGAGTCTCCATGTTAAAGGCAAAATGGCCACCCGACACTTTTTTGTACATGTTCTTTAATAAAACATATAGTGGCCTAGTCAGTCACAGACTCTAAGTTCGATCGCATTTGTAAGACCTAAGAAGTCTATCTTCATGCTCCATCTGTACTGTGTTTTTCTACATATTCAGCAGTCTTTGTATGGAGTACCGTGTACGGCCTTAGGATCTTAGTTTTCTACTTTGAGGATATCATCGTGGAGCTTGTGAGAAGGAGAGCACACTGTGGTGCATCACCATCAAAATACTTCACACTTGTGCCTTCACTTGCTCTTAATAATCATACAGTTGTCACATCTCCATGGAATGACATTTATGATGTGGATCTCCTCATGTTAATATGCACCATTGTGTTACAGTGACACCAAATTTAGTGACATTGCCGAGGAGAGAGCATCTAGGATGAATCTGTGATGGTAAGACATAGAGTTGTGACATTGCAGTTGTAGGTAATTTCCTTAATTTTCATTAATTTTTCTTATTTTCTTCATCGTCATCATCACCATCATCATCCTCACTATCTCCCACCTCCATCTCCATCTTTGCTGAATTTCTCGTTTTCTGGTCATAGACCCTTTCCCACCTGATTCACCTCATTTCACTTGTGAGAGAGAGCAAGAGAGAGCTATTGTGTATTCTATTTGCATGTGTTTTTGAGCTTTTTCTATAGGTTTTGGCTATATCACCATCTCTAATAGCTTGCATAGTCTTTGCACAGTCCCAAGATGATGGTCTTTGTCTGTCATGGTAGATATAGAAAGTGTGTATTTCATGTTTTCATGCATGGCACAATAAACTGCCCGACTAGATCATTCCAAATCACTAGAATCACTAGAATCACTAGAAATGTTCGTTTTTTTGGGTCTATTATGATAGACCAAACCCACGATAGACATGATAGATGAAAGATGAAAGATGACATATGAGAAATGATAGATGACAGACGATAGACACCATCTATCACGAGACAATGAGACATAAGAGAATGAGAGAGAAACAATGTGATGAGAAGTTCTCCATAATAGAGCTAAAGCATGTCTACAAAATGAGCTATCTCTGAGATTTTCTCACACGATTTACCTCATTCACGTTCACTAGCATATGACCTAGCCTCAAACCTGCTCCATAGAATCAATGGAGATGATGAAAAATGGAGAGCTTTCACAAATTCAATGTATTTAAGGGACTCTCTTCCTCATTGTGATCAATCAATCACTCTCAGGATGAGAGAAGAGATGAACCTTGGTGGTAATCGTGGTAATCATGCCAAGCATAGCCAAGGGAAATTGATGTATGTAAGTAGAGGAAGAGGAAGACAAAACCGAGGTGCTACAAGAGGATGAGGAAGATATCAAAGCAACCAAGGAGGCCAAGCACACGAAGGTGCTACAAGAGGAAGAGGAAGATATCAAAGCAACCAAGGAGGTCAAGCACAATAAGAAAATGCAAGTCAAAGAGGAGGGAAAGCAACAAATAGAGGAAAAGGTGGAAGGTCTAGTGGAAGAAGACAATACACTTCAAATGGATGCTTTGTGTGTGGTAAGTTGGGTAATTTTGCAAATGAATGCTATGATAGAGCTCAATGACAAGAGAACCAAAGCAACAACCAAAATTATAGATGGCAAGGTAATTTTGCAAAGAAATCATCCATCCAAAGGAATCATTAACAAACATCAAGGACATGTGGAAACAGTTCACAAATCAAATCATACCACATGTGGGCATTATCACTTTGGAAGGGACCAAAAGGCAAAGTACTTATCAGAGATATTACGTGTTTCTACAATTACCAAAAGCTTTATTTTGGTAGGCCACATGGTAGACAATGGCTACCAAGTTACCTTCAATGAAAGGGGATGTTTTGTTAAGGATCCAAAGGCAAGTTTTAAGTTCATAGCCAAAGGAAGAGGCCAGGAAGAATGTTCACGATGGACATAAATTAGCCACACCATTGAATGTATGTCACATATGGAGACAAGAGGATAGTAGAGTTGGACCTATGGCATAGAATAGGTCTCATCAACCTACAAAAGCTAAAGGATATGCAAAGGAAGAGCTTTGGAAGAAGACTATCAAATTTACCATCTAAAATGTTGCATGAAATTTAAGTAGCTTGCCAAAAAGAAAATAATCAAGGCTTCCCTTCAAGAAGAGTACCTATGTGAGTCCAAATGTTTTAGACCTCATTCATATGATGTTTGGGGTCCAACAAGAGAAGCATCCCTTTGTGGAAATAGGTTTGTTGTAAGCTTCATTGATGAATTTTTAGAAAAGGTGTGGTTGTATTGCATTTGGAACAAAGGAGATGTGTTCTACTACTTCAAGCAATCCAATGCATAGGTGGAGACAAAATCGGCCAATTATATTGAAAATTTTGAGACCACTGGAGGGGGAGAGTACTTCTCCCATGAATTTTTGGAATTCTTATAGCTCATTGGCATCAGAAGACACTTTACATCAATGCATAACCCTCAACAAAATGGGGTAGCATAGATAAAGAACAGAGACATAGAAAGGTAGCAAGATCTATGCTCAAAAAAATGAATATGTTGCATTGTTATTGGAGAGAGGCTATATATATAGACACAAGAAAACCTTGCATTTCACATCTTAGAATCTTTGGTTGTGTATGCTATGTACATGTACCTCAAGATTTGAGGTCAAAGTTAGATATCAAATCTGAAACGTGTAGCTTTTTGGGATAGTCTATGGAACAAAAGGGATATAAATGCTACAACCCCATGATCAAGGAGCTGAAGGTAAGTAAGGATGTTGAATTTGATGAGTTGAATCCTTGGTATGCATGCACAAGTTCATTGCAAATTGAAGAAAATTGTGAGATAGATGAGAGATAGAGTTCATGAAAGCACGGATTTAAGTGGTCCAAGCAAGTCATCTAGCACAAGGACACCCTCACTTTGGAGTGGAAGGTTAAGGGAAGAAAGAAGCTATGTAGATAAGAACATGTTGGAATGCAAAGAAATAGAAGAAATTCAAACCACAAGAGTGTAAAAACAAAGAAAGAAGATGGCAACCACACCTAAAGGAAGTGAAAGAAGGTCCTCGCGAGTATCATATCCAATTCAAAGGTGATTATATGATAGTTTCAATGCAAATCATTATGCATACATGGCTCAGGTAATGAAGGGAAAACAACAAGTAAGTATGAAGAAGCTAAGGAATGCAAGGAATGACGAGAGAAATGAAGGAAGAACTCAAGGAACTTGATGAAAACCATACTTCGAACTTGGTACCAGCTCAAGAAGGCATAAAGATGACAAGTAATAAGTGGGTTTACAAAATTAAGAGAAATTCAGATAGTTATATTGCTAGGTACAAAGCAAGGTTGGTGGAGAAATGCTTCTCCCAAAGCCATGGGATTGATTATGATGAAACTTTTAGGCTCCTAGCAAGGAGGCCAACAATTAGGACTTCTATTGCAGTGGCCACATCAAATACATGGAGCTTATATCAGTTGTATGTGAAGAATGCATTCCTTAATGTTGAGCTTCAAGAAGTATCTACATGAGCCAACCTCAAGGATTTGCTAATACTACATGTCCAAATCATGTTTGCAAGATAAGGAAAGCATTTTAAGGACTAAGGCAAACCCAAAGGGCCTAGAATCAAAGGTTAGTTGATTATTTATCAATGTGTGGATACAAAGAAATTATTGCAAATCCATCACTTTACATGAAGAAGCAAGGAGACAAGACGATGTACATATGCATCTAAGAAAATACTAATTGAGGCATCATCGAGTGTCCAAATGGCATGATTTTATTGTAATTTGAAACTTCTCTAAGTCCCTCTTGAGTGTGAAAAGTTTTCATTTACAGTCTCTGCATGTGGGCATACCCCTCAACAAAATGGGGTAGCATAGAGAGAGAGAGAGAGAAAACACAAAAATAGTATAGGTAACAAGGTCTATGAAGGACAAAGAACCAACTATCTATGAAGACTATCATGATCATCTTTTGAAAGCAAGAAAAGTAGCTAGATACATCAATCACACCATCAAACAGGGCCTATTTTACTCTTATGATGATGATCTAAGTATCAGAGGATATAGTGATGTTTATTGGCCAGGTGGCATGGATGATCGAAGGAGTACATGATGTTATGTTTTGATGATAGGTACGAAAGTGATCATATGGATATCTAAGAAGTAACTCGATGTTGCTCTTTCATCCATAGAGGAAAAGATGCATAAATAGCCCATTAAGGAGGTTGAAGTGAGAAGAGTGGTGTTTAAGGAGACTAGTCATGTGGTTAGCATGCATAAAAATGTTGCACATAGGGATGTTCAAGAGAATGTCCATTCAGATCAGTCTGCACATGTTCCTATTTAGCAACCATTGAGACGTTCTGCACGTGTCTCACATCCACCTGATAGACATGTTATAGCTTTAGATTTTGTTATGCTAATAGATGCCAGAGAGCCTTCTTGCTACAAAGAGGCTATGCAGATAGAGGATCATGTCAAGTGGGAGCGTGCCATGAAGAGTGAGTTGGACTCTATTCACAAGAATGGTACTTGGCATTTAGTACCATTGCCAAAGGGCAGGAAGCTTTACTATGTAAATAGATATATAAGCTGAAATTCACATCAGACAGTGCTTCTCCAAAGTATAAAGCACGACTTGTTTCAAAGGGTTTTAAGCAACAACATGGTTTTGATTTCGAGGAAATCTTCTCTCTAGTGGTCAAGATGACTACCCTACACATGTTGCTTGGATTCGTTGCAATGGAGGACTTAGAGCTAGTCCAAATGAATGTGAAAAATACTTTTTTGCATGGAGATCTTACATATGAGATCTATATGGAACAACCAAAGGGTTATGTAGTTCTTGGCAAGGAAAGTCTCGTTTGTAAGCTTAAGAAGAGCTTGTATGGACTTAAATAGTCCCCTAGACAATGGTAGCAAAATTTTGACGCTTTTATGAAGTCTCAAGCCTATTCTCAAAGTACTGAGGATCATTGTCTCTACACAAAGAGATGCTTAGATGGCAGCTTGATACTTTATGTCGATGATATGTTGTTTGTTGGGAAGTCTGCTTATGATTTGTCCATTCTCAAAAAGAAGTTTAGACATTTGATATGAAGGATTCGGGGAATGCCAAACATATTCTTGGCATGTGCATTACTCATGATAGGAGCAAAAGATGCATATACTTGTCTCAAAGTGAGTACATATCCAAAGTACTTCACAGGTTCAATATGCAGGGTGGAAAGGCATTGAGTACACCTTTACCCACATATGTGAAATTGAGCAAGGATGATTGCCCCAAATCAGATGAGGAAAAGGAATTCATGAACAAAATTCCCAATTAGTCTGTTGTTGGTAGTCTCATGTATGCTATGGTATCTATGAGCCCAGACATTGTATTTGGAGTGGGAGTTGTCAGCAGCATATGTCTAATCCCGACAAGAAACATTGGGAAGTGGTCAAGACGATTTTAATATATAAGTGGCACTAAGGACAAGTGTCTATGCTTAGGTAGAGGAAAAGCATCCATTATTGGTTACACAGATTCTGAGTACGCTGGTTGTGTAGACAATCCTAAGTCTACATCAGGGTGCATTTTTCATTTTGTTGGAGGTGCTATCTCGTGGAGATCTCGTCTTCAATAATGTACAGTTGTTTCCACCACAGAAGCAAAGTATGTTGTAGCAAGTGAGGCATGTAAGGAAGCATTGTGGCTTTCTTTTCTTGCTTGTGATATGGGTTTACCTAACATGTACCTCATTTGATCAGTGATAGTCAGAGTGCCATTGTTTTGGCTAAGAATCTCGCATGTCATGCAAAGACCAACACATTGAGGCGAGGTATCACTTCATTAGAGTTTGCTTAGCTGTTGAGCACATTATTCTTGAGAAGGTTCACACTCGAGATAATGTTGAAGATGCTTTGATTAAAGCTCTATCACAGGATAGCTTTGGACAATGTTGTCATTTGATGGGGGTTACTTGATTCATGATCTTACACAATCACATGTATACTTTGTAACATGCCGATCAAGTGGGAGGTATAGTTTGTATACTTACACTTAGGTATTCTTTATCGTTCTTTATTTTTCTCCCATAGTTACTTTGGCCATATTGGCCTTTAGTGGGAGATTGTTACCGTTAGTCTCCATGTGAAAGGCCAAATGGCCACCGGACACTTTTTTGTATATGTTCTTTAATAAAACATATAGTGGCCTAGTCAGTCACAGACTGTAAGTTCAATCGCAATTGTAAGACCTAAGAAGTCTATCTTCATGCTCCCTTTGTACTGTGTTTTTCTACATATTCAGCAATCTTTGTATGGAGTATCGTATATGGCCTTAGGATCTTAGTTTTCTACTTTGAGGATATCATTGTGGAGCTCGTGAGAAGGAGAGTGCATTGTGGTGCATCATCATCAAAATACTTCACACTTGTGCCTTCACTTGCTCTTGGTAATCATACAGTTGTCACATCTCCATGGAATGACATTTATGAGGTGGATCTCCTCATGTTAATATGCACCATTGTGTTACAGTGACACCAAATTTAGTACCATTGCCGAGGAGAGAGCTTCTAGGATGAGCCTGTGACGGTAAGACATAGAGTTGTGACATTGCAGTTGTAGGTAATTTCCTTAATTTTCATTAATTTTTCTTACTTTCTTCATCATCATCAGCACCATCATCATCCTCACTATCTCCCACCTCCATCTCCATCTTTGCTGAATTTCTCATTTTCTAGTCATAGACCCTTTCCCACGTGATTCCCCTCATTCCACTTGTGAGAGAGAGCAAGAGAGAGCTATTGTATATTCTATTTGAATGTGTTTTTGAGCTTTTGCTACAGGTTTTGGCTATATCACCATCTCTAATAACTTGCATAGGCTTTGCACAGTCCCAAGATGATGGTCTTTGTCTGTCATGGTAGATATAGAAAGTTTGTATTTCATATCTTCATGCATGGCACAATAAACTGCCCGACTAGATCATTCCAAATCACTAGAAACATCACAAAAATGTTTGTTTTTTTGGTCTTCGTGATAGACCAAACCCACAATAGACACCTATCTATCGTGATAGATAGCTCTCTATTATGACAAACACTGTCTATCACAATAGACACCCATCTATCGCAACAAACCAAATTCCATGATAGACCAAATTCACAATAGACGATAGACACCATCTATCATGAGAGACACATGTCTATCACCACAGACACCCATCTATCATCATAGACAGAGCCCATGACAGATGAAAGACATCATCTATCATGATAGACATCTGTCTATGATGGCAAACACCCATCTATGGCAACAGACAAAAATTAGTGATAGAGGACAAACGACAAAGGGCAAACAATAGACAAGAGATGATAGAGACTATTTATCGTAATAGACACCCATCTTTCATGATACACACCTATCTATTGTGATAGAAACTCGTCTATTATGATAGATTGAAATCCACGATAGACAATAGATGAAAGATGACATATGACAAATGATAGATGACAGACGATAGACACCATCTATCACGAAACAATGAGACATAATAGAATGAGAGAGAAACAATGTGATGAGAATTTCTCCATAATAGAGCTAAAGGATGTCTACAAAATGAGCTATCTCTGAGATTTTCTCACACGATTTACCTCATTCACATTCACTAGCATATGACTTAGCCTCAAACCTTCTCCACAGAATCAATGGAGATGATGAAAGATGGAGAGTTTTCACAAATTCAATGTATTTAAGGGACTCTCTTCCTCATTGTGATCAATCAATCACTCTCACAATGACAGAAGAGATGCACCTTGGTGGTAATCATGCCAAGCATAGCCAAGGGAAATTGATGCATGTAAGTAGAGGAAGAGGAAGACAAAACTGAGGTGCTACGAGAGGATGAGGAAGATATCAAACCAACCAAGGAGGCCAAGCACACGGAGGTGCTACAAGAGGAAGAGGAAGATATCAAAGCAACCAAGGAGGTCAAGCACAATACGAAAATGCAAGTCAAAGAGGAGGGAAAGCAACAAATACAGGAAAAGGTGGAAGGTCTAGGGGAAGAAGACAATACACTTCAAATGGATGCTTTGTGTGTGGTAAGTTGGGTCATTTTGCAAATGAATGTTATGATAGAGCTCAATGACAAGAGAACCAAAGCAACAACCAAAATTATAGATGGCAAGGTAATTTTGCAAAGAAATCATCGATCCAAAGGAATCATTAACAAACATCAAGGACATGTGGAAATAGTTCACAAATCAAATCATACCACATGTGGGCGTTATCACTTTGGAAGGGACCAAAAGGCAAAGTACTTATTAGAGATATTACGTGTTTCTACAATTACCAAAAGCTTTATTTTGGTAGGCCACATGGTAGACAATGGCTACCAAGTTACCTTCAATGAAAGGGGATGTTTTGTTAAGGATCCAAAGGCAAGTTTTAAGCTCATAGCCAATGGAAAGAGGCAAGGAAGAATGTTCAGGATGGACATAAATTAGACACACCATTGAATGTATGTCACACATGGAGACAAGAGGATAGTAAAGTTGGACCTATGGCATAAATGAATAGGTCTCATCAACCTACAAGAGCTAAAGGATATGCAAAGGAAGAGCTTTGGAAGAAGGCCATCAAATTTACCATCTAAAATGTTGCATGAAATTTAAGTAGCTTGCCAAAAAAGAAAATAATCAAGACTTCCCTTCAAGAAGAGTACCTATTTGAGTGCAAATGTTTTAGACCTCATTCATATGATGTTTGGGATCCAACAAGAGAAGCATCCCTTTGTGGAAATAGGTTTGTTGTAAGCTTCATCGATGACTTTTTAGAAAAGGTGTGGTTGTATTGCATTAGGAACAAATGAGATGTGTTCTAGTACTTCAAGCAATCCAATGCATAGGTGGAGAAGGATTCGGCCAAATATATTGAAAATTTTGAGATCTACTAGAGGGGGAGAGTACTTCTCCCATGAATTTTTGGAATTTTTATAGCTCATTGGCATCAAAAGAAACTTTACATCAATGCATAA
Source organism: Ceratopteris richardii (assembly GCA_020310875.1). Lineage (NCBI taxonomy): Eukaryota > Viridiplantae > Streptophyta > Polypodiopsida > Polypodiales > Pteridaceae > Ceratopteris > Ceratopteris richardii. The sequence continues at coordinate 117,113,925 of CM035410.1, forward strand.
CCCTCAACAAAGTGGAATAGCATAGATAAAGAACAGAAACATAGAAAAGTAGCAAGATCTATGCTCAACAAAATGAATATGTTGCATTTTTATTGGGGAGAGGCTACATGTATAGACACAAGAAAACCTTGCATTTCACATCTTAGAATCTTTGGTTGTGTATGCTATGTACATGTACCTCAAGATTTGAGGTCAAAGTTAGATGTCAAATCCGAAACGTGTAGCTTTTTGGGATAGTCTATGGAACAAAAGGGATATAAATGCTACAACCCCATGATCAAGGAGCTGAAGGTGAGTAAGGATGTTGAATTTGATGAGTTGAATCCTTGGTATGCATGCACAAGTTCATTGCAAATTGAAGAAAATGGTGAGAAAGCTAAGAGATAGAGTTCATGAAACCAGGGATTTAAGTGGTCCAAGCAAGTCATCTAGCACAAGGACACCCTCACTTTGGAGTGGAAGGTTAAGGGAAGATAGAATCTATGTAGATAAGAACATGTTGGAATGTGAAGAAATAGATGAAATTCAAACCACAAGAGTGTAAAAACAAAGAAACAAGATGGCAACCACACCTAAAGGAAGTGAAAGAAAGTCCTCGTAAGTATCATATCCAATTCAAAGGTGATTATATGATAGTTTCATTGCAAAGCATTATGCATACATGGCTTAGATGAAGGGAAAACAACAAGTAAGTATGAAGAAGCTAAGAAATGCAAGGAATGACGAGAGAAATGAAGGAAGAACTCAAGGAACTTGATGAAAACCATAATTGGAACTTGGTACCAGCTCAAGAAGGCATAAAGATGATGAGTAATAAGTGGGTTTACAAAATTAAGAGAAATTCATATAGTTATATTGCTAGGTACAAAGCAAGGTTGGTGGAGAAATGCTTCTCCCAAAGCCATGGGATCGATTATGATGAAACTTTTAGGCTCCTAGCAAGGAGGCCAACAATTAGGACTTCTATTGTAGTGGCCACATCAAATACATGGAGCTTATATCAGTTGTATGTGAAGAATGCATTCCTTAATGTAGAGCTTCAAGAAGTATCTACATGCGCCAACCTCAAGGATTTGCTAATACTAGGTGTCCAAATCATGTTTGCAAGATAAGGAAAGCATTTTAAGGACTAAGGCAAGCCCAAAGGTCCTAGAATCAAAGGTTACTGGAATATTTATCAATGTGTGGATACAAAGAAAGTATTGGAAATCCATCACTTTACATGAAGAAGCAAGGAGACAAGACGATGTACATATGCATCTAAGAAAATACTCATTGAGACATCATCGAGTATCCAAATGGCATGATTTTATTGTAATTTGAAACTTCTCTAAGTCCCTATTAAGTGTGAAAAGTTTTCATTTATAGTCTCTACATGTGGGCATACCCCTCAACAAAATGGGGTAGCATAGAGAGAGAGAGAACACAAAAATAGTATAGGTAGCAAGGTCTATGCTCAACAAAATGAATATGTTGCATTGTTATTGGGGAGAGGCTACATACACAGCCACATGAAAACCATAGATTTCACATCTTAAAATATTTTGGCGTGTATGTACATGTACCTCAAGATTCGAGGTCAAAGTTAGATGCCAAATCTGAAACATGTACCTTGTTGGGATATTCTATGGAACAAAAGGGATATAAATTGTTGGAACAAGTCTATGACAAGCCTAAGTATTGGCTTGAGTCTCACAAAGTCTTAGAAGAAGCTTTAAAAAGAAGACTATGTGAAGTTCACTTGTGAACTACCTCTTGTAACTTTTGAAGAGTTTACTTAATGTAAAAGTAAGAGAATCTTAAGTGGTTGAGTCCACTTGATCAAGAATGGAGAGAGGAGCCACGAATTCATGATTTGTGGTAGGTAGAGAATCAAATCAATCATTGATTGATTGGAGAGTGATTGAGGGAAGTTAGCCTCCCAAACTCAACTATAAATAGATGGCAGTTTTAGTCGTGGTTAGAGAGACCTATGTGAAGACCTCCAAGAGCTGAGCTTTATGCCATATCAAGGTGTGATTACAAGGCACACTGTATCAGTAATTCATTGTATTGTACAAGCAATATACTTTCATTTTCATGATTATTTGAGTTCATCTTTCCATGTTCTTGTGAAGTGTACTACTCACTGCCATTACTCTCAGTTTTCTCAGTCAGTTTGCAGAGATGTTTTCTCTGAGCTTGGTGCATCATTTTCAGTGATTTAACTTGATAAAGTTAGCTCTATCCGTCTACTATATTCTCACAAATTTTCATGTCATTTGGATGTTGAAATCTTCAGTTATGTTCATTTGAAGTCAACAGGGTCTGTTCATCTTCACTTCTCTGTCAGGTACCCGACTTTTTCACTCATCTTGTCAGAGCCACTTCTCAGTGGTTATCCAAATTCAGCTACTTAAAGCTTGTTGGATTCAGCTTACTGTCTAGTATAACCATACAAATTTTCATAATCATTGGTATCCTAAATTTTGAGTTATGTTGATTTTTCTGCTCACTGGTCTATTTCTGTAGCAGCCCGTGAAAATCGGGATGATGTCATCACTTGTTAAAACTCATTCTCAGTGTGTGGTTCATTATTTTTTATGACATTACTCTTGAAAGTTAGCTCTTTAAGTTGCCTAGACTTCCCCAAGAGGAATTGAGCTAATTGCTGCTGTGCTCAGAGAATTATGTAAAACACTGGACAGGTGTATGAACCAAGAATAGCAAGTTTTCACCTCTGAGCTAACTCCAACTTATCTGTTTTGATCTATCTTTTTGAGAGTGATCTCCAAGGTACATAGGGTGTCTAATACATCCATTGGCAAGCTAAAAGGGCCCACCATATACTTCTGGAGTTCATTTGGCTGATGTAGATCAAGGATTTTGCAACACCTCTTCATCTTCAAGCACATACCTATCCATCTCTTCACATAAATGCTACAACCGCATCACCAAGGAGTTGAAGGTAAGAAGTTATGTTGCCTTTGATGATTTGAATCCTTGGTATGCATGTACAAGTTGATTGCAAGTTGAAGAAATAAGTGAGATAGATAAGAAGAATGATCATAGGTCTAATAAAAATATAGTTTTAAGTGGTACAAGCAACTCATCTAGCACAAGGACACCCTCACCTTGGACCGAAAGGCTAGGGAAAGAAGGAAGCTATGTAGATAAGAGCATGTTGTAAGATGTAGAAGAAATTCAAACCCTATGAGTCGGAAAAAAAACAAAGAAGATGGCAACCACACCTTAAAGGAAGTGAGAGATGGTCCTCATGAGTAAGACATCCAGTTCAAAGGTTGACATATCTGATTTCATTGCAATAATTATGCATACACGACTCAAGTGATCAAGGACAAAGAACCGACAATCTATGAAGACTATCATGATCATCTTTTGAAAGCAAGAAGAGTAGCTAGATACATCAATCACACCATCAAACAGGGCCTATTTTACTCTTATGATGATGATCTAAGTATCAAAGGATATAGTGATGTTTATTGGGCAGGTGGAAAGGATGATCAAAGGAGTACATGATGTTATGTTTTCATGATAGGTACAAAAGTGATCATATGGATATCTAAGAAGTAACTCGATGTTGCTCTTTCATCCATAGAGGCTCAATGTCGAGGTTTAGCATTGACTACATGTGAGGTATTATGGCTTAAAAAGCTACTTAAGATACTGGAAGTGGAAGTGCAAGTGGAGGAGTTTCCTCTTTATGAAGATAAAATTTCAAGCATCTACCTAGCCAACAATCTAGTGTTTCATGTAAGGAGAAAGCATAAAGAGGTCCATTACCACTTCATTAAAGAAAAGGTGATGAAAAAGGAGCTAGATATAAGGTATATGAACACAAAAGTGTAGGTTGCGAACACGATGACATAAGCTTGTTGAAGGTACAAACATTGGAGGACTCAAGGAAACAATCAACATGAGAGACATAGGATGAAGCAACATAGGAAAATGACTTGAACTTGAGGGGAAGTGTTGCAAGTTAAGAAACATTTCAAGCTCAAGAGTGTGGCACTTTGTTTTTGGGGTAGAGCCCTCTACAATAACCATTCCTGTCTCTTTCTTCTTTGCCTCTTTAGCAGCTAGTTTTGGACAGCTCTTAATGGCATGATCATTTGCTTTACAATATTTGCAAAACAATTTCTGATTTTCTCATTTCTTCTCATCTTTTTCTTGCTTCTTTGATTGTGCAGAATTAGCAGATTTCTCCTTACTAGTTGAAGAGCTCCATTTTCCTTTGCCCTTCTGACTAGCCAAGAAAGCTCGATCTGCAACACGCATAATAGACATGTTCTACCTAGACTGATCTTCATACATCAGGAAAAAAACTAGCTCTTCAAATGTTAAGCCATTTGGATTTCCTTTCACCATCAAACGAAGAGTAGAATCAAAACTCTGATATGAGCCAGGAAGATAATTCAGAACTATCTGCACAAGTGAACTGTCACGAAGGACTTCATCAGCACAAATCAGTTATTCCTTCAAATCCTTGATCTTTGTCAGAAAATTGTCCTTAGGATCACCTTCATTCATGTGCTCACTCTCCAGCTGTTTTTGGAGGTAAGCAACACGAGCCTCATTCCTAGCCTGATACAATGTGGTAAGTGTATCCGAAGCATCCTTAGCTCTTCTACAAGATTGAATGTGAGGAATAATGGTATGTTTGATAGAAAAAGCTATCAACACCCTGCACAATGTTCCACATTCCTTTTGCAACCAATACATGTCGCATCATATAAGCCAATAACGAGTAGTTGGTACCATCCAACTTATCCTCAAAAACCAACATACAAAATGCATAATTGCTTTCAGCCATGGACGGTGACTAAAATACCTTGATGCAAAAATTGACTGTATCTCAGTTGAACAGAACTGCCCAGATGAATTCTGCTAAAACTATAGCAGACTTCGAGATGCTTATACTAGTGACCTAAAATTGGTATATAACTTTGGCACAAAAAGACAAGAAAATAGCCTACATAAGTGCTAGGATAGTGTGTTCGGAGGCTGAAACGAGCTCAAATCGCAACTTCGGCACCAAACGGTGAATCTGTTTCGATCTCTAAAAAACCCAAAATATGCTCACCAAAATTCGTGCGATTTTGAGATGGAAACCGAAGGGTTATCAACGACATCCTACATGAAGGGGAAAAAACCTCCTAAAGAGGGAAAAAAGTGTCCCTGCGGTCCTAGTGTGTTCACACACATCACTACCTAAATATATCAATAGATATAAGGTATATGAACACAAAAGTGGAGGTTGCTAACACGATGACATAAGTTTCTTGAAGGTACAAAGATTGGAGGAGTCAAGGAAGCAATCAACATAAGAGACATAGGATGAAGCAACATAGGAAAATGACTTGAGCTTGAGGGGAAGTGTTGGAAGTTAAGAAAATTTCAAGCTCAAGAGTGTGGGGCCACGCCCCAAGTTTGAGCTTCCACATCATCCACAATCAAAGGATGATGATTTCCATGAGTTGGACGCATCCAAGCATGTTTAGAATAGAAAGAAATTAAATAGATAAGAAATAGGTCACCTCTTGAAGTGATTGGACCTCACTTTTTGACATGTATATGTTTTTGATTGGTTAAAGAGGTTAGTACGCTATTTTGTGTAGGGTATTTTGTTCTTTTGGGCCAAACATATATATAGGTTTTGGTTCGCCAATACAAGCACCCAAAAGATTGCTATAGGTTAGCAGAGCTTGACAAGGTGTTTCTATTCAACCTTTGAGATACGTTCAATTGCTTTTGCCTTAGGATATCTAGTCGTTGCCCATGCATGAAATCCCTAATGTATTGTGTATGTTTGCTATTGAGGATAAGTTGGATGGTACTAATTACCCATTGTGGGTATATATGATGCATCATGTATTGGTGTGGCTCCCATTGCACCTAATCCAATGCAACTTGGTTGAGATGGTAGAGGTAGAGAGCCACATGCATTGGTAGCCTTGTCTCTCAAATGTGCCATTAGTCCTCATAGTCACTCTTGCAAGACAACAAAAGATGCTTGGGATACTCTTGCAACATTGTACCAGACAAGAGATGAGGTTGGTGTTGCTTACCTCCCAAAATAGTTGGAGAATGAGCATATGAATGCAGGAGAGCCAATGGACACTTTTTTGACAAACATTAAAGATTTGAAGGACCAGTTAATTTTTGTTGATGAAAGCTTGCCGGATAGTTCACTTCTATAGATTTTTCTTAATGATCTACTAGGTTCATATCACAGTTTTTATTCTACCCTTGGGTTGATAATGAAAGGCAATCCAAATGCCTTAAGGTTTGAGGAGTTAGTCTTTGTTTTGTTACACAAAGACTAGTCCGGGTAGACCAGGTCAATTATCCATGTTGCACACCGAGCTTTCTTACCTCGTGAGAAGGCAAAAGGTATACTAGAGATCATATACTAGTAATAAAAAATATGCTAATGTTGCATGTTAGAAGTGTCAATAGATAACAAGGTTAAAGCAAGGAGCTAGAAAGATGAAAGAGAAGGAAACATTTTGCACATCCAGCAAGAAGAGGCCTAATCATTTTTTCATGACTTATTTTCAATCAAAAATGATTTTCATCACTATACCAACATTATAAATACTATTTTTGGTAGATTAGACTCCAATTTGTTCAATCCAAGGAGTCATCGAGCTTGAGAAATATTAGAAGTAACGACGTATCAATTTTCATAATTTTCTGATTTTGTTTGAGCACTCTAATAAGCCCTGGAAACTAATTTTTAACAAGGCCAGAAACTAAGTTTGGAATGGGCCAAAGCTAGTCAAAAAACTATAAAAAGGGCTACAGATCTCATTTTTGAGGTTAGCTTGTTAGAGAATAGAGCTTTTGAAAGAGAGATCTTTGATAATTGAAAGCACTCCATTGTTCCTCTCTTTGTTCTTGCCCTGTGTGCACGTGTGTGTATGTGTGTGGATGCTTGTGTGCTTCACACTCACACACTATTACCATTAGTGTCCATGTGAAAGGCCAAATGCCCACCAGACACTTCTTTGTATATGTTCTTTAATAAAACATATAGTGGTCTGGTCAGTCACAGATTGTAAGTTCGACCGCATTTGTAAGACCTAAGAAGTCTATCTTCATGCTCCCTATGTACTGTCTTTTTCTGCGTATTCTGCAGTCTCTGTACAGAGTACCGTGTGCAGCCTTAGGAACTCGGTTTTCTACTCCGAGGATATCATTGTGGAGCTCCCATGAAGGAGAGCGAAGTGTGGTTCATCGCCATCAAAATACTTCACTGGTATCAGAGCAGTTTGATGCAAGAGCTTTGTTCCTTTTGTGCGAGCCAAGCGAGTACCCTCCGGCTTTCTCCAATGCTTACGACTAAAAGGCATTGGTGTCTGAAGAAGGGGAAAGACTAAGGTTGACATTACCTTGAACATGTTTTGGTCCTTGAAAGCTTCATTCTTTGCTTTCAAAGCCTATTTTTTTGAAGCATTTTGGAGTACTTTGGCACATAGTTCTCTTCACACAGGTCCAAGAACATCAAGAAGAGTGTTCTCTATACGTCTTCGGCAATAAATATCACCATTTGGGGCTGTGTTTTCAGCCACACTTGTAAAACTACAGGTTTCTCGAAATGTTTTCAGTTTTGGTGGGAGCAACTGCTGCAAATTTATGCAAGTTTTTGAGCCTAAAACATCAAAGTTGACAGATGCTTGCAGGTGTTACTCACTAGTTTTTGGGCTGTGTATTCAGCCTTTTAGTGTCATTATACTGCATATATTGAGCACATACACACCATGTACACTTCTATGGATACCGCTTATGTACGTCCATGTGGTCATTGATATAGCGGTTATGTTTTTTGCATAAAGGCTTTTACGTTTGATAAAGAGGGTTGTGGTGAGCTTTTCTTAACTTGGAGACACCCAGATGTCAAGGTCTCTTTGGTGATGTCGGTGGAAGACTTACCCAGCCTCACCATAGAATATGTATGATATTTGTTCATAGGTGCTCAATAAGCCTAGTTGGCTTCTATTGGGTAACTCATTATCTGCAGTGGAGTCAGTCATTCACTATGCACGTAAACATGTCACTACTTGCAGTTTTATGATATTTTGACATGTGTATATACTCATTTTGTAGAGGATACTCTGGCAAAATGTTTCTAGACTTTTGGTTTTATGAACTACAGAGTGGTCGATTTACTCTTTCATACACTAATTTGTTGGTGTTTGGACTCTTCTAACTCCATTATCATTCTATTAAGTTCTCTACCATCATGGCATCAAAGGTCTTAGGCACATCCGGTGGATCAGGGTCTAGTGCTAGTGTTCTGAGGAGGAGCTATAACTTGTAGGGCAAAGACCATTTTGAGATCCAAAAATTTGATGGCGCAAACTTTGCTCTATGGATGAATCAGATTAATGATGTGCTTATTCAAAGGAGGCAATGGAAGCCTGTAAATGGAATTTCAAAGAAACCTGCTGACATGGATGAAGATGATTGGGATGAGTTAGAAGAAATGGCGAGGTCCACCATTAGCTTGCACCAAGCAGATAATGTTTACTTTATAGTATTAGACTGTGAAAGTGCAAAGGAGCATTGGAAGAAGTTATGCAATACATATGAAAAAGAGACGCCATCAAATAAAGTGTACCTGATGAGAAAATTATATGACCTTCATATGAAGGACACAGATAGTGTTGATGCTTATCTAAATGAGTTTGATGCTATATTCTCCCAGTTACAGGCTCACAAAATGCATATGAATAATGAAAGGAAAGCAATATTACTGTTATGCACCATGCCATCATCATGGGATACGTTTTGCACAACTATTAGCACTCTTGAGTGAGGAGATTCATAGAAAATCTATGCTTGGCACTCATAGTGGAGATGCATATAATGTTCATGATTCTTATCAAGGAAAGAATCAGCAACATGGAAAGAGCAAGAACAAGGAGAATAATGGTCAACAAAATAAGAGTAGAAGTAAATCAAGGAAGAGGGATATCGAATGCCATTATTGTCATTAGAAAGGACACATGAAGAAAGACTATTATGCATTAAATAATGCTAAAGGTAAAGCACAGAATGTTCATGGGCATGTTAAATAGTTACCTGCACCATCTACTTCGAATGTGAAGATTGAAGAAATTAATGCTATTTCTGATGATGTTGATGTGTTGACACTTGATAGTATTGTGCTAACTAAGGCTCTTATGGCTCATTCTCTTTCCCACACCTGGCTGCTAGATTTTGGTGCTTCTTTCCATGTGACACCACACAGAGAATGGTTCTCTAATTATGCAGCAAACTCTCTTGGTACCGTGATACTTGGTGACTCTTACGAGTGTGATTTTGTGGGGATTGGAGATGTGATTGTGCAGTTCATTGATGGTTCAAAATTTACTATGCATAATGTACGCCATGTACCTCAGTTATCACGCAGTTTGATATCAATTTTTCAACTTGATGACCATGGTTACGAGGTGTTGTTCTATGCTCAGTCCTTTTGCATATCAAAGGTCAATATGGTTATTCCAAAAGGAAGCAAAGTTGGCTCACTTTATCCTTTATTTGTATCACAGAAAGAACACTCGTTAGTTGTTACTAAATAGTCTATGGCCTATATTTGGCATGGTCGTTTGGGCCATATATCTCGTAATGGAATGGAAAATCTTTCTCATTCTGGCTACTTACCTATCTTATCTATCTCTGATTTTTCATTTTGTGAGCATTGTCAATATGGAAAGCAAATAAAAAATGTGCATAGAACGCACATTGACTCTTCAATTCAGCCTTTAGATCTCATTCATACAAATGTGTTTGGTCCTATGCCGACTAGGTCCTTAGGAGGTTCTCTTTACTTTGCCACTTTCATAGATGATGCTACTAGAAAAGTTTGGGTATATCCTATCAAATCGAAGGATGAGGTATTCCCTACTTTCAAAAAATGGCTTGCTTCAGTTGAGACTAAAAAAGGAACTAAGCTTAAGGCTTTACATTCAGATAACGGGGGTGAGCATACCTCACATTGATTCAGCTTTTTCTGTTAGTCTAGAGGGATTCGTAGAGAGTTTATAGCTCCTTTTACCCCATTACACAATGGTGTAGTTGAGAGGATGAATATAACTATTCAAGATAGAGTAGTCTCTATGTTGCATCATGCAAACCTCTCACAAGGGTTTTGGGCAGAAGCAATATTGACTACAGTTCATGTGATTAACCTTTCACCTAGTACTACCAAAGGTCTGAAAGTGGCACAAGAGTTATGCACAGGGAAGCCACCATATTATGATCATCTTTGAGTTTTTGGGTGTGAATCATATATTCATATACCCAAGAATCTTATATAAAAGTTGGACCATAAGTCAAAGAAATGCATTTTTCTTGGATATGGTCGAGAAGGACAATTTGGATATCGCTTATGGGATCTTGAAACATAGTCAGTGATCAGAAGTAGTGATGTCATTTTCAATGAGTCTAAGATGCATAAAGAGCTCATTAAGGAGTTTGAAGTGATAAGAGTGGTGTTTGAGGATACTAGTCATGCGGTTAGAATGCATAAAAATGTTGCACATAGGGATGTTCAAGAGAATGTCCATTCAGATCAGTCTACGCATGTTCCCGTTTAGCAACCATTGAGACGTTCTGCACATGTCTCACATCCACCTGATAGATATGTTCTAGGTTTAGATTTTGTTATGCTAACAGATCCAAGAGAGCGTTCTTGCTACAAAGAGGCTATGCACATAGAGGATCAGGTCAAGTGGGAGCGTGCCATGAAGAGTGAGTTGGATTCTACTCACAAGAATGGTACTTAAGATTTAGTACCATTTCCCAAGGGCGGGAAAGCTTTACCATGTAAATGGGTATATAAGTTGAAATTCACATCAGATAGTGCTTCTCCAAAGCATAAAGCACGACTTGTTGCAAAGGGTTTTAAGCGACAACATGGTTTTGATTTCAAGGAAATCTTCTCTCTAATGGTCAAGATGATTACCCTGCGCATGTTGCTTGGATTGATTGCAATGGAGGACTTAGAGCTAGTCCAAATGGATGTGAAAGATACTTTACATATGAGATCTATATGGAACAACCAAAGGGTTATGTAGTTCCTCGAAAGGAAAATCTAGTTTGTAAGCTTAAGAAGAGCTTGCATGGACTTAGACAGTCCCCTAGACAATGATACCGAAAATCTGATGCTTTTATGAAGTCTCAAGCCTATTCTCAAAGCATTGAGGATCATTGTCTCTACACAAACAGATGCTTAGATGGCAACTTGATATGCTTGATACTTTATGTCTTTGATATGTTGATTGTTGGGAAGTCCTCTTATGATTTCTCCATTCTCAAAAAGAAGTTGAGTGAGACATTTGATATGAAGGATTGAGGGGGTGCCAAATATATTCTTGGCATGCGCATTACTCATGATAGGAGCAAAAGATGCATATACATTAGGAAAAAAGGTGAACCCTGGATGGGCCTTTTAGCTCAAGGAGTGATTAGTGATGGACCAATCAGAAGAGGGTGGTGGCCACAGTCTATACCCTATAAAATACTAGGCTGAAGGGGGAAGAGGGGACAAGATTCCTCTATGTTCAGGGTTGTCTTCTAGAGAGAGAAGAAATCTCGTAATCAGGCTGGGCCCAAAAATTCAAAATTTTTTAAAAGTTGTAAAACTCATCATAATACCATTAAATGACCTCCATATCACTTTTCAGGGTCAAAAGTGCTATTTTTGACTTCTAATTCAAAATCCGTGCATGTTTGTGGACTAAAAAAGTGACTTTTTTCAAAATGACTCAAAAAACTCTATTTTCCCTCTTCAAACTCCCATTTTCATACCCAAAACCCAAAAAGTCATATTTTTCACCTCTATTCCCTCCATACCATACAACAGAAGCATTGTTTCTCCTCCTACCATTCTCCCAACTTCTGCAGCAATGACAACAACTCTTACTCCCATGGGAAGCTCCAGAGCTCGTAGGAGACCAAAGGACGAAGTTCACACAATGACGTGCCACAACATCAAAACAATGGAAGGAAGTTGGCTACCACAAGAGTTTTGCAAAGGTGCATGGGTGTACATGCAGCCATCTGGACTTGGTCCTCATCGTGTTCGAGATCGTGGAAATTTGGATCTTCATTGGAAAGGTAAGCTCTTAGGCTTCAAGCAGCAAACACATGGTGGGATGGTTGCTATTGTACAACATGTCTTCACAGTTTCAACCATGAAGTTAGAAAACTCCAATAGAATTAGATATCCAATCCATTGTGAGTATTTCTATTTTCTCAATGCTTCATGGTGTTAAATGTCTTAATTACTCATCTCATATGTTTTTCATTGCTACAGTCATATTTCCTTCTAGTTTAGTGGAAGAGCAACCACTTCATAGTCTCACAGGAACTTTCAAAGCATTACATGTAGACATTGGGGCATTAGTGTTTCCAGATGTACCTCCTGCTAAACTTATTCGTGAAAGGATCTTCTTTTACACTCACAAGTACATTGTTCCTTCCACAGATGGTGAATATGGAAGGTTGGAGATTATCAAAGTTGACTCTCTTCTTAGTTTAGAGTGGCCAAAACCTGATTTTTGGTCCATATCATCTTTCAAGCGTAAGATGGTGATGGACATACATAACTCTTTGAAATTCACACGAGTATCTAGATCAATAGGTCTTCATTGGACTCTACCAATCCATTGCTTTGTTTTCATATTTCAAGGCATTCCTTTTGTAGAAACTCCTACAATGTTCCTATGTAAAGATATTACATATGAAGCAGTAGAAGGATTGTTAGGGGAAAACTGGGGTTATGTAGAAGGATTGTCAAAAGGGGATAGATATCGTTGTAGAATTGGTGACACAGGTATAGGGTTTCGCTATTTAAAACATCGCACCTCATTGTACATCAGATTTTATTATGATCGTTGGATGTGTAAACTAGGAGAGTGGATACCTTTGCAAAGCTCGGAGGGATCTTTAGCTTCATTTGAAATTAATGTGAAGTTACCAAACAATGATATGGAGGTGGTTTTAGTTAATCAACATTGGAACTTGGCCAACTTGAGAGAGCACTTACTTATCATGGGATATGACGATCTTCATGATTTCAAATTTCGAATACGAGGGAACAAGGTAAGAGTTGTATTCCATATATACATATAGATATATATATATATATATATATATATATATATATATATATATATATTATTCTATCACTATTGTTCATGATTTGAAAATGTTTTACTCTTTTATGAATTGTCCACAGATTGGAAAGAGATTGGAAGACAAAATCAAGGTTCTTGCAGATTGGAGCATGGATGGAACTGACATTTCATTGTCATAACTCTTTTTTGTAAAGATACTGTGAAACCTGTAAACAAACCTATTTTTGCAATGAAAAATTTTTCACATTTGCTTCAAGGATATTTTGGCCACATTCTACTTGTATCTGTACATTCTCAAGGTTTTTCTTGAAAGAGCATTCTTATTGTTTATTTCCTTTGATGTGATCTCAAATGTCAAAGTTTTCCTTTTCAAGACTCTTATGTTTTAATTTAAGGAAAAGTCACTTCTATGAAAAAGTGGGACCCATCACTTAAAAATTCTAGAAAAGTTATAAATAGGAGTCCTCTCTCCTCATTTCTCACTTTTGCAACCACATTGAGTGTTAGTTCAGTCTGCATTTGCAAGCTATGGCTTCCACCTCTGTACCTACTAAGAGTGCACGCCACAAGTTTCTAGAATTTTTGGAGGATTCAAATTATAAAGGTCAACATGACCTATATGATCTTCTCTCCAAGGTTCCTGACCTCCATGGAACCGTGCAAATGAATGCCGATGCTTTGGAGGAGCTACTTCAATATATGCAAGTTCATATATTGTGTTTCTCCATTGAAATACCACCATATGATGGAACTTGGGTTCCATGTGACCTTCTCACCTACATTCACAAAGGTGATGAGGCTTTTGCAAAACGATTGAAACGGTTCCAGGCAATTGCAGAGGAAGCAGGGCACCTTCTTGATGAAACTGTGCCACTTATAAGGAAATTGAATAGGAAACGCAAGATGGGTGCAAAATATCTTTCATTCATTGCTGCCACAATTTTCTTTGTGAATGAGGAACCAGAACCAATTCCTCATGAGATCCCTCATCTTCTTACAGGTGGTTTTGTCGAGGATAAAAAGGAACCACCTCAAGAACCCTTGAATCTCCTATTAGAGAGAGAAGCTATTGAGAAAACTTATCCTCTTGGTGTGGATGATAAGTTGAAAGAAGTGCCTAAGCCATCCACCTCTTCGGAGCCAGAAGCAACTATTCCAGAGGTGGAGATTGAAACTTTTTCAGTGGTTCTTGTCGAGGGACAAGAATATTTGTTTTTACATGATGTAGAGAAGGCATTTGGGCTACGGCTTGATGAATGCCTAAGTTTGTTTTGTACTTTGTCAGAGTGTCCTTTGGATAGTACCTCTGAGTTGTTGGAGAAAAAGTGTTTGCCATTTGGTGACTCAGTGGCCGACACAATAAAATTGGTTTGCAATGACATACTCACAAGTGAACATGAACATATCACAGAAGAACAATTTAATAATGCACAAGAAAGGATATTGGAATCAAAAATTCCCGCCTCACCAGTAATCGAGCAGAGTGGGATGTCCCACTCCAGCATTAATTTACAACTTCAAGAGAGAGGAGAAGAAGAAGATAGAGTTCAGGATGTAAGTATCTTCAATTCATGTCATTCATTCTTACAAACACATGCAGCTACTAATCATAAAACTTTGTGCAGGAGGTGATTGAAGTCGACAAGTTTGCAGCAAGGAGCGGAGGTGATCGAGTGGCTCGTGGAGGTGGCTCATCCCTTGCAAACTACATTGGGAAACTTCCCAAAGACCATTTTGTAATTATCCATAAAGAGTTCAGTCCTCAGGGCCACTTCATGACATGGTGCCTAAAGGCCTTAAGTAAATTGCTTTGTTTATCAACCATTACACAGGGGAGTAATTGTATCTTTTTAGTTAAGAAATCCCTTGTAACTACAACCTTAGGTTCCAACTTCCGTGGAAAGGTCTTAGGCCAAATAGGTATATCTCTAGGTCTAGGTGTTAGAAATGTTGATCAAATAGCAAACTCAATTTTGACTTACACCCTACCCATGGCTTTGGAGCGTCGAAAGAGAGTCATTGAGAAACTCAAAGCCAATTGATGTAAACAATTGAATTAATATCAAATTTTCACTTTGCTTTATTTACATTTGTCTCAAGTATTTCTTTTTCAGTATATTATCTAAAATTCTTTTGGACCTGCATGTGATGTATTGATGTCATGTAGGGCATTGGGAGGACCTTTAGTTTCATTCTTTTGGACTCTTGATCATTGGGTATGGCCTCCATTAGGTCTTCTAGGGCATTGGGAGGCCAAATAAGGCCCTGCCACAGAAACGCGGGAGAAGGCCCTGCAAACGTTTTGCAGGGCCTTCTCCCGCGTTTCTGTGGCAGGGCCTTATTTGGCCTCCCAATGCCCTAGAAGACCTTAAATGGGAGAAAGAAGGTCCAAAAGAATGAAACTAAAGATCCTGACATGCCCAAGGTTACCTTACATGAGACTGAACCTTCACTAGATGGATATTTTCAAGAATGCAAATGTTCTAAGTTTCAAAATGCTCTGCTCATATGTTTCAAAGGTATAGGGAGGTCAAAATTTGTTCATATTAACTACCCCTGAACTAGCTTTACTAGTCATGATCCCTCTTTCATATTTCAAAGGTTTTGTAGGGCATTAGGAGGCCAAATAAGGCCCTGCCACAGAAACGCGGGAGAAGGCCTTGCAAACGTTTTGCAGGGCCTTCTCCCGCGTTTCTGTGGCAGGGCCTTATTTGGCCTCCCAATGCCCTACAAGACCTACATGACCTTAAATAAAAAAGAAATTTCAGTACAGGGATATTATCACTAGATCAAAATGACAAGATAAGAAAACAATCATTCATATATGAGAGATTATCACAAGAAAACACATGGAAATGTAAAATGACTGCTCATGTTTCATTCTAAATAATGAGATTATAAATGGAATAGAGGAAAAGTGCTAATGTTTCATTGAAAATGGCAATATTTACAAAAAATCTCTTGTCCATAGAGATCAGTTACAAAACTTAGCTACGATCACCCCTAATTCTCCTAGCTAACTGTATGTCCTTCGGTTGTATAGTGACTCGCTTAGCATGGATGGCGCACAGGTTGGAATCCTCTAGCATTGATATCAAAAATGCTTCAGCTGCCTCTTGTAAAGCTTCTAAAGCTAGAGCTTGGTTCCTTAACCCTGCACAATACCTTTGTAACTCTTCTTTAACCACCCTTGCAAAGGGTCTTCTAGGTATGAGAAGCTCAGCTTTCTTTTGATAGTGCCTTATCTCTACAAATGCCTTCGTATATCTTCTTCTTCGTTGTGGTGCTCTAGCTTGTGGTGGTGGTGGTCTTCGTTGGACATTTTCTTGTGGTCTTGGTTGGGGTGGTCTACGACGAGGTTGAAAGAATTTCTTCTTCCGTTGCACGCGTCTTGAGCTTTCTCCTTGTTCAGGATGTTATTGCTGGCTTTGCTCTCTCTCTTGATCATTGGGTATGGCCCCCTGATTTGATGGTAGTGTCTTTCCCGCTACAGTAACCCTATGATTTATAGGTATTTCTTCGTTACCCCATGGTGGCAATGTTTGACTCTCCTCACTTGATTGTGAACGTTGTTGAGACACATCCTCATGCGATTCATCAAAATCATCATCAGAAACTACCTGTCTATGAGCACGCTCCTTCACCCTTGTCTTTGTTGGTCTCTTTGGTGATGGAGGCTCATCATATGATGATGGTGGTGATTGGGGTTGATTTACGGCCTTTTCCCTAGATTGCCCATGTTCCACTTGTTCATGCAACTGTTCACTCCCAGAGGTATGGCCACCACCTGTTTCGCGATGGGATGCAGAGCGCAAGACACTACGTCGCCTTTTGTGGTGATTCATCCATGGTGGCTTCTGAGTGCCTTGCACATAGCTAGGAAAGTTAATGGGATCCTTCCTTGCAGTTTGCTTTGTTCGTGCCATCCTCTATAGTGCTAGAATGTTGAAATGAGACAATGAGTCTCCTTTTATAATGTTTCACTTAAAAAGGTTCTGTTCACATCTGAATGGACAAAAAATAGTTTAAAAATTAAAAATTACCTGAAAAAATTGCAAACAAGAGATTAGTGTGTAGCAAACCTTATGAATTATTCAGAAAATGCCATGAATGTATTAAATGACTTCACTTCCATGATGAACCCTGTCGTGTTCTTGTAGCCCGCCATTGAGCATGACGTAAAGGTCCCAATGATGACTTCCATTTTTCACTAGCTAAGTTGTGTTGATTAAATCTTGCAAGTTTTGCAACTTTCGACTCCTTGGCTCGTTCCATTGCATATGTCCTTGAAAATGCAGTACGATAAAACCAATTAAACATCTCTTCCATATAGTTTGATTGCATTGCACCACCACCATGTCGTGTGTTCTTGAAGTAAACACCTCTAGCCTTGTAATGTGACTTCTCCATTCCTTGTGTACTAAAAATCTCCAATGAACCATATCGATGCATAAAAAATGCTCCATGTGCAAATAAAATATGCTGAAATGATATAAGTACATATAACACAATCTTATCAACAAGAAAATTGAAAAAATAAGAAAACTTACAATGTAATGTGTAATATTGCTCTCTCCCCAAGATAGGATGAAACACTTTGCAAACTCCATTAATGTATCTTGAAACAACTGACGGTCATTTTTGTTGGAGCTATTAAGACTCATTAAACCTACCAACTTATCTAAGCATGACCAAACCTTCTTTCGCCTATTACTAAGGTCAATTTGAGAATCATTATCAGTGGTGATCATGCACAAGTCTTTCCATAGCTCCCTGCATTCATTTTTCTTAGGGCTTACACCTGTTCTGAAAAATTTTCTTGCCTTCTTCCCTGTCATTGACACTTGTTGCAAACTATTTTGCGATTCACCAGGTTTTTTGACAACTAGAGTTACATTACCACCATGACAACCAATCGAATTAAGCAACTCTTCCAATTTTTTGATTGCTTGTATAGATTTATCAATTGGCTTCATGGAAAATGCATATTCTATGTGGAGCTTCAATAATCTATCAAATATTCTCATGAAAGCATGCAATGTGCAAAAGTGAACATTAACTAATGGAAATGGAATAATGGGATTCCAATCTTTATCTAATGTGTCACGGTTAGGTATTTCTAACATTGGACACCTTAACAAAGGTCTATCCCATTCCGTGGAAGTAGGTGCATCTATGTATTCATCTAAGCTAGATAGTACTTTTTGTTGTCCCTTTGTTACTTTGTAGCCTCGAGTACAAAATGGACATGGATAACAAGCAGATGCACCTTGCTTGCAACCTAACATGCATTTTATAGTTTTTAAATCCCCACCCAAGTGCCAATCTATCTCAAAATCACCAAAGTTTTCTATGTGGAGCTTTGCACCATGAATTTGAGAAAGTATTACTTTAGTGATCCATGGGGTCCTACTAAAAATCCATGAAAGAACATCATTGGATTCTTTAGGTACTTCAATAGCACCTAACCACCATATTTCTTTCTCGGATTGAACACTATATGTAGACTTAGAGCTAGAGTTACAACTTTCATCAGATATGGCATTTCTCATAGCTTCATTCATGAGTGTCAAACTCAATCTCTCCATTCGTCGTCCCTTTATAATCTGGCATTCATCTAACTTCAATATAAACTGTAATTTGGTATTACAATCTGCATAAATTTGCAAAATCTTTATAACATCAAAATACAATGTATATCAAGGTAACAATAGTGCACATACCTAGTATAGTAGATTTGTAAAATTGAACCATTGCCTGTTGAAGCCTCTCCAAATCCACGAATATGTTGTTGTACTTTGTGTAAGGAAATCCATTTCCAACTGCGCTTTTCAACTCTTTTTTGGATGTAGATAAATGATAAATAGACATAGGCATAATATCCTCTATATATAAGTAGTTTCCAAGAATACTAGTTATATCTTCATTGGACATTGACTTCTTTAGCGATACCTTGTAAGGAGATGGAAACATATTCTGTAAAATACCTTCTCTTTCTAATGAATGCTTCAAAAGGTTGTACAATGCACTATATCCTTTAGTACTAATTCCTGCTTCATCACATACCATCTGCACGTCTCTAGGAGTGATAATATCTTGTAACTTTTTTGTGAAATCTTTAATCACTTTCTTCTTGATAAGGTTTCCTATCCGTGACTCCAAAATACTAACCACCTGCTTGTTGGTCAAACAAGAATTTAATAACTTGAATTGATCCTCTGTTGTTGATGATGCATTAACATCTTCAACGAATGACCTACATAACAAGAAAAATATATATATATATATACATATAAAAGTCTTCCAAAAAGAGAAACAAATACAAGCCAAACCTTATTGCAAAAACTCGTCGTTTGCGTGCTCCACCACCAATTGAAAGAGATTCAAAGGATGTTAATGATCGTCTCCTACGTCGCATCCCAAGTGGAGTCTCTCTAGTGTTGGACAATGTTTTTAAATGTCTCAATTGTTCTCTCCTTTTCTTCCATATGCTTTTCAAGCTCTGCAAGCTTTTCTTGTAAAGATATGATTGTGCTTTCAAAAGTGACCAACCTTGTATGATTTAGTTGATATTGTTGAATCCAATACTTAGTAATGGCAGTTGAATGTGTAGATAATCGTTGACAATAACCTAAGAGCCCAGCTTTACTGGCACCGATGAACTGAAGTAAAGTTGAGAGGTTATGGAATGTTGGATGGTAAGAAGACATTGGATCAGGAGGGTATAATGAACCATGAGTCCAAAGATCAATATTCTTTTCTCCAGCTTCACGACGCTCATTTTGAGAGTTCACATCATTGTTGCATTGTGTATTTGGAGCAAACTCTCTGGGCACACGAACATGGATACTTGTTGATGCTGGGGCATGAGGACGTCCTAATGTGAGGTTTGTAATAGGTGTCAACACCATCTTTTCCAACAATTAAACAATACTGAGAAAGAGACCAGAAATTTGTTTGGAAGAGATGCTAGAGCATGATTTTCTCAAGAAAAGTTTGTTTTCTTGGATGAGGATGGGTCACAGTGTGTTTTTCCACTGAGAATAGCCAAAAATGTTGAAATTTTGAAAAAGTCATTTTTTGGGTGAAGAGTAGTTACGGATTTGATGATGTGGCACTCTACTTTTGGAGGGATTTTAAAAATATTGCTTTTTCAAAAGGAAAATTAAAAACTAAACTCAAAAAAGGTCACTTCTGACATATATATTAAAAAATGAGCCCTTTCAAGTAAATAAACACTGAAATTGAGACTTTAAAAAAAAAATCATTTTTTTATTCCCATACATGCTCGAGTTTGATGATGTGGAAAGTAGATTCCCTTTCTCTCTCTCTAAAAGAAGAGAGAGAGGAGCCTAGTAAGCCTTAAAAAAAGCCTACTCTAGCCTACTAAAAAGTGCCCTATTAAATGCACTTTGTCCCCTTAGACAACAGCAGAATGAGGCTTAATCCCTGAAAATTAGGGATCCTTACAAGGCCCATGCAGGGTTCACCCTTTTTCCTAATGACTCGTCTCAAAGTGAGTACATATCCAAAGTACTTAACCAGTTCAATATGCAGGGTGGAAAGGCATTGAGTACACCTTTACCCACATATGTGAAATTGAGCAAGGATGATTGCCCCAAATCAGATGAGGAAAAGGAACTCATAACCAAAATTCGCTATCAGTCCGTTGTTGGTAGTCTCGTGTATGCTATGGTATCTGTGAGACCAGACATTGTATTTGCAGTGGGAGTTGTGAGCAGTATATGTTTAATCCTGGCAAGAAACGTTGGGAAGTGGTCAAGATGATTTTAAGACATATGAGTGGCACTAAGGAAAAGTGTATATGCTTAGGTAGAGGAAAAGCATCCATTATTGGTTACACAGATTCTGATTATGCTGGTTGTGTAGACAATCGTAAGTCTACATCAGGGTGCATTTTTCATTTTTGTTGGAGGTGCCATCTCTTGGAGATCTCGTCTTCAATAATGTACAATCGTTTCCACCAGAGAAGCAGAGTATGTTGTAGCAAGTGAGGCATGTAAGGAAGCATTATGGCTTTCTCCTGTTGCTTTTTATATGGGTTTACCTCAACATGTACCTTGTTTGCTCAGTGATAGTCAGAGTGCCATTGCTTTGGCTAAGAATCTCGCCTGTCATGCAAAGACCAAGCACATTGAGGTGAGGTATCACTTCATAAGAGATTGCTTAGCCACTGAGTGCGGTATTCTTGAGAAGTCTCACACTCGAGATAATGTTGAAGATGCTTTGACTAAAGCTCTATCACAGGATAGCTTTCGACATTGTTGTCACTTGATAGGGGTTACCTCATTCATGATACTGTGTAACATGCCCATCAAGTGGGAGGTATAGTTTTTATACTTACACTCAGGTATTCTTTATCATTCTTTATTTTTCTCCCATAGGTACTTTAGCCATATTGGCCTTTAGTGGGAGATTGTTACTGTTAGTCTCCATGTGAAAGTCCAAATGGCCACCGGACACTTCTTTGTATATGTTCTTTAATAAAACATATAGTGGCCTCATCAGTCATAGACTGTCAGTTCGATCGCATTTGTAAGACCTAAGAAGTTTGTCTTCATCCTCCTTGTGTATTGTGTTTTTCTACATATTCAGCAATCTTTGTATGGACTACCATGTGCGGCCTTAGGATCTCGGTTTTCTACTCTGAGGATATCGTCCTGGAGCTCACAAGAAGGAGAGCGCACTGTGGTGCATCACCATCAAAATACTTCACACACTTGTGCCTTCACTTGCTATTGGTCATCATATAGTTGTCACATCTCCATGTATTGACATTTATTAGGTGCATCTCCTCATGCTAATATGCACCATTGTGTTACAGTGACACCAAATTTAGTGCCATTGCCAGGGAGAGAGCTTCTAGGATGAGTGTGTGATGGTAAGACATAGAGTTGTAACGTTGCAATTGTAGGTAATTTTCTTAATTTTCATTAATTTTTCTTACATTCTTCATCATCATCATCACCATCATCATCCTCACTAGCTCCCACCTCCATCTCCATCTTTGCTGAATTATTAATTTTCTGGTCATAGTCCCTTTCCCACCTAATTCCCCTCATTCCACTTGTGAGAGAGAGCAAGAGAGAGCTATTGTGCATTCTATTTGAATGTGTTTTTGAGCTTTTGCTACAGGTTTTGGCTATATCATCATCTCTAGTAGTTGTTGGGAGTGATGGTTGGATGCACTCAAGAAATGAGTTGATGCTGCTAAACCTGCTTCACACCAGCCCTCCTTTGACTCCAGATATGCTTAGTACACTTGCTTAGCTTCCAAATGACATAAAGAAACCATATATGTACTTTGCAAATGGTTTGTGTAATGATCAAACCAAAACAGATAACTTGGTTCCTTCACAAATCCAAAAAACTTGCTATTTCTGTAATGATACCTGCTCAGTGTTATGCTCAGTGTGACCAGCACACTTGAAATTGAAACAATTCCTTTTGGGAGTATTAAAGTACCTTAATGAGCTACCAATTACAAGTGGAATCACTCAAATTGATAAACCATACACTGAGAAATAAGTTTAGCAAAATTCTGATTACCCCCGACTTTTTAGGAGAGTTGCAGAGATAGACCAGTGACTGCTTCGAGCACGATTTCTCCCAAATGGCTGAATGAAATCTTCTGAAATTTTGTATGCTTGTAGAAGACCTTGAGCTGGTTCCAACGAGCTATTAAACTCTTGATTTGGTTCAGTGAGCACTGAGAAATGCTCCTTGGAAGTTGACAGACTTGGAGTAGGAGACTCAGACAAAACAGAGATGATGAATGTAAGTATTTGTATTATATCATATGAATGTACATTCCCATTGGCATGCTATACATAGCACAATGGTACTCAGAGGTGTAGGCTATGGAGTAGACCTTACACACTCACTAGATAGTACAGAATAGCCTCGGGATTGATGATGGACACCCGCGACTTTTTGCTTGAAGTTTTTATAGGAGTTGAAGGTTAATTTGAATTTCAAATTCAAACTTAGGCTCCCTAGAATATCTCTACTAAAAAGTAGGGAGATATTCTCTACACTAACTCAACTAAGAATCCACGACTAATCAAGTTGGTATGATTAAATGAGATGCCAAGTCATTCTAGACTTTTACAAAAGGGTAAAGAGGTAAGAACATCTAAGCATATGTTCATATGAACCTTGCTTCAAGTGAAGCCTTGATAAAGCTTTGTCCAAGCTAGTCTTCCATGATTCCAAGCCAATGTGTGAAGGCTTGATATGCACCAACAGCTCCCCTAAACACTTTGGCTTAAGTCTTCTTCTTCATTCTTCAATCACTTCCTGCAATCCAATCATAGATTTGAATCTGCATAACTTGTTTCCATCCAATGCCTTTGTAAGTAAATCTGCACATTGCATATTAGTAGACACATATGTCAATTGAATCTCTTTGCTAAGTAACTTCTCTCTCACATAGTGGTAATGAACCTCTATGTGTTTGGTTCTGGCATGATATATTGGATTAGCTGCAAGGTGAAGAGAGCTAGTGTTGTCTCCAAAAATAATTGGTGGCCTTGTATATAGGCCTAACTCTGTATATAGAAGCTTCAACCAGATAGCTTCTTGAGTGGCATTGGCAAGCCCTCTATACTCTGCTTCAGTGGATGACAATGCCACTGTAGGTTGCTTCTTAGCTGACCAAGAGATAGGCTTATCTCCTGCAAAACAAATATATCCTGAGGTGCTTCTCCTATCATCCTTGCATCCTGCCCAATCTGCATCTGAGTAAACTTTAATATCAATATCTGATGTATATGGAAAGTACAAACCATGACTTTGAGTTCCCTTCAGATACTTCAAGATCTTCTTTGCTGCCTCTAGGTGAGGTATCCTTGGTTTGTGCATGAATTGACTAAGCACACTAACTCCATATGCTATGTCAATTCTTGTTAAGGTAGCATAGTTCAAATTACCTACCATACTTTGGTACCCTATGATGTCTTGAACTTCTTCTCCTTCATGAGCACTTAGCTTTAGGTTGACCTCCATTGGAGTAGTAGATACTTTAGCATCCTGCAAGCCAAACTTCTTGACCATATCCTGCACATACTTCTTTTGAGTGATATATATACCTGAGTTGGTGTAGACTAACTCAAGACCTAAGAAGTACTTCAATAATCCAAGATCACTAATCTTGAATTCTTTCATCATCTGTCCTTTGATGTGTCTAATCCCATTGACATCATTACCTGTAATGATGATGTCATCAACATAAACACATAAGTAGATTACCTCTGTACTACTTCTCTTTATGAATAGAGAAGTGTCTGCTTTACTCATCACAAATCCTTGGTCTTGGAGATAGGTTGTCAACCTGTAATTCCATGCTCTAGGTGCCTGCTTTAAACCATACAGAGCCTTCTTCAATTTACAAACATAATGTACCTTTTTTGGATCTTCATAGCCAGGTGGTTGTGACATGTAGACTTCTTCAGATATCCATCCATTCAAGAAAGCATTCTTGACATCTAATTGGTACATGTTCCAATTCTTGGATGCAGCTACAGTCACCAATATTCTGATAGTTGGCATCTTAGCCACAGGAGAAAATGTCTCCTCATAATCAATGCCTTGGGTTTGTGCAAAACCCTTGGCTACCAACCTAGCTTTGTACCTGTTTATTGTTCCATCTGAATTCTTCTTTAGTTTGTAGATCCATCTGGATCCTATTACCTTCATAGAGTCTTTCTTGGGTACCAAGTCCCAAGTATCACTTTCCTTGAGAGCTTCCATCTCTTCATCCATGGCTTCTTTCCATTCTGGTTTGGCAATTGCTTCTTCATAGGTACCTGGTTCTTCATTCAACAAGTCCTTTGCAAGATATACAGAATGTTTAGTTACAAGTGATGTGTCATACCCAAATCTGATAGGCTTCTTCTTTTCTCTTTGAGATCTCCTCATTGCTTGGGTTGAGGATTCTGGTTTATCTTCCAGTTGCTTCATCTTCATCTTCCCTTTGGACTTCCAAGCCTTGAACTCTTCAAGGTTTATTGTATCATCATCATCTGAGCTTGAATCTTCTTGCTGAATTGGTTCCTCCTTGGTGAGCTTTGGAAAGTCTTCTTCCATGTCGTAAGGTAGACTCACTTTCCTGCATTCATTCTCATACCATGAGTCATTCTCATCAAAGATGACATCTCTGCTTACCTTGAAACCTTTGTTTGTTGGGTTGTAGAATCTGTATCCCTTTTGGTTCAAATCATAGCCAATGAAGATACATTTTTCAGCCTTGGGGTCTAGCTTTCCCCTTACCTGTGAGGGAATATGCACATATGCTACACAACCAAAGATTTTGCAATGATCCAGAGAGGGTCTCTTACCATGCCAAGCTTCATACGGTGTCATGCCATCAAGTGATTTGGATGGCAACCTATTTATGAGATATGTGGCAGTGGATACACTCTCTGCCCAAAGATAATTTGGTAACTTTTTCTCATTTAGCATAGACCTAGTTGTTTCTACTATGAGTCTATTCCTCCTTTCAGCTACCCCGTTTTGTTCAGGTGAATACCTTGTAGTAATCTCCCTTTTGATGCCTCTTTCCTACAAGAAATCTTCAAACTCATTGGAGAAGTACTCTCCTCCACCATCTGACCTTAGCCTCTTCAAGCTTCTTCCTGTTTGATTTTCAACAAGTGCAAGATACCTCTTGAAACAGTTAAACACTTCATCTTTATGCTTTATAAAGTATAAAATGGTCCACCTGCTATAATCATCAATGAAGGACACATAATACCTTGAACCTGAAATAGAAGGGTCCTTGCTAGGTCCCCAAACATCTGTGTGTACCAAGTCTAGGTAGTCTTCATGCATGAAACCTTTCCTTGAATAGGGTAACCTGTGAGACTTACCAAATTGACATGATCCACACTTGTAAATCATGTGTTGCTTGGACACATTAGGTATCCCAAGCACACATTGATCCCTGCACATTTGCTTTAGGGTTCTTTCACCTATGTGCCCTAATCTCTTGTGCCATATTTCTAACTCTGAAAGTGTTTGATCCTTATAATTATACAAAGCAATGTTCTTGGTGTCTTCTAGCTCAAATGTAAATAATCTACCTGATTTCTCCCCTTTGGCTATCCTTCTGAATCCATGTCTTGGGTCCTCCACATATGCTCCATGTTGTGTGAATCTGGCCTGCAAACCTTTCTCCACAATCTGACCAACACTCATTAGATTCTTGGTGATGGTTGGTACATAGAGTACCCTGCTCAATAGATTCTGGTTACCATCACATGTCTTCACATTTCCAACTTTGACAACAGAGTGTTTAGTGTCATCACCTATTTGTACCTGATGTTTGCCCTTGGGCTCTTCCAAATCAGAAAGTAGTGCCACATTGCCAGCTACATGGTTAGAACATCCTGAGTCAATATAAAATAAATGATCATCATTTGTACCTGCCTTGGAGGTCATATTCATGATCAATAGGGAGTCATCTTGCTCCTCTGTGTAGTTGTTGTAGTCTCTTCTATTTCTGAATCCACCTTGGTAATTACCATTGTGGTTGTTGTTGTAATTGTTGTTGTATTGATTGTTGTATCCATTGTAGCTTTGGTGTTGATTGAATCTGCCTCTCCCTTGAGAGTATCCACCTCTTGAGTAGCCTCTTCCTCTCTGATTTTTGTAGTTCTTGTAGCATTCATTTGTGGTATGATTGGACAATCCACAAATGTTGCATGGTGATGAGTTGTAGGGTCTCCCCCTACCTGACTTACCTCCTCTGCCTCTTCCTCTAGATGACCTACCTCTCCCTGCATAATTAGCTTGAGAGGTAGAGCCTTCTTCATCCTGTTTCTTCCCTTTACCTTTATCTTTAACTTTCTTATCAGTATAGAGAGCAGAGGGGTTGTTACCTTTTGATTGATCTCCTGCCTTTGTAAACTTTGCTTCATGTGTAAATAGTTGGCCCATGAGTGTTGTGAGATCTGGGGTATGCATGTCCATATAGAGGGCCATTGCAGTGGTGAAACTTTCCCACTTATCATCTGCCTTGAGTCCATTTGTAACTTGCCTGACTATTTGCTCCTCTTCAATCTCCTCTCCAATGCTTGCTAATTGGTCTGCCACATCTTTGATCTTTGTCACATACTCTGAGACTGATTGCTTGGGCTGCTTCCTAAGGGTTGTGAATTCAATCCACAATTGATTCTTCCTAGCCCTTGTGTTGGAAGAAAAGTAGTTTGACAAGGTTTCCCAAGTCTCTTGGGAAGTCTTACAATTCCTTACATGAGGTAAAAGAAAGTCAGATATAGAGTTTAGAAGGTAAGACCTTGCCAAAGCATCCTTTGCACACCATTGGTTGAGTCTTTCATGTTCATCCTTTGTGGGTAGTCCTCTGGTCTTGAATGAGGGCAATTCCTCATCTCCTGATATGTATCCAAATAAGCTCCTTCCTTGTAGGTAGGTCTTCATTCTCAATGACCAAGCTTGGTAGTTGTTCCTATCCAATTTGTCAATGAATGAAGGAAATCCATCACCCATGTTTACCTTCTTTGCTCTGATACCACTGTTGGGAGTGATGGTTGGATGCACTCAAGAAATGAGTTGATGTTGCTAAACCTAGATATAGAAAGTTTGTATTTCATGTTTTCATGCATGTCACAATAAACCGCCCGACTAGATCATTCCAAATCACTAGAAACATCACAAAAATGTCCGTCTTTTTGGTCTATCATGATAGACCAAAACCACGATAGACACCTATCTATCATGATAGACAACTCTCTATTGTGACAAACACCGTCTATCACAACACACAGCCATCTATCGTGACAAAACAAATTCCACAATAGACCAAATTTACAATAGATGATAGACACCATCTATCACAAGAGACACTTGGCTATCATGATAGACACATGTCTATCACCACAGACACCCATCTATCATGATAGACAGAGCCCATGACAAAGAAAGACATCATCTATCATGATAGACATCTCTCTATGATGGCAAACACCCATCTATGGCAACAGACAAAAATAAGTGATAGATGACAAACGACAAAGGGCAAACAATAGATGACAAATGATGGAGAGTGCTTATCGTAACAGACACCCATCTGTCATGATAGACACCTATCTATTGGTATAGAAACTCATCTATTATGATAGACTGAAATCCGTGATAGACGATAGATGAAAGATGACAGATGACAAATGATAGATGACAGACGATAGACACCATCTATCGCGAAACAATGAGAGACATAAGAAAATGAGAGAGAAACAATGTGATCAGAGTTTCTCCACAATAGAGCTAAAGGATGTCTACAAAATGAGCTATCTCTAAGCTTTTCTCACACGATTTACCTCATTCACGTTCACTAGCATATGACTTAGCCTCACGGGGCAAAGTAACTATGCAAAGAAATCATCCATCCAAACGAATCATTAACAAACATCAAGGACATGTGGAAACATGTCGCAAATCAAATCATACCATTCAACATATGGGCGATATCACTTTGGAAGGGAATCAAAAGGCAAAGACTTATCAGAGATATTACGTGTTTCTACTATTACCAAAACCTTTATTTTGGTAGGCCAAATGGTAGACAATGGCTAGCAAGTTACCTTCAATGAAAGGGGATGTTCTGTTAAGGATCGAAAGGCAAGTTTTAAGCTCATAGCCAAAGGAAAGAGGCAAGGAAGAATGTTCATGATGGACATAAATTAGCCACACCATTGAATGTAGGTCACATATGGAGACAAGAGGATAGTAGAGTTGGACCTATGGCATCAACAAATAGGTCTCATCAACCTACAAAAGCTAAAGGATATGCAATGGAAGAGCTTTGGAAGAAGGCTATCAAATTTACCATCTACAATGTTGATTGAAATTTAAGTAGCTTGCCAAAAAAGAAAACAATCAAGGCTTCCCTTCAAGAAGAGTACCTATGTGAGTGCAAATGTTTTAGACCTCATTCATATGATGTTTGGGGTCCAACAAGAGAAGCATTCCTTTGTGGTAATAGGTTTGTTGTAAGCTTCATTGATGACTTTTTAGAAAAGGTGTGGTTGTATTGCATTAGGAACAAATGAGATGTGTTCTACTACTTCAAGCAATCCAATGCATAGGTGGAGAAGGAGTCGGCCAATTATATTGAAAATTTTGAGATCCAGTGGAGGGGGAGAGTACTTCTCCCATGAATTTTTGGAATTTTCATAGCTCATTGGCATCAAAAGACACTTTACATCCATGCATAACCCTCAACAAAATGGGGTAGCATAGATAAAGAACAGAGACATACAAAGGTAACAAGGTCTATGCTCAACAAAATTGTTATTGGGGAGAGGTTACATATACAGACACAAGAAAACCTTGCATTTCACATCTTAGACTCTTTGGTTGTGTATGATATGTACATGAACCTCAAGATTTGAGGTCAAAGTTAGATGTGAAATCTAAAACATGTAGCTTTTTGGGATAGTCTATGGAACAAAAGGGATATAAATGCTACAACCCCATGAGCAAGGAGTTGAAGGTAAGTAAGGATGTTGAATTTGACGAGTTGAATCCTTGGTATGCATGCACAAGTTCATTGCGAATTGAAGAAAATGGTGAGATAGATAAGAGATAGAGTTCATGAAAGCAGGGATTTAGGTGGTCCAAGCAAGTAATCTAGCACAAGGACACCCTCACTTTGGAATGGAAGGTTAAGGAAAGAAAGAAGCTATGTAGATAAGAACATGTTGGAATGTGAAGAAATAGAAGAAATTTGAACCGCAAGAGTGTAAAAACAAAGAAAGAAGATGGCAACCACACCTAAAGGTAGTGAAAGAAGGTCCTCGTGAGTACGATATCCAATTCAAAGGTGATTAGATGATAGTTTCATTGCAACGCATTATGCGTACATGGCTCAGGTAATGAAGGAAAAACAACAAGTAAGTATGAAGAAGCTAAGGAATGCAAGGAATGATGAGAGACAATGAAGGATGAACTCAAGGAACTTGATAAAAAAAATACTTGGAACTTGGTACCAGCTTAAGAAGGCATAAATATTGTTGAAGAATCACTCACAAATTTGACGTACAGACAAAGAAAGATAAAGAGAAGCGGAATCAAATATTCAGAAAATCAAAAGCCTTAATGAAGGGACAAATTCACGACCGTTATGTACAGCACAGAATCCTGCAGAATTAGAGTTCATTACAACGAATCAAATTGTATATACAGAGAGAACGTGCATAAGAATAATAGAGAGGGAAGTGCGAGCTAGAACGTGCGTGAGTAGAGGGTGCAGTATAAATAGAGCACATACAGAGGTCAAAAAGAAGAGGGAGAGAACAAAGAGATGAGGAAGTCAGAAGACGCCAGAGATCGCGTATGAGAGAATAGAGAGTGAGAACGTTTTAGAAGACGCCATAGATCGCGTATGTATAGATGAATAACAGAAACCTGAAATGTCAGGTGTTCATCTGAGAGAGATGGTAAGAAGAAACTACTCGATGTAGGAGAGTTTCCATAGCTTGAGCAATAAGAGGCCAAGCTAATTTGTACACATCTTCTCTAATAGAAAACACATGCTCATGTGGAAGTTTGCGCGCACTGTTCGTATGTGAAGAACTCTGAATATTTTCGTGTTACGGTAGAAAGTTCGTTAACCGTTAACAGTTACAGTTCGTTAGTAAATGTGTCCCTCGGTACTATCTCAGTAAACAAATGTTTCGGTCAGTTACAGTTTTCTCAGAAAACGTGTTTTCTGATAGAATAACGAAGTATATCTCGCAGAGTAAATTAAAGGTTTGTATGAGAGTTAGCTTATCTTATAGCTAGACATCTCTACTATCAGTTCGTCAAGGATTTTGGTGAAATGGATATGTACACACAGTACAAAGTCTAACAGAAAAGAGACATTCTGAACCGAAGAAGTTTTTTCTTAAACTTCAGAAAGTGTTCACTCAGTGAAGGAAGTTCGCGCATCACTTCCTTACTTTTTGTATACTCACTTGAAGTAATTACAAACAGAATAGGAGTTGATTCCGGTAAGATTCCGGTATAATTACGGTGACAGTCCAGTAACAATCCAGTGAAGTCCCAATGAATTTTTCCAGTAGATTCAAAACGCAGTCTTATACGTTTGAGCGACAGAAACCGTGCTAAGCTACTGCTGATTATAGAGGTGCTCTAATATCACTATAGCTTAGCTCTCTATTCGGTGGCGCAGCTAATTCCACAAGCTTGACAAGGTTCGGGCCTTTGCCGCATCGACCACATCAGTGGTATCAGAGTGAGTTAACCATAACAAGTGGTATCAGAGCTAGCATACTGAAATTGGTATCGCAGAGCAGGTTAACCACAACAGTGGAACCAGAACGAGAAAGATTCTGAAGAGCAGAAAGATTCTCAAAAGTTCACCGGAAGTAACAGAAACAAGAAGATCATGGAAGATCATGTCCAAATTGATAAATTGGACAGAGATAATTATCCCGCATGGGTAATGCGCATGGAAGCCTTACTTATGAGTAAGGACTTAATGATGTATGTGACCGGAGAAGAAAAGAAGCCGACTTTCGAAGATGATAGTCAACCGGAAAAAGAAGAATTAGAAGCCTTGAAGTTGTGGCAGAAGAAAGATGCAACGGCAAGAGCTTACATTTATAATACCGTTACAGACCATCTACTACCGCACATCAGAGGTCTGGAGAAAGCAGTGGACATATGGAGTGCATTAGAAGATCACTTCCAAAATACTACGAAAGCTAGGAAGGCTAGCTTATGGTCCGAGTTCACAACATTCAAAAAGAAGTCAAATCAAAGCATTAGTGACTACGTTACTAAGATGAAGGATCTAGCAGATAGTCTTGGATCCATAAATGAAGATGTCGAAGATCACAGATTGATAGCGCAACTGCTAACAGGTTTGAGAGGAGATGAAAGGTGGAAACCTTTCGTACTCTCGACTGAACTATCTCTAAATCATTTTGTACCAGATTTAAATCAGTTGCTTGGTTTGATGCTCACATATGAGCAAGACCTGAAAGGAGATGGAGATAAAGGACAAAGCTCTGCAATGTACATGAAGAACAAGAAGAAAGATAAAGGCAAGTCAAAAGATGAAGAAGAGTCGAGTTCTCAAGCCTATTATGCAAGAGGTAAAGGCACCGGTAGAGGAAGAGCAAGAGGATTTGGAAGAGGAAGAGGTAGTCAGAATAAAAACAAGAAGGCTTGCTGGATTTGTGGACTCAGTAATCATCTGGCTCATGATTGTTGGAACAATCAACAAGGGTCAAATCAAAATCAGAACAGTAATAGCAGAGGCAGAAGCGGAAGATATCAGAATAACTTTCAAAGAGGTAGACAAAATCAAAGAGGAGGCTATGGTAGAGGTGGAGCAAGAAGTTGGGGACAAAATCAATCCTACAACACCACCTACAACAATTACGCAAATGACACACAAAATGAAAGTCATACATCATTAATGATGAACTCAATCAGCACATCAGATAACGAAGATCTAAAGGTATTTTACATTGATTCTGGATGTTCTAATCATTTGTCAGGAAATATAGAACTAATGTCAAAATTGGAGAAAGGTAGTTCTAGTCATACTGTTCAAACAGGTGACAATACGAGGCATAGTGTACATTCAATCGGAAAAGTGAAGTGTAAGAGTAGAGCAGATTTGCTAACCAATGTTTTGTATGTTCCGACAATACCGAAAAATTTAATAAGTGTAGGACAGATAGTTGAGAAAGGTTTTCAGGTCAGTTTACAAATGAAGGAGTATTTGTAGAAGATCCCGAGAACTGATATAATCAGATTGTCTCTGGCAAGAAAGAAGGTAGACTCTTTACTTTAAGAGTACAAGGGAACATTGGCCAAGCGTTGCTCACACATGGTGAAAAGGTGATTACAGAACTTGATCTCTGGCATAAGAGATTAGGTCATTTCAATGAAAAAGGAATTAAAGCTATGATTTCAAATCAGTCAGTACTGGGATTACCGAATGTACAGAACCAACATATGATTCATAAGTGCGAAGCATCTCAGATGGGAAAAGCCCACAGGTTACCTTTCCAGAAAAAAGGATTCAAACATGATGGAGTACTTGAACTCATTCATACAGATGTATGGGGTCCCACAAAAGAAGGATCAATCAGTGGATCAAGGTATTATGTTTTATTCATTGATGATGCTACAAGATGGATAACGTTATACGTCTTGAAAGAGAAATCAGAAGTGTTTGGAGCCTTCAGGCATTTTCATGCATATGTTGAAAGACTCACAGGTCGAAAGCTGAAGAGACTGAGGTCTGATGGAGGGGGAGAATACTTCTCCCGAGAGTTCAATGACTATCTTTGGAATGCAGGTATTAAGAGAGAAATAACCTGCAGGTACACACCACAACAAAATGGTGTAGCAGAAAGAAGGAACCGAACTCTAATCGAGTTTGCACGAGCTATGCTAAAGGAAAAGGATTGTGCAAATTATCTTTGGGCTGAAGCTGTAAATACAACTACATACTTGGTAAACAGATTACCATGTACGGCATTAGATGGAATGACCCCTCATGAAGCCTGGTGGGGAAAGAAACCAACACTTGATCATTGCAAAGTGTTTGGATCAGTAGCTTATGCTTATGTACCATCACAACTCAGACATAAGCTCGAACCAAAACCAGAGAAATATGTGTTCGTCGGATACGATGAAAAGCAGATGGGCTACAGGTTATGGAGTCCTTTAACAAAACAGTTTACTATTTCCAGAGATGTTACATTTGATGAACAGAAGAGCTGGTATACAGATCAAAGTCATACAACGGAAGAATTTGAAGAAGAAGTAAGAAGAAGAGAGAAAGGGAAATCAATTGTACAGGTGAATAGAGATGAAGACTATATGCAGGCAAGTACGTCCAGGACCGGATCAGGTATGAGAAATGAAGATGAACAGGGATTTGATGAAGACGTGTATTCAGATACACATGAAGAGTTTGAACCAAGAAGGTCAAACAGGAATAGAAGACAACCAGAAAGGTATTCCTATGATACCTCGTATATAACTCAGAAAAGTTATGCATATATGGTCAAGGATGATGAAGAACCTCAGAACTATGATGAAGCTAAAGGCAAGAAGCAATGGGAAGAAGCAATGGAAGAAGAGTTTATCGCACTGGAAAAGAACAAGACATGGGAACTTGTTCCAAAACCAAATGGTAAGAAAGTGATTGGAAACAAATGGGTTTTCAAAGTTAAGAAGCTTGCAGATGGAAGGATAGCCAGACATAAAGCTAGATTGGTTATCAAGGGCTATGCTCAGACACATGGCATAGATTATGACGCGACGTTTAGTCCGGTGGCAAAGATGTCAACCATAAGGACAGTGATTGCTATAGCAGCATCAAAAGGATGGAAGCTAAGTCAGCTAGATATAAAGAACGCATTTCTGAATGGATACATATCAGATGAAGTCTAGATGGAACAACCGGAAGGGTTTGTAGGTTCCAGATACCCAAATTTTGTTTGCAGATTAAGAAAAGCACTTTACGGACTGAAGCAAGCTCCAAGAGCTTGGAATTACAGGCTTGTGAAATATCTCAATGAACTTGGATACCAAAGTTCGAAGGCAGATTCTGCAAGTCTACTCATCAAAACAACAGAAGAAGGTATGATCTACATTTGCATTTATGTAGACGACATTATAATCATAGGTACCTCAGATGAAGGAATTAAAGAAGTAAAGAGATTACTCGAAAAGGAGTTTCATATCAGTGACCTAGGAAAGTTGTCATACTTTCTAGGAATGGAAATCACATACACAGATCATGGTGTATATGTTACGCAAGAAAGGTATCTCCTAAATTTACTGAAGAAGTTTAATATGGAGAGTTGTAGAGAAGCTTCAACACCGCTTGAAGCAAATCATAAACTCAGCAAATATAGTGCTGCAGAGTTTAAAGATATGAGAAAGTATCAGTCGTTAGTGGGAAGTCTAATTTACGCTACACTAACACGACCGGATCTTAGCTATGCAGTGGGAGTTCTCTCACAGCTCATGCATTGTCCAAAAGATCAACATTGGGTTGGAGGACAGAGAGTTCTTAGATATATAAAAAGAACTATAAGAGAAGGATATATTATCCTTTTACGTCAGATATAAAGCTGAGAGCATAAGGTGACTCAGACTGGGCAGGAAGTCAAGATGACAGAAGATCAACACATGGGTATATGATATACCTAGGAGATAAGCTAGTAAGCTACTGTTCGAAGAAACAACACACAGTGGCTTTATCGTCTACAGAAGCAGAGTACAAAGGACTTGTAGAAGCAGCTAAAGAAGTGATATGGATGCAGACCTTGTTCAAAAGCTTGGGTATTGATCAAGGTATACCCATCATACATGGAGATAATATGAGCTCGCTGTATCTTGCAGCAAATCCAGTATTTCATGCAAGAACAAAGCACATAGAAATTCAGTATCATTTCCTGAGGGAAAAGGTAATGGAGAAGGAGATAGAAATAATATACACTCCGACAAAAGATCAGATTGCAGATATTTTGACAAAAAGCTTAGATGGAACAAAGACAAGCAGATTCAAAGAAATGGAAGAAAAATATATGAAGACAGGAAGAGTCAAATTAGTGATTGAGGGGGAGCTGTTGAAGAATCACTCACGAATTTGACGTAGAGACAAAGAAAGATAAAGAGAAGCGGAATCAAATATTCAGAAAATCAAAAGCCTTAATGAAGGGACAAATTCACGACCGTTATGTACAGCACAGAATCCTGCAGAATCAGAGTTCGTTACACCAAATCAAATTGTATATACAGAGAGAACGTGCATAAGAATAATAGAGAGGGAAGTGCGAGCTAGAATGTGCGTGAGTAGAGCGCGCAGTATAAATAGAGCACATACAGAGGTCAAAAAGAAGAGGGAGAGAACAAAGAGATGAGGAAGTTAGAAGACGCCAGAGATCGCGTATGAGAGAACAGAGAGTGAGAAGGTTTTAGAAGACACCATAGATCGCGTATGTACAGATGAATAACAGAAACCTGAAATGTCAGGTGTTCATCTGAGAGAGATGGTAAAAAGAAACTACTCGGTGTACGAGAGTTTCCATAGCTTGAGCAATAAGAGGCCAAGCTAATTTGTACACATCTTCTCTAATAGAAAACACATGTTCATGTGGAAGTTTGCGCACACTGTTCGTATGTGAAGAACTCTGAATATTTTCGTGTTACGGTAGAAAGTTCGTTAACCGTTAACAGTTACAGTTCGTTAGTAAACGTGTCCCTCGGTACTATCTCAGTAAATGAATGTTTCGGTTAGTTATAGTTTTCTCAGAAAACGTGTTTTTCGGTAGAACAACGAAGTATATCTCGCATAGTAAATTAAAGGTTTGTATGAGAGTTAGCTTATCTTATAGCTAGACATCTCTACTATCAGTTTGTCAAGGATTTCGGTGAAATGGATATGTACACACAGTACAAAGTCTAACAGAAAAGAGACATTTTGAACCGCATAAGTTTTTTCTTAAACTTCAGAAAGTGTTCACTCAGTGAAGGAAGTTCACGCATCACTTCCTTACTTCTTGTATACTCACTTGAAGTAATTACAAACAGAATAGGAGTTGATTCCGGTAAGATTCCGGTATAATTACGGTGACAGTCCAGTAACATTCCAGTGAAGTCCCATTGAATTTTTCCAATAGATTCAAAACGTAGTCTTATACGTTTGAGCTACAGAAACCGTGCTAAGCTACTGCTGATTATAAAGGTGTTCTAATATCACTCTAGCTTAGCTCTCTATTCAGTGGCGCAGCAAATTTCGCAGGCTTGACAAGGTTCGGGCCTTTGCCACGTCGACCACATCAGTGGTATCAGAGCGAGTTAACCATAACAAAGATGACAAGTAATAAGTGGGTTTACAAAATTAAGAGAAATTCAGATAGTTACATTGCTAGGTACAAAGCAAGGTTGGTGGAGAAATGCTTCTCCCAAAGCCATGGGATTGATTATGATGAAACTTTTAAGCTCCTAGCAAGGAGGCCAAGAATTAGGACTTCTATTGCAGTGGGCACATCAAATACATGGAGCTTATATCCGTTGTATGTGAAGAATGCATTCCTTAATGTAGAGCTTCAAGAAGTATCTACATGAGCCAACCTCAAGGATTTGCTAATACTAGGTGTCCAAATCATGTTTGCAAGATAAGGAAAGCATTTTAAGGACTAAGGAAAGCCCAAAGGGCCTAGAATCAAAGGTTAGTAGATTATTTGTCAATGTTTGGATACAAAGAAAGTGTTGCAAATCCATCACTTTACATGAAGAAGAAAGGAGACGAGAAGATATACATATGCATCTATGTGGATGAAATGATCATCATAGGAAGTGATATTGCACATATTACAAATATCAAATCAAACCTAGGAAAGGTGTTCAAGATATTTGATCTTGGAACGCTTAAGTATTTATTGTGAATAAATGTAATCTATGCACATAATGACATCTTCTTGATTCAAAGAAAATACTCATTGAGGCATCATCAAGTGTCCAAGTGGCATGATTTTATTGTAATTTGAAACTTCTTTAAGTCCCTCTTGAGTGTGAAAAGTTTTCATTTACAGTCTCTACATGTGGGCATACCCCTCAACAAAATGGGGTAGCATAGAGAGAGAACACAAAAATAGTAGAGGTACCAAGGTCTATGCTCAACAAAATGAATATGCTGCATTGTTATTAGGGAGAGGCTACATACACAGCCACAAATCAGTGATGATGATAGATGACATATGAAAGATGACAAATGATAGACGACAGATGATAGACACCGTTTATTGTGAAACAATGAGAGAGATAAGAAAATGAGAGAGAAATAATGTGATGAGAGCTTCTCCATAATATACCTAAAGGATCTTTACAAAATGAGCTCTCTCTCAGCTTTTCTCACACAATTTACCTCATTCACGTTCACTAGCATATGACTTAGACACAAATCTTCTCCCCATAATCAATGGAGATGATGAAAAATGGAGAGCTTTCACAAATTCAATCTATATAAGGGACTCGCTTCCTGATTGTGATCAATCAATCACTCTCATGGTGGCATAGGAGATGAACCTTTGTGTTAATCATGCCAAGGATAGCCAAGGGAAATTGTTGTATGTAAGTAGAGGAAGAGGAAGATGAAACCGAGGTGCTACAAGAGGATGAGAAAGATATCAAAGCAACCAAGGAGGATAAGCACACTAATGTGCTAAAGGAGGATGAGGAAGACATCAAAGCAACCAAGAAGGTTAAGCACAATAAGAAAATGCAAGTCAAAGAGGTGGGAGAGCAACAAATAGAGGAAAAGGTGGAAGATCTAGTGGAAGAAGACAATACACTTCAAATGGATGCTTTGTGTGTGGTAAGTTGGGTCATTCTGCAAATGAATGAGCTCAATGACAAGAGAATCAAAGCAACGACAAGAATTATAGATGGCATTATAACTATGCAAAGATATCATCCATCCAAAGGAATAATTATTTACTTTCCATGAGGCATGCAAGTCCTAAAACTTTAAGGACATGTGGAAATAGGTCACAAATCAAATCACACCATTCAACATATGAGACATCGGTTTGGAAGGGAATCAAAAGGCAAAGTCCTTATTAGAGATATTACATGTTTCTACTATCACCAAAAACTTGATTTTGGTAGGTCAAATGTTAGACATTGGCTACCAAGTTAGCTTCAATGAAAGTGGATGTTTGTTGAGGATCCAAAGGCAAGTTTTAAGCTCATAGGATAGTAGAGTTGGACCTATGGCATAAAGGAATAGGTCTCATCAACCTACAAAAGCTAAAGGATATGTAAAGGAAGAGCTTCAAGAGAAGGCTATCAAATTTACCACCTAAAATGCTGCATGAAATTTATGTAGCTTCCCAAAAAGGAAAACAATCAATTCTTCCCTTTAAGAAGAGTACCTATGTGAGTGCAAATGTTTTAGACCTAATTCATACGATGTTTGGGGTTCAGCAAGAGAATCATCCACAATCAAAGGAGGATGATTTCCATGTGTTGGAGGCATCAAAGCATGTTTAAAGTAGAAAGAGATTGATTACAGGAGAAATAGGTTACCTCTTGATGTAATTGGACCTCACTTTTTGACATGTATAAGTTTATGATTGGTTAAAGAGGTTAGTGTGACCTTTGAAGCTTTTAGTGAGCTGTATTATGACTAAGAGTCATGAAAAAGAGTCTCCAAGCTTCCCTTTGCTTAACCACACCCCTTTCTAGTTGTTCTTTGCATATTATATTGGGATTTTATTTATATGCTCTATCTATGCATATGATCTTCACAAGGCCCCTGTTATTGTCATTGTTGTTTCTATTTCATTCCAAATCCATTTGTAATGATTTTTTTCTTATTGGAAATCTCGTAGGTTCTGTTTTGAGTGGTATAACTCTCCACATCGGTGTCTCCATAAGTTCATAAGAATGTCCATAACATTGTCTATGTAGTTAGCTAATACTCTGTAAAGAGATCAAGTAGTACGTTTTGATGTGGCTCCTTGAGGCATCATCGAGCGTCTAAATTGCATGATTTTACTCTAATTTGAAAGTCTCTAGTTGATTTTGAGTGTGAAAAGTTTTCATTTACAGTCTCTGGATGTGGGCATACCCCTCAACAAAATGGGTTAGCATAGAGAGAGAACACAAAAATAGTAGAGGTAGCAAGTTCTATGCTCAACATGAATATGTTGCATTGTTATCAGGGAGAGGCTACATATACATCCACATGAAAGCCATATATTTAACATCTTAAAATATTTTGTTGTGTATGCTATGTACATGTACCTCAAGATTTGAGGTCAAAGTTAGATGCCAAATCTGGAAGGTGTGCCTTTTTGTGATATTCTATGGAACAAAAGGGATATAAATGCTACAATCGCATCACCAAGGAGCTGAAGGTAAGTAGCGATGTTGCCTTTGATGATTTTGATCCTTGTACAAGTTGATTACAAGTTGAAGAAATAGGTGAGATAGATAAGAAGAGTGATGATAGATCTCATGAAATTACGGATTTAAGTGGTCCAAACAACTAATCTAGCACAAGGACACCCTCACCTTGGAGTGGAAGGCTAAGGGAAGAAGGAAGCTATGTAGATAAGAGCATGTTGTAAGATGAAGAGATAGAAGAAATTCAAACCCTAAGAGTGGGAAAACAAACAAAGAAGATGGAAACCACACCTAAAGGAAGTGAAAGAAGATCCTCATGAGTAAGACATCCAGTTCAAAGGTTAACATATCTGAATTTCATTGCAATAATGATGCATACATGACTCAAGCAATCAAGGACAAAGGACCGACTATCTATGAAGAAGCTAAGAAATCCAAGGAATAACAAGAGAAAATGAAGGAAGAGCTCAAGGAAGTTGATGAAAACCATACTTGGAGCTTGGTACCAGCTCAAGGCATGAAAGTGATAGGTAATAACTGGTTTTACAAAATTAAGAGATTCAGATGGTTCCATTGGTAGGTACAAAGCAAGGTTGGTCACAAAATGCTTCTCCCAAAACTATGAGATTGATTATGATGAAAATTTTAGCCTTGTAACAAGTAGGCAAAAAGTTAGGACTTTGATTGCAATGGCCACATCAAAGAAATGGAGATTATATCAGTTGTATGTGAAGAATGCCTTCCTCAATGGAGAGCTTGAATAAGTAGTCTACATGAGCCAACCTCAAGGATTTGCTAATACTAGGTACCCAAATCATGTTTGCAAAATAAGGAAAGCATTATATCGCCTACGCCAAGCCTCGAGGGCCTATAATCGAAGGTTACTAGATTATTTATCACGTATTGGATACAAGGAAAGTGTTGCAAATCCATCATTTTACATGAAGAAGCAAGGAGACAAGACGGTTTACATATGTGTCTACATGGATGGCTTGATCATCACAAGAAGTGATGTTGCA
This sequence comes from Ceratopteris richardii, assembly GCA_020310875.1. NCBI lineage: Eukaryota > Viridiplantae > Streptophyta > Polypodiopsida > Polypodiales > Pteridaceae > Ceratopteris > Ceratopteris richardii. The sequence goes on from CM035410.1 coordinate 117,155,026, forward strand.
CATATTAAAGATATCAAATAAAAATAGGAAAGGAGTTCAAGATATCGGATCTTGGAATAGTAAAGTACTTCTTGGGAATAAAAGTAATCTATGCACATAATGGTGTCTTCTTAATTCAAAAAAAATATTTGTTGGAAGTGGTTCTTACCTTCCTATGCACGAGCTTCTTTCCTTATTGTGCATAGACAAGAATGGGTGGAGAGAGAGAGACAGACAGACATAGAGAGAGAGAGATCCCAAGAATGAGAGAGAGATCCCAAGAATGAGAGAAAAGGAAAGATTCGCAAGAAGACTTCACCAACGTTTTACCCACAAGATCTGTACAAAATGATCTCTCTTTGGACCTCATTCACACAATCTACACATACAGGATTATTTGTATCAATGTTTCCACACCATACCATTCAATTTACACATCTAAGATGGGGAACTTTTCATGGCATAGGCATGAACTTGGAACATCATTTCCAAGCATCATATCCACCATGAAAGTAAGAAAAAGAGATAAGAAAATGAGAGAGAAACAATGTGATGATATTTTCTCCATAGTAGACCTAAAGGATCTCTACAAAATGAGCTCTCTCTAAGCTTTTCTCACACAATTTATCTGGTTCACGTTCACTAGCATATGACTCGGCCAAAAATCTTCTCCACAGAGTTCCATAAAATAGTAACACCAATTAGGTCAATCTCCTTAAGTTAGTGTTCAAGAAGAATTCATGACCATCAAACGTATTAATGTGAATTTCTCTTCCTTCATAATTGTTTATTAAATTTTGGCACATGAGGACTAGTATCGGAGGCTAAAGTCAAATTTTCTATGCTCCTACATAGATACTAGGGTTGATTAAAAGTTTAAATTAGCTTTGCTCTATGGCATCAAAATTTTGATTTGAGCTTGTTTCATACTCGGAACACACCACGATCACAATGATTGTGTAGCCAATTCGATCCTTTTGTGAGAAACATATATGTAGGTTTTCGTTTGTCAATACAAGCATGCAAAAGTCAGCTACTTGTTAGCAGAGCTTGACAAGCTATTCATGAAGGTGAGCTGATTGAAGATATAAATAGTTATCAAAGTTTAGTTGGAAGCTCAAATTATGTTACTCTCACTAGAGTAGATATATGTTTTGGAGTAATTGTGTTGAGTCAGTTCATGCGCACTCCAAGGAAGCCTCACGTGGAGGCAGCCAAGAGAATTTTGAAATACTTGAATGGCACAACCAATGAAGGTTTATACTATCCATACACATCTTATGCAAATTGGACGGGCTCTAAAGATGATAGGTGAAACTCTTTTCTTATGCAAATTGGACAGGCTCTAAAGATGATAGGAGAAGCACCTCTGGATATCTTACTTTTGCCAATACAAAGTTGATTTCATGGTCCTCAAAGAAGCAACCCACAGTTGTTCTTCCATCAACAAAGGCTGAATATAGAGGAGTTGCAAAGGCTACACAAGAAGCTATGTGGATTAGAACCCTATATTTTGATTTAGGGTTGAACACTTCAACTCCACGTATATTTGGAGATAATATTAGTTCATCACATCTTGCTGCTAACCCTATCTATCATGCCAAGACTAAACATATAGAAGTTCATTATCATTATATCAGAGAGAATATTATGAGTACAGAGATACAACTCTCATATGTGTCAACTCATCAACAATGTGCAGATATGATGACAAAGGCATAGGGTGGAAACAAATTAAACATATTCAAATCCATGATTGGATTGCAGGAAATCATGAAGGATTGAAGACTCAAGCATCTTAGGCTTGAGGTGGGAGCTATTGGTGTAATTAGCAAGCCTAAGTGCTTTTACTAATAATCCAGGACTACACATCTCCTTATCACCTCACATAGATAATCACATGTGAACTCATGCTTGTCCAATTGAGTGCATTTACTTTGGATAATTGTATAATTCAAAAGAAGATGGAATCTTGTGAAGTTAGAAAGCTAAACTGATGACTCATTTGGTAGAGGAATCAAATCAATTATGTCCCTAAAGTGTAGGATCTCTTTTAGGTGAGGGAAAATTCAAATTCAAACTCAAGACATATGCATAAATACACATACTTTTAGTTGGGGGATAAGAGAGCCATTTTGAGAGGCATTGAGCTACAAGCTTGAGCATACATTGAGCTCACAATATCTATGTGTAGTCCATTACATTTCCCTTGTATCATATGGTCAACAGTAATTTACATTTTGATACATTTATTCAAGTACATTTTTGTCTAATGCCTATTGTTGCACCTTCATCATTACAATGATCTTGTGGAATCGATTTCTCTGTGTGTACTAATTCTTTTTCTATAATTTAATATGTGATAGTTGTACTGGAATTTCTAGTACCTACATATCAAATCTAATCACTATGTATGCACACCTTCTAGATCCTCAAAAGTTAGGATGAACCCCCTAACTTGCTAGATTCATTTCTCCTTGTATGGTGCAGTCATATTCATGAAATAACTTGCTTTAATTAGCTATACACTTCATGTGTGCAAAATCTCTCTATTCAATTCATACCAGGTTGTGAGCTCTAAGCATGATACTCAAACTTTCTATTCCCAAAATAGAAGGTTCTTCACATTTCTTACATATTCAAGTTATTTGTTTTGATGCAAACAATTGAAAGTGATGCTCCAAACCTAAACACATCATTGTGAAGCTAAAGGAGTCTATTATGCATCTCTGAAGCTACATTGGCAGGTGTAGAGCAGGTTTTGTGCAACACAAACTCATCTCTGGAACATATCTCACCATCTCCTCACAAAGTTAATCCATCACCTTCTTCACTATATAGAGATCTAAGCTCACCTATTCTTTTATCTTTAAAGCTTGTAATATAAAATAGTGGTAATACTCTTTGTAGATGTACAATGTTGATTGTTGATTCAAACTGAGGAGACGCTTCACAAGGATCCAATTAACAATTGTAGTATCTAGATATGGCCCTTACTTCCAAATTCATTTGAGAGAGGAAACATAATCACTAGATCGACAGGTAGTAACATCTCAACTATTGAGTGTGCTATAGGATATAATAGGAGCATGACTTATTACACATCAAGTGATTCAAAAAGCGACATTGAAGTTATTGCATCAACAAGCTCCAAGGATAGACAACATCTTGATCCCAACTTGTAACTAAATTGGATGTCAAAGCCTTAGGGTGAATTCCAAATTTGACTCACCTTCACACACATTAATATATTAGGAGCCACCATCTATCAACATATTTGTGGAAAAAGTATTGTTGGACTTGGTGATCTCAAACATCTGGCTCTCCCAACCATTATCATGGTCAGACCATAGGGATATTTTCTAGAGGATGAAATGGGAGCCTATTACATGGTTATAGATATGCTAGAAAGAATCACTCCAAAAGGGTTAGAAGTCCCAAAAGCTATAAATCCCAATGTAGAACCACAATAAGTTCAAAGTAAAATTGATCCTAATAATCTGCCTTCCTTAACAAGGACGATACACATGAGCAAGGTAATTCATGATGGAGTATCTCCTGAAGTTCACTTTGTGGAAGACTCTAAAGAATCCTTTTGGACTTTTCCAACATCTATGAGGGGAGTTCCTTACCATTTGGTTATCCATGAGTATAGGTATGTAGATCCAACTCTACTTCCTATGTTTGAAGATAATAGAATGGACCATATTTTTTTATTAAGGTAAATGGCCACCAACACACCATGGCTTGCAAATTTTTGTGAATGGCATTCCAAGGATAGTAGTCATTCTAACTCAAGGTGTTAGGAACCCTAGCTCCTTTATTTCAATTATTACAACCAGCCTTGTGGTCGCCATTGTAGCACATACTAGAGGTGTGTCATCTGTCAATACTGCTATAGTGACACAAGCTACTCCTATCTCTATGACTCATACAATGGTATTCTTAAATTGAGTAACAAAAACTAAATTTGTAGCCTTAGACATGACTACCACATGGCAGCATGTGCCTACTACACCTTTTATGAAACTTCCATAACAATGTCAATGCCAGGTATGCCACAACCACCACCTCAACCTACTATTCCCCCTAAATTTCCACAATGGCCACCCCAAATGCCATATTTGGTAAATCCATTAGGCCCATAAGTGCCTATTGTTCCACAAACCCACCCGTTTCTCAAGGCTTGGCACAACAATCCCAAATGTCATGCGTAGATTGTAAAACTATTTTTTTCTAGATGGCTTAGACCTTTCTAAGCACCCAAGTTTATGCAAGAGTAATATGAAGGACAAGGCAAGTCTGAGTTTAGACAAATGTTGTGGGTAGAAAATGTATATGATTTCTTTACTCAAGACAAATCCTTTGCACTAAACTTGAAAGGAACTACCCTAGCATGGTTCCAACCAATATACATACAAAATTTCTAGAACATTGATCAATTCTTGAAGGCATTCATAACTAAATTTTTTAACACAAGAGTTAGGCATGACATCTTAGCAATGATAACAAGCTTCAAATAAGAATCCAATGAGGACTTGAGATTATAAGCTACATATCGCTACAAGAAGTACATATCACAAGGCACTATAGGGATCTCCCATCAAAGGCTAAATTGGTTGCACATTTCCTTAATGGATTGAGGATTGCTTAGTTGCTTATTATAGCTCACTTGATAAAATTCACCACTTTGGAGGATTGTATTCAAAAGTGCATCCGTATTGAGGATGAATTGGGTAAATCTATTCAAGACTTCTCACTAACCATAGAGTCTACTCCAAGTGCAAAATCAAGTTCCTCAATGATCGATGAAATGGTAGAGGTTATCACAAGGAAGTGAACCTACAAGCCACTAGGCCTCCACCTAGAAATTTCTTGCATTATGGAGGAGATCATTGGTCAAATGTATATAATAGAAGACCATCTCCTCTAGCACAACCACAAACTACAATATTATGAAACTGAGCAGAAGTGGACCAATCACTCGATTGTCGAGTGTTTTTATAATAAGTGTTGCAGAGCTAAGAAGAGCACAAGGCAGAGAAAAAAGAAGGGTCCCAAAATTTTTCCGATTTGGACACTCTATTTTTGTATTATAACCATTTTTGTAACATATTTTCCGTTGTAAAGGCACTAGAGGAGTCCTCTAGATGCATACCCATGGATATTAGTAGCTTACCCATGCAAGTTAGTAGGAAATTAACCTTTTTAGTGAATAAAGTGCAGGTCTCTTGTGTGAAAGGACCATTTTTAGGGCACATGTATATAAGTCAATTTGTGACTCTTTGTAGAGACTTTTTGCCATTGTGAGAATCAAGAGCACAGAATTTCGAATTTGTGTCTTCTCCTCTCTGTATCATCTTCTTTGTGAGCTTGTGTGCATGTGTGTTTCTTGAAAAGAGTGTTAGGAAGTGTTGTCTATCCATGAAAGTGTTTGTTTGTTGTTGATAAGGTGTGTGTGAAGTGTAGGAAGTGCTGAAGTGTAGGAAGCTCATTCCCGTGACTCAGTATTTTGCTCATAACTTGAAGCAGAGGTGTCAGAATTGAGTGAAAATACAACCATTGGATGTGTCTTCTCGAGAGCTTCGAAACGCATATGCTATTTGCTATATTTGGAGTTCGGAGCTGAGACAAAAACTCAATTTACTGTTGGCTACTGCATCAAGTATCGCGACACCATAGTTGACAGTTGAAGCTTGTTTGGAATAGTCTTAGCCTTGTTTGCACTCTTTGGGAAGCCCATTTGCATTGATCATCATTTGAATGCATGTCTTCATACACTCGGCTAGGTTTTGATACTCCTTGGATTGATAAATAAAGTGTGAATCCCCACTATATGCACTTGAGGGGGATTGAGGTATAGTCTCTTTCTACACAAGTCCCTAGGTTGGAACTTAGGTACACACGTTTTTTGGCATTATTGCCAAGGAGAGTCGAATCAAACCGAGGCATCCGTGTGGTGGTAAGTAGCTCTAGCATTGAAGCGAGTAGAGGAGTTGTGAATTTCTCTTCTTTGATAAGTCACACTCATCCGCACTTACTACTTCTCACTCTTGAAGTGTGTGTAGTGCGTTATTAGTCTAGGGAAGTGAGTGGAGTGAGTAGAGTAGGAGGAAGAAGGGAGTAGTTAGGGAGTTAGAGTAGCCATTAACTCTAGTTTTGTGAGTCTTTCTAGTTAGGAGAACTTTTCAAAACAAATTATAAAATCCAAAAAAACTATCCTTTTTCAAATCACTTGTCTCTAGAACAAGTATCGTGAGAATCAGCTGTCGGGTATCGTGAGCTAAGAGCTGAGCATTTGAGCTACGCAGAGCGGGTGGAGGAGAGTGAATAGCTGGAGGCTAGTGTCCAAGGTGAGCACATTGATCTATCACTCATATTTGCCAATTAAATCTAGTAACTCAATAGAACGATTTGTGGCAAGTATCGTGAAAGACTGAACAAGAGTTTATTTTGTGTTACATACTGAGGGAAAAGGGTAGATGAACACTAGAAACCTGTGTATGTACTTGGGATTCAAAATCACTTGCAAAAAAATTGAAAAAGTGTCAAGTATCGTGTTCTCCTACGATTGAGGTATCGCGATACTTGAGTATCGTGATCTCCTGTGGTCGAGTATCGTGATACCTGGCCTTGCTGAATATCGTGTATCGTGGGGGTTCTTTTCACGATACCTGTGAAGTATCGGGTATCATTGAATTGGATCTGACGATACTTGTCACGTATCGTGTATCGTTGAGAAGCCCTCACGATACTCCTCGGATATCGCATATCGTGTATCGTGAAATTTAGATCGCGATACTCATCGGGTATCGTGTATCGTGAGTCTCTGATCGCGATACTTGTTTGATATCATGTATCGTTGAGGTAGTCTTTCCCGATACCTTGCAAATATCGAGTATCGTTAGGAATTTTCTCGCGATACCTGAGGACTATCAAGTATCGTGCGACACAACAAGGTGTAGTATCGAGTATCGTGGAAATTTTGTGGTAGAATATCGTTTATCGTGTATCACAGATTTCTTATCGCGATACCGGTCAAGTATTGAGTATCGTGATTGGCACGTGATATTGGGTAAATATCGTGTATCACCTTTCTTGAGTATCGTGTATCGAGTTTTTTAAATATCGTGTATCGTGTATTGCAGATTTCTGATCGCGATACCGGTCAAGTATCGAGTATCGTGATTGGCACGTGATATTGGGCAAATATCATGTATCGCCTTTCCTGAGTATCGTGTATCGAGTTTTTCAAATATCGTGTATCATGACCTTTAGTGTCAAGTATCGGGTATCGTATGCTTCAAGTATCGTGTTTCCTCAAGTATCGCGTATCGTGCCCAATCAAGTGGTCGAATATCGTGTATCGTGTCACTCAAATATCGAGTATCGTGGTACCTATTTAGTATGTCAGATATCGAGTATCGTGACATACTCTTTTTGAGTGAAATATCATGTATTGTGGACTTTTTTGGGTCAAGTATCATGAATTGTGGATTCACTATCAGTCTTATTCCAACCAAAGTTTTTCTAGAATTCTGACCCTCAGTAAAGAACTTTAGGAGCTGGAGGTTGGTTAAGGTTGATTAGAGCTTTTAAATGAATGAACCTAAGGTCCGGAAGAACCCTAGGGAGCCGAAGAAGTGTGATTTCTTCTGTAGGAAGTGTAGCCGAACCAAGTAGTCGTTCACATTATTCTGAAACCTCGAGTGAGTCTGAAGAGGAAATTCCCATGGCTTCAGAAGATATGCAGAATACTGTACCAATGATTGGCATGATGTCAATTATTGAGGGTGAATATCGGACATCTTTGGAATATGTGAGCACCAACCAACATGGAATACCTATCTACCTAGATGGTCTAAACTGATCCGTGGCCAGACTAAGGAAAGCTACAGATGCTTCTATACTACCTAGGCCAGCAGTTAAGTATGCAAGAGGGTTTTATATGGACAAAAGAGATATTCAGTACGTAGTTACAGAACATCCTGAAAGCATCAATGAACAAGGGGAAGAAGGCAATGCTCACAACCTTAATGAAGAGGAACATGAAGAGCAGGTGACCACCCCTAGATCCACTATAGTTAGGGTATGAAGAGGAGACCTAGTTCCCCAAGATGATTCCTTAATGGATGTCTATTTGATCAATGGAATGGAGCATCTCCTCAGAGCCCAGTCTTCATTATGGGAAGTAGACCCTAACCCAATTATTGTCTACGAGTTACAAGATCCTGACTTCCCCACCATCATCACATATTTGGATAAAAATCAAAGGAGGTACTGGCCCCTAACGGAGTTAGAAAGACCAAGATTGAAATATCAGAACATTCCAGTGTTTCCTCCTAGGGATCAAGCCACTACTTCACAAAACCCCCAAGGAACTTTCCAAGATAATTCATATCAACAGTCTGGACAAACACAACAAACACATATACCTGTCAGACCACATGTGCAATTTGCTATGCCAACCAATAACCCTAACTATCGGCCTCAAACACGTGTTGACCCAAGGAATAGAATCCATGTCCCAGATAGACCACCTGTAGTAAGAGGACCTGATATACCGATAGGAAGACCAGTTTTTCCAGTGATGCCTAGACCACCTGAAGCAGGAAGAAGATTAAGACCTATTCAAGTTGCTAAATGCATGAGAAACCATTATGATGGCTCTAGTGAACCTTACAATCATATAGCTGAATTCAAGCAAGTAATCAAAGCCAAACAAGTGGAAGATTTCGCTATCCAATATGAATCTTTTGGTCTAACTTTGACAGACACAGCTTTAGCTTGGTTCCAGCCGTTAGATCCTAATAATTTTCAAAACATGGAACAAGTCTATCAAGAATCGATTGAAGAATTCACCAAATCTAGGATTAAAAACAACTCTTCCTCATTGATCCATAGTTTTAAGCAAGCCCCTACGGAATCAGTGAGATTGGCAGCAACAAGGTTCAAGCAGTATGTGGATAGATCCCCTGTTGAAGAGAGACCCACTCAAAACAAGATGGTGTCATTATTTTTGGAAGGGTTAGTGAATGGATCATTAAGATCTCTGGTATATGTGAAAAGAGACAAACTTTGCAAGAATGTATGAAAGAATGTATTGACCTAGAGGACAATCTAGCAGAAGATCTGAAAATACCTCCAGGTAGTGTGAAAAATGAAGATTCCGTCAGCAATACATCAAACCCTAAGAACAGTGTGGAGGAAATAGCCGATTTAGTAGCAAAGAAACTGAATGTTCAAAGACAGAGGAACTACCCCAACAACCCAATGCGAGTACCCATGCTTAGAAGATGTATGCATTGTGGAGGTGATCATCCTTCTCATGTGTGCACTAAGGGAGTAGTCCCACCACCAGCTTACGCTTACAATAGACCACCCGTCCCGGGCCCTCTACAATATTGCAGCATAGAACAAAAATACACAAATCACAGCATAGAAAATTGTCCTTACAATAGGCAATCAAGACCGGTACAAGCTCTCATGAGACCTTATGGATACCCTCACAGAGATCAAGGAGGAGAAGCCTTTAGATATCCCACATATCAGCAGCAGGCACCAATACCATGACCTTATGCTTATCAAGGTTACACTCAACCAAAACCGGTGTTAGGTCAACAACCACCCCACCCTCAAAATGTAGTCCCAGTGAAAATAGCTCTACCTGAAGAAAACCTTGAGAGAGCAATAGTTCCAGCCACGTCTTTGACTAGTAACGAACCATATGACTCATCGTATGACCATAGTCGAGGAAATTATTAGGCTTATGAGAGCACTATAATTGAATATGGACAAATGTACGAACCATACACGTATAGCATGGAAGCACCAGATTATTCTTACGGATATGAGCAGGATTACGTGTCATTAATGTACACCGCTCCCAGAGCACCCATACCCCCCTGACCTATGAATAGACCGCCTGTACCTAGAGGACCATGTTACAGATGCGGAGGTGATCATTATATCAGAGAGTGTACATTATCAAACCCCCCACCACCCCAGCGAGTTTGGGAAGGATACTGTGGTGATTGTGGTAAAGAACACCTTTTCAGAGATTGCCCCAAGAACCCCAACAAAGTTAACTTGAACGTGCAAATTAATGTGATAGAAGTGATAGAATCTTCAGGGAGTGATAAAGAGTACATTGTACCATTGAAAGCGATAACAAGAGCAAAGGCTAGAGAGACACCAGAAAAAACTGGAGAGAATGATCAAGTTGACAGAGAAATGAACATACCTACACCCCAAGTAGTTGAAGACTCGGAAGAGCCTGGAAAAAGTATCACCAGTAAACGAACACAAAGATGGAAGAATCGTAGAGACAGGATAAAGGAAAAGAAACTACAACAACAGAAGGAGAAGGAAAATAATGAGCAAGATCAAAAAGAAAAACAGAAACTTGGAGGAGAAAATCAGAAAGGAAAGTATAAAAAAGAGGAGGTAGGATCAGTTTTAGCAGATCCCATGCTGGAAGAGTTAGCTATGTGGATTCAGGCGTACTAGGCATGAATAAGAGCAGGACCAACCATTGAACAACATGAAAAAGAATATCCTTGAGGTGACTTAGAGAAAGAAAGTTTGGAGATATGCAAAAAATTGATCGAAGTAGCTCAACAAATCCTAGAAAAACCTGCTTTTCAACTACCCAATTAACAAAAAAGGAATTACAGGAGTGTGTCATCCCTAATGATCCTGAGAAAGGAAAAGAAGGTGAGACACCTAATGGAAATTTCCACGAGGATAAAAGAGAAGGATCGATTGTCCCCGAAGTAGATGGGGAATGGCCTAAAGACTTGTGGGCAAGGGTCCAAGAAGACAGATGGAAGAAAGTGGAAGGAATTGAACCATCCTTTGAAGAGCTAGAAGCAAAAGGTGAAATGAAGATTCAATACCTGAACTGAATTCAGAAGGATTAGTACAATTTGACAAGAGCGACGGGGAAAATGATAGTGTGAAGGTTTTGCCAAATTACACAGGAGAATATGAACATAATTCGGAATTGTATTGCATTCCCTCAATAAGAAAAAAAGAGTAGAACCCCTCAATCCAAACATCGGACATCATACAACACCTTAGAAAAGTAAAAATCCCTTGTACTCTGACATTGGAAGAACTTTTAAAGATAAAACCACATTTGAAGGAGAAACTAACCAGCGAATTGGAGACCAAGTCAGAAGAGAAGGAGACACCTGATGAGGTAACCATAGTAAAAATCCCAGTCGATAAGGTTGGAGATTTCAGTGAGGGAGATGAAGGAAACACATGCCTTCCAATTACCTATAGGGGTTACACCACTAAAGCTATCTTAGATTCTGGAGCTGGAGTAGGAATCGCTACTAAAGAAATATGGGAGAAATGGGGAAAACCATCTTTAAGACCCACACGCATGAAGATACAAATGGCAAATGGACACACTGAATGACCCTTGGGATTCTTGGAAAGAGTAACTTTTACCACCTGTGGAGTTGAATTCGAGCACACCTTAGCGATCTGTCAATTTGAAAGGGCCAGCAATTATGAGATGATACTTGGAAGACCCTTCATGAGACACCTAAAGGTTGTGCAAGATTGGGGAAAAGACGCAGTATACTTACAACACGAAGGAACCATGACAAGAATAAATCTCCATACATACACATATCAAGATGTTCCCCCATTGCAATGGAATCTAATTCATAAAGAGGAAGACAATCAATCTATTCACAGTATAGGTTCAAGTGACCAATTGTGGATGAACGAAGACACTCATCTATGGATATGCCAAACTTCGAAAAAGGAAGAGGATAGAAGGAAAGGATGGCAGCAAAGGCAAGGAGTTGCTAGGTCTATACAAGATCCAGCTTACATGCCTCAAATATTCCTAGATGAAGAATTCGAACCTCATGGTTGGATGGAGCTACTCTAGATGTGTGTGCAAACGAAGAAGTGATAACCATGAATGAATGCATTGATGAGGAAGGATATGATGTTAGTCTATACGTGGTAGTTCTTCAAGAGGCGGAAGAAGGAGAAGTAATCGAAAAAGAATGGAAGGAGGATTATGAGAGCATTGAAATGGAGCAAGAGCAAATGGAAACAGAAAGTGGAAATCGAGAAGTAAGTGTCATAGCTAATGAAATAAATCAAGAAAGGACACAGGAAGAAGAGTCTGGGTTAGAAAAAGAACAAGAAGATGGAGAAAATAAACCACAAGAACAATTTGAAGTGCTTGCCCACTTCAAAAAATATGAAGTAGAAGAAAGGAAATGCCAAAACGAGAAGCACGGCCAGGAATAGCATATGACAACAAGGAACAAACCAAGAAAATTGTAGTAACCTTAGAGGAAGGAGAAGAACGATGTACTTTTATAGGACAAGATGTCTCAATGGAAGAAGAACAAGAGTTAATACGACTCATTCGAGAATATAGGGATGTCTTTGCTTGGACATATAAGGATTTGAAAGGAGTGGATCCTTCTATTTGTGCCCATAGAATCCCTATGACATCTGAAGCTAAACCTTCCAAAGAAAGACCGTACACATATAACGATGTTTACTCAGCAAAAATCAAGGAAGAGATCGATAAGTTGTTAGATGCTAGATTCATTTATGAGATCGAACACATGGAATGGGTGTCACCATTGGTGGTCGTACTGAAAAAAAATGGTAAGCTAAGGGTATGCATTAATTTGAAAAAAGTGAATGCTGCCACCATAAGAGATAGTTACCCATTACCCATTACGGATCATCTTTTGGAAAGAGTGGCAGGAAAGGAAGTTTATAGTTTCTTGGACGGCTTTTCAGGGTATAGTCAGGTAGCAATTGCTCCTGAGGACCAACATAAAATAGCCTTTGCAACTGAATGGGGAGTGTACGCCTTTAGGGTTATGCCTTTTGGCCTAACCAATACCACAGCCACTTTCCAAAGATTGATGTGTCATGTATTCAAGGAGTTCTTGAGAAAGAGCATGGAGGTATACGTTGATGATTTATGCACTTATTCAGCTATACGATCAGAACATATCCCTGAACTAGGAACGATTTTTGCCAAATGTCGACAATATAGAGTATGCCTCAATCCAGAAAAGTGTGTCTTCATGGTTCGACAAGGAAAAATATTAGGACACATCATCTCTAAAAATGGAATTTCAACTGATGAAGACAAAATCAAAGTAATTCTGGATTTACCGAGACCAAAGACTGCTAAAGAAGTGCAAGCATTTATGGGACATTGTGGATACTACCGAAGATTTATACACATGTATGCCATAATTGCTAGACCTCTTTATGCATTATTGTCTCAGTTTAATTGGATAGAAGAATGTGAAAGAGCCTTTAACGAATTAAAGAGTCGATTGAGTTCAGCACCAATCCTTCGAGTACCTAATTGGAACAAGCCGTTTCACATTCACGTAGATGCTTCCAAGTTTGCCATTGGTTGCATCTTAGCTCAACCCGCAGATACAGGAAAGTTGGATCACCCTATAGCCTATGCCAGTAGACAATTAAATCAAGCGGAACGCAATTATACCACAACTGAGAGAGAAGGCCTAGGGATGGTGTACGCTGTGAAGAAGTTTCGACACTACTTATTGGCAAATAAATTCAAATTCTTCATCGATCATCAAGCTCTACTGTACTTAGTCAAGAAGCCTTGTAATACGGGATGACTAGTACGATGGTTTCTATTATTGATGGAATTTGACTTTGAAGTAGTAGTCAAGAAAGGGAATACCCACATTAGAGCGGATCACTTATAAAGAATGACACATGGAGAACCACCCATAGGAGTACAGGATGATCTGCCTGACACGTACCTTTTTAATCTCGAAGCATGTCCCCAATGGGCAGAAAAGTTGATCCCAATACTCACATATGGACCTAAACATGGGATCTCAACAAACACAAACCAAGACCTATGGAAGACTAAGAACCTTCATATAATTGCCGGAAGCCTATATCACCAAGACTCAAGTGGATTACTCATGAGATGCGTGGAAGAAGAAGAACAAGAAATGTGGCTTCAAAAAGCACATGTAAATCAATGGAAAACTCATTTAAATGCGAATGAAACATGGCACACACTAAAGAGATTAGGCATATATTGGCCAACTATACAGAGGGATATGCATAACTATGTATCAGCTTGCCCAACTTGTTAAGAACGAAACCCAGAAGAGAACTCTAGTCTATGCTACTCCACTGTAGCACCAAGATGGAGCATGCCTCTGGTAAAATTCTTGAAGACCCAAGAATACCCAGAAGGAGCCACTCTAGCAAGGAAACGTGCACTCACAGAACAAAGCAAGGACTATGCTCTCATAGGAAAACAACTCTTTAAGCGAGGAAGAGATAATCATTTACGAATGTGCATTCATGAAGACAAATATCTTGATGTTTTAGAGATGGCACATATAGGGGCTACAGGAGGACATTTTTCTGCAGATAAAACTGCAAAAATGATTCTCTTTGCAGGAATGTGGCGGCCAACTCTACATCAAGATGCAGCCACATATGTTCAACGATGTGATACCTGTCAACGAACGAAATATCCAATTAGAAGAGATAAAATGCCACTGAAACCCATGATGAGTGCGAGAGCCTTCACTAAATGGGGGATAGACTTCATAGGACCGATTAGCCCACCAGCTAAAGGATCCCATGCTAAGTACATAATCGTAGCCACAGACTATTTGACCAAGTGGGTTGAAGCCAAAGCAACCAAGAAAAACGATGCAAGGACTATGGCTAAGTTTCTCTTTGAGAACGTTTTCACTAGATTTGGACTACCTATAGAAATTGTGAGTGATAGAGGCACGCACTTTGTGAATGAAGTGATAGAAGCCCTACTAAATGAATTCTTAGTAATTCATAAGAAATCAGCCCCATATCACCCGCAAGCCAATGGACAAGCCGAAAGTTCAAATAAAATCTTGTGTACAATTCTCACAAAAATTGTCAACAATGGTAGATCGGATTGGGATAAACAATTACATCATGCTTTATGGGCATTCCAAGTAGCCTACAAAACTGCCATAGGAGCTACTCCTTTTAACTTAGTATACGGACAGAATGCTATTTTGCCAATTGATTTCTTAATACCCACTCTCAGAGTAGCAACAAGCTACGAGTGGACTGGACATGAATTATCATCTCAATTGGATCAAATAGAAAAGTCACATGAAACTAGGTTACAAGCGGTAGCAGGGATTTATGCTGCTAAAAGGCGACAGAAGGCATATTTTGATGCTCATATTAAAGATAAAAATTTGAAGGAAGGAGATTTAGTTTTGGTTTATACTTTGAAACAACACGTGAAGAAACTGCAAAAAAGAGGATATGGCCCATTGATCATCAATCGTATATCTACCAGTGGAGCCGTCAGCTTAGCAACCCTAGATGGAGAAGTATTACCAAACTATATAAGTGGATGTCGAGTGAAAAAAATATTTAGAGCCATTGATAGAAGAGATAATGTCACGACTAATAATGGGTAAAAATAGGCGCATAGAGGAAGAAAGAATACGAGAAGAAGCTAGACAAGAAGCGCTAGAGCGAATCAGGAAACGAAAAGAGTGGATGAGAGAGAGAGATGAGAGATATCGACTAGGAGAAGAACTCATCCCAATGGCTAACTTTAAAGCCATTGAAAACTTAGGACAGCAAACGACGCAACCTTACTTGAATTAGGGTGCGGGAACAAAGGAATACTACTTGGTGGATGCTCTCATTGACACAAGAGCAGCCATAAGTTGTATCAAGTATTCATTGTCCCAGAAACTCAAGGTAGAATTATGCCCATCAAAGGCACAACTGATTGGAATAGGAGGAAAAATTACCAAATGTATAGGCAAGATTACCTTACCTCTACATCTAGGAAACAACACAATGGAACAGAAACTCTTAGTATGCCACGATCAGGACTTATTAGAAGAACTCGTGTTAGGCCAAGATTGGATATACGAATATGAAGTGACTATTCAATTGGCCCTAGGATACATCTCGGCCAAGATAGGACATCGTGAGGTATTCAGCATGTTAGATGAACGACTAGTCAAAGCCAAATTTATAGACCCAAGAGATCACTCAAACGAGCCTGATGATGAATGCATGTTCACTCACACTATGGAAATCACTCCACCAAATACTTCTTGTGAGAATGCACCAAATCTTACTCTCACACAATCTTCTAATCCAGTCAATCACATGATTAGTGTTCTATCCAATACTAGCCCCAGCGAGGAACCAAGCACAAGGGAGACTCATCAGCAAGACTATTACGAATCTGCACACATTAGAATATACCCTATTCCTTACACTAAACAGGCTTGGATCAGAAAAGATCAAGTGACAGCATATCATCAACAACAGGACTGCTCTCAACATCGGAAACAACAACAGAATGAGAATGCAGGTCACATTAGACACCCAGTTCCACAAAGAACTGCTAGAGTATGGATTCCGAAGAAAGTGGCAGCCGCCCAGCTGGCCAGAACGCAAATATGGATTCCCAAGTCATGTACCCAAGTGACAATCATCAAAAAGGATGCGCGAAAGCACAAGAAGAATCAGTATGATCTAAAAGCAAAATGACAGGAGACAAACCACTACAAGACCAAGCAGGAAACTCGACATGCAACTAAAATCATTCAAAGATTCGAACAGAAGACGAAGCAAAAGTACTCCATGAAAAGTACGACATTCTCCAAGAATGCTAGGGATACAGACTATCCCAAGGGAGTAAAGCGGATTTGGATGCCGAAAGGCAAGACAATCTGTACACATCAACCAAGTAATTCGAATTGCACACATTTGGAGTCTCAAGAATCCAAAGTATGCATGATAGGGCCACAATACAAGGCCAAGTATTCGGCACATTCTTCTTCCACTTCAAAATAGTGAAGCACATTTCCCTCTTAGGGAATAGGAGAGCACCTGTACATAGTCCAAGAAGATAACACATAAATCAATAACCGCTTCAGCTATGACTAACTTTACTATTTTCTTTCAGACAAAAACATAAAATGTATAAATAAGTATGAAAAATCCCAGGTATTACCTTTCTCACACCCATGGGGAAGGGACGACACAATCCACTCGGAGAGTTGCCAAATTCAATAAGGATAAGTGAAAGATGACTCTTGATACCAACTTGCCACTGATTTCTGGTATATATTGAGTGCAGATGGCATCATCCAATTCCGAGGCTACACAAGAGGAAGAGGTCCTGCTTCTTCCCTTGGAATCAATCACGAAGGCACGAGGTCATTGGTTCCTTGATGATCAACCCGTGTCTGAGCTTCTTTTTATGGCAACCATCAAGATCATGGATAGGGATCATTACTTTCCTATCATGTCACAAGACTTCAAGACTATCATACAAGGATTACCGCGCATGACAGATGTTTGGACACAAGCTGGAATTGATGCATTCTTAAGACTTCCCATATATTTGCCAGATTTCCAGAGATGCACACAGGTTATGAATACACTCCAATCGGTACCGAATAAGCCATCAGTCCCAGAGGCAAGAGTACTTGACAAAGTTGGTACATGGAAAACAATTCAATTCACTCATGAGCTAATCAACAAAGCTTTTGGATGGAATCAAGATGGACTCACCAATGTCAAAGATGAGTGTCATGATCCGAAAAAGAGAACATTAAAGCAACTAATGATACGTGAAGCTAATCTGCTTAATGAAACAGAGCAAAAAGTATACAGAACATACTCCCATCAACTTCCAAAGCCTGTCGGGGACGATAGAGTTTAGGAGGGGGGCAGTGTTGAGGGAGAGTCCAGCAAAAAGAAGAAAAGAAGAAGACAAAGAAAGAAGCTTCACTAAAAGATTACATTTGAAGATATATCTCTGCAGGAAGCCCCGCAGGGGCGCAACACCCATCTCTCCACAGAGCCCCGTAGGGGCACACATCAAGGAAAAGCACGTACGAGGGAAGGAGGAACCAGGGCCAAGAAGTATCCACGAAGAAGTGCAAGAAGATATTCGGCGATTCCAGAACCCCAAGAAGGTACTTCAACCTCTTGATCTTCAAAAAGTCCAGATCGAAGGCTAAAGAACTAGACCTTCATACCTTTCACTGGTGGTGTGCGTGGCAGCCCAACTTAACAGGCAACATGAATGCATCAGGCCCAGAGGA
Organism: Ceratopteris richardii; assembly: GCA_020310875.1. Taxonomy (NCBI): domain Eukaryota; kingdom Viridiplantae; phylum Streptophyta; class Polypodiopsida; order Polypodiales; family Pteridaceae; genus Ceratopteris; species Ceratopteris richardii. Next base: position 117,173,148 of record CM035410.1, read on the forward strand.
TGTAAAAGAAGAATCAAGAAGAGGCCATCAAAACTGAACACTTGTCTAACAAGCAGGCAGAACTGACCAAGAGATGCATGCGGACAACAAGTGACAGACAAGAAGTAAAGCATGTCAAGGGATGACAGAGACAAAGAGGGGGAGAGTGTTGCAGAGCTAAGAAGAGCACAAGGCAAAGAAAAAAGAAGGGTCCCAAAATTTTTCCGATTTGGACACTCTATTTTTGTATTATAACCATTTTTGTAACATATTTTCCGTTGTAAATGCACTAGAGGAGTCCTCTAGATGCATACCCATGGATATTAGTAGCTTACCCATGTAAATTACTAGGAAATTAACCTTTTTAATGAATAAAGTGTCGGTCTCTTGTGTGAAAGGACCATTTTTAGGGCACATGTATATAAGTCATTTTGTGACTCTTTGTAGAGACTTTTTGCCATTGTGAGAATCAAGAGCATAGAATTTCCAATTTGTGTCTTCTCCTCTCTGTATCATCTTCTTTGTGAGCTTGTGTGCATGTGTGTTTCTTGAAAAGAGTGTTAGGAAGTGTTGTCTATCCATGAAAGTGTTAGTTTGCTGTTGATAAGGTGTGTGTGAAGTGTAGGAAGTGCTAAAGTGTACGAAGCTCATTCCCGTGACTCAGTATTTTGCTCATAACTCAGAAGTGTCAAAATTGAGTCAAAATACCACCATTGGATGCGTCTTCTCGAGAGCTTCGAAACACACATGGTATTTGTTATATTTGAAGTTCGAAGCTGAGAGAAAAACTCAATTTACTGTTGGCTGCTGCACCAAGTATCGCGACACCATAGTTGACAATTGAAGCTTGTTTGGAATAGTCTTAGCCTTGTTTTCACTCTTTGGGAAGCCCATTTGCATTGATCATCATTTGAATGCATGTCTTCATACACTAGGCTAGGTTTTGATAGTCCTTGGATTGATAAATAAAGCGTGAATCCCCACTATATGCACTTGAGGGGGATTGAGGTATAGTCTCTTTCTCCACAAGTCCCTAGGTTGGAACTTAGGTACACAATAAGCAACCAATCATGAAGTATCCTACTCAATGGAACCAATAGCAAAATAGACTATTCATGGAATATTGTGAGTTCCATAGGCCCAGTACCCAACAATAATACCAGTTTGGCCATGATACTCATACCAAGTCAAGCCATAAATGCCATATCAACCTAGACCAATGTTGGAGTATCCTACATACCCAGCTAGACTTGTGTTGATTCAATGGCCAACTATTCCTCAACATGTAATTCTAGTGAAGTATAAGTAATCCCAAGAGCCAATTGAGCCGATCATAATGCCAAAAACTCCTATTACTACAAAAATTATGGGGCAAGAAAGTGCCACAAAAAGTAGTCAACAAGAGGCATAACCTCAATAATATGACCAATCCATTAGTTATTCTAGTTATGTACGTTATTCAAATGGATATAATGACTACTACAATCAACGTCATGGGTATAGCAAGCCCAAGTTAAGCCAAGTTTATTACACAAATGTACCACCACAAAACATGGCTAGAACTTATTCTAGGACTACTCCTTTGAGAGATCCTTGCTTTAGGTGTAATGGGGACCACTTTGTTAGAGAATGCTCACATGATCAAGTTCCCTAATTACCACCCATACCAACTAAGAAGTCCTTCTGTGATGATTGTCGAGAGACTCACCTGTATAACTATTATCCCTACTCAAGAGAAAGGAGATAAGAGCAGAGCTCTCACACGCTCTTACACGCAAGGAGAGGAGCACACATAGATGAGGCAAGGAAGAATGATCTTATTCTTCTTCTTCTTCTTCTTCTTCTTCTTCTTCTTCTTCTTCTTCTTCTTCTTCTTCTTCTTCTTCTTCTTCTTCTTCTTCTTCTTCTTCTCTTCTCCTTCTTCTTCTTCTTCTATTACACAAAGAGAATATACAAGAAAGACCTAATACAACAATATATGAAGTACAATATATAAAAATCAATAATAAGAAAATACTAATATCTATAAATGAGTGAGTTGGCAAAAAACAAACTTGCCATCATTCTCTGTAGATAAATCGTCCTTTGACATATATCAGTGTAACCACTATACATGTCAAAGAAACAAAAAGTGGTATATATCATCCTTTATCATCACATATTGAGCCTAATACTCAATGCCCCTTGAAGCTCAACATCATGTCCTATAATCCAAACATTTTTTGATAATTCTTCAGCTTATTTTCTCCAAGTCCTCTTCAAGGAGACAATATTAGAAGGTGATATTGATATTGGCAGCAGATGGTATTGGCAGGAGAAGGTATCAAGGAGAAGTTATTGGCAATAATAAACCTTAATATGCTTTGTTCTAGAATGAAAAAATTGACTTCATGCTAACTATATGTTGATAATATTATCACAATAAAGGGTAATAGGCTTCTGCCCTTCTAGAAATAATATGCAAGTGAAATAGCCATGATGCCTCACATGCTACCATTACATCACCTCTATAGTCAACCCTTGTAGTTGACAAAGCAATGGTGGGTTGCTTCTTACTACTCGATGTAACAGTAGCACTCCCAAGTGAAAATAGAAAGCCACTAGTAGATCTTTTATCTCAAGCACTAGAAGCCCGATCTACATTCCTATATCCATGAACCTACAACTCTACACCGGCTTCATAAAAGAAAGCATAATCCAAAGTAGCACCCACATAATGTAGAGTGCATCTCAAAGAACTTAAATGTGATTTCTTGGAAACTACATAAATTATCTCTGAAGTCCCATAAGGTATCTTAGATTAGACACGTAATTGTGAGATGTATCAAACTTCCCACAATTCTCTTGTACATACTAGCATTTTCCAATGCTTCACCTAAGGCAACATCCAACTTCAAATTGTAATCTAATGGCATAAAATTTTTCCTACAATGATCCATACCATACCTTTTTAGCATACTCAAGGCATATTACCTTGTTCATGTAAGCACAATGATGATCCATGTAGCTATTAGATGTTAATAAGTTCAATAAATTTCGCATCCTCCTAGATCTTCTTGGTCCTATGTTACTTCTTCTTGTTGTATCATGTGCATGTGCCTTTCTTACTCATGGAGTCTTCAAAAAAGGAAATCCAAGTTCCTCATCAAGACTCTTTTCTGAACCATGATTCTCATTCAATAACTTCAAGACTTATAGATGTTTTATTACTAGCAAAAAAATTACTTTGGGTGGTGAGGCAGTAAGATGGTTAACAGAATTTTCTTCTAATCATTTTTAAGCATATGATGCCCTCAAAAATGCATTTCTAAGACGGTTCAAGAAGGCAAAAACCACTGGGCAATTATTTATAACTTTACAATACATGGTGCAACAACCCAATCAGACGGTGGCAGCGCATCGCTATTCCGGAGCACCTTATTGCAAATTTTGAAACTAGAACAACCTCCAGAGGATGTAGTAAGAGGTTGGTTTATGGATGGTTTGAACTCCATATTGAAAGAAAAAAATATGTTTATTTGCATTGGATGGCACTCGATCTTTGGATCAAATTATCGATGCGAGTGAGCAAGTGGAAGGTAACCTTAAAGTGGAAAATCCAACTTGGCAATGCTCTTCTGATGTCAAAAATATGGTAAATTCAACTCCTTTGTCTATAACTAATCCATATAACCAAATGTTTTGTACTAAGTGCAAAAATCTAGGACATGTCGCTTCAAGATGTGCATTAAATCAAATGTACTGCACCATCTATAATATGATGAACCACAATATAGATCAATGCTGATATAACAGTCAAAACCAAATTGCCTCAGCGAATTGTATGCAACAAGAACCTTGCGCTAATGGTCAATGGTACTCTAACCCTATGGTGCATAATGTACAAGTCAACGCGAGTTGCACCAGAGCCAAATTTTTTGGGTAATCGAGGACCAAATCGACCAAACTACTCTGGTTAAATGACTCTTAGAAGTTGAGATAGTTCCTCAAAGTAACGTAACAATCGACAGAGACTCACACATCAATATAAATGAAGTATAATATGTAATGCTAGTGGACATATGATACAAAGGCAATGTGGAGGGATTCTCTCACTTCAAGTTAGTACATAGTACACTCAATAAGAGTGTGATGATCAGCTTTAATCACTCTGAGATCCCACGACTCAAATGATGGTGTACTTATACACCTTTTTATCTTGAATTTTGTTGAAGATTCCACCTAAAATTGATCCTCATTTCTAACCGATGGTTTGAATTTGAATTCAAAACTAAGTCGTGTATTTTGGCTCCCATTAACTCACTAGATTCTCTCCATCTATTTATTTTTATCTTTGACTGAAATAATATGAAGTCTTAACCTTTGAACACTCCAAAGCCTATGTTCTAATGGATTTACATTTATGCCTAATAATTTGAGAGAAGTCCAATGATCATTGGTCAAGAACTTGGGCTTGCTCCATCCACGAACAAAATAATCCTTCCCAAAATACTTCCATGATTGTGCTTCCCTTTTGTCACATTCTTCATCATGTGAATGAGCTTTGACTGCTTTGAATTGACAAGTTTTTGATGGACTTTTGAGCTTCCTGAACAACAAACAACATATGAAATACATTATTTCTTTTATCCATGCCCAATGACTGTATCCTAATGGAAAAAATTCGTCATTTCTCAAAAAAATTAAAAAAATGCCTAATGAAGCTCTATTAGACCTATAGTAGACTTTGAGCTACTTATACAAGCAAATAATGAACTTTATATATGCTTGGTGAAAAAGGATGAAATTGCCTATAGAGTTGTTGCAATAGTTCATTCCAAGGCCAAAATAAGTTCTTTTTTTTTTACCCAACAAAATGAAGTTGTTTTGAGGTACTAATGACCTTGAGTATGCTCACTATATTTCATGTGATTGTGAGACAATTCCATGAAGGGTATCAAAGACGATTTGTAGAAAGCAACAAACTACTTTGTACCAATTGTTGGAGTTCAAAGGCTATGAAAACATGCAAACAACACAATGAAGGAGAAGAAGAAGAAGAGGATTGAATTGGTAATGCATCACTTGTACTAGAGCAATCAACATTAATAATTTATCATTGTAAGTCAACGACAAAGATGGGATGTAGTTAAAGGTGCACGGTAGATGTGACTTATTTCTTAAAACAAGAGATTAACACTAATCTACCTTTAATCAAAATCAGACACCAAAATTACTTAAACATAGAAAAATGCTCATATATTTGAGTTTGTTACACCAAATTAGACAAACTTGGTATCGTTTTGAAGCTCACAAATCATAAAAGAAATGAGTAAAAAATATGTAAATAGATCACATGCACCTTATTGGCTAAGCAAGTGATGCAAAGGCAAGCAAGTGGCACCATACATATTTTTTGCCAAAATGTTTTCCATTTTAAGACCTGATTAGTGAAGCAAAGTGGTCTCCATAACATCAAGAAATGATATGAAATGTATGAAGATCTCTTGGAGCCCAAGCCAAAAATAAAGATATCAAAGGCTGGACTATAAGGTTTTTGACACATCAATCATGCAAAAAATGCATATTATGAAGTTCTTCAAGTCATTTAACATAATTATAAAGCTTGGCTTTTGTAAATTGTTCCAATTTTGTAAACTCCAAGTAGCCCTTGAGTCTCTAGAGCAATAGACTAACGTCCTCGAATTTTATCAAATTTCATAGAGCTTAAATTAGATATCAAACGAGTATAGAAGGCTAGTTTTAGGCTCATCACATTTTAGTGTGGAAAGGGTCAATCTTTTAAGAATAAAAAATGAAAAAACCTAACTTGTAGACTTTTAGTAATTTTTAATGGAATTCCCTGATAACTTCATGCATCTCTCTTCTTGTTATCTTGCTTTCCGTCTTCTTCTTCATTTGAGGCTTCCATGGTGTTGTTGAGGTGTCCCAAGCCAATGTTTGCCCAATAAGAGTTTGCTAGTATGATTGTGTGCTACTTCAGCTCTTAAGCTCGTTTAAGACTTGAAATGTCATGAGGACATGTCTTCATAACTCAATTGGGTCTCCCAGTTGGATCGAAAAACTTTTCATGTCATTGAAGCTTGTAGACCATTTCTCGGCATCGTGTTTGCAAGCCCATAAAAACTTTTTGATGCCATTTTCCAAGAACCATGGCTAAAAATTGAGGTCTTCCATAGATGTTTGAAGATTTGGAGTGGTTGATGAATACATTGGTAAGTTTTTTAGCTTGTTTTCTCAAAGTTTTAGTTAAGCCATCATCATCTCCATCTCTATAGTTTATAGATCTGATGCAGAGTACCTTTTGCATTTGTTTTAGTAGACATAGATCATATTTTAGCCTCTTTGTGTGTTTTTTCTACTATATACAATAGAATTGTCATCATAAAACATTAAAAAAAAAGACACTTGAATGATAACTCTTTGCACTTCATCATATATGCACATTCGTGAGTTTTCTTGAATGTACCAAGAGAGGGGAAAAAGATGTATAGAGCCTCTTTGAAGCAACCTAACAACAATGTGTACAACCCTGTCCAAACACTCAATCCAAAAAACAAAAAAAGAATTTGCAATTTCAAAGGCCTTGGGAAAAGGGATTTTTTTCTCTTCAATTGCAAGTTTTGACCCATTTGAGCGCTCTTTATGAAGGCATTGAATCCCAAGTTGTTTGGAAAGAATGTCCTATCATTGGAACATTTAAAAGTTATAAGCAAAACCTCTTTCAAGTGTAGAAAAATACTTTCAAAAATTATAAGAGTCTCTATAGCTCCACATTTTCTTTTTTCCATTCTGCTCATCCAAGGGCTTTCAAGGGATGTAGCGTCCAAGCTTGGAGTATAAGTGTCACAACACTTCCAATCACAAAAGTACTCCATAAGAACCCTAGAGGGTGCAATTGCATAATTTTAAAGGGAGGCATAGTGTATTTAAGTGAATCTAAGAAGTAGCATGTCCACCAAACAAAATGAGGAAGGATGTGCCAAGACAAAGGAGATAAGAAAGAGATCTCACCCACACAGTCTCACATTCAAGAGGAACACACATAGATTGAGGCAAGGAAGAATGATCTTCTTCTTCTTCTTCTTCTTCTTCTTCTTCTTCTTCTTCTTCTTCTTCTTCTTCTTCTTCTTCTTCTTCTTCTTCTTCTATTAATTAAAAGGGATATACAAGAATGACCTAAAACAACAATACAATAAGTGCAATATATAAAGAATAAAACATAAGGGAAATCCTAATGTCTGTGAATGAGTGAGCTGGCAAGAATAAATATGCCATCACTCTTGGTAGATAAATCTAGTAAAGCTCACTAAAGTATCTGTGACATATATCGATGTGACCATTATACATGTCATAGAAATGAAAAAGTGATACGTGTCATCCTCGATCATCACATATTGAGCTTGATATCTCAACAGGATGAAGGAAAACAAAGTGCTAGTATTCATAATGAAACACCATTATTGACTTGTGAAGACTATCTATGTATACTTAACATACTTGTTTCATATTGTTGACAAATGTGGGAAGCATGCGATTGGGTTTCTATATAGAGCTGATTGAACAATCATTGGAGTCATGGATACTCAACAAACACTCCTTTTGGGTAACTACCATGTTTCATCAATGTTGGTGAAGGTTGGAGGCAATTTAAATGCTTTGAATTCAATGAATTGTGCTATCCAAATGAGCAACTGATAAGATCTTACATACTGAGGAGAGAGGAATAGCTGAAGAGAGGAATGATTGAAGCATTCTTAAAGTTTATTTTACTTGCACAAAGATTGAAATATGTTGGGGATTACACAATGTCCTCATGTTTCTTCAGCTCCCAAAGAAGGGGCTCAAAAATAATTTGAGACTATTATCTCTTGGCACATAATAATCTCTTCATTTTTTAATATTCTATTAAGAAAGATTATATTTCTGACTATGAAAGGAAAGGACTTGTTGCTCAGTAGGCATCAGCTTGTGGTTACCCAAGAACCTTGAGGATAGGGGGTTTTGAGTTTAATTCCCACCGTCATACTCAATGTGAATTCCACTTTTGGGTCTACAATAAGATGGACTTTGGGCCATGTATGGATTCCGGTGCAATCTGCTAGCAATTTGGTCATAACTAAATGGCCACCAGTAGGGTCTTCATGTTCAAAACCTAACTTACTTTGGATGGTTGTATGTCTATCAGTAGCTTCAGTAGTTGGAATCCATTCTTTAATTTCAATTTCTAAATCTTTGTCTTCCAAAGTATTTGTAGCTGTCCCAAGATGATCTTCTATAATGCTCACAAGAATACCATGAGTAGTAATGCCACAAACAAAAAATGTATTTCTCTTCAAGTTAGGTAAGGACTTGGATAGTGTTTTTGGTTTTTCAAGACTTCTAGGACTTTGTGCCAAGAGAAGAAACAAGTGCAAATGGAGCATGTGAAATCAAGGGCATAGTACAAAGGTGAGATTTAAATTGGGATTTAAATTGTTTAAATCATAGAGGTTTTATTTCATTTTTTGGTACTTAAGGTATTCATAATACCTATTCAATGCACACACATTTTAGTGTAAGAAAACATATAAAATACTTACTCAAACCATTTACACTCTCCCCATTACATCATTGCGATTATTGCGAGTCATGACTCATGACATGTGAAGCAAGATACATCATAGAACTTCAATTTTCAAGTAGCAAATATGAATAGGCTACAAAATTAAATGATAGATAATGATCCATATTGCAATTTATACCATTAATGAGATAATGATTAACAACATTTCATTACATGAAAAGGAAAAGATAAACATGAATGTGAGTGGCATACAAAAACTATATAATGAGTGTTGTACAAAATCATAGAGTATTATCACTTGACACTAACAACGGTCAATACTATAATCTAAGATGAGTCATGACTCCCCAATGTTATCGATGGAGTCATCATCTAGGGGATTCACATCAAATGTACTAGTCCATGATGATGTACTATCTGATTTTGTATGTCCAAACTGAGCTGTAATTGCTTCAATCTCTAGGCCAAAATCATCTCCACTAGAAGATGAGGTTGATAACTTCTTGCAATCACGTGCATGCTCTATAGAAATCTAAGTTCCTCCAATATCCTGAACACTAGCTATCCCAACACGTTGTCCATGACTTTTTCCACCTTGTATCAAATAATACTTTGGTGGCCATCTATTAGATGGCAATGATGGATCATCTACACAATATTTTCATAAAACAATGTATTATTATTTAGAAAATAGAATATAGAATGAGAAATATACATGAATTATGATTCAAATTTCATACTCTTCTATGTATTATAATTCATAATTTAATTTTACACCTACTTGAGGTCTATTCCTTTGAGTGTGGCTACAAATATCATGTACATGGTTTTTAGGCTCCATTGCAAGCATGGTAAAGATCTCTCTCTCTCTCTCTACCCTCTTGAGGTATTTAGAGATATCTTTGACAAAGTTGATATCAATAGAATCCACATTAACTTGGAATTTTAAATTTGCAAAATTGTACATTAGAGTTTGATTAATACATATTTAAATATCGACTAAATGGTAGAGAATTTGTTCACCTATAAAGGAGCAATGTTGTGTTCTTTATTCTTTAGCAACCTGAGATTGCAATGGCAATACACTAACTTCTCAAGTTGCATTGGGCTCAATCTATGCCTTTGTTTTTGTGTGGAATAGAGCCCATGTGTTCCAGTTCCTCTCTCCATGTCTTGTACTACAATCTTGTGAAAGTATTCACAAGACAAGCTTTGTTTGGAATTCGAGCCTTTGACAACGAGATTTGAGATGACATTATAATTTATGAAATATTTATTATAAAAATTCTTACGAACAATGGACTCCTAACTCCATATTTCTCCCACTATGTGATAGAAGCAAATTGATTCTCTCGTAGTCATTCCATGGGTTGCTCAAAATACTTTCCATGCTATGGAATCTCAACCTCTCATCTTCCAATTGAGATAAGGCAACTACATCACTAGTTATCCATCCTATGACGTAGTCGATCCAACTATCCTCAAAAAACTTGTTCGTGCATTGATCCTCACTTTTCAACAATGGGTGAATAATATGAGGACCTTGTTGGAGTTAGACGTCTGCGAAAGCACGCGAACAGGACAAGGAAGAAGAAGAAGCTTGGAGCACAACACACAATACTGAATGTATTACTAGAGAATGTACAAAGATAAGTAGCCCATTAGGGCAATAGGCATATATACAAGCCGGGGGAAAAAAACCTCCTAAAGAGGGAAAAAAGTGCCCCGACGGTCCTAGAGTGTTCACACACATCACTACCTAAGTATATCAACAAATCCCCCTTGGGAGTGATGCGATGAATGCACTCATGTATAAGGAAGTGCCAAGCTATGTGGAAATCACTCCATAAAAGGAAATAAGCCCAAAGATTTGCGCAAAGCTTCAAACTTCTCTCTGGGCAGAGCCTTCGTGAAAAGGTTTGCAATGTTCTCTTGTGTAGGCACATATGCCAAGCTGATCTCCCCAGCAGAGAACCTCTCCCTAACATAACGATAATGCACCTCAATGTGCTTAGTGTGAGCATGGAACACAGGGTTCCTCGCAACTGCCAATGCACTTTGACTGTCAGTGAAGATGGTGATGGCAGAAGATTGACCAACACCCAAATCAGCCATAAGGCGTCTGAGCCACACACACTCAACAGTAGCTGTGAAAGCTTCCCTATACTCAACCTCACAACTGGAAGTGGCCACAATAGGCTGCTTCTTGCTCAACCAAGATATACATGAGCTACCAAGCATGAAGCAAAAGCCACTAGTGGACACACGAGTGTCATAGCAACCAGCCTAGTCTGCGTCAGAAAAAGCATTCAAATCTGGCGGTAGTGATTCCCCCTTGGGATAAAACAACCCAAGTAGCCGAGTACCACTCAAGTAGTGAAAGATGCACTTAACCGATTGCCAATGCTTCACACCTGGGCAATGCATAAACCTGCTCATCTGTGAGACAGCAAACTGAATATCTACCCTAGTAATGCATAAGTAAATCAGGCATCCAACAGCCTGTTGATAGAGGATAGCATCAAATGCATCTCCAACATCATGAAAACTCAATCGTAAACCTGTCTCCATAGAAGTGGCACTAGGTTTACAGTCTTCAAAGCCAAAATGCTGCAATAATGTGTCAATATATTTCGTTTGACACAAAGCCATTCCACCATTAACTTGCATAAATTCTCAATATCAGCTCTCTCATCAATAAGTGCATCATGTACGTCTGCATCAAAAATGGAATTATCTGCATCATCACATGAAACCTACAAAGGCTGAGAAGTTGCCTCATTAGGACCAACACTAGACTATCCACCTGTAAAAAGAGGCAACAAAGTATCATACATGTCTTTGGAGCTAACAGATGTCTCCTTAGTACATGAAAGCAATGGCTGAATAGCATCTTCCACAAAAACAACATCATGGCTAACCAGAATGCGTTTAGTCTGTGGATGATATAGACGATAGCCTTTACTTTCAAAATTGTACCCAACAAAAATACATTTTACTACTTCATCATCCAATTTTTTGCAATGTTGTTCAGGCACTAATGCATATGCCAAACAACCAAAAACACGCAGATGAGCAACAGATGGCTTGTGGTCATGCCAAGCCTCATATGGAGTGATAGATTGTAGCCCTTTAGTGAGACACCTGCTCAGTACATATGTTGCACACATGATAGCCTCAAGCCAAAAACTATGTGGTAAAGCCTGACTCTTGACCATACACCTCGCCATCTCCATGAGTGACCTGTTCTTTCGTTCATCAACTCCATTCTATTGAGGTGTATAGGGCACTGTACACTGGTGTTTATCCCACATTCAACCAAAAATGTATTAAAATCAGAAGACATATACTCCCCCTATTGTATAATTACATGGGTCCAAGGGGTAGAACCCTTGGGTTTCTAGGTGTGAAACCCTTGGGATTTATGGTTTATGTACCCCTTTTAGATGGGTCTTGAACCTTAGGGTTAATTCTTTAAGGTTGAGTACCTTAAGCTTGATTGGAAGCTTCTCCTAGCCACTTGGTTTGTATGTGAGAGCTTGGAGAGTCTTCTTTTAGAAGCCATGTGATTTCATGTCATTTCCTAAGCTTGGAAACCATGTGAACACCTTAGGACCCATGTGATGGAAGGTACACATGTCCCCTTGAGAGGAACTTACCCCCTTGGACTTGGAGCTATATATTGGAGGGGTTGGTTGGGTGGAAACACATCTCCCTTACTAGTGTGTGGCCTTGCTAGTTAGTTCTCTTAGACTTCTTAGTTCAGTTGTGTGGAGACTATGGAGTCCTCACACAACAGTGGCATCAGAGCTGGTTGATTTCATTGTAAGTATAGTTCTGTGATGATTTTGAGAGGTGTCCTTGAGCCGTTCTCGAGTATGGGTCTATGAGCCAGATCGCAGATCTCTTCTCCAAAGAGGTGCAAAAGATAGCACATATGACCCCCCTGTAGTGGAAGGCATTAGCCTCAATGGGCCCTCTCAATCATTCAGGACGGCTAAGGAGGATGTTGTCGACGTGAGAATGAAGGAGAGGTATAGGCGCGTTTCTCTCCCTGTTCTCTATTCGACTTCCATAGCGTTGCACTATACGAATAGATAGTTCTTCATTTAAAAGTCGCATACGGGATATATCACCTCAATGGGAGCGCACACACTTGTAGTACCCCGATGACATGCTGTCATTCGTAGAGACCTTATTGGCCATATTCACTCAGGAATTTGGACTGTCGACAGAGAGAATTTCTCTGTGTGCTTTCTCATAACCTCTGCTGGATGAGGCTTCGAGATCTATCTCTTGAAATTATCTCTCTACTTAACGATAGTTATGAGTGGATTTTAGAGAGGTGGCCAGTAAGAAGGGCTACATGGAAACATTCCAAAGAAGACGTGGATCACTATTTCCCATCCATTTTTGAGCAAAAATTGTGTTCCGAAAGAAGATTTTGGAAGAAGCATGAAGCACTCGACTTCATCAAATACAATACAGAAAATTACTTGCTCTATTCTCTTATTTTCTTTATAACTATTATTTAAGTTGTATATATATAGAAGAAAACAAGAAAGGTTCTACTTCTTGTAGCTTTGTTTACAAAATGGGTATGTGCATTCAATGGAGTAAATAGCATCATAAAACATTCAGTTAAGTAGTTTTGAATTTTTAAGAAGGATATGAGTAAAGTTCATGCATTCAATAGCTTTGTGATGAAACATCATAATGCAAATATGAAGTCAAGATTGTTCATGCACAAAGACAGATATCAGACATTATCTGATTGATAGTTCATGAGATATGTGCATAAATTTCTTATGCAACAAGGATGAGATTAGACCTTATATGAAAAGCTATTTGCAAGGATAAAGGCATATAGAAAATTCCTTCATAGAGAAAGCTTCAAAGATTGTTGATGGCTCTTCTTAAAGGAAGGATGAAGCTTCATCTCATGATGAGTGTCTTTTCAATTATGGTTTTCTAATTTTTATCACCTAATATGCATGATTAGAGGGTTATGTCTTGTGTGCACAACTTAGTTTTACACATGGTAGTACATATAATTGTGAGGGCATGGTTTTGTTTGAAAGGTTCTTTTGCCAAGGGTAATGGAGGCATGTGCATGGCATCCATTAATTATGCATAGAGATTCTACCCCTTAAAATGCATAAAGGTAAATGCATGCATATGGGTACACAAGTAAGTATCAAGTGCTCAAGAAAGACTTCAAAATGGACAAGATGCGTTGACCGAAGCCTATTTCATCGACATGAGAACACTCAAGTACACATGAAGTGCCAAGATGGAAGGGAAGGATTGCAATGGCCCAAGCCCACTTCACCACCTTGAGACCACTAAAATAAAGTAAAGAGATGGACGAAGCTTAATTTCCAGGTAAGTATTTGCACCTCTTTCATTTCCTTGCAAATTAAAGAACATATAGTGCATGTCATAATAGACATGACTTGGAATTGGATGCATAGATTCAGGTGGCCCTGTTTCTGTGGTCACATCGACAATCAATCATGGAAATAAGTTGCACTATGCATCAAGTTCATTGCTTTGAAAAGAAAGATTGGAGGTGCATAAAAAATGTTCATGATTAGGAGGAATGCATCTAATGCAATTGTTGCAAGTATATACACAAAGTTGCAAGGGAATTTTTGCACCATCCTTTGAACAAACAAATTTCTAATTTGGAACTTTTGCATGCTTTAAGGAGGGGTTCAATTTTTGAACCTTATGCATGCTACACCTTTTCGAATAAAGGTGTACATGTTTGGCAAGCACTATGCACATGGAACATATTACATGGGTTTTTGAGTTGAGAGGGAGATTACGTTCTTGAAGTTAAGTTTAAATAGGATTTGGTTTTGTTGGTTTCTAGGAAGAATGGTGATGAGGCCAATTGGCCACTATAAACCATTTAATTCCTTTATGTTTGGCTTAGTAGTTAAAAGCCAAATAATCCTAACTTCTTGAAATACCTTAAGTTTAAATCCCTCTTATGGAATTTTAAATTCCATAAAAGCCCATGACATGCCTGATCAGCAAGGCCATAGACTTAAGGTAGTAATACAAAAATTTTCTCTCTTAAAACCACGATACAATGGTGGTAACTTAGAGCACCATCCTCTCAAACCTCTAAGGAAGAGAAAATATGGTATAATAGAATCTTAGTTTTGGAAGATCAAAGTATTAGTGCTTTTGTTCAAAAAAGTTCTTTGTTTGAAAGAACTACAGAACTATTTGGAGCTTTACATTATTCTTCTAAGCAAATGCAAGGCTTGAAGAGAAGGTAAAACTCCAGGGTTTTAATAAACCCTGAGTACCATTTTCTAATGTCCTAGAATAAAGGACTATATAGTAAATGGAATTACCATCTACTTCAACATAGAAATTTGATTTGAAAGTCAACTATTCTTTCATAGATTACTAATTATGTCATAAGAGATAATATCTAGTTCAGTATAAACTAGCTCTATTATCAAGTGACATAAAATGATCTTTTAGATTACATCTGAACAAAGGAATCATTGAAAAACCAATATTTGACATTAAGTCTTGTCAAGTTGCTTGGTAAGTTGAAAGTCCATTGTAGTGTAGGCAATACATATGCTCTGCAGTGGAAATAACACTTACAAGTCTCTTTACCTAAGTGGAATTGTAAGTCAGATGGTATGGGACATCTAAGCTTACATTACCACTTGAGTTGATTCGGTAGTATGGGACATTGAATTTAGAGGTAATTCAAAACTTGAATCTTGGGACATTTGTTCTATATGCTTGGAGAAGAGAAAGAAAAAAAGCTTTGAATAGTTCTTTTAACCAGGGGGAACAATAAAATATTGAAAATAAACTCTTTCAAATACTTTTGAAAGAGCACAATTTTCAATTTACTCTCAAGTAGTTTTCGAGGACGAAAACCCTTAAGGAGGGGAGAAAGTCCCCAAGAACTTGTATCTTATGCCTTGAAAAGACCAAAAAGGGTATTGTAAGGTAAAAGATATGCAAGAAATAGATAAAGTTGAAGTACTTCCTTGTATTCTAGTACTTTATATATCTTTCATTACATCTTCCAACTAAATGAAAATTATCTGTGTGAAATAAATTTTCAGACGATGTAGAAATTTGTTCTGCTTCTCGCTGTTGGTCTTGATTCTTCTGGATGGTTTCCTGTAACTGGGCCTTTGTTTCTTCGACCAATTCTTCTAGGGATGAGCTGATGTCTTCTTTTTCTTGGAGTGCGGTCTTTAATTCCCGGATTTCTTCGTGTGCTGCATGTAATAGCTGATCTTTGGCGGCAAGCTGCTCTAGTGCTGCATCCCTTTGCTGTATCAAGGCCTGTTGTTCCGAAAACTGCGCTTGGAGGTCTGCTAATTGTGTCTGTAATTGATGATTCTCCGCTTTTACGGTGTCGACTTCTTCTTGGAGTGGGGTGATGTCGGCTTCCAGGAGGTCGTCTTTGTGCTGTAGGTCTTGCCGAATGGTATTTGCGACCTCACTCAGCTGTACCGGAAGTTGTTGTGAGAGGGTAATGAGCATTTGGCCCATGGCGGCCAATTCAGAAAAGACCGGAACAGAGGAAAGAAGAAGTGGGTGTTGTGGTGGTGTAGAGGTTTGGGTATGGATTTGGGGGAATGTCGGGGGTGAATAATTGGGGGAGGATGAAGAGGATTCGGGAATTGGTGGCGGGAAAGGGTTGACTGGTGGGGATTGAGGATCAGGGGATGCAGGGTGAGTTACTGGACGGATGGGTTGGTGTTCACCTATAATGTGGGCGATGGTGGATTCTACGGCCTTCAGTAGGGTGTTGAGTGCACTGTCGATCACTTGCTGTTCATCTTCTCGTCGTGCTGATGCTTCTTCGATTGAGACTGGTTCTGTTTCTGTGTGATTCTGCTGGTCGTGGTGTTCGGTCGATGATTCGTTGTGGATGGAAGTGGCTGTGTCGTGGAAGGTCTCTTCTTGTTCTTCGTTTCGGGTGTCCTAATTCTTTCCGGTGGATCCTTGTGCTTCGCTTTCTGAGGAGCTGATCCGAATTCTCTTATTGCGGAAGAGTTGGTTGATCTCCTCATCTTCTTCTTCCTCGTCGTCGAGTGGTTGGAATGATTCTTCGAGCCTAAGTACTGGACCTTGGGGTGGTGGTTGTGCAGCAAGGATGGTTGGGAAAAGGAATGAGATGATATGGGGAAGGCGAGAGCGCGGGGTGGTACCCTTTTGGAGTTGCTTTACTATAGCTACACATTCTTTATGGATTCTAAGGAAAAAATACGAAGCGAAGTTTATGGGTTCTCGGGCAGCTAAATCTAAAGCGGAATAGAATGGGCGTGAGATGCCATAGGTGCGCTTCTGTAGGTTGAGTATGGCGACTAAGAACTGCAGGGCGGATCGTTCGGGTTCGGGGCGGCAGAGAATGGCGTATTTGTTGGACGAATAGCGGGGGAATAGTTCGGTCATGCAAGCGGGGGGAATACTAGGGCCATTTTCACGGCCTTGCAGATTGAGGCGGTAGGCTTCAGCGAAGGCTTGGAAGGTGATGACTATTCGCGAAGGGAGCGAGAGGAAGACCCATTGGCGTTCGGTGGCGGGGGACTGAGCAATGGTGGTGATGATCTGCGTGAAGAAAGGATGGGCTTCTACTGAGTGCCAAGGCAACTCAGCGAAGTTGGCCAACCCTCTGCAACGCTGCAACGCAGGTATTCACCTACATTGGTAGGGATACCATCGCGGAAGGCAACATAGTTGGCTATCGCTTCCATGGCGTTTACTGAGACAGATAATGAACACGGATGCAGAATGCACGAGGGCTCAGAATACTAACATACAACACAATAGCTTTTTTCGGCGTTGTCGACAGAGTTTAAGTAGAAACAATACGGTGGGGAGGAAAAGGGGGTTGGATATCATTGTGCAGTGCGGGAATAATGCTGGTTTTCATGCACGCGTGTGTACTCGAGTGACTGTTAAGGGGCGGCTGGTCACATCAAGATTGTATAAAACACGGCTATTTATAAAAAGCAGAAAGAAGAAGAAAAAACAGAAAAGATTAAACAAAACGCGGTCCATCGTCGAAAAACTTAATGCGGGCTAGTGGTGTGATGACATGGCCGCAGCTTCGACCCATTAATTACTTTTGGGAGTGGATTTCCAGTCAACATAGTCAACCGAAAAGTTGTCGGACCGACTTGCTCTGAGATCTTAAAAGGGCCGAACCATCGTAGTTTGAACTTTCCTGCTGCTCTATCCGACTTTGCGTTATAGAAGAGTACAAGCTGACCTACCAAAAAGATTGGAGTCTTCAAATATCGATCGTGTGTCTTGGCTTGCCTTAGTTGTACTTCGCGCATGGTTAAAAAGCTGAGCCATCGGTGCTCATCAAGTTCTCTGAGTGCGTCCATTCGTGCTGTCAGCGAATCTTCCGGTAGCATCTTCTCAGTGATTGCTACACGCAGACTTGGGATGACTATTTCCATGGGTGCTATTGCTTCTAAGCCATAAGCTAGTTTGAAAGGTGTCAAACCTGTTGTTACTTTATATGTAGTTCGGTATGCCCATAATACTGCAGGTAGTAGTTGATCCCATCTTTCCGGTGCTTCCATGATCAGTTTCCGGAGGATATTCAATAGTGATTTGTTTGTACTTTCGGCCAAACCATTGGCGCGAGGGTAATATGGAGAGCTGAGTTTGTGTGTCACCTGGAATGATTGGGTGAGTACCTTCATTAATTGATTTACGAAGTGAGTACCTTGATCTGTCACTAATTCTAGTGGTAAGCCAAATCGTGGGAAGACATCATTTAGCAGACATTTTGCTACTACAACCGCTGTAGCAGACCGTAAAGCCCAGGCTTCTGCCCATCTCGTTGCGTAGTCTGTACAGGTTAGTATGTATCTGTTGTTACTGAAGACTGCTGGAGGTGTGATTGGACCGATAAAATCTAATCCCCATTTCTAAAATGGTTCGAGTGGCATAATAGGCTGCAAGGGAAAGAAGTGTCGTTGTAGTGGTTGTCCAGTCCTTTGACAAGTATCGCAGTGTTTGACAAATTGGGCCACATCTCTGTACATAGTTGGCCACCAGAGACCTCCTTGCAAAATTTTCCGGTGAGTTAAATCTGTGGCAAAGTGACCACCAGTAGGGGTTGAATGAGCCATTGTGATGACCGAGTTAATTTCATGCGGAGGAACACATCGAAGTAAGATTCCGGTGTGATCTACATAATATAGTTCTCCTGCAACTAACCGGAATCGACGACTAAAGACTGCAATTTTCCTTCGAACTGCCTTGGCAGTCTCGGATGGAAAGCATCCTTCGGTGAGAAAAGTTAGAATCTGATCATAATATGTAGATGGTGCTTGTGATTCGGCAGTCTCATCGGTCAATGGCTCAGAACTATAAATCGCTGGAGTCGTGTCATCTATGCCTATCGGAGCTTCACCAAAATCTAGACGAGATAAGAAATCTGCTAAGGCATGTGCATTTCCGGGTCGGTGAATGACTTCATAATCAAATTCCTGCAAGAGTAGCACCCATCGTGCTAAGCGTCCACCTAAATGTTGTTGTCTTACTAGATAGACAAGGGCAGCATGATCCACATGGAATGTGAATTTCCGGCCTAGTAGATAATGTCTGAATTTTTTGATGGAGTAAATTAATCCTAGACATTCTCTTTCGGTGGTAGAATAATTCCTTTCTGCAGGTGCAAGCCTTCTGCTGGCATAATAAACAGGGCGAAACCACTTATGTGTTTGCTGCATCAGAATACTGCCGATCGCAATATCTGAAGCGTCGACAAAAACATGGAACAGATTGTCCCAGTCCGGTGGTTGTAAGATTGGGGCCTGCGTCAATAGATACTTGAGTCGATCAAATGTAGTTTGGCATTCTTGAGTCCATTCGAACTGTCGGGGAGTTTTGGTGATTAGTCTGTTCAGTGGTACAGCCAGATGAGCAAGCCACCGTAAGTGTCTGCCATGCCACCGTACTTGACCCATAAAACGCATTACTTCTTTCGGAGTGGCGGGTACTGAGGCTTCTAAAATTGCCGAAATCTTATCTGGGTCTACTCGGATACCTTGGGCAGATACAATATGACCAAGTAGTTTGCCACATGAAACCGCAAACACAGATTTATTTGGGTTTAAACAGAGTCTATACTCTCGGCATTTCTGAAAGCAGCACCGTAAATGGAACAGATGTGCTATCCACTTACCGAAAATTGAAAAATCATCGAGATATACTTGCATAAATGAAGTCAGATAAGAAGAAAATATTTCTTGCATACATCTTTGAAATGTGCTTGGTGCGTTTCTCAATCCAAACCACATTACCGTACAAGCAAAGACACCCCAATTGGTAATGAAGGCAGTTTTTGGTATATCCTCTTCAGCCATTCTAACCTGATTGTAACCACTGTATCCATCTAAGAATGAATACATTTCATGTCCTGCTACCCTATGAAAGGGGATCGGGAAAGGATCTGGTACTATTTTTGCGTTTAATTTCCGGTAGTCTACACAGATTCGTAGTTGCTTATTTTTCTTTGGCACGATCACAATTGGTGAAATCCATTCAGCATGTTCTACTGGTACGATGAATCCAACTTTTAATAATCTATCAAGTTCGGCTTTTACCTGTGATGCATAATTGGGATTCATCCGGTAGCTGGGCTGCTTATTCGGTTTAGCTTCAGGCTTCAACATGACTC
Organism: Ceratopteris richardii; assembly: GCA_020310875.1. Lineage (NCBI taxonomy): Eukaryota > Viridiplantae > Streptophyta > Polypodiopsida > Polypodiales > Pteridaceae > Ceratopteris > Ceratopteris richardii. The sequence continues at coordinate 117,193,394 of CM035410.1, forward strand.
TGTGCTGATAGATGCGCGGATCTAATCCTTTCATATCTTTGTAATCCCATGCAAAGACGTCTGAGAATTCGCGAAGTAGTCGAATCAAATCAGCTTTAAATGTTTCCGGTAAGTTTTGCCTTATCTTTACAGGTCGTGGATGATCTACGTCTCCTAGATTGTACGAGGTCAACTAGTCTTCGGAGACATAAAACTGTTGTGGTTTCTCTGTATCGTTTGTTGACTTGAATAGTGATTGTAATTCGTCGTCATGTGTTGAAACAGTATCTTCCTGCTTAGAATTCCCGGTGATCGGTACAATTGTACAAACTGAAGTACTCCAGTTATTTATCATGGACTGTAGATCAACAGTCCCTAAGGTCATTAAATCAGCGTTATTCTTCAGAAATTCCTCTTCTTCATCATCTGATAATCCATCTAACATGTGGACTGGTTCAGCAAAATATGGTCTAGCGTGTAGCTCGCAAGGTTGTATAGCATCTAATTTTACCACATATTTATGATTGGCATCTTTAAATGTAAGCTCTTGTGCAGACCAGTCCTGTACTACCTTTGCATGCTTCAGCCAGGGTCGACCGAAAAGAAGGTTGTAGTCCAAAGTGGATTCTGGCAGATCTAGTATAACAAAGGTCATTTTAAAGGTCGTACCTTGTAAAGTGATGGGTACATTTCGCACAAGTCCTACAGGATGGACTCTAGATTGATCTGCCATTCTGACAAAAAATTGAATTGGTTCGATTTCGGTCCATCCTAACCTTTTGCATAATGCTACGGTCGCAATGTTAACACCAGAGCCTCCATCAATCAATACTTGTGTGATCTTATGCTTCTTATACCATACTGTAATTAAGGGAACTGAATGATCAACCGTAGAATCAGGTTCCGATTGAACTACTGCTGTCGTCGGAATACAAGAAGGTACCGGACTGAACTGTTGCTGGAACTGTTGTCGAATCCCAGGTACTAATGCCAGTAGTTGGCCGAGAGGCAGAGTGATAGATGCCTTGGATAAAATTTCCCAGGCCTGTTGAGATTGTTTGTCCTGCTCCTTTGAACTTGAGATTTCTGCTGATGCAGAAGTATCTGCTGTTATGTCTACTACTGATGATGGCTCCGCTGCTGCTTCCTTTTGTTGGGTTCCTTCCTTTGTCGACGAGGCCTGAGTCACCGGAATAGGTTCTGGGAACACTGGTGGTTCTGTTGCGGTCCAATGACTAGCCTTGTTGTACATCCTATGTTGTTCTCGTATCCCTGTGTTGCAGAGCCAAAGAGCGCACAAAGCAGAGAAAAAGACGGGCCCCAAAATTTTTCCGATTTGGACTACACAATTTTTGTATCATATTCATTCTTGTAATATATTTCCCCTTGTAAAGGCACTAGAGGAGTCCTCTAGATGCATCCCCACAGAAAAGTAGAGAATACCCATGTACAATAGTAGGAAATTAGCCTCTTAGTGAATAAAGTGCCGGTCACTTGTGTGAAAGGACCATTTTTAGGGCACTAGTATATAAGTCAAATGTGACTCTTTGTAAAGGACTTTTGCCATTGTGAGAATAGAGAGCACAGAAATTCGAACTTGTGTCTTCTTCCCTTCTTATCTTCTTCTTCGCGAGCTTGTGTGAGTGTGTATTGCTTGGAAAGAGTGCTTGTGAGTGTTGTCTATCCTTGAGAGTGTTTCCTTGCTGTAGCAAAGGTGTGTGCGAAGTGTAGGAAGTGCTGAAGTGTAGGAAAGTATTCCCGCGACTCAGTATTTCGCTCATAACTTGAAGTAGGAGCATCGGAATTGAGTGAAACCACTGCCATTGGATGCGTCTTCTCGAGAGCTTCGAAACGCATATGCTATTCGCTATATTTGGAGTTCGGAGCTGGGAGAAAAGTCCAAAATACCGACGGCTGCTGCACCAAGTATCGTTTCGCCTTGACCAACAATTGGAGCTTGTTTGGATAAGTCTTTGCCTCATTTACATTCTTTGAGTAGTTCACATGCATTGACCATTACATGATTGCATGTCTTCATACACTCGGCTAGGTTTGTATACTCTTTGGATTGATAATTAAAAGCGTGTATCCCCACTATATGCACTTGTGAGGGGATTGAGGTATAGTCTCTTTCTCCGCAAGTCCCTAAGTTGATGCTTAGGTCAACACACTTTTTGGCGCCGTTGCCGGGGAGTGACGAATCAAATCGAGGCATTCGTGTGATGGTAAGTAGCTTTTTGCATTGAAGTAAGTGGAGGAGTGGAAATCTTCTCTTCTTTGGTAAGTCATTTTCAGCCGCACTTGCTACTTCTCATTCTTGGAGTGTGTGTAGTGAGTTGTTAGTTTAGGGAAGTGAGTAGAAGGAGTAGAGTAGGAGTGAGTAGAGAGTGGACCAAGTCATTAGAGTAGATTTTAGTTTTGTTCAGTAAAGTTTCTTTTTTGTAAGCCAGAAAACTCCAACTATAAAAGCCAAAAAATTTCATTTTGCAAGTCACTTGTTTGAACAAGTATCGTGAGGACGAGCGTCGAGTATCGCGAGCAGCGCCAGCGATCGTGAGAGAGTATACAAGCAAGCTGGGGTTGCACAGAGCTAAGGGAAGCAACAAAGAGGTTAGAGGAGCTACCAAGGTAAGCTAACCCATCTTTGGATCACAAATTCTCAGCATTTCAACCTAGGAAAGAAAAAACGATCTGCGCTGAGTATCGTTAGAACTTTCAGGGGGCAAGAAGTGGTGTTTTGAGTGATACAGAGAGTGAGGATAAGAGAGAAGAGCCAGGAGAGCAAGGGGGTAAAATCAAAAACTCAAAAACATTTGCAAAAATTTGAAAAAGGGTCAAGTATCGTTTTTGCTCCCGCGGTCGAGTATCGCGATACTTGTCAAGTATCGTGGACTCCTGTGGTCGAGTATCGCGATATTTCCCTAATATCGGTATCGTTTCGATCAGAGACCGTTTGAGCCCAAAGATCGTGTATCGTTTGGCTCAAGTATCGTGTTCCAAAGATCGCGATACTTGCCAAAGATCGTCGATCGTTGGGATTAAAGATCGGTATCGTTTCGGTCAGATATCGTTGGTCGTGTATCGTTTGGATCAGCGATCGTGTATCGTTTGGTTCAAAGATCGCGATACTTGCCAAAGATCGTCGATCGTTTGGTCGGGTATCGTGTGTCAAGTATCGTTGTCGTCAAATATCGTGTATCGTGGCCTGAAGATCGCGATACTTATTAAGTATCGTGTATCGTTTAACCAAGTATCGTATTGACAGAGATCGTGTATCGTTTGGTCCAAGTATCGTGTATCGCGTCTCAGAGATCGCGATACTTACCAGCGATCGCGTATCGTTTTGAACCAAGTATCGTCGATCGTGTATCGTTTTGACCAAAGATCGTTGAGTCCAGAGATCGTCTTGCCAAAGATCGTTTGGGGAAGTATCGTGTATCGTTTTCTCCCGAAGATCAAGTATCGTCTACGATCAAATATCGTGTATCATCTGTACTCAAGTATCGCGTATCGTTTTCATCCAGATATTGTGTATCGTGTCAGTCAAATATCGTTTTGGTCCAAGTATCGTGTATCGCGTCTCAGAGATCGCGATACTTACCAGCGATCGAGTATCGTTTTGAACCAAGTATCGGTATCGTCTGAACATACATCAAGTATCGTCGATTCGAGAGATCGTGTATCGTATATTTTGAGAGGCCAAGTATCGTGACCAAGGAAAAAGTTATGTTTTCAGTCTTTTTCCTGCCAAATTTCTCTAGACTCCTAAGCCATAGCTTGGAATTCTAAAGGCTAGAAGTGGACAAGATTTGTTCAGAGCCCTTAAGTGAATGAACCTGAGATCCGGAAGAACCCTAGGAAGCCGAAGAAGTGTAATTTCTTCCGTAGGGAGTGTAGCCGAACCAAGTAGCCATTCACACTATTCTGAGACCTCCAGTGAGTCAGAAGGAGAAATCCCCATGGCTTCAGAGGATATGCAAAACGTTGTACCTATGATTTGGCCAGATGTCCATCATTGAGGGAGAATACAGAACTTCCTTAGAGTATGTGAACACCAACCACAATGAAATCCCTATCTATTTGGATGGTCTAAACAGATCGGTGGCCAGACTGAGGAAGGCTTCAAAAGCACACATCGTGCCTAGACCAGCCGTCAAATATGTAGGAGGACTGTACATGGACAAACAAGATGTTCAATACAGGGTCACCGAACACCCGGAAATCATTAATGAGCATGGTGAGGAAAATAATGCTTCAAGTTTAAATGGATGTGGAAACGAAGAGCAAGTAACTACTCCTAGAGGGAGATCTACAATTACTAAACTTTGGAGAGGAGACCTAATTCCCCAGGATGACACTCTAATAGATGTATATTTGATCAATGGGATGGAGCACCTGCTCAGAACCCATTCCTCGATATGGAAAGCTGCTCCTAATCCAGTTACCATCTATGAGTTACAAGACCCTAAGTTCCCCACCATCATCACATATTTGGATAAAAATCACAGAAGATATTGGCCAATAACAGAATTAGAGAGAGCCGAGCTGAAATATCAAAATATCCCAGTGTTCCCCACTAGGGACCAAGAAACTACTTCAAGAAATCCACTTGGAACATCGCAGAATGATTCATATCAACAATCGGGACAAACACAACAAACACAACAAACCCAGATCCCCGTCAGACCACATGTACAATTTGCAATGCCTGCCATTAATCCTAACTATCGGCCACAACCAGCTATAGACCCAAGACATGGAGTTCATGCTCCAGTCAGACCGCAGGTAGTGAGAGGACCAGGCATACCAATAGGAAGACCAAATTACCCTGTAATGCCTAGACAACCTGAAGTAGGAAGGAGGCTAAGGCCGATCCAAGTTGCCAAGTGCATGAGAAATCATTATGATGGCTCTAGTGAACCCTATAATCACATAGCAGAATTTAAACAAGTAGTTAGAGCCGAGCAGGTAGATGACTTCATGATTCAATATGAGTCTTTTGGCCTTACCTTGTCAGACACAGCTTTGGCCTGGTTTCAGCCATTGGACCCGAATACCTTTCAGAACATGGAGCAGGTATATCAAGAAATGATTGAAGAATTTACCAAATCTGGAATTAAAAACAATTCTTCGTCATTAATCCACAGCTTCAAACAAGTCCCTACCGAGTCAGTAAGATTGGCAGCAAGGAGATTCAAGCAGTATGTGGATAGATGCCCCGTAGAAGAGAGACCGACGCAAAACAAAATGGTATCATTGTTCTTAGAAGGACTGTTGAACGGAACGTTGAGGTCATTAGTGTACGTAAAGAGAGTTCAAACCTTGCAAGAGTGTATGAAGGAATGTATAGACCTAGAAGATAACCTTGCAGAAGACTTGAAAATACCCCAAGGTAGTTTGAAAAGCGAAGAGTCAACAAGTAGCACATCAAACCCCAAAAACAACGTAGAGGAAATTGCCGACTTGTTAGCAAAAAAACTGAATGTTCAAGGACAGAGGAATTATCCCACCAATCCTATGAGAATGCCTATGCTTAGAAGATGTATGCAGTGCGGAGGAGATCATCCTTCTCATTTGTGTACTAGGGGAGTAGTCCCACCACCTGCCTATGCTCCTCATAGACCCTCTGTCCCCGGACCGCTACAATATTGCAGTATAGAGCAGAGATACACAAACCATAGCACCGAGAACTGCCCTTACAATAGGCAAACCAGACCCACCCAGCCTTATGTGAGACGATTTGGATACCCGCAGAACCAGCAGGGAGGAGAAGCCTTTAGATATCCCTCATATCAGCCGCAGGCATCAATATCACGACCATACGCATATCAGGGATATACGCAACCACAGTCTGTACTAGGACAACAACCGCCCCACCCTCAGAACGTTGTCCCAGTTAAGATAGCACAACCAGAGGAAAACCTAGAGAGAGCAATAGTACCAGCCACTCCTTTGACTAGTAGTGACCCATATGACTCATTTTACGAACCTAGTCAAGGAACATACCCTGGTTATGAAAGCGCGGTAACAGAATATGGGCAACAGTATGACCCATATGCTTATGGCATGGAAATATCAGACAGTTCATACGGACACGAGCAGGATTATGTGCCCTTAATGTACACAGCTCCTAGAGCAACCATGCCACCTCGACCTATGAATAGACAGCCTGTACCCAGAGGACCATGCTACAGATGTGGAGGTGACCACTATATTAGAGAATGCACATTACCAAACCCACCACCACCACAACGAATTTGGGAAGGCTACTGTAGCGATTGTGGTAAGGAACATCTTTTCAGAGATTGTCCTAAGAACCCCAACAAAGTCACATCTAACGTGCAGATTAATGTGATAGAAGTGATTGAATCATCAGGGAGCGACAAAGAGTACACCGTACCTTTAAAAGCTATAACAAGAGCCAATGCTAGAGAGAACCCTGATAAAACAGATGAAAGTAATCAAAGTGACAAAGAGGGAAATACACCCATCCCTCACAGAGTGGAAGACTCCGAAGAGCTAGAAAGAAGTATCGCCAGTAAAAGGTCACAAAGATGGAAGAACCGGAGAGACAGGATAAAAGAAAAAAAGTTATTACAAAAGAAGGAAAACGAAAAGAGTAAACAGAAATCAACAAAAGAACCGCAAGTGGAAGAAGAAAATAAAAATGAGAATAAAAGTGAGGAGGTAGGATCAGTATTAGCAGACCCAATGCCCGAAGAATTAGCCATGTGGATTCAGGCATACAAGGCGAGAATAAAAGCAGGACCTACCATAGAGCAACATGAGAGAGAGTATCCGAGAGGCGACTTAGAGAAAGAAAGACTGGAAATCTGCAAAAAATTGATAGAAGTTGCCCAACAAACATTAGAAAAACCCGCATCACCTTTACCAAACAACCGAATTTCCGAAGAAAAATTCCAAGAGTGCCTAAACACTCAGGAAAAGCCTGAAGTAAATAGACCTCTGAATGATGAAATTGGTATTGAGAGAAAGGAAGGATCCATAGTCCCTGAAATAGAAGGAGACTGGACTAAGGATCTATGGGCACGAGTTCAAGAGGACAAGTGGAAAAAGGTAGAAGGAATGGAACCGCCCTTTGAAGAGTTAGAAGCAGAAAACGAAATAGAGGGTTCAATACCTGAACTCAATTCAGAAGAAATTTTTCCAATGGATGCAAGTGACAAAGAAGAGGAAGATGTAAAGGAACTACCCAACTACACCTGGGAGTACGAGCACAACTCAGAATTGTATCGCATTCCATCAATAGCGAGACGGGAAACGAACACATCAGTTCAAACATCTGAGATCATACAACGTCTTAGAGAGGTGAAAATCCCATGTACCCTAACATTCGAGGAACTGTTAAAGGTAAAACCACACTTAAAAGAGAAATTGATCAATCAATGGGAAGTCAAGGAGGAAAAGAAAGAGATAACTGACGAAGTAAAAACAGTGAGAATTCCAGTGGATAAGGTAGGAGACTTTAGTGAAGGAGATGAAGGAAATACATGCCTGCCAATCACCTATAAAGGTTACACTACCAAAGCCATTCTAGATTCAGGAGCTGGTGTTGGCATTGCTACCAAAGAAATTTGGGAAAAATGGGGACAACCAGCATTAAGACCAACACGCATGAAAATCCAAATGGCAGATGGACATACGGAAAGACCCTTAGGATTGTTGGAACGAGTAGTCTTCAGTACGTGTGGAGTGGAATTCGAACACACCTTAGCAATTTGTCACTTCGAAAGGCCAAGCAATTATGAAATGATCTTGGGAAGGCCATTCATGAGACAGCTAAAGGTCGTACAAGATTGGGGAAAAGATGCAGTATATCTACAACACGCAGGAACCACCACTAGGATAAACCTACATACATACACGTATCAAGATGTGCCACCTCTACAATGGAATCAAATCCATAAAGAGGAAGATGATCAATCTGTTCATAGTGCAGGTTCTGGTGATCAATCCTGGATGAACGAGGACACTCATCTATGGATATGTCAAGCTGCAAAGAAGGAAGAGGAGAGAAGAAAAGGATGGCAGCAGAAACAAGGAATAGTGAGATCTGTACAAGATCCGGCCTATATGCCACAAGTATTTCCGGATGAAGAATTCGAACCTCACGGTTGGATGGAAATCTTAGCCACCCTCGATGTCTGCGTAAACGAAGAAGTAGTAACCATGAACGAATGTATTGACGAGGAGGGTTATGATGTTAGTCTGTATATGGTAGTCGTTCAGGAGGCAGAAGAAGGAGAAGTGATCGAGAAAGACTGGAAGGAGGACTACGAGAGCATTGAAATGGAACCAGAACCCATGGATCTAGGGATTGGTGCCACCAACATAGAGATCACGGCCAATGAAAAACATAAAGAATTCACACAAAAAGGGGAATTAGAAGTTGAAAGGGAATTAGAAGATGAAGAAAACAAACTCCAAGACCAATTTGAGGTACCAGCCCATTTTAAAAAATATGAAGTGGAAGAGAGGAAAATTGCTATTCAAATGCCTAAAAGAGAAGCACAACCTGGAATAGCATATGATAATAAGGAACAAACCAAGAAAATAGTTGTAACTATGGAAGGAGGAGAAGGAACGATGTACCTTCATAGGACAGGATGTCTCAGCGGAAGAAGAACAAGAGTTAATTCGACTCATAAGAGAATACCGGGATGTCTTTGCTTGGACTTATAAGGACTTAAAAGGAGTAGATCCATCTATATGTGCGCATAGAATCCCCATGACATCCGAGGCCAAACCTTCGAAACAGAGACCATATACTTATAATGATGTGTATTCAGCCAAGATAAAAGAAGAAATAGATAAGTTATTAGATGCTGGATTCATCTACGAAATTGAGCACACGGAATGGGTGTCACCCTTGGTGGTTGTACCAAAGAAGAATGGAAAGTTAAGAGTGTGCATCAATTTGAAAAAAGTAAACGCCGCAACCATAAGGGATAGCTATCCCTTACCAATCATTGATCATCTCTTGGAAAGGGTAGCAGGGAAGGAAGTTTATAGTTTTCTGGATGGCTTTTCAGGGTATAATCAGGTAGCCATTGCTCCTGAGGACCAACATAAGACTGCATTTGCCACTCAATGGGGAGTATACGCCTTTAGAGTCATGCCTTTTGGTTTAACGAATGCCCCAGCTACATTCCAAAGATTGATGTGTCATGTGTTCAAGGAATTTCTGAGAAAAAGCATGGAGGTATACGTGGACGATCTTTGTACATATTCAGCTATACGATCAGAGCACATCCCTGAACTTGAAAAGATTTTTGCTAAATGTCGACAATATCGAGTATGCCTCAATCCTGAAAAATGTGTCTTCATGGTGCGACAAGGGAAAATCTTAGGACATATTGTTTCTAAGAATGGAATTTCCACAGATGAAGACAAAATTAAAGTCATTTTGGATTTACCAAGACCTAAAACTGCCAAAGAAGTTCAAGCATTTATGGGACATTGTGGTTACTATCGAAGATTCATACATATGTACGCCATAATTGCTAGACCTCTTTATGCGTTATTGACTCTATTCAATTGGACCGAAGAATGCGAAAAAGCTTTTAATGAGTTAAAGAATCGATTGAGTTCAGCACCCATCCTTCGAGTCCCCAACTGGAATAAGCCGTTTCACATCCATGTTGATGCTTCCAAGTTTGCCATTGGTTGCATCTTAGCTCAACCAGCTGATACAGGAAAATTAGACCACCCGATAGCCTATGCCAGTAGACAGTTAAATCAAGCGGAACGCAATTATACTACTACGGAGAGAGAAGGCCTAGGGATGGTATACGCAGTCAAGAAATTCAGACATTACTTACTGGCAAACAAGTTCAAATTCTTCATTGATCATCAAGCCCTATTGTACTTAGTCAACAAGCCTTGCAATACAGGACAACTAGTACGATGGTTTTTATTGCTAATGGAATTTGATTTTGAGGTAATAGTCAAGAAAGGAAACACCCACATAAGGGCAGACCACTTATCTCGTATGACCCATGGAGAACCACCCATAGGAGTTCCTGATGATCTGCCAGATACTTATCTTTTTAACCTGGAAGTATGTCCTCAATGGGCCGAAAAATTGATCCCGATACTTACACATGGACCTAAAGATGGGATCACGCCAAACCAAAAGCAAGATCTCTGGAGGACCAAAAACCTTCACATTATTGCTGGAAGTTTGTACCACCAGGATTCAAGCGGACTGCTGATGAGATGCGTGGAAGAAGGGGAACAAGAAATGTGGCTTCAGAAAGCACACATAAACCAATGGAACACTCATTTGAATGCGAATGGAACGTGGCAAATACTCAAGAGATTTGGCATATATTGGCCAACCATGCAACGAGATGCACATAACTATGTGTCAACCTGTCAAACCTGTCAAGAACAAACCCCAGATGAGAACTCTACATTATGCTATTCTACAATAGCACCAAGGTGGAGTAGGCCTCTAGTAAAGTTCTTGAAAACTCGAGAGTACCCTGACGGTGCTACCTTAGCAAGGAAACGTGCTCTTGAAGAACAGAGTAAGGATTATGCCATCATAGGAAAACAACTCTTTAAACGCGGAAAAGATAACCAACTAAGAATGTGCATTCATGAAAACGAATATCTCTCTGTCTTAGAAATGGCACACACAGGAGCTGCAGGAGGACATTTCTCAGCAGACAGAACGGTCAAGATGATTCTCTTTGCAGGCTTGTGGTGGCCAACTCTACATATGGATGCGGAGACATATGTGAGAAGCTGCGAAACATGCCAGAGAGCGAAATATCCCATTCAAAGAGACGACATGCCTTTAAGACCCATGGTTTGTGCAAGAGCATTTACCAAGTGGGGGATTGACTTCATAGGACCTATCAATCCACCGGCCAAAGGATCACATGCGGAGTACATCATAGTGGCCACCGACTACTTAACCAAGTGGGTAGAAGCAAAAGCCACTAGAAAGAATGATGCTCAAACCACAGCAAAATTTCTCTTTGAGCACATTTTCACACGCTTTGGACTACCGATTGAGATAGTGAGTGATCGAGGAACGCATTTCCTAAACGAGGTCATTGAGTCGCTAATGAATGACTTTCTTGTGATTCATAAAAAATCAGCCCCATACCACCCTCAAGCTAACGGACAAGCTGAAAGTTCCAACAAGGTACTATGTACTGTATTGACAAAGATTGTCAATAAGGGAAGGTCAGATTGGGACAAACAATTACATCACGCAGTTTGGGCCTTCCGAGTGGCATATAAAACGGCCATTGGAACTACACCTTTCAACCTAGTGTATGGGCAGAATGCAATTTTGCCAATTGACTTCTTAGTCCCTACATTGAAAGTGGCCCAGCAATATGAGTGGAACGGTCATGAATTGTCTCAGCAATTAGATCAAATTGAAAAGCTGCACGAGACTAGATTGCAAGCTGTAGCAGGCATTTATGCCGCTAAACGGAGACAAAAGGCATATTATGATTCACATATAAAAGACAAGGGACTAAAAGAAGGCGACTTAGTCCTAGTATACACCCTCAAACAACATGCAAAGAAGCTACAAAAACGCGGATATGGACCCCTGATTATAAATCGAATCTCTACTAGTGGTGCAGTCAATCTCGCCACACTAGACGGAGACATTCTTCCCAACTACATCAGTGGATGCAGAGTGAAAAGATTCATGGAGCCTTTGACTGATCAAATGCTAGCGCGACTGTTAGGAGCTCAAAGTAGGAAAAAGGAGGAAGAACGAATACGAGAAGAAGAGAGACAGGAAGCCCTAGAACGTATCAGAAAACGGAAAGAGTGGATGAGAGAAAGAGACGAGAGATATCGAGTAGGAGAAGAACTCATCCCAATGGCTAATTTTAGAGCCACTGAGAACTCAGGGCAACAAAGAAGACAACCATATTTGAATCTGGGAGCAGGACGAAAGGAGTACCACTTAGTGGATGCTCTCATAGACACAGGAGCAGCCATAAGCTGCATCAGATTTTCTTTGTCTCAGAGACTTAAAGAGGAGTTACGCCCATCGAAGGCACAGCTAATAGGAATAGGAGGAAAAATCACTCAATGTATAGGTGAGATAACTTTACCTTTACATATGGGGAACAACACTATGGAGCAGAGACTCTTAGTGTGTCAGGACCAGGATCTGCTTGAAGATGTTGTGTTAGGTCAAGATTGGATCTATGAATATGAGGTAACCATTCAATTGGCTTTAGGATACATCTCTGCCAGAATAGGACCTCGTGAGGTATTTAGTTTGCTAGACGAACGACCACTCAAAGCCGCTAATATAGAGCCAGAAGTTCATTCCAATGAACAAAGTCATGATTGTAAGTTCACTAGCACTATAGAAACCCCATCGTCAAGTACTTCATGTGAGAATACCGTGAGTTCTGTGTGCATTCCATCTTTGAGTATAGAGAGTCACAAGAGTGCACAGAAACATGAAATCAAGCCCAGTGAAACACAATGCACAAGAGAGAATACTCCATTGCAAGAATTAAAGTCTACACCTATGAAAGTATACCCTATTCCACATTCTACATTAGCTTGGATAAGGAAGGATCAAAGGAAGGCATATCTTCAGCAACAGAAAAGTCTTCGACATCAGCATGTCAAATCGAGTAAGAAGACAAAGAATTTCGAACACTTCAGTCAACCACGACTCACTAGCATATGGATCCCAAGGAAACTGATAACTGCACAACCGGATCGAACACAAATATGGATCCCAAAGTCATGCATTTCAAGGACGACCAACCAAAACAATGAGCATCCTCAAAAGGGAAATCACCATCAACATGGTCAACAGGCACATCAGCCAAGAAAGAAGACCTATTGGAAAAAGAAGGAGTCTGCAGCTGCAACACAAGGAAAACCGCAATTCCAAAAGCAGATAGAGCAAACGCACTATAAGGGAAGGATCACGTTTATCAAGAAGGTTCCGAAGGAAATACATCCCCACCAAATGAAGCAGATTTGGGTGCAGAAGGATCCCGCAACTTGTATGCATAGAGCTACAAAATCCAATTGCACACATGAGGAGTTGTCGAGATCCAAAGTATGCATGATAGGGCCACAATACAAGGCCAAGCATTCGGCACGTCTTTCTTCTACTTCCGGATAGTCACGCACATTCTCCCTTTGGAAATAGGAGAGCACTTGTACATAAATAAAAAAAAAATACTCCAAAATAATTACTAACCGCTTCGGCTATGGACTAACATTTATGTTTTCTTTTCAGCAAAATATATATATATATATATATAAATACATAAAAAAAATTCCAGGTATTACCTTTCTCACACCCACGGGAAAGGGACGGCACCATGCACTCGGAGCAACATCAAATTATTAATCAACATTTGGAGGAGGATTTCTGAAAAAAAACATATGGATACTAATTCATACTCTATATTGAGTGCAGATGGCTTCCACTGATTCCGAATCCACACAGCAAGAAGAGGTGCAACTTCTTCCGATGGAATCAGTAACAAAAGCAAGAGGTCACTGGTTCAGGGACGATCAACCAGTGGCGGAGCTAATTTTCATGGCTACCATCAAAATCATGGACACGGATCATTACTTCCCTATCATGTCTCAAGATTTCAAGACAATAATACAAGGACTACCTCATATTGAGGACGTGTGGACACAAGCGGGCATAGAGGCATTCCTCAAGTTACCTATATATGTACCAGATTTTCAGAGGTGTACACAGGTAATGAACACCATGCAGCCTGCTGCAACAAAGATCTCAGTCCCAGAAGCGCAAGTATTGGATAAAGTCGGGACATGGAAGACCATACACTTCACACATGAATTGATTAATAAAGCTTTTGGATGGAATCAAGCAGGCACAACTAGTGTGAAGGAAGAATGCCATGATCCAAAGAAGAGATCATTCCTGGAAATCAATAGAATTGACATAGAGGATGTTGTACGGCTGGTGCATCAACATTTTTGTTTTCCCAGCATGCACAGGTATACAGCCCCACAAAAAATTGTAGTCCAACTACTATCGCATGCCATGAGACAGATAGGCAATAAAGTGAATCTAACAGGGTATGTACAAGAACGATTGTTTGAAGCCCAAAAGAAATGGGGCCAGAAGAAATTTTTGAATGGCAGTTCAGCTTTGACATTGCTGATATATGAAGCTTTGGACATGAAGAATTGTTTAAGGGAGATGCCAACCTCAGAAGGGCTGGCTACATATGTGAAATCCGCCACAGTTCCCAAAAAGAAGAAAATCACTACAGGTATTGAGGAGGCAGGGACAAGTTCTCAGCCAAGAATGAGAGGCACAAAAAGACTAAGAGAAGTCAAGCCAGATGAAGAAGGAGGACCTATGACAAAAAGAGTCCATGTACTTCCAAAGGTGACCCTTGCAGGACAGAAACAAATCACGGAGGAAGAATTGACTAAAGCGCTCGAAGAGACGCATAAATATACGGAGGGACAAATCAACTTACCTGTGCAAGGTCATCATTACCAGCAGTCACAACAGGAGTCAAAAACAAAAAGAAGACTCACTAAAGTTCACCGATACCGTGAAATCGGATTAGACAATTCCAGCTCATCAACTCAGGACAAAGAAGAAAAGGACACATCATTGTTGGATGTGGATATTCGAAGCGAATCCAAAGATGATGGGCAATGGACCGAATTAAATGAAGTGGATTATGGTGAAGAACCAGAAGGCCTCAAGCCGATAGATCAAGAAATAAAAGTGAACCAGAAAAGCACAAGCACAAAGACAGATGAGGAAATTTCCAAAAAGGAGAATGAAGATCAGGATATAGAAACGAAAGAACCATTCACACCAATCAGTGTTGTAGCAGAACCTTCCCCAATGGATGTCACGTTTCAAGGGAGTGCTACTAAAAAGAATGAAGCAAAAGGAGATGGTGAGGAACCCAAGATACAACTACAAGTTAGACAACCGCATAACGAGACACTCCAGGTGGCAGAAGGCAAAGATGTGCAAACGGGAGAGACTCCTGAAATAGCAAAGACATGGCTGAATGTAGACATAGCTCAGCTCAAACCTGTTGTGCAAGATATGATTCGAACGGCTCTAGATACACAACAATTAATGCTTGATGCTGATGAAGATTACGACCAAGCCATGCGAGACAAGAAGGAACTGGAAAGAGCAGGTAAGCATCTTTCTGAAGAACTATCCAAGGTGCAAGCACAAGCTCTGACAAAAGAAAAGGAACTTCAAGAGGTCAAATCACTAAACTACATGCTAGAGCGGGAGCAGACAAAATTGAAAGACCAAGTCCAGGAATTAACAAAGAAATTAGAGATGAGTGAGACTGAAAAGACACGTCTTCAAACACGCAGTAAAATCTTAGAGTCTCAGCTCAAGGCCAGTATGGAGGAAGCTGACAACATGCGACAACGAAATAAAGAATTAATGACAGCTCTTATTAGTGATCAACCATTGGCAATTGCTGATGACCCACAAAGAAATGTCAAAAACCTGGAAGAGCAGATCACTAAATTACAAGACCAGCTCAGACAGGAGCAAGATGTCATAACGGATTGGGAAAAGAGGTATATGGAGGACACAGCGGCCCTCAGAATGAAATGGAAAAAAGCAGAAAATAACTACCTGCGACAGTGCAAGGAAGACACAGAGCACATGAACATTGTGGCCCAAGAATTAATGAAACATCAAGCAACTATTACTAAGGCCGAAGAGGAAAACAAACAAAAAGATGATTTAATCAAACAGCTTCAGGAGCAATTAGAGCAGCGAGCACAACAGGGGACACCAGTAGTTCCGCCAGGGACTTCGGCTACTGTGGAGGAAGAGGTACGCCCTCTCTCTCCCCCCTTGTATCATTCACCAATAAGGGCGGAAAAGGAGGTTCCATTAGAACCTAACACACGAAAAATTGCAGAACTGAGCAGAACAGAAAGGGCACTACTGGTGTCCCAGCTTACTGCGGAATTTGAAGATCAAATCATCAATTTAATGAAAGAGGCTCAAATCGACAGCAAGCAACTTGAGCAAATACTAAGGCCATTCAATGTACCATACGGGCTTTTGAAGGAACAAACTAGGCAATACATAAAGCATACGACAAATAAGGAACCTGATCACAATCTCCATTTTCGGTATGATACTTTTAACTATACTCAAGTAGAGTTTGAGGCAGCAGATCCAATTTGGAGAAGAAAGCTGTTGGAAAAGCACCCTACACTACGGGTACAGTGGGAAGCATCCCCGTATGAGCTTCAAGTAAACCCATCATTTTGCCCACTACCCCGTCGAAGAGCATGGATACAATTTTGGGAAGGCCAGCGACAAGGTAGTATTAATAACCAATGGCTAAATTATCCGCTATTACCTAGTCCACCACACAACTACCTACCGACAGAGGAATACATGGTCAAAACCATGGAATTTTGGATTGCAAGATATGCTACTGTCCCAGACCTAGCAGTCAAAATGACAAATAAAAATTTTAGCATGTTCCTTACAGTAATTAAAGTATTCCAACATGCACAGTATACATTTTTGAATTTCATCGGCATTACGCAGGGATCGGAGGCTTTAATTTTTGATTTATCAACTATTCCCAGCCGGTTAACAATTATGGCATATTTTTCTCGTCTCATGTTTCTGCCATCGACATATATGCAGACATCTGAAGAAGCATTCTTTACGGGCTTCTTTGAAATAGATTCAGAGATTTTTATTAAAATGACCTCCAATTTGAATGCACGACTGGTGGCCTACGAGATAAGTTTCTTTGCTGACCATAGACAGGCACCAGAGGACGGAGTGAAGTCTCGGCAATGGAAGGAGTTCATGCTATGTCACGCTAATCTGCTAAATCAAAGAGAGCAACAAGCCATTCAAACCTATACACGTCGCCACAAAAAGCCTGTCGGGGACGACAGAGTCCAGGAGGGGGGCAGTGTGGAGGGAGAATCGAGTAAGAAGAAGAAAAAAAGAAAACAACGAAAGAAGCAGCTTCACTAAAAAACAATATCTGAAGATATATCTCTGCAAGAAGCCCCGCAGGGGCGCAACACCCATCTCTGCACAGAGCCCCGCAGGGGCGCACACACCAAGGAAAAGCACGCAGCTGGAAGAAGGAATCAGGGCCAACAAGTATCACATATGTGGATGCTTCAACCTCTTGAGTTGCAGAGGTTTCAGATCAAGGCTTAGGAGCTACATCCGCATATGTGCACTAATGGCGTGCATGGCAAACCGAATCGCACACATCAAAGAAAGGACGTAACCCACATGGGTGCTTCAACCTCTTGATCCATGGAAGGTCCAGATCGAAGACTGAAGCACCACATCCTCAGACCTTCCACTGGTGGTGTGCGTGGCAACCCAGAATTAAGGAACCTATAGGTGAATTAGACTGCAGAATATTAGGTAGTCAGTCTAACTCCAAGGGTTGCGGGCGAGCAAGGCAAATACATCAGGCCCAGAGAACGTAAAACAAGAAGTAAGAAGAGGCCGTCAAAACTGAACACCTGTTTTATAAACAGGTAACAATGAGCAAAGGTTGCGTGCAGTGAAAAGAAGTGAATAACACAGCAAGGTCCGATGTGTGCAACCAGGACAAATCAGAGCGCCTCTAAAACGTAATGCAAGATCAAGAATCAGGCAACACAGGCCACTGGACGCGTGCGCGAAGCAAAGTCTGTCAAGGGACGACAGAGACGAAGAGGGGGAGAGTATTGCAGAGCCAAAGAGCGCACAAAGCAGAGAAAAAGACGGGCCCCAAAATTTTTCCGATTTGGACTACACATTTTTGTATCATATTCATTCTTGTAATATATTTCCCCTTGTAAAGGCACTAGAGGAGTCCTCTAGATGCATCCCCACAGAAAAGTAGAGAATACCCATGTACAATAGTAGGAAATTAGCCTCTTAGTGAATAAAGTGCCGGTCACTTGTGTGAAAGGACCATTTTTAGGGCACTAGTATATAAGTCAAATGTGACTCTTTGTAAAGGACTTTTGCCATTGTGAGAATAGAGAGCACAGAAATTCGAATTTGTGTCTTATTCCCTCCTTATCTTCTTCTTCGCGAGCTTGTGTGCCTGTGTATTGCTTGGAAAGAGTGCTTGTGAGTGTTGTCTATCCTTGAGAGTGTTTCCTTGTTGTAGGAAAGGTGTGTGCGAAGTGTAGGAAGTGCTGAAGTGTAGGAAAGTATTCCCGCGACTCAGTATTTCGCTCATAACTTGAAGTAGGAGCGTCGGAATTGAGTGAAACCACTGCCATTGGATGAGTCTTCTCGAGAGCTTCGAAACGCATATGCTATTCGCTATATTTGGAGTTCGGAGCTGGAAGAAAAGTCCAAAATACCGACGGCTGCTGCACCAAGTATCGTTTCGCCTTGACCAACAGTTGGAGCTTGTTTGGATAAGTCTTTGCCTCATTTACATTCTTTGAGTAGTTCACATGCATTGATCATTACATGATTGCATGTCTTCATACACTCGGCTAGGTTTGTATACTCTTTGGATTGATAATTAAAAGCGTGTATCCCCACTATATACACTTGTGAGGGGATTGAGGTATAGTCTCTTTCTCCGCAAGTCCCTAAGTTGATGCTTAGGTCAACACACTTTTTTGTTCGAATATTTCTGCTGTTGACTGCAACTGTTTACCTGATCGGGTCTGGACTGTAGCAGTTTGCGTTTCTACCGGTGTAATTTGTACCATGTTGGCCATTGGGTTTTGCCGCTCCTTCTTCCTTTGATCATACTCAGCTGCATCCTTGCAAAATCTTCTAATGTGTCCGAATTCACCACAAAAATGGCAGCGTGGTGGTGGTAAATTGGGATTTTCCGGTGGTGGTCCGTTCTGCCAGCGGTTTGGATTATAGTTGTTATTCCTCTGTCCTCGGTAATTTCGATATCCTTGCTGCTGGTTGTTTGTCATTTGTGGAGGCACATAATGATTGGCTGGCTGCCCTTGTTCCTGGATAATTGCATTGACAATCGTTGTTCCCTGTACTCTAGCGTTGTATGCGCAGTGTTCGGTGGTGTGTCCGGAAATGTTGCAGATAGCGCAGAATGTCTGATTAAGTGCGCAATTGGTGCTGGTATGTCCTGAATTTTTGCATGTGGTGCAATATACTTGTTTGGTCATATCTTCGGCAACATGTCTGTTTGTTTTTGCCCACTCCAGATCTTTTGTAAATCCGCCGACTTTGTTTTCCAGCTGCAGAGTCATTGCGATGACTGCATCAAGTGTCATAGCTCCGACACATCTTATGATCATGATCTGCTTAAGTTGAGGAACCAAGCCATTGATGAACCACTGAGTAATAACATCATCTGGTAAGTTAGCATGAGCCGGTGGTAGCTTCCTTAAGTGTGTTCTGAAAATGGTAGCATATTCCTGTACAGATTGATTTACTCTCTGTCTGTTATTCTGCAGATAATCAAAAATTTCGGCTGGATTCTTTTTTAACCTGAATCGCTGCAAAAAAGCATCTAGAACTGCTTCGTAGGTGCCGAAATGATTAATATCGTATTCTGTGAGACACCTGGCTGCTTCATTGACAAGTGTAGATTGAAAGACAATGGCTTTGTAGACCGGATCCGGTGGATGTTTGAGGACGGCGTAGCTTATCTCGAAAGTGCGTACCTGAGCATCCGGATCATCTCTTGGAAATCCACCAAACTTCGTGTATGTCACTCCTGTTGGAGATGGCCTGTGTTGACATAACTGTTGTTGTTGTTGTTGTTGTCCGTTCATCGTGAATGTATTATAACTTCCGTTTGTATTTCTGGTCTGAATATTTGAACTACCGGAATCTATATGGTCTGATAGCACACTTTCCGGTGAAATAAGCTTGCTTACTATACTGCGAATTTCTATATCAAACAGCCTTCCTTCTTCCTTGGTGTCCAGTGTAGGAGAACTTGCTTCCAAGCACGGCAGTTGGGCTGAAGATTCAGCAGAAAGTGCTAATTGGTCACCGATTAACTGAAATTCTCTTACCGAAATATCACCAGGATAAACCGAACTTGTGCCCGAATGTAGTGTCTTTTTGCCTTCGCTGATTTCTTTGCCTAGGGTGTGTCTAATCGTAAGTGAATCTAAATCCTTTTCCAAGAGTGTTAAACTAGCTTCCAACTGCGACTTGGTAGGTTCTGGAATTACTATATCTTCGACAGACTGTGCCGAAATAGTACTGGAATGTACCAGAGACGTAACACGTTCTACCGGAATATGACCGGAATCAACTTTAACGTTCTGAACTTTCTTGACAACTGGGTCAGTCTTAGTTGTACTTCTACTTTCCAGAGTTGTCTTTAGTACTCCAGACTGATGGTTCTTGGGGTACGTTTTGCCAGACCGAGTAACCGGCATTTATCATTTTCCGTATTAATCGTGGAATATTACTAACGAAACAGTTTGCAACAATCTGGTTCTGTTGCTACTGACAATCAAACAATAATCTGATTCTGACAGATGACTAGCAATCTTGATGCCACTTTCCCACAGACGGCGCTAAATGTTAATGTAAATCGTTAAACTTCCAATTCCACACTCAAAATACTTCCAAATTCATACGTTCCGAACCTTTCCTAACCGTAAATTACTTCTTAGCCACGTGGGTCCTTGGGAGTGGTAGGGGTCTGTTAGACAGAGGCCCTTTACTATTTTCCCAACTTATTACACAATCATAATTACTTCTAGCGTCTTAGCTCCGTACGCAATTCTGAACAACCGATGACTGTTCGTTGTACTGGACTTAGAATTTCTGAACTAATCCTGCTATGAGGGTCTGAGCAGTAGTCCGGTGACTTGTGTTCAATAGAATAATCTACTTCAGTAAACGAAGATCACCTAATACGTACTTCTTCAGAACAGACAGATATACCAAAGACATATATATATATATACTGAAATTACAACTCATCGTATACCAACTACGATCAACAAATATCTTGACAACAATCGACTCATTATAGACTCAACAATGACCTACTCGTACTTCAACCGTTACAGATGATAGTTTTTCCTGTGACCGGAATCAACAGTGAATGTAGACGACTACATCGAACTTGGTCACTACCAAAATGGGTAACATGCGATCAGTTCGGAACTACTTCCATACTTCCTCGTTCAGTATACTACTGACAAGTAACACACTGCACTTATCAACATTCAGAGACACACTCAACCATTACCGAACAGATTCGTAATATAAGATTACTAATTCGTACTCTGCACCACGGAATGAATAAACGACTAACCAGGCGCAGAACAGAACAGAAATCAACACAAACAATACTCAGACTTCGTAACAGTGTAATAATAATCTGACAGATAATCAGGCGAATAAACTGGCAATTCCAAGGAAACCGTTTCTCACAAGTGTCTCTCTCCATTCTCTTTTCATTGCTTTTTATATCTTTTTCAAGATGCGCGTACCAACTTTTTTGCACGGATTTTGATAATTCCGGTATATCAGGCGGTCATTACGTCTGTCCCACTCCGGCGACCGTCTAACATATCTCTCATAAAGAATTAGAAATAAAGAGAGGATCAAACTTTTTTTACTTTAAAGGTAAACTCCAAAGGATGAAGCTCTAAAAGCTTCATCCCAAAGTATGACGTGAATATCAAGGAACATAAAAATGATCATAGACCAGGCTTGAAAGACTCAAAAAGATCATCTTTTTGATACTTGATAATTCAAGTTAATTGAAGAATAGGAAAGATCTAATTATACTGTCAACATAGGGCATCTTTAATAGATCTAGAATATAAGAGGGAGAACTCTGAAAGGATCAAGAAGACCTTTAAGGTTTTGAGATCCAACTAAAGATTCGTAAGGATTAAGCAATGAAGAAATGATTGGAATAATCTATTTCTACTTATGACCTTAAAGATAACACGATCTTTTACACTATGAGTTCCCATCTTGGGACGTAGTTATAAAGATCTTAATCTTTTTGGAAGAAAAAGTAAAATAGGTTTCAATCAATTGGAGTCTAAAATAGTTAGATTAATCCCTATGGATTCTAGTCCATTAAAGTGGATTCTCGAAACTACGTAAAGTTTTGAAAGAACATTGAATCCACTTTTGGTAAGCTATTCAAATTCTCTCTGAAGATAAAGAGGATGTTATATCCTTGTAAAAACTAGATAATCCACCTTTACCATTCCATTGGTTAGGTAGGGATTAAATAATAAAATTCCCCTCTACTTAGGTTTATTGGAGGCGAATTGCAAACAAGAAAATCCACCCATTTCACTAAACAAGAGAGATTTGGGCAGGGATATGTAAGATTCATCTTCCTTTTAGAACAAGTTGGATTCTAACTTGAGAGATGAATCTGATAAGGAAACCTTAAGTAGCATTCATCTATTTTGCTAGGTCCATGCACAAGTGGTGCAAAGCCATGGACCATGGTAGTAATTTAAGTCACTTTGTATCCACATAATTCACATGTTTGAGCTATGGAGAGCCAGATGGCACATAGCTTAAACAAGGAAATAGACAGGGATATTCTTTCCTCCCTTTTCATTCTTTAGCTATTTTGCATTCGACTGAGTTCTTTTTTGTATGCAAAACTAGATGGAACTTTGAATGATTGGGCAGGGAATCAGACCACACATGGATTCTCCTCTTTAATTCATTCAGGATAGAAATCACCCTTTTTTAATTAAGAGATGAATTAGAGAGATGAAGGCTATGATCTTTAAGATTGATCATGGACCACGGGGGAATACCCCAAGGTATATATCTCCACTCATTTCCAAGGATGGAAATGCTTTTAAGGGGGGGAGAATGTTGTATAATTACATGGGTCCAAGGGGTAGAACCCTTGGGTTTCTAGGTGTGAAACCCGTGGGACTTATGGTTTATTTACCCCTTTTAGATGGGTCTTGAACCTTAGGGTTAATTCTCTAAGGTTGAATATCTTACGCTTGATTGGAAGCTTCTCCTAGCCACTTGGTTTGTACGTGAAAGCTTGGAGAGTCTTCTTTTAGAAGCCATGTGATTTCATGTCATTTCCTAAGCTTGGAAACCATGCGAACACCTTAGGACCCATGTGATGGAAGGTACACATGTCCCCTTGAGAGGGACTTACCCTCTTGGACTTGGAGCTATATATTGGAGGGGTTGGTTGGGTGGAAACACATCTCCCTTCCTAGTGTGTGGCCTTGCTAGTTAGTTCTCTTAGACTTCTTAGTTCAGTTGTGTGGAGACTATGGAGTCCTCACACAACATCCCCCCTCGATCAAAACGGAGGGTGCCCATTTTACACGAATTTTGGTGAGCATACTTAGCGTGTTTTCGAGATCAAAACAACTTTGCTATGTGGTGTTGAAATCGCGATCTGAGCTCGTTTCGGCCTCCGAACGCACTATCGCAATGCTTATGCAGGCTATTTCATCTTTTTGTGCCAAAGGTATATACCAGTTTCTGTTCGCCAGTATAAGCGTCTCAAAGTCTACTACAGGTCTAGTAGAATTCGTCAAGGCAGTTCTGTTCAACTTTTTGAGATACAATCAATTTTCTTCATCAAGGTATTTTAGTCACCGGCCATGGCTGAAAGCTGTGATGTATCCCGTATGTTGGCTATTGAGGATAAGTTGGATGGTACCAACTACCCGTTATGGGCTTATATGATGCGACATGTGTTGGTTGCAAAAAGACTGTGGAACATTGTGCAGGGTGTCGAAAAATGTCCTATCACACCTGCAATTGTTACAACTGCAGGTACTGAAGCTGATGCAGAAGGTGTCGAAGATGATGATATTCTGCATATTCCTATTCGTGTTGCGGTTTCTACTGCACCTACTGTAGAGCAGATTCTCTAGGATGGTAGAGATGCCCAGGCACATGCATTGATAGCTTTGTCTGTCAAACGTGCCATTATTCCTCACAACCGGAGGAGTATCGATGGCACCCTAGATGAAGCGACGACCTACTCTGATACCAATTGTTGTGGAAGCACGCGAACAAGACAAGGAAGAAGAAGAAGCTTGGAGCACAACACACAATACTGAATGTATTACTAGAGAATGTACAAAGATAAGTAGCCCATTAGGGCAATAGGCGTATATACAAGCCGGGGGAAAAAAACCTCCTAAAGAGGGAGAAAGGTGCCCGGACGGTCCTAGAGTGCTCACACACATCACTACCTAAATATATCAACAGAACTCCATGGATTAGTATATGAAACCAATTTAATCGATTTTGGATAGCATCACATAAACCCTTATTTCATTAAAATATTTAATCTATATATGTAATCAATTATCAATAATCATACAACATATATGTAACATAAAAATTAAACAAGTAGTAAATTGCAATAAACGTTTTTTGACTCTGAAAGTCCATTGACTTGCTAGATGCAATCTTGTATATGATTGATGTACTCATATACAAGGTTGAGAGTGCTACGCTCTATATTTGTAATGTGAAGCGTGGTGTATAGAGGTTGGATAGATGCTACCAACATCTCTCCCTTCACCCAAAGGTCTTCCTCTCCCATGACGAGTGATGAAAACTTTGTGAAGAGAGAACTCCATGTGCGAACTTCCCATAGTTGATAACATTCTTTTGAAATACATGTGTATAGAAGAGCCTTCCTCACCAAACTATGATTGGAGTCATAGTTTTGATTGAGCTATGATTGGAGTCATGGATACTCAACAAACATTCCTTCTGGGTAAGTACCATGTTTCATCAATGTTGGTGAAGGTTGGGGGCAATTTAAATGCTTTGAACTTCAAAGAATTGTGTTATCCAAATGAGCAAGTGATAAGATCTTACATACTGAGAAGAGAGGAATAGCTAAAGAGAGGAATGATTGAAGCATTCTTAAAGTTTCTTTTTCTTGCAGAAAGATTGAATTATGTTGGGGGTTACACAAGGTCCTCATGTTTCTTCATCTCCCAAAGAAGGGGCTCAAACTTAATTTGAAAATATTATCTCTTGGCACATAACCATCTCTCGATTTTTGAATATTCTATTAAGAAATATTATTTTTTCACTATGAAAGGAAATGACTTGTTGCTGAGTAGGCATCAACTTGTGGTTACCCAAGAACCTTGAGGATAGGGGGTTTTGAGTTTAATTCTCACCCTCATACTCAATGTGAATTCCACTTTTGGTGCTACAATAAGATGGCCATTGGGTCATGTATGGATTCTGGTGCAATGTGCTAGCAATTTGGTCATCATAGCAACTAAATGGCCACTATAAGGTTCTTCATGCTCAAAACTTCACTTACTTTGGATGGTCGTATGTCCATCTTTTTTTTTAAATGGAGGTTTAGCTGAAGCCTACTCCCTTGAGCTTTAACTTTGAAAGTGCAATTATACAATTGAATGGGCATAGTACCCATGGGGCCCCCCTGTATCCCGCAAAACAAGGGTTAGATAAAGTGACAACTCGGTTACAAATGGTTTAACTGGCCAAAGCCATTACATGTAAAGGACAGAGGTTGAACTCTGGACCTCTATCTCAAAAGCCGAGAGCCAAACCAATTCCCGTACTAGACGTGGATATATGTCCATCTTTTGTGAGATACTAGGAGTGGAGTAAATAATACGACCATGGAGTGAATTCAGGCTCAAAGAGAGCACAACACACACCACTGACGTGGGAGTTCAAAGAGAGTTATTTCTACTCGCAAAAGTGAGTGGATTCCTTTGTAGTTAACGAGTGGGCAAACTTCTAATTATATTTATGTTGCTGATAGAATAAACACTCATAGAACAAAAATGCTCACAAGATGAAGAGATAAGAGTTTATGTAATATGCATATAAAAGTACCTCAACAAAAAAACTCTGCACGAGCACTAAGAGCAAATTGATCTTGCAACAAGCAAGCATAGCAACAACCTTACCCAAAGTAGAGTAACTTTGAACAAAGCAAGTAGGTAAAGATATGGAGGGGCATAAAGCGAGAAATCGGGAAGTCTAGACTATGTTGGATAGAGTTGTCCAAGTTTACCAAAGTTGACCAAGGTCCATTCGAGCTTGACCAGGGCTTGATTGACCTACTCTAATACCAAATTGACCAGGGCTTGATTGACCTACTCTAATACCAAATTGACCAGGGCTTGATTGACCTACACAAGGGCCTACTCTAATACCAGATTGTTAGCCAAAGAAGCAAGATAGATATAACAAAATAACTCAATCACATACATTAAAAGAGCATACACACACACAAGTATGAACTGAAAATTATAATGACTCCAAATCACAGTAGTAGTAAATATACAAGGATACACCAAATCTACAATTCATCTACTCAAGAGAGCCTTCGAGGATGGTGAGGAAAAGGCTTAAGGGTAAGTAGGATAGCTTTGGTCCAAATACTTCACATATAGCTGAAGCAAATCTTTCATATACACCTCCAAAAGAAAGGTGAAAGTAGATCTCGGAACTCATGGGGAAGTATACTCCAAGCAAGCTATGATATGCACTTATTGTGGGCGATGAAATCCTAAAAAATAAAGGTTGAATGTACCTTCAATCATACTTCCATGGGATGGCTTGGATAGAAACCAACATCCTCCACATAAGCTACTTTCTCATCGTAGGCTGAACCCCACAAGGTTGAATTGAATCAATTGAGAAAATAAGGGCAATTTTATATAGAGAATAAGGGCAACTTTTTAGTCTTTTAGTTTGTGAAGTTTATTTTCGTGAATCTAACAACTGAAAAACTAACCTAATTTTGTGTTACAAATTACTTTTTAAAAATAATGTCAACTTTTTAATTACTTTTTTAAAATAGTGTCAACTTTTTATTTAAATCTTTTTACAAATTCCTTATGTATTGTTCTTTATATATTGCACTAGTTATATTGTTGTATTGGGTTATTCTTGTATATTTCTTTTATGTAATAGAAGAAGAAGATCATTCTTTCTTGCCTCAATCTGTGTGTGTGATCCTCTTCGAGTGTGAGAGTGTGTGAGTGAGCTCTCTTCCTTATCTCCTTTCTCAAGACACTATGTGTATGAAGTAGTGGATAAAACTGCACATGCAAGTTTCTATGGTGTTTTTAATATATTTTCAAGTTCCTGATTGTTAGAGCACAAGTTGAAGACTTGGAAAATCCAAACTCCAAGTGAAATCACCAACATAATCAAGAAAAAAAAAAGAGACAAGTGTTATCCATGGGAATGCATTTTTTGCCACCCTTGGTTTTTGAGCCATAAAAACATATTGTGGAAGTGTTCAAGCTAAAATTTTTTTTGCCACCCTTGGTTTTTGAGACATAAAAACATTGTGGACGTGTTCAATCTAAAACATTGTGGACATAAAAACATTGTGGACATAAAAACATTGTGGACATAAAAACTCATGATATTGGAAGACATCAAGAGTAAGTGAAAAGACTCATCAAACATATAAAAATTAAGAGTGGGAAAAATGGGATTCCCTCCAAAAACGGATTTTCTTTTCTGCCATACAAGGGATTTGATCCATGGAGGGGAACTTTTTGGATCTCAAGTACTGAGAGGTTTGCACACAACTCTGAAGAGACCAAAAAACACACAAAATTGAGACTTGGCAATTTGAGGGATCTAGGCCAAAGGAAGTTGTATTTTGCCACTTTGAAGTTTTGCTGAGATTTGAGCATTGAGCCAAGAAAGAGGTAAAATATAACATGTACACATTTCAACAAGATCAATAAGCCAAAAAAAAATCACAAGAAAAACCAAGATTTGCAATTTCCAAATGCCCTTTAAATGATTTTTTTTTTTTGCTACCACTTGTTTTGATGAATCTAAAGTGTCCCAAGACCTAACAACAATAGTGTGTACAAACCTGCCTAAAGACTCTCCAAAAAAAAGAACAAAAAAGAATTTTCAATTTCAAAGGCCTTGTGAAAAGGGAATTTTTTTGTTTCACTTGCAACTTTTGGCCCATTTGAGCGCTTTTTATGAAGGCATTGAATCCTAGTTTGTTTGGAAAGAATGTGTTATCATTGGCACAGTTAAAAGTAAAAAAAAAAACTCTTTCAAGTGTAGAAAAAGACTTTGAAAATTATAGGAGTCTCTATAGCTCCACATTTGTTTTTTGCCACTCTGCTCATCCAAGGGCTTTCAAGGGATGTAGCTTCCAAGCTTGGAGTATAAGTGTCAAAAAACTTCCAATCTCAAAAGTACTCCATAAGAACTTCCAATCACATAGTTACTCCATAAGAACTTCCAATCACATAAGTACTCCATAAGAACTTCCAATCATAAGTATCACAAAATTTCCAATCACAAAAGCACAATTTTTAAGGGAGATAGAGTGTATCTAAGTGGCTCTAAGAAGTAGAGTTTCCACCAAACAAACTGAGGAAGGATGAAGGAGAAAAAAGTGCTAGGATTCATAATGAAACACAATTATTGACTTGTAAAGACTATCTATGTATACTTAACAAACTTGTTTTATATTGTTGACAAATGTGGGAAGCATGGGATTGGGTTTGTATACAGTCTTGATTGAACTATGATTGGAGTCATGGATACTCAACAAACACTCCTTTTGGGTAACTACAATGTTTCATCAATGTTGGTGAAGGTTGGGGGCAATTTAAATGCTTTGAACTTCAACAAATTGTGCTATCCAAATGAGCAATTGATAAGATCTTAGATACTAAGGAGAGAGGAATAGTTGAAGAGAGGAATAACAATAAGTGAGTGGAGAGAGTGAAACTCAAGGTTAGAATTTGTTCTATTTAATTTAACACCATTTTAGTTGATTGAAGCATTCTTGAAGTTCCTTTTCTTGCACAAGAACTGAATTATGCTGGGGGTTACACAATGTCCTCATGTTTCTTCATCTCCCAAAGAAGGGGCTCAAACTTAACTTGAGACTATTATCTCTTGGCACATAATCATCTCTCGACTTTTGAATATTCTATTAAGAAAGATTATATTTCTAACTATGAAAGGAAAGGACTTGTTGCTGAGTAGGCATCAACTTGTGGTTACCCAAGAGCCTTGAGGGTACAAAGTTTTGAGTTTAATTCCCACCCTCATACTCATACAGGGTTTTGAGTTTATTACACAAAGCAAGGGGTTAGACAAGGTGACAACTTGGTTACATCTCGTTTAACTAGTCAAAGACACTGCATGTCCAATCTGAAGGTTGAATCCTGGACCTCGACCTCAAAAGACTAGAGCCAAACCAATTCCCCTAAGGAACATGGACATATGTCCATCTTTTGTGAGATACTAGGAGTGGAGTAGATAATACGACCATGAAGTCAATTCAAGCTCAAACAGAGCACACACACACAGCACTGATGTGGGAGTTGAAAGAGCTATTTCTACTCGCAAAAGTGAGTGGATTCCTTTGTAGTTAAGATCTTAAAGAGCCTTTCGTCACGAAGATCAAACTGTTGAATACCGAGTTTTTGTTTTTTTACGAGTTGGCGAATTTCTAATTATATTTAGGCTGCTGAATTCTAATGGAGGCTGATGCCTAAGGCGAGGTTTTAGTGTGGGTACAGGCACATGCATTTTCTTTTGGGTGACCGGATTACACTTTTTGAGTCACCCAACGAATATTAGGGGCACATGCAGCATAAATCCGGTGAAGTCCAGTCATCGGATTTAGGGGCACATGCATAATGGTTAAACATACGTGCAATTTCCAAGACTATATTTATTTACACAAATATATAGATAAATATAAGGGCTATTTTTACTTAGACATAGTATTTTAATCATAAGAGAATTATAATTCCATAAAAAGTTATAATGTTATTACCTTGTAGCCAAATGTCACAACCAATATGACATAGGGAGCATCATTCATGGTATAATTGTATAATTAAACTCTAAATTGAAGCTAAGAATTCCCATGTTTCAATTATCACACGTTAACTTTCATTACTAAAAGTCTTTTGATTTTAATTCATTTCATTATCACTCAATGTTAAATCGATATTTATATTTCTGTTCAATTATGATCCATGACACTTCCATTATCACTCAATGTTACATTGGGGAGAATGCATGCAATAGATCTTTCTAGAATATATCCTCGCCAAAGTGCATTGTTCATTTTCTAGAATCATATTATCCATTTTAATCTCTCAACATGCATGTTTATCATTAAAACGTAGTGCTACCACAAAAATGAAAATGACTACAAAAATTCAAAATCTCATTCAATTCGAAGACAACGTGATAGCAAAAAGAAAATAGATATTAATGGTTGTTTGCTAATGTAGGTGATCCTCAGCGCTGATACGTAGATATCTGTAAATGTCGAATTCTAGATTTACAAACAAGATACGAAACAGATATGCAAATTGTCTTCTGCCGTCCCGAACGCACTGGCGGTGCAGGTCACACATTGCTTCGTTGGACACCTCAGCAGTCATACATATCCACGCAAGTAGAAAAGTGTTCTTATCATCGGGTTAAGGGTCGCCGACGCTTCATGTTCCCCCCGTAAGAGCTGCTCAACTCCTCTGATGGCAGCAAACGTAACCCGCGATAGTTTAGAAGAGTCAAATGGTGGGGAAGAGCAGGTGATAACACCATGGGAGGTGAGTGCTAAAGACAAAGGTTGAATCTATGACAAATAGATCCTTCAGTTTGGCTGTCAGAACCTCAAAGAGAGTCTAGTCAAACGCATGGAACGATTGACGGGTAAACCAGCTCACCCATTCCTACGCAGAGGAGTCTTCTTTGCTCATAGGTTAGTCTTCTATCTTCTCTTGAGTGTGTTAACAAATTATGCCTCCATTATCTCGTGCTTGTATTTTGATCATGATGGCTCTATTACATTGAAACTGCCCTCTCATTGAATGCGTGCGCAGATAGGTTGAACATCTGGACTACACTATTCATTTTCTAGAATCATATTATCCATTTTAATCTCTGAACATGCATGTTTATCATTAAAACGTGGTGCTACCACAAAAATGAAAAGGACTACAAAAATTCAAAATCTCATTGAATTCGAAGACAACTTGATAGCGAAAAGGAAATAGATATTAATGGTTGTTTGCGAATGTAGGTGATCCTCAACACTGATCCGTAGATATCTGTAAAATTTGAATTCTAGATTTGGAAATAATATACGTAACAGATACGCGAATTGTCTTCTGTCGTCCCGAACAGACTGGCGGCGCGGGTCACCCATCGCTTCGCCAGATACCTCAACAGTCATACATATCCACACAAGTAGAAAAGTGTTCTTATCATCGGGTTTAGGGTCGTTGAGGCTTCATGTGCCCCCTGTAAGAGCTGCTCAACTCCTCTCATGGCAGCAGATGTAACCCGCGATAGTTTAGAAGAGTCAAATGGTGGGGAAGAGCAAGTGATAACATCATGGGAGGTGAGCGCTAAAGACGGAGGTCGAATTGACTATGACAAATAGATCCTTCAGTTTGGTTGCCATACCGTCAAAGAGAGTCTAGGCAAACGTGTGGAACGATTGACGGGTAAACTAGCTCACCCATTCCTACGTAGAGTCTTCTTTGCTCATAGGTCAGTCTTCTATCTTCTCTTGAGTGTGTTAACAAATTATGCCTCCATTATCTCGTGCTTGTATTGTGATCATGACGGCTCTATTACATTGAAACTGCCCTCTCATTGAATGCGTGTGCAGATAGATTGAACATCTGGACTGCACTATTCATTTTCTAGAATCATATTATCCATTTTAATCTCTGAACATGCATGTTTATCATTAAATCGTAGTGCTACCACAAAAATAAAAATGACTACAAAAATTCAAAATCTCATTGAATTCGAAGACAACGTGATAGCGAAAAGGAAATAGATATTAATGGTTGTTTGCGAACGAAGGTGATCCTCAATGTTGATACGTAGTATTCTGTAAATGTCGAATTCTAGATTTGCAAATAATATACGAAACACATACGCGAATTGTCTTTTGTCATCCCGAACAGACTGGCGGTGCGGGTCACCCATCGCTTCGCCAGACACCTCAGCAGTCATACATATCCACGCAAGCAAAAAAGTGTTCTTATCATCGGGTTTAGGGTCGCCGAGGCTTCATGTTCCCCCCATAAGAGTTGCTCAACTCCTCTCATGGCAGCAGATGTAACCCGCGATAGTTTAGAAGAGTCAAATGGTGGGGAAGAGCAAGTGATAACACCATGGAAAGTGAGCGCTAAAGACGGAGGTCGATCGACTATGACAAACTAATCCTTTAGTTTGGCTGCCAGAAGCTCCAAGAGAGTCTGGTCAAATGCCTGGAATGATTGACCGGTAAACCAGCTTACCCATTCCTACGCATAGGAGTCTTCTTTGCTCATAGGTCAATCTTCTATCTTCTCTAAAGTGTGTTAACAAATTATGCCTCCATTATCTCGTGCTTGTATTGTGATCATAACGGCTCTATTACATTGAAACTGCCCTCTCATTGAATGCGTGCACAGATAGGTTGAACATCTAGACAACACTATTCATTTTCTAGAATCATATTATCCATTTTAATCTCTGAACACGCATGTTTATCATTAAATCCTAGTGCTACCACAAAAATGAAAATGACTACAAAAATTCAAAATCTCATTGAATTTGAAGACGTGATAGCGAAAAGGAAATAGATATTAATGGTTGTTTGCGAATGTAGGTGATCCTCAACGTTGATATGTAGATATCTGTAAATGTCGAATTCTAGATTTGCAAATAATATACAAAACAAATACACGAATTGTCTTCTGCCATCCCGAACGGACTGGCGGCGCGGGTCACCCATCGCTTTGCCAGAAACCTTAGCAGTCATACATATCCACGCAAGCAGAATAGTGTTCTTATCATCGGGTTTAGGGTCGCTGAGCCTTCATGTGCCCCCCGTAAGAGCTTCTCAACTCCTCTCATGGCAGAAGACGTAACCCGCGATAGTTTAGAAGAGTCAAATGGTGGGGAAGAGCAAGTGATAACACCATGGGAGGTGAGCGCTAAAGACGGAGGTCGAATCGACTATGACAAACTAATCCTTCAGTTTGGCTGCCAGAAGCTCCAAGAGAGTCTGGTCAAATGCGTGGAACGATTGACGGCTAAACGAGCTCACCCATTCCTACGCATAGGAGTCTTCTTTGCTCATAGGTCAGTCTTCTATCTTCTCTAAAGTGTGTTAACAAATTATGCCTCCATTATCTCATGCTTGTATTGTGATCATGACGGCACTATTACATTGAAACTACCCTCTCATTGAATGCGTGCACAAATAGGTTGAACATTTGGACTGCACTATTCATTTTCTAGAATCATATTATCCATTTTAATCTCTGAACACGTATGTTTATCATTAAATCGTAGTGCTACCACAAAAATGAAAATGACTACAAAAATTAAAAATCTCATTGAATTCGAAGACAACGTGATAGCGAAAAGGAAATAGATATTAATGGTTGTTTGCGAATGTAGGTGATCCTCAACGTTGATACGTAGATATCTGTAAATGTCGAATTCTAGATTTGCAAATAATATACGAAACAGATGCACGAATTGTCTTCTACCATCCCGAACGGACTGGCGGTGCGGGTCACCCATCGCTTCGCCAGAAACCTTAGCAGTCATACATATCCACGCAAGTAGAAAAGTGTTCTTATCATCGGGTTTAGGGTCGCTGAGGCTTCATGTGCCCCCCGTAAGAGCTTCTCAACTCCTCTCATGGAAGCAGACATAACCCGCAATAGTTTAGAAGAGTCAAATGGTGGGGAAGAGAAAGTGATAACACCATGGGAGGTGAGCACTAAAGACGGAGGTCGAATTGACTATGACAAACTGATCCTTCAGTTTGGCTGCCAGAAGCTCGAAGAGAGTCTGGTCAAATGCATGGAACGATTGACGAGTAAACCAGCTCACCCATTCCTACGCAAAGGAGTCTTCTTTGCACATAGGTGAGTCTTCTATCTTCTCTTGAGTTTGTTAACAAATTTTGCCTCCATTATCTCGTGCTTGTATTGTGATCATGACGGATCTATTACATTGAAACTGCCCTCTCATTGAATGCATGTGCAAATAGGTTGAACATCTGGATTGCACTATTCATTTTCTAGAATCATATTATCCATTTTAATCTCTGAACATGCATGTTTATCATTAAAACATAGTGCTACCATAAAAATGAAAATGACTACAAAAATTCAAAATCTCATTGAATTCGAAAACAACGTGATAGCGAAAAGGAAATAGATATTAATGGTTGTTTGCGAATGAAGGTGATTCTCAATGTTGATACCTAGATATCTGTAAATGTCAAATTCTAGATTTGCAAATAATGTACGAAACATATCCACGCAAGTAGAAAAGTGTTCTTATCATCGGGTTTAGGGTCGCCGAGGTTTCATGTGCCCCCCGTAAGAGCTTCTCAACTCCTCTCATTGAAGCAGACGTAACCCGCGATAGTTTAGAAGAGTCAATTGGTGGGGAAGAGCAAGTGATAACACCATGGGAGGTGAGCGCTAAAGACGGAGGTCGAATCGACTATGACAAACTGATCCTTCAGTTTCACTGCCAAAAGCTTGAAGAGAGTCTAGTCAAACGTGTGGACGATTGACGGGTAAACCAGCTCACCCATTCCTACGCAGAGGAGTCTTCTTTGCTCATAGGTCAATCTTCTATCTTCTCTTGAGTGTGTTAACAATTTATGCATCCATTATCTCGTGCTTGTATTGTGATCATGACGGCTCTATTACATTGAAACTGCCCTCTCATTGAATGTGTGTGCAGATAGGTTGAACATCTGGACTTCACTATTCATTTTTTAGAATCATATTATCCATTTTCATCTATGAACTACCACAAAAATGAAAATGACTACAAAAATTCAAAATCTCATTGAATTCGAAGACAACGTGATAGCGAAAAGGAAATAGATATTAATGGTTGTTTGCGAATGTAGGTGATCCTCAACGCTGATACCTAGATATTTGTAAATGTCGAATTCTAGATTTGCAAATAATATACAAAATAGATACGCGTCCTGTCTTCTGCCATCCCGAGCGGACTAGCGGTGCGGGTCACCCATCGCTTCATCGGACACCTCAGCAGTCATACATATCCACGCAAGTAGAAAAGTGTTCTTATCATCGAGTTTAGGGTCGCCGAGGCTTCATGTGCCCCCCGTAAGAGCTGCTCAACTCCTCTCATGGAACCAGACATAACCCGCGATAGTTTAGAAGAGTCAAGTGGTGGGGAAGAGCAAGTGATAACACCATGGGAGGTGAGCGCTAAAGACGGAGGTCGAATCGACTTTGACAAAGTGATCCTTCAGTTTGGCTTCCAGAAGCTCAAAGAGAATCTGGTCAAACGTGTGGACCGATTGATGGGTAAACTAGCTAACCCATTCCTATGCAGAGGAGTCTTCTTTGCTCATAGGTTAATCTTCTTTCTTCTCTTGAGTGTGTTACTATCTCATGCTTGTATTGTGATCATGACGGCTCTATTACATTGAAATTGCCCTCTCATTGAATGCGTGCGCAGGTAGGTTGAACATCTGGACTACAATGTTCATTTTCTAGAAGCATATTATCCATTTTAATCTCTGAACATGCATGTTTATCATTAAAACGTAGTGCTACCACAAAAATGAAAATTACTACAAAAATTCAAAATCTCATTGAATTCGAAGACAACGTGATAGTGAAAAGGAAATAGATATTAATGGTTGTTTGCGAATGTAGGTGATCCTCAACGCTGATAAATAGATATCAATAAATGTCGAATTCTAGATTTGCAAATACTATGCAAAACAGATACGTGAATTCTCTTCTGTCATCCCGAACAGACTTGCGACGCGGGTCGCCCATCGCTTCGCCGGACACCTCAGCAATCATACATATCCACGCAAGCAGAAAAGTGTTCTTATTATCGGGTTTAGGGTAGTCGAGGCTTCATGTGCCCCACGTAAGAGCTCATCAACTCCTCTCATGGCAGCAGACGTAACCCGCGATAGTTTAGAAGAGTCAAATGGTGGGGAAGAGTAAGTGATAACACCATGGGAGGTGAGCGCTAAAGACAGAGGTCGAATCGACTATGACAAACTGATCCTTCAGTTTGGCTGCGAGAAGCTCGAAGAAAGTCTGGTCAAACGCATGGAACAATTGACGGGTCAACGAGCTAACCCATTCCTATGCAAAGTAGTCTTCTTTGCTCATAGGCCAGTCTTCTATCTTCTCTTGAGTGTGTTAACAAATTATGCGTCCATTATCTCATGCTTGTATTGTGATCATGACGGCTCTATTACATTGAAACTGCCCTCTCATTGAATGCGTGTGCAGATAGGTTGAACATCTCGACTCCACTATTCATTTTCTAGAATCATGTTATCCATTTTAATCTCTGAACATGCATGTTTATCATTAAAACGTGGTGCTACCACAAAAATGAAAATCACTACGAAAATTCAAAATCTCATTGAATTCGAAGACAACGTGATAGCAAAAAGGAAATAGATATTAATGATTGTTTGCGAATGTAGGTGATCCTCAACGTTGATACGCAGATATCTGAAAATGTCGAATTCTAGATTTGCGAAACATACGAAACAGATGTGCAAACTGTCTTCTCCCGTCCCGAATGGACTCGCGGCACGGGTCACCCAT
Organism: Ceratopteris richardii; assembly: GCA_020310875.1. Lineage (NCBI taxonomy): Eukaryota > Viridiplantae > Streptophyta > Polypodiopsida > Polypodiales > Pteridaceae > Ceratopteris > Ceratopteris richardii. The sequence goes on from CM035410.1 coordinate 117,229,976, forward strand.
CGCTTTGCCGGACACCTCAGCAGTCATACATATCCATGCAAGCAAAAAAGTGTGCTTATCATCGGGCTTAGGGTCGTCGAGGATTCATGTGCCCCCCGTAAGAGCTGCTCAACTCCTCTCATGGCAGCAGACGTAACCCCCGATAGTTTAGAAGAGTCAAATGGGGGGGAAGATCAAGTGATAACACCATGGGAGTTGAGCGCTAAAGACAGAGGTCGAATCGACTATGACAAACTCATCCTTTAGTTTGGCTACCAGACGCTTGAAGAGAGTCAGGTCAAATGCGTGGAACGATTGGCAGGTAAACCAGCTCACCCATTCCTACGCAAAGGACTCTTTTTTGCTCATAGGTCAGTCTTCTATCTTCTCTTGAGTGTGTTAACAAATTATGCCTCCATTATCTCGTGCTTGTATTCTGATCATGATGGCTCTATTACATTGAAACGCCTGCACAAATAGGTTGATCTGGACTGCACTATTCATTTTCTAGAATCATATTATCCATTTTAATCTCTGAACATGCATGTTTATCATTAAAACGTAGTGCTACCACAAAAATGAAAATGACTACAAAAATTCAAAATCTCATTGAATTTGAAGACAACGTGATAGCGAAAAGAAAATAGATATTAATGGTTGTTTGCGAATGTAGGTGATCCTCAACGCTGATACGTAGATATTTGAACATGTCGAATTCTAGATTTGCAAAATATATGAAACAGAGACACAAATTGTCTTCTGTCGTCCCGAACTACTAGCGGTGCGGGTCACCCATCGCTTCCCCGGACACCTGAGCAATCATACATATCCATGCAAGCAGAAAAGTGTTCTTATCATCAGGTTTAGGGTCACTGAGGCTTCATGTGCCCCCCATAAGAGCTGCTCAACTCCTCTCATGGAAGCAGACGTAACCCGCGATAGTTTAGAAGAGTCAAATGGTGGGGAAGAGAAAGTGATAACACCATGGGAGGTGAGTGCTAAAGACGGAGGTCGAATCGACTATGACAAACTGATCCTTCAGTTTGGCTGCCAGAAGCTCAAAGAGAGTCTGGTCAAACGCGTAGAACGATTGACAGGTAAACGAGCTCACCCATTCCTACGGAGAGGAGTCTTCTTTGCTCATAGGTGAGTCTTCTATCTTCTCTTGAGTGTGTCAACAAATTATGCCTCCATTATCTCGTGCTTGTATTGTGATCATGACAACTCTATTACATTGAAACTACCCTCTCATTGAATGTGTGCGTAGATAGGTTGAACATCTGGACTGGACTGCACTATTCATTTTGTAGAAATATTATCCATTTTAATCTCTGAACATGCATGTTTATCATTAAAACTTAGTGCTACCACAAAAATGAAAAATGACTACAAAAATTCAAAATCTCATTGAATTCAAAGACAACGTGATAGCGAAAAGGAAATAGATATTAATGGTTGTTTGCGAATGTAGGTGATCCTCAACACTGATACGTAGATATTTGTAAATGTCGAATCCTAGATTTGCATATAATATACGAAACAGATATGTGAATTGTCTTCTGCCGTCCCGAACGGACTGGCGGCACGAGTCACCCATCGCTTCACTGGACACCTCAGCAGTCATACATATCGAGGCAAGTAGAAAAGTGTTCTTATCATCGGGTTTAGGGTCACCGAGGCTTCATGTGCCCCCCGTAAGAGCTGCTCAACTCCTCTCATGGTAGTGGACGTAACCCACGATAGTTTAGAAGATTCAAATGATGGGGAAGAGCAAGTGATAACACCATGGGAGGTGAGTGCTAAAGACGGAGGTCGAATCAACTATGACAAACTGATCCTTCAGTTTGACTTCCAGAAGCTTGAAGAGAGTCTAGTCAAACACATGGAACGATTGACGGGTAAACCAGCTCACCCATTCCTATGCAGAGGAGTCTTCTATGCTCATAGGTCCGTGTTCTATCTTCTCTTGAGTGTGTTAACAAATTATGCCTCCATTATCTAATGCTTGTATTGTGATCATGATGGCTCTATTACATTGAAACTGCCCTCTCATTGAATGCGTGCGCAGATAGTTGAACATCTAGACTGCACTATTCATTTTCTAGAATCATATTATCCATTTTAATCTCTGAACATGCATGTTTATCATTAAAAGGTAGTGCTAGCACAAAAATGAAGATGACTACAAAAATTCAAAATCTCATTGAATTCGAAGACAACGTGATAGCGAAAAGGAAATAGATATTAATGGTTGTTTGCGAATGTAGGTGATCTTCAACGCTGATACGTGGATATCTGTAAATGTCGAATTCTAGATTTGCAAATAATATACAAAACAGATACGCGAATTTTCTTTTTCTGTCCCGAACGGACTGGGGGCGCGGGTCACCCATCGCTTCACCGGACACCTCAACAGTCATACATATCCACACAAGCAGAAAAGTGTTCTTATCATCGGGTTTAAGGTTGTTGAGGCTTCATGTGCCCCCTGTAAGAGCTGCTCAACTCCTCTCATGGCAGCAGACATTACCCGTGATAGTTTGGAAGAGTCAAATGGTGGGGAAGATCAAGTGATAACACCATAGGAGGTGAGCGCTAAAGATGGAGGTCGAATCAACTATGACAAACTTATCCTTCAGTTTGGCTGCCAGAAGCTCGAAGAGAGTCTAGTCAAATGCATGGAACGATTGACGGGTAAACCAGCTCACCCATTCCTACGCAGAGGAGTCTTCTTTGCTCATAGGTCAGTCTTCTATCCTCTCTTGAGTGTGTTAACAAATTATGCCTCCATTATCTTGTGCTTGTATTGTGGTCATGACGGCTCTATTACATTGAAACTACCCTCTCATTGAATGCGTGCGCAGATAGGTTGAACATCTGGAGTGCACTATTCATTTTCTAGAATCATATTATCCATTTTAATCTCTGAACATGCATGTTTATCATTAAAACGTAGTGCTACCACAAAAATGAAAATGACTACAAAAATTCAAAATCTCATTCAATTCGAAGACAACGTGATAGCGAAAAGGAAATAGATATTAATGGTTGTTTGCGAATGGAGGTGATCCTCAACAGTGATACGTAGATATCTGTAAATGTCGAATTCTAGATTTGCAAATAATATACGAAACAGATACGCGAATTGTCTTTTGCCGTCCTGAATGGACTGGCGGCGCGGGTCACCCATCACTTCCCCGGACACCTCAGCAGTCATACATATCCACGCAAGAAAAAAAGTGTTCTTATCATCGGGTTTAGGGTCGCTGAGGCTTCATGTGCCCCCTGTAAGAGTTGCTCAACTCCTTACATGGCAGTAGACATAACCCATGATAGTTTAGAAGAGTCAAATGGTGGGGAAGATCAAGTGATAACACCATGGGAGGTGAGCGCTAAAGACGGAGGTCGAATCGACTATGACAAACTGATCCTTCAATTTGGCTGCCAGAAGCTCGAAGAGAGTCTGGTCAAACGCGTGGAATGATTGATTGGTAAACCAGCTCACCCATTCCTACCCAGAGGAGTCTTCTTTGCTCATAGTTAAGTCTTCTATCTTCTCTTGAGTGTGTTAACAAATTATGCCTCCATTATCTTGTGCTTGTATTGTGGTCATTGTTGGAGTTAGACGTCTACGGAAGCACGCGAATAGCACAAGGAAGAAGAAGAAGCCTGGAGCACAACACACAAGACTGAATGTATTACTAGAGAATGTACAAAGATAAGTAGCACATTAGGGCAATAGGCATATATACAAGCCGGGGGAAAAAAACCTCCTAAAGAGGGAAAAGAGTGCCCCGGCGGTCCTAGAGTGTTCACACACATCACTACCTAAATATATGAACAAATCCCCCCTGGGAGTGATGCGGTGAACAAGTAGCTGGCACTCATGTATAAGGAAGTGCCAAGCTATGTGGAAATCACTCCACAAAAGGAAGTAAGCCCAAAGCTTTGCGGAAAGCTTCATACTTCTCCCTAGGCAGAGCCTTCGTGAAAAGGTCTGCAATGTTCTCCTGCGTGGGCACGTATGCCAAGCTGATCTCCCCAACAGAGAACCTCTCCTGACATAGTGATAATGCACCTCAATTTGCTTAGTACAAGCATGGAACACAGGGTTCCTCGCAACTGCCAATGCACTCTGACTGTTAGTGAAGATGGTGGTGGCAGAAGACTGACCAACACCCAAATTAGCCATAAGGCGTCTGAGCCACACACACTCAACAGTAGCTGTGAAAGCTGCCCTATACTCAGCCTCACAACTGGAAGTGGCCACAGTAGGCTGCTTCTTGCTCAACCAAGATATACATGAGCTACCAAGCATGAAGCAAAAGCCACTAGTGGACACACGAGTGTCATAGCAACCAGCCCAATCTGAGTCAGAAAAAGCATGCAAATCTGGCGGTAGTGATCCCCCTTGGGATAAAACAACCCAAGTAGCCGAGTACCACTCAAGTAGCGAAAGATGCGCTTAACTGCCTTCCAATGCGTCACTCCTGGGAAATGCATAAACCTGCTCATCTGTGAGACAACAAACTGAATATCTGGCCGAGTAATGCATAAATAAATCAAGCATCCAATAGCTTGCTGATAGAGAACATCATCAAATGCATCTCTAGCATCATGAAGACTCAATCGTAAACCTGTCTCCATAGGAGTGGCAATAGGCTTACAGTCTTCAAGGCAAAAACGCTGCAATAATGTGTCAATATATTTTGTTTGACACAAAGCCATTCCACCATCAACTTGCATAAACTGAATGCCCAAATAGTGATGCAAATGCCCCAAATCAGACATCTCAAATGAGGCATGCAAATCAGCCTTGAAATCAGCAATATGCTTCTCAATAGGACCAGTGAGCAGCATTTCATCAACATAGACAACAATGATCAGAAGCACATCATTAGCACACTTAACATATAAGGTGCTTTCAATTGGACTGTTCTCAAAACCATGTGCAACCAGATAGGCATGTATCTTCTCATACCAAGCACGTGGTGCTTGCTTTAAACCATATAATGCCTTCTTTAACCTGCACACCTGGTTTTCATGCCCTTTCTGCACAAAGCCACGGGGCTGAAAAACATACACTTCTTCATGCAAGTCACCATTTAGAAATGATGTTTTAATGTCCAACTGATGTACATTCCAACCATGATGGGTTGCAAGTGCACAAATGCTCCGAACAGTAGTCATACGGCATGTAGGTGCAAAGGTCTCATCAAAATCAATGCCTCTTTCCTATGCATAACCCTTTGCAACAAGCCTAGCCTTATACCTGTCAATTGTACCATCAGGTTTACGCTTCAGCTTGTATACCCACTTAGTGCCAATGGCCTTCTTGCCAGGAGGCAAGTCACATAAAGACCATGTACCATTCTTCATTATAGCATCATATTCAGATTGCATAGCAGCCATCCAATTTTCTGAATTTTGTGCTTCATCAAAAGAAACAGGCTCATTCTCATCACAGAGACTAGACATAGCCATAACATAGCAATCTGATGCAAAGGAGGCACTATGAGAGCCTGAACGAGTACGATATGACAAAGGTGCATCTAATTTGCTGTCACGCAAAGTCTGCACCAGCCATTTTGGCATAGTTTTTGTCTGCTCAATATCAGCTCTCTCATCAACAAGTGCATCATGTAAATCTGCATCAGAAATGGAATGATCTGCATCATCATATGAAACCTGCAAAGGCTGAGAAGTTGCCTCATTAGGAACAGCACTAGACTGTCCACCTGTAAAAAGAGGCATCAAAGTATCATACATGTCTTTGGAGTTAACAGATGTCTCCTTAGTACATGAAAGCAATGGCTGAATAGCATCTTCCATAAATACAACATCACGACTAACCAGAATCCGTTTAGTCTGTGGATGATATAGACGATAGCCTTTACTTTCAGAAGTGTATCCAACAAAAATACATTTTACTACTTTATCATCCAATTTTCTGCGATGTTGTTCAGGCACTAATGCATATGCCAAACAACCAAAAACACGCAGATGAGCGATAGATGGCTTGCGGTCATGCCAAGCCTCATATGGAGTGATAGACTGCAGCGCTTTAGTGGGACACCTGTTAAGTACATATGATGCACACATGACAACCTCAAGCCAGAAACTATGTGGTAAAGCCTGACTCTTGACCATACACCTCGCCATCTCCATGAGTGACTTGTTCTTCCATTCAGCAACTCCATTCTGTTGAGGTGTATACGGCACTGTACACTGGTGTTTTATCCCACGTTCAGCCAGAAATGCATTAAAATAAGAAGACATATATTCCCCCCCTCGATCAGAATGGAGGGTGCCCATTTTACATGCTGACACATTATCTGCCAAAACCAAAAACTGTTTGAAGCACAAAAACACTTCGGACTTTGCCTTCAATGGATATACCCATGCATGCCTGGAAAAATCATCAATGAAAGTCACGAAGTAAAGATAGTTTCCAAAAGAAGGTGTCTGCATAGGACCACAAACATCACTATGTACAAGCTGCAATTTCTGCGTAGCCCGAACTGAACCATCTTTTGGAAAGGAGGAATGCTGCATTTTGCCCAAAACACAGCCTTCACATACATGTTTTCCAGGTGCCTCAAGCTTGGGCAAAGAAGACACCACATCAAATTTCTGCAGGCGTAGCAAACTAGCAAAATTCAGATGACCAAAGCGTGCATGCCAAAGCTTTGCATCTGACATAGCCTGAGAATCATGAACTGCACATGCCGAATCATTCACTGATCTTTCATAGTCTATGAGCTTATACAACCCACGACATAAAATGCCAGAAGCAATAATAACATCGCCATTTGACAGATCATGAACTGTACATCTGTCATCAACAAATTTCACAACCAAGCCAATCTTGGCTAATGCAGAAATTGATAACAGATTCTTCTTGATCCCTGGCACCAATAAAGCATCTGACAAGGTGAAAGAACTACCATCAGCAGTAGTCAAAATGATCTTACCAACTCCCATAACAGGGTAAGAGGAGTTGTTGGCGCATGTGACAGTATTCCTTGTAGGGGAAAGCTCGAGTGAAGAGAAGAAACTGCGCTGCGAGGTAATATGTTTGGTCGCCCCACTGTCAAGGTACCAAACATCTGAGTCCACTGCAGACATGCACTGCTCATGAGAAGATGGGTCAAAACTGCAAACAGTAGTAAACGCCCATTCTTCTTCCTGCACAAGATTAGCAGACTCTGTTTTTGGTGTAGAGGCTTCTGCAACAACCATTCCAGCCTCCTTTTTCGTTGCCTCTTTTGCAGCCAGTTTTGGACAGTTCTTTATGATATGATCATTCCCTTTATAGTACTTGCAAAATAATTTCTGCTTTTCTGATTTCTTCTCATCTTTATCCTGGTTCTTCGAATGTGCAGCATTTGCAGATTTCTGCTTACTAGTAGAACAACTCCATTTTCCTTTGCCCTTTTGAATAGCCAGGAAAGCTTGATGTTACCGTTAGTGTCCATGTGAAAGGCCAAATGGCCACCGGACACTTCTTTGTATATGTTCTTTAATAAAACATATAGTGGCCTGGTCAGTCACGGACTGTAAGTTCGACCGCATTTGTAAGACCTAAGAAGTCTGTCTTCGTGCTCCCTGTGTACTGCGTTTTTTTCTGCGTATTCTACAACATCCCGTGCGGAGTACTGTGTGTGGCGACAGGAGCTCGTTTTTCTACTTTGAGCATATCGTTGCGGAGCTCTCGAGAAGGAGAGTCTAGTGTGATGCACGCCATCGAAATACTTCACTGGTATCAGAGCAGTTCGAGGCAAAAAGCTTTGTTCGTTTTGTGCGAGCGAAGCGAGCACCCGGTTTTCTCCAAGGCTTACGGCGGCGACCAAGGCATAGACCTTGGCATACCTTGTCATCCGAGTCACCGAAGTCACCGTTGGCGCCGTTGGCTGCGCGCGAGGGAGGACCTCAACGATCAAGGAATATAGAGGTTCCCGGTACTTCCCGGGAGGTCACCCATCCCAGTACTGTTCCCCCCAGAGCTCGCTTAACCGCGGCAATCTCTTGCCACTAAGCTACACTCTTGTGGTGTTTGAAGAAGGGGAAAGACTAAGGTTGGCATTACCTTGAACAAGTTTTGGTCCCTCAAAGCTTCATTTTTGCTTTTAAAGCCTATTTTTGAAGCAATTTTGGGGTGTTTTTGGAGCCATTTTGGAGTACTTTCGCACGTAGTTCTCTTCACACAGGTCCAAGAACATCAAGAAGAGTGTTCCTTGTACTTCTCAGACAATAAATATCAACCTTTGGGGCTGTATTTTCAGCCACACTCGTAAAACTACAGGTTTCTCGAGGGGTTTTCAGTTTTGGTGGGAGCAGTCGCTGCAAATTTCTGCAGGTTTTTAAAGCCTAAAACATCAGAGTTGACAGACACTTGCAGGTGTTATTGGCTAGTTTTTTGGGCTGTGTATTCAGCCTTTCAGTGTCATTTTACTGCATATATTGAGCACATACACACCATGTACGCTTCTGTGGATACCGCTTATGTACGTCCATGTGGGCATTGATATAGCGGTTACGTTCTTTGCATAAAGCCTTTTACGTTTGATAAAGAGGGTCGTGGTGAGGTTTTCTTAACTGGGAGACACCCAGATGTCGGGGTCTCTTCGGTGATGCAGGTGGAAGACTTACCCAGCCTCGCCATAGGAGATGTATGATAGTTGTTCATAGGTGCTCGATAAGCCTAGTTGGCTTCTATTGGGTAACTGATTATATGCAGTGGAGTCAGTGATTCACTATGCAGGTAGACATGTTAGTACTTGCAGTTTTATGATACTTTGACACTGGTCATATGCTAATTTTGCAGAGGATACTCTGGCAAAATTTTTCCAGATTTCTGGTTTAGTCAACTATATAGTGGTCGATTTACTCCTTGATACACTTATTTGTTGGTGTTTGGACTCTTCTAGCTCCATTATCATTCTATTCAGTTCTCTACGATCATGGCATCAGAGGTCTCAGGCACATCCGGTGGATCAGGGTCTAGTGCTAGCGTTCCGAGGAGGAGCTATAACTTGCAGGGCAAAGACCATTTTGAGATCCGAAAATTTGATGGCACAAACTTTGCTCTATGGAAGAATCAGATTAAAGATGTGCTGATTCAAAGAAGGCAATGGAAGCCAGTAAATGGGATTTCAAAGAAGCCTGCTGACATGGATGAAGATGATTGGGATGAGTTAGATGAAATGGCCAGGTCTACCATTCGCTTGCACCTAGCAGATAATGTTTACTTTACAGTATTAGACTGTGAAAGTGCAGAGGAGCTTTGGAAGAAGTTATGCAATACATATGAAAAAGAGACGGCATCAAATAAAGTATATCTGATGAGAAAATTATACGACCTTCGTATGAAGGACACAGATAGTGTTGCTGCTCATCTAAATGAGTTTGATGCCATATTCTCCCAGTTACAGGCTCAGAAAATGGATATGGACAATGAAATGAAAGCAGTATTGCTGTTATGCACCCTGCCATCATCATGGGATACATTTTGCACAGCTATTAGCAATAGTGCACCAGGTGGTAAACTCGTCTATGATGACATATGTGGAGCACTCTTGAGTGAGGAGATTCGTAGAAAATCTATGGTTGGCACTCAGAGTGGAGATGCATATAATGTTCGTGATTCTTACCAAGGAAAGAATCAACAACGTGGCAGGAGCAAGAACAAGGAAAAGAATGGTCATCGGAATAAGAGCAGAAGTAAATCAAGGAAGAGGGATATTGAATGCCATTATTGTCATAAGAAAGGACACATGAAGAAAGACTGTTATGCATTAAAGAATGCTAAAGGTAAAGGACAGAATGTTGATGGGCATGTTAAACAGTTACCTGCACCATCTACTTCGACTGTGAAGATTGAAGAAATTAATGCTATTTCTGATGATGCTGATGTGTTGACACTTGATAGCACTGTGCCATCTGAGGCACTTATGGCTGATACTCTTTCCCACACCTGGCTGCTAGATTCTGGTGCTTCTTTCCATGTGACACCACATAGAGAATGGTTCTCTAATTATGCAGCAAAGTCTCTTGGTACCGTGAGACTTGGTGACTCTTACCAGTGTGATGTTGTGGGGATTGGAGATGTGGTTGTGCAGTTCATTGACGGTTCAAAATTTACTATGCATAATGTACGCCATGTACCTCAGTTATCACGCAGTTTGATGTCAGTTGGTCAACTTGATGACCTTGGTTACAAGGTGGTCTTCTATGCTCAGTCCTTTCGTATATCAAAGGGCAATATGGTTATTGCAAAAGGAAGGAAAGTTGGCTCACTTTACCCTTTATTTGTATCACAGAAAGAACACTTGTTAGTTGTTACTGAACAGCCTATGGCTTGTATTTGGCATGGTCGTTTGGGCCATATATCTCGTAGTGGAATGGAAAATCTTTCTCGTTCTGGCTACTTACCTGTGTTATCTTTCTCTGATTTTTCATTTTGTGAGCATTGTCAATATGGAAAGCAAACCAGAAATGTGCATAAAACGCACATTGACTCTTCAATTCAGCCTTTAGATCTTGTTCATACAGATGTGTGTGGTCCTATGCCCACTAGGTCCTTAGGTGGTTCTCTTTACTTTGTTACTTTCATAGATGATGCTACTAGAAAAGTCTGGGTATATCCTATCAAATCGAAGGATGATGTATTCCCTACTTTCAGAAAATGGCTTGCTTCAGTTGAGACTGAAAAAGGAACTAAGCTTAAGGCTTTACGTTCAGATAATGGGGGTGAGTATACCTCACATGAATTCAGCCTTTTCTGTCAGTGTAGAGGGATTCGTAGAGAGTTTACAGCTCCTTATACCCCAGTACAGAATGGTGTAGCTGAGAGGATGAATAGAACTATTCAAGATAGAGTAGTCTCTATGTTGCATCATGCAAACCTCTCACAAGGTTTTTGGGCAGAAGCAGTATTGACTGCAGTTCATGTGATTAACCTTTCACCTAGTACTGCCAAAGGTCTGAAAGTGGCACAAGAGTTATGGACAGGGAAACCACCATATTATGATCATCTTCGAGTTTTTGGGTGTGAAGCATATGTTCATATACCCAAGAATCTTAGACAGAAGTTGGACAATAAGTCAAAGAAATGCATTTTTCTTGGATATGGTCGAGAAGGACAATTTGGATATCGCTTATGGGATCCTGAAACACGGTCAGTGATCAGAAGTAGTGATGTCATTTTTAATGAGTCTAAGATGCATAAACAGCCGATTAAGGAGGTTGAAGTGAGAAGAGTGGTGTTTGAGGATACTAGTCCTCCGGTTAGCATGCATAAAAATGCTGCACATAGGGATGTTCAAGAGAATGTCCATTCAGATCAGTCTGCACATGTTCCTGTTCAGCAACCATTGAGACGTTCTGCACGTGTCTCATATCCACCTGATAGATATGTTCCAGGTTTAGATTTTGTTATGCTAACAGATGCCGGTGAGCCCTCTTGCTACAAAGAGGCTATGCAGACAGAGGATCATGTCAAGTGGGAGCGTGCCATGAAGAGTGAGTTGGATTCTATTCACAAGAATGGTACTTGGGACTTAGTACCTTTGCCAAAGGGAAGGAAAGCTTTACCATGTAAATGGGTATATAAGCTGAAATTCACATCAGATAGTGCTTCTCCAAAATATAAAGCACGACTTGTTGCAAAGGGTTTTAAGCAACAACATGGTGTTGATTTTGAGGAAATCTTCTCCCCAGTGGTCAAGATGACTACTTTGCGCATGTTGCTTGGATTCGTTGCAATGGAGGACTTAGAGCTAGTCCAAATGGATGTGAAAACAGCTTTCTTGCATGGAGATCTTACAGATGAGATCTATATGGAACAACCAGAGGGTTATGTAGTTCCTGGCAAGGAAAGTCTAGTTTGTAAGCTCAAGAAGAGCTTGTATGGACTTAAACAGTCTCCTAGACAATGGTACCAAAAGTTTGATGCTTTTATGAAGTCCCAAGGCTATTCTCGGAGCAATGAGGATCATTGTCTCTACACAAAGAGATGTTCTGATGGCAGCTTGATATGCTTGATACTTTACGTCGATGATATGTTGATTGCTGGGAAGTCCTCTTATGATTTGTCAATTCTCAAAAAGAAGTTGAGTCAGACATTTGATATGAAGGATTTGGGGGATGCCAAACATATTCTTGGCATGCGCATTACTCGTGATAGGAGTAAAAGATGCATATACTTGTCTCAAAGTGAGTACATATCCAAAGTACTTCATCGATTCAATATGCAGGGTGGAAAGGCATTGAGTACACCTTTACCCACATATGTGAAATTGAGCAAGGATGACTGCCCCAAATCAGATGAGGAAAAGGAATTCATGACCAAAATTCCCTATCAGTCTGCTGTTGGTAGTCTCATGTATGCTATGGTAGCTACGAGACCAGACATTGCATTTGCAGTGGGAGTTGTGAGCAGATATATGTCTAATCCTGGCAAGAAACATTGGGAAGCGGTCAAAATGATTTTGAGATATCTGAGTGGCACTAAGGACAAGTGTCTATGCTTAGGTAGAGGGAAAGCATCCATTATTGGTTACACAGATTCTGACTATGCTGGTTGTGTAGACAATCGTAAGTCTACATCAGGGTACATTTTTCATTTTGCTGGAGGTGCTATCTCTTGGAGATCTCGTCTTCAAGAATGTACAGCTGTTTCCACCACAGAAGCAGAGTATGTTGCAGCAAGTGAGGCATGTAAGGAAGCATTGTGGCTTTCTCGTCTTGCTTGTGATATGGGTTTGCCTCAGCATGTACCTCACTTGCTCAGTGATAGTCAGAGTGCCATTGCTTTGGCTAAGAATCCGGTCTATCATGCAAAGACCAAGCACATTGAGGTGAGGTATCACTTCATTAGAGATTGCTTAGCCACTGAGAGCATTATTCTTGAGAAGGTTCACACTCGAGATAATGCTGCAGATGCTTTGACTAAAGCTCTACCACAGGATAGCTTTCGACACTGTTGTCACTTGATGGGGGTTACTTGATTCTTGATCTTACGCAGTCACTTGTATACTGTGTAACATGCCCATCAGGTGGGAGGTATAGTTTGTATACTTACACTCAGGTATTCTTTATCATTCTTTCTTTTTTCTCCCATAGTTACTCTGGCCATATTGGCCTTTAGTGGGAGATTGTTACCGTTAGTGTCCATGTGAAAGGCCAAATGGCCACCGGACACTTCTTTGTATATGTTCTTTAATAAAACATATAGTGGCCTGGTCAGTCACGGACTGTAAGTTCGACCGCATTTGTAAGACCTAAGAAGTCTGTCTTCGTGCTCCCTGTGTACTGCGTTTTTTCTGCGTATTCTACAACATCCCGTGCGGAGTACTGTGTGTGGCGACAGGAGCTCGTTTTTCTACTTTGAGCATATCGTTGCGGAGCTCTCGAGAAGGAGAGTCTAGTGTGATGCACGCCATCGAAATACTTCACTTGATCTGCAACACGCATAATGGACCTGTTCTGTCTAGACTGATCTTCCTGCAACAGAACAGAAACTAACTCCTCAAATGATAAGGCATTCAGATTGCCTTTCATCATCAACCGAAGAGTAGAAGCAAAACTCTGATATGAATCAGGAAGACCATTCAGAACGGTCTGCACAAGTGAGCTATCTGGTATAACCTCATGAGCAAAAATCAATTGTTCCTTCAAATCTTTGATCTTTGTTAGGAAACTGTCCATAGAATCACCTTCATTCATGTGCTCACTCTCCAATTGTTTTCAGAGGTAAGCAACACGAGCCTCATTCCTAGCTTGGTACAATGTGGTAAGTGTATCCCAAGCATCCCTAGCTGTTCTGCAAGAGCAAATGTGAGGAATAATGGCACGTTTGACAGACAAAGCTATCAATGCATGTGCCTAGGCATCCCTGCCATCCCAACGAATCTACTCTGCAGTAGGTGCAGCAAAAACAACAGCACGAACAAGAATCTGCACAATATCATCTTCGACACCATCTTCATCAGCTCCAGCACCTGTATTCGTAGTACCTGTTGTTACAGGTGTAACAGGTCGTCTTTCAACACCCTGCACAATGTTCCACAATCCTTTTGCAACCAATGCGACATATAATGGGTAGTTGGTACCATCCAACTTATCCTCAACAGCCAACATACGGAATACATCACTGCTTTCAGCCACTATCGGTGACTAAAATACCTTGATGCAGAAAATTGATTGTATCTCAAAAAGTTGAAGAAAACTGCCCAGACGAGTTCTGCTAGACCTGTAGCAGACTTCGAGACGCTTAAACTGGCGAACAAAAACTGGTATATACCTTTGGCACAAAAAGATGAAATAGCCTGCACAAGCGCTGCGATAGTGCGTTCGGAGGCCGAAACGAGCTCAGATCGTGATTTCAACACCACACAGCAAAGCTGTTTTGATCTCTGAAACACCCTGAGTATGCTCACCAAATTTCGTGTGAATCTGAGACTGCAAACGGAGTGTCGACGGCGCCCTAGATGAAGCGACGACCTGCTCTGATACCAATTTTTGGAGTTAGACGTCTGCGGAAGCACGCGAACAGCACAAGGAAGAAGAAGAAGCTTGGAGCACAACACACAAGACTGAATGTATTACTAGAGAATGTACAAAGATAAGTAGCCCATTAGGGCAATAGGCGTATATACAAGCCGGGGGAAAAAAACCTCCTAAAGAGGGAAAAAAGTGCCCAGGTGGTCCTAGAGTGTTCACACACATCACTACCTAAATATATCAACAGTCATGATGGCTCTATTACATTGAAACTGCCCTCTCATTGAATGCGTGCGCAGATAGGTTGAACATCTGGACTGCACTATTCATTTTCTAGAATCATATTATCCATTTTAATCTCTGAACATGCATGTTTATCATTAAAACGTAGTGCTACCACAAAAATGAAAATGACTACAAAAATTCAAAATCTCATTGAATTCGAAGACAACGTGATAGCAAAAAGGAAATAGATATTAATGGTTGTTTGTGAATGTAGGTGATCCTCAACACTGATACCTAGATATCTGTAAATGTCGAATTCTAGATTTGCACATAATATACGAAACAAATGCGCGAATTGCCTTCTGCCGTCCCGAACGGACTGGTGGCGCGGGTCACCCATCGCTTCGCCGAACACCTCAGCAGTCATACATATCCACGCAAGCAGAAAAGTGTTCTTATCATCAGGTTTAGGGTCGCCGAGGTTTCATGTGCCCCCCGTAAGAGCTGCTCAACTCCTCTCATGGTAGCAGACGTAACCCATGATAGTTTAGAAGAGTCAAATGGTGGGGAAGAGCAAGTGATAACACCATGGGAGGTGAGCACTAAAGACGGAGATGGAATCGACTATGACAAACTAATCCTTCAGTTTGGTTGCCAGAAGCTCGAAGAGAGTCTAGTCAAACACGTGGAATGATTGACGTGTAAACCAGCTCACCCATTCCTACGCAGAGTCTTCTTTGCTCATAAGTCAGTCTTCTATCTTCTCTTGAGTGTGTTAACAAATTATGCCTCCATTATCTTGTGCTTGTATTGTGACCATGATGACTCTATTACATTGAAATTGCCCTCTCATTGAATGCGTCTGCAGGTAGGTTGAACATCTGGACTGCACTATTCATTTTCTAGAATCATAGTATGCATTTTAATCTCTGAACATGCATGTTTATCATTAAAACGTAGTGCTACCACAAAAATGAAAATGACTACAAAAATTCAAAATCTCATTGAATTCGAAGACAACGTGATAGCGAGAAGGAAATAGATATAAATGGTTGTTTGCGAATGTAGGTGATCCTCAACACTGATACGTAGATATCTGTAAATGTTGAAACCTAGATTTGCAAATAATATACGAAACAGATACGCGAATTGTCTTCTACCGTTCGGAACGGATTGGCAGCGTGGGTCACCCATCGCTTCGTCGGACACCTGAGCAGTCATACATATCCACGCAAGCATAAAAGTGTTCTTATCATCGGGTTTAGGGTCACCGAGGCTTCATGTGCCCCCTGTAAGAGCTGCTCAACTCCTCTCATTGCAGCAGACGTAACCCGTGATAGTTTAGAAGAGTCAAATGATGGGGAAGAGCAAGTGATAACACCATGGGAGGTGAGCGCTAAAGACGGAGGTTGAATCGACTATGACAAACTCATCCTTTAGTTTGGCTACCAGAAGCTCGAAGAGAGTCTGGTCAAACCCATGGAACGATTGACGGGTAAACCAACTAACCCATTCCTACGCAGAGGAGTCTTCTTTGCTCATAGGTTAGTCTTCTATCTTCTCTTGAGTGTGTTAACAAATTATGCCTCCATTATCTCATGCTTGTATTGTGATCATGACGGCTCTATTACATTGAAACTGCCCTCTCATTGAATGCGTGCGTAGATAGGTTGAACATATGGACTGCACTATTCATTTTCTAGAATCATATTATTCATTTTAATATCTGAACATGCTTGTTTATCATTAAAACATAGTGCTACCACAAAAATGAAAATGACTACAAAAATTCAAAATCTCATTGAATTCGAAGACAACGTGATAGCGAAAAGGAAATAGATATTAATGGTTGTTTGCGAATGTAGGTGATCCTCAATGCTGATATGTAGATATCTGTAAATGTCGAATTCTAGATTTGCAAATAATATACGAAACAGATATGCGAATTGTCTTCTGCCGTCCCGAACGGACTCGCGGCGCGGGTCACCCATCGCTTCGTCGGACACCTCAGCAGTCATACATATCCACGCAAGCAGAAAAGTGTTCTTATCATCAGGCTTAAAGTCACCAAGGCTTCATGTGCCCCCCGTAAGAGCTGCTCAACTCCTCTCATGGCAGAAGACGTAACCCGCGATAGTTTAGAAGAGTCAAATGGTGGGGAAGAGCAAGTGATAACACCATGGGAGGTGAGCACTAAAGACGGAGGTTGAATCGACTATGACAAATTGATCCTTCAGTTTGGCTGCCAGAAGCTCGAAGAGAGTCTGGTCAAACGCATGGAACGATTGACGGGTAAACCAGCTCATCCATTCCTACGCAGAGGAGTCTTCTTTGCTCATAGGTGAGTCTTCTATCTTCTCTTGAGTGTGTTAACAAATTATGCCTCCATTATCTCATGCTTGTATTATGATCATGACGGCTCCATTACATTGAAACTGCCCTCTCATTGAATGCGTGCGCAAATAGGTTGAACATCTAGACTGCATTATTCATTTTCTAGAATCATATTATCCATTTTAATCTCTGAACATGCATGTTTATGATTAAAACGTAGTTTATCAACTTAGTATCCTAGATCACTAAAGAAGGTAAAGATCACTATTCGAACATTGCTCTGCAAAATTGAAAAACATTACTTGCATATATGAACCGTCTGTTTTTGTTGAAATCAAATAGTAGTTTCTTGAGAAAGTCGGAAATAAGATGTATTCTATAATCAATTCTTGAATATCATCGCAATGAAGGGTATGAAATCCTGAGGGCTTCGTAGAAAGCAGTCTATACACGGATGAAGCATTAGGATATGTTGTCAAATGATTTTTTCTTGGTCTTTCTATGACTTTGACATATGTACACATATGTCTTTCTTTCATCTGTCAATGCCAATCTTGGGAGCTCAAGGAGCTCCAACCTCTAAGCTACTTTTAAATCTTCTTCTTGTCTAGTTCCTTGTTCTACTCTTGTGTAGTCTAGCTTCTAGTCTACTTGCTACCATAGTACAAAAAAATCGTGATTTTTTCATAAAACAAAAACCTTTTAAATCTCAAAATGATTTAAACGATTTATTCACGATTTTCATTTAATTTTGGGGTTTTTTTTGGGGCTGTATTTTGAGATATTATGAAGCATTTTATCCATATTACATGCATTATATATAAAGTATATGATATATATGTAAATACTACAATGTTTTATGTGTGTATATGCAAAAAAAAAAAAAAAAAATCACAAAAAGTCCAAAAAAATTTAAAAATCGTGATTTTTATTTTTAATCCGAGAGATTAAAATGATTGAATCGTTTAAAATGCGATTTTTTAATTGCGATTTAAATCTTGTAATCTCATAGGTTGAGATTCGGTCTACTCTTCACTTGTGTCTTGTTCATCTTTGTTGATGGCAATTGTATAAATTTGAAATTACATTTCATACTCTTCGCCAAGAAGCAAGATAGATCCAATAATATTTCAAATACACATACATGCATGCACAAAAGAGAGCATGCACATAAGTTTGAATCAAAAGTTATAAAGGATCCAAATTACAAGAGTAGGAAATATACAAGGATAGACCAAATCTACAAACCAATTCACTACTTATCTACTTATATATATAATTATTTACAAATAGGACTTATCTCCGATGATTTCTCCCCTAAATTTTATTTGTTTGGGGCTTTTACGTAGGAATAGGTTGAACAATGATATTATATCTACTTTTCACAATCTTCTTTTCTTGACAATGATGGATCATCTTTTCATAAAACAATGTATTATAATTTAGAAAGTAGAATGTAGAATGAGAAATATACATGAATCATGATTCAAATTCCATACTCTTCTGTGTATTATAATTCATAATTTAATCTTGATACATATGTGAGGTCTATCCCTTCGAGTGTGGCTACAAATCTCATGTACATGTCTTTTAGGCTCCATTGCAAGCATGGTAAAGATCTCTCTCTCCTCTTGAGGGATTTAGAGATATCTTTGAGAAAGCTGATATCAATAGAATCTACATTAACTTATAGATTAGAGTTTAATTAATACATATCTAAATATTGATTAAATGGTATAGAATTTATTCACCTATAAAGGAGCAATATTATGTTCTTTAATCTCTAGCAACTTGAGACTGCAATAGCAGTACACTAACTTCTCAATTTGCATTGGGCTCAGTCTATTCCTCGTTTTTGTGTCAAATAGAGCCCATGTGTTCGAGTTCCTCTCTGCACGTCTTGTACTACAATCTTGCGAAAGTATTCACAAGACACTCTGACTCGGCTGGTTGCCATGACACTCGTGTGTCCACTAGTGTTTTTTGCTTCATGCTTGGTAGCTCATGCATATCTTGGTCGAGCAAGAAGCAACCTACTATGGCCACTTCCAATTGTGAGGCTGAGTATAGGGCAGCTTTTACAACAACTTTTGAGTGTGTATGGCTCATACGCCTTATGGCTGATTTGGGTGTTGTTCAATCTTCTACCACCACCATCTTAACTGATAGTCAGAGTGCATTGGTAGTTGGGAAGAACCATGTGTTCCATGCTTGCACTAAGCACATTGAGGTGCATTATAATTATTTGAGGAATAGGTTCTCTGCTTGAGAAATCAACTTGGCATATGTGCCCATGCAGGAGAACATTGCAGACCTTTTCACGAAGGCTCTACCTAGGGAGAAGTTTGAATCTTTCTGCAAAGCTTTGGGCTTAGTTCCTTTTGCGGACTGATTCCACATAGCTTGGCACTTCCTTATACATAAGTGATAGCTCCTTGTTCATCCCATCACTCCCAGGGGGGATTTGTTGATATATTTAGGTAGTGATGTGTGTGAACACACTAGGATCGTCGCGGCACTTTTTTCCCCTGGCTTGTATATATGCCTATATCCCTAATGGGTTAGTTATCTTTGTACATTTTAGTGGTAATACATTCAGTATTGTGTGTTGTCCTCCAAGCTTCTTCTTGTTCCTTATGTTGTTCGCATGCTACCGCAAACGTCTAGCTCCAACAAAAACTATGCAAAGAGCGAGAAGGCTCATTAGTGGGGGAGCTTGTTGGAGAATGCAACAATTCTAGAAGATTATTAACTTGTTTTGGTTAATCAAAGATTCCATTGTTCCCTCTCTTTGTTCTACCTTGTATGCACCTCTGTGTGTGTGTATGTATGTGCATGTTAGTGAACTTCTTACTCATGCACTTGTGTATTCACTTGCTCATGGTCGTCATACCACCCTCACGTCTATGTCGATTGATCATTATGAGGTGGATCTCCTCATGTTGTCACTCACTATTATTCTAGAGTGACACCAAATTTGGCACTATTGTCAAGGAGCGAGCTTCAAGGACAAGCGTGTGATGGTAAGATATAGAGATTTGACATTGGAATCATAGGTATATTTCTTGTTTTTAACCTTTTACCTCCTTCATCATTATATAATGTCTTCACTTATGTATATATATGCTTTTTTCCCATTATTCTAATTCATAGATGTTATATATTACACCAAATTTTCCAAATCACTTTTGAGCTATTTATTTAAATTTTGATTTTGCTTTTTGCTCCTTTTATACTTATCTTGACTCTCAACTTTAAGGCTTAAAAAATGTTTACCATATGTGAAAATGAGTTGAGTGATTTCCATAGGCATGAATCAAGGATAAATGTAAGTACATATATAATGATCCTCAAGATCAAAGTACTCTAGAGACATGGCCAAGATCATAGGTTTGCCATATGTACCAAAAAATTGCCCTCATGCCTAAGATGCTTGTTTTCATTCCTTTGCAATATCCCAAAATCCAATCATTGATTTCAATATGATTAGCTTTACTCCATCTAAAGCATTAACCATCATGCTTTCACAATGTTGTTGAGTTGAGATACATGAAAGATCAATTTTATTCCCTGAGATATTATCCCTAAGAAAATGATAGTGTATCTCAACATGTTTGGTTCTTGCATAGTAAATGAAATTTCAAGAACTCGTATTATCACCAAGTATATGGCAAGTTCAAATCTTGATTCCTAAATCAGCATGTAGTGCCTTAATCCACATAACTTCTTGAGTAGCATTAGCCAATCCTTTCTATTTAGCTTCTCTAGATGTGAGAGAAACAATATGTTGCTCCTTTGATGAGTTTAGAGCTTGCAAAGGAGAGTTCTTCTCCTATCATCTCTTGATCTCTTGAGATGAGTTTAGAGCTTGCAAAGGAGAGTTCTTCTCCTATCATCTCTTGATCCTACCCAATCTCCATAAAAAAAGATCTCTATATCTATAGTAGAATTGTAAAAGTAGAATACAACTTCATTGATTGTCTCCTTGATAATGGAATATCCTTTTAGGTGCCTCCATGTGTGGCCTCCTAGATGAGTGTATAAATTGACTCAAGCACCCATACTATAGCTAATATCTAATCTTGTGAGAGTAGCATAATGGAGACTTCTAGCTAGCCTTCGATATCCTATCATGTCTTCAGTAAGCTCCCCCTCATGAGTACTCAATTTGGCATTCACTTTCATAGGTGTACTTGCAATCTTTGCCTCTTCATATTGAACTTTGTGAGCATTTCTTTGATGTCCTTTCTTTGAGTAAGTTACATACCATGTGTCATATATATATATATATATCCTCCAATCCACTAAAGTATGTTAGTTTAAATAAATAACTTGTCTTGCTCTTCCATCATTTGGGGTTTTATTCTTCTTATGCATTCACCATCATTACCTATTATCATGATGTCATCTACATATACACATAAAGATATAAAACTTATTGTTTGTTATACTTTGGAGTTTTCCTCTCCAATCACCATAGCATAAATAACAACCAACCTTAATTGTGTATCGAGTAAGTGTACTAAGACCCTAACCCCTTATTTGTCGATGGAGTCTAAGATTTATCACTCAAAGACAAGAATATTCACAAATCCACTCCATCCCATTAAAAGCCGTGAAGATTTCTATGTTTTCGAAAGTAGTTATTCTTTTGAGTGGAACTATGGCTAGACATAAGCACGCTTAGTGAATTGAGTGCCTAAACTACTCTATTTTGGATAAGGAAGACATATACGAAGTTAGATTCAAGTTTCTACAACTATATCCCCTTGAGGAGAGAATCGTACTTTTGGCAAAGTCACATAGTTTTAAGAAGATAGTTCATACTTTGATTCTTTAAGCTTTGAGGATGAAGATATAATCATGAAGGTATTACACACAAGTACAACTATTGATGAGAGAATTAGACCCCTGAAAAATACTCACAACATTCAATTGAAAATACCATGCAATCTTGATGATGAGATTAGACTTAGGTAAAGAGCGCTCTAGTTCTTGTTGATCATCCAAAAATGAATCTCCAACAAAAATGAATTCATTTTTCTTATATACTAGTTTAAGTGCCCATGCTTACACTTTAAATAGGTCCATCTAAGTTTTTAATCTAAAACTCCCTTGTAGAGAGCTCTAAAAGGTTCTACAAAAAAATAAATGTTACATGTCATCATGAGGAAGAATCTTCCTTATTTTTCAAAAAATTGTTATATTTATCCTAACAAAAATTCAATGTTCTATTTTTGCTTTTACAAAAGCCTTCTGTTGGTAGGTCGTTTGTCATTTCCAACCGTCTTCGTCTTCTTGAGTTTTGTGATCCCTGATGAAACTGATATGAGGATGTCTTTATTGTCTTTTCTACCTTTGCTACAATTGTGCTATGAGATCATGAATCTTTTCTGTGTCACATTTAAGTTATTGACCATCTCAAAAAGAGCTTTTCTACATTGTACAATTGTTGCTAATTTGTCAGTAACATCCTTCTTAATATACTGGGCATATGCTACTTCATAGACATTCATTATGACCTTCATTACTAAAGATATTCTCCCAAAAATCTTAGAATCTCTTTCAAAAAGTCTATAGCCAAAAGTATCTTCAAACATTTTTACATTGCAGCTACCCATGAATCTATTATGCTATAATAGGCCAAACAAATCCTATGTAGAGTGTCATTGAGTTTCAAAAATAATGCATCTACTAGGGAGTTAAATTTTCCATCAAATTTAGTGTCGGAATGTCGATATTTGTAAAGGTTTCTATAGATGATATTATAAGCTTGAGTATTCCCACTATTAATGTACATGTAGGGTCACTGAACTATTACATCATTGTTCTACAGATCGTAAGTATATAGTCTTTGGATGGGCAAGTTCCTTTCTTGATTTTAGGTGCTCATGGCACACTAGTCTCTTTACTGATGGTGAAAATGCCTCCCACAAGCGTCCTACTTCTCCAAGCTTCAAGGCATGAGGTTCTTAGTATCAAACCTTTCATATATTCCTCTAGTAGTATTCTTGCAACCTTTTAACTTGTTTGAGACGTCAAAACATGTAGGATGCTTTGATACCACTGATGGGACAAAATGAGAGGAGAGCATGGTGTGTTGATGCGGAAGTGTATGTGAGCACACAACCTCTACAACCATGAAGTCAATTGAAGCTCAAAGAGAGCACACAACACTCATGTGGGAGTTCAAAGGGAGCTATTTCTACTCGCAAAAGTGAGGGTGGTTTCACACAAGGGCGGTGGAACAAACATTAAAAATCTTCAAGTTCCACCAGGAAACAAAAAAAAGAGGACAGTTCCACCGCTCACTTATTCACATATAGGAGCAGAACAGTAACATAGTCTTTGTTGTGCCGCCGCCTTGTGTGAAACATGGAGAGCGGCGGAACAAGATTGACTTGAGTTGTTCAAAACAGAAATATGAGCGTTCATCACCATGCAAACATCAGATATTCCATTTTATTTTATTCATATTGAAGAACAGGTGTTTTTATCATCTATGCGTTAGAATTATGATAGTGCATACATCTTACTTCTTCATAAATTGAACAAGAAATGGTATCGAAAGCATAAATTGAACAAGAAGTAGTATCGAAAGCAGGGTCTAAATTTAACATATATATATCTCTTCCGAAGAGTGCACAACCCTTGCTTGCATTATGAAGCCATTTTTCAGGCAATGAGAGCAGCCTCTATTTCTTCAAATTGAAAGTTTCTGTAACCTTTTTTTTTTTTAAATTATTATTTATTTTTTTAAATTATTTTATTATTTTTAAAAAACGAAGAACCTTGCAATGGATACATTATAGACACGCACGATGTAATGCAGCACCATTTGTCGACGACAGTATTCTTTTAGACTATCGTCTTCGGAAAATCTCGATTTGCTGGAGACTCCCGGCGCTCCGCCCCTGTGTGAAGAGGGGCTGGCAGGTGGCCCCTTGTGAATGGTTGAACAGGAGCTATTTCGAGGGGTGCCGCCTTGTGTCAATTCTGCCTGAGTGGATTCTTTTGGGGGTACAGTAGTGGGTACAGAGCTGCGCAACGTCTCTCATGGCAGCAGACGTAACGCGCGATAATTTAGAAGAGTCAAATGGCGGGGAAGAGCAAGTGATAACTCCATGGGAGGTGAGTGCTAAGGACGGAGGTCGAATCGACTATGACAAACTGATCCTTCAGTTTGGCTGCCAAAAGCTCGAAGAGAGTCTGGTCAAACGCGTGGAGCGATTGACGGGTAAACCAGCTCACCCATTCCTACGCAGAGGAGTCTTCTTTGCTCATAGGTCAGTCTTCTATCTTCTCTTTAGTGTGTTAACAAATCATGCCTCCATTATTTCGTGCTTGTATTGTGATCATGACGGCTCTATTACATTCAAACTGCCCTCTCATTGAATGCGTGCGCAGATAGGTTGAACATCTGGACTGGACTATTTGAAAGATGATTTGAATTATTTTGGTGACGTACATACTTGGAGTGTTTGTCCTATTCTCATTGCCCGTACGTATTATTTCAACATACTTCATTGAATTGATCCCGAGTCAAACATGTTTAATTTAAATTTCACGAAAGCTGTCCCCCTTTTTTTTTGGTCAGATTCAGGTCTGTTCTGTATTCGTTGTAAATAATACCTGTGCACATAAGTAATGCAACTATTCGAAGATTGCTCTGCAACCATACTTAGTATCCTAGATCACTAAAGAAGGTGACGCTTGAGTGTCCTTCTTTATATATGCATATGTTGGTCGAATTGAAAAACATTACTTGCGTTTATGAACTGTCCGTTTTTGTTGAAATCAGATAGTAGCTTCTCCAGAAAGTCGGAAATAAGATGTATTCTATAATCAATTCTTGTCTATCGTTGCAATGAAGGGTATTAAATCCTGAGGGCTTCGTAAAAAGCAGTTTATACACGGATGAAGCATTAGGAAATGTTGTCAAATGATTTTTTCTTGGTCTTTCTATGACTTTGGCATATGTTTTCTGTATGGTACAAATTCAAGGTATGTTTGACTAATGGATAGCAGTGTCATTATGATCACTTTAATCAAGGTGAGTACATCACAGAATCGATCAGATGCTCTCACTAAGTGCCAATCTAAAGCAAAACATTAGTTATGTATATAGATGGTGGGAGCTACATATCTTAAAGGAGCCTCCTCCTTGGTCCTTTAAGTTGTTGGGGGTAAATGCCCCAAGGACTCTCCTTTTGTACATTCATACCCTTTGAGATGATAGCTCTCATTAGGAGCTATCGATATATTTTTCTTGTCTCTATTAGCCCACGTATGAGGCCATTATAGACATTTATATCATTTTTATTCTTTTGGTCATTGGCATGTGTGATCTAAACTTTAGTCCTCTCATCTCATAACTTCAAGACTTTCAAAAACTTATGAGCTACTCTCCTCCCTTCATTAGTTTTTGTGCTATACATTCTCTCTCTAGAATTCTCCTCTCCTCTAGTGTTTATCATCCATTCCCTTGGGGTTCAGAGTACATGAGCATAGCTTCTTGAAGCTCTTTCATGACCCATGGTGATGACTCACAATAAAGGATGAGGTCTATGGTAAGTATGACATTGGATGACATAGCTTTCTTAAACTCTACTATGTAGGTAACTCCTTGCATCAGGGCTTAATTGGATAAAGAAAATAAAAAGATCAGAAATGAGAATTTGGATCCAAGTCCAATTGCATGTACGCACCTTAAGCACCTTATCCATATGCTATGTACTCAATTGAATGTCACTTTGAGGGTAGAAGAACCTTAGCTTCCCTCAACCTATATAAGGAGGGGATTACCATAGAGATCCTTCATTTGTCAATGCTAATCTTGGAAGCTCATGGAGCTCCAACCTCTAAGCTACTTTTAAATCTTATTATTGTCTAGTTCCTTGTTCTACTCTTGTGTAGTTTAGCTTGTAGTCTACTTGCTATCATAGTACAAAAAAATCACAAATTTTTCATAAAATAAAAACCTTTTAAATCTCAAAACAATTTAAACGATTTATATTCTTTTTTGTTTTTTTTTGGGCTCTATTTTGAGATATCATCAAGCATTTTATCCATATTACATGCATTATATATAAAATATATGATATATATGTAAATACTAGAATGTTTTATGTGTATTTACAAAAATTTCAAAAAAAAATAAATCACAAAAAAAAATTTCCAAAAAAATTAAAAAATTGTGATTTTTATTTTTAATCCTTGCGATTAAAATGATTAAATCGTTTAAAATGTGATTTGTAATCGCAATTTAAATCTCTCTTTTTGAACTATGCTTGCTATGTCATCTTGTAATCTCAGAGGTTGAGATTTGGTCTACTCTTCACTTGTGTCTTGTTCATTTTTGTTGATGGCAATTGTATAAATTTGATATTACATTTCATACTCTTAGCCAGAACCAAGATAAATACAAGAATATTTCAAATAACACATACATGCATGCACAAAGAGAGCATACCACAAGTTTGAATCAAAAGTTATAATAGATCCAAATTACAAGAGTAGGAAATATACAAGGCTACACCAAATCTACAAACCAATTCACTACTTATCTACTCACAAGAACCTTCAAGGATGGTGAGGAAGAGGCTAAGGCTGATGAGGATAGCTGCTGTCCAAATACTTCATGTAGAGCTGAAGTGAACCTTTCATATACACCTCCAAAAGCAAGGCAAAAGTAGACCTCCAAACTCATGTTAAAGTGTACTCCAAGTAGGTGATGATATTCACTTAATGTTGGCGATGAAATCCACAAAAATAAAGGTTGAATGTACCTTCAATCATACTCTCACAAGATGGCTGAGATAGAAGTCCACACCTTCCACATTACCTACTCGCTCGTAGGCTGAACCCCTCAAGGTTGTATTGAATTAATTGAGCACATAAGGGCATGTTTATATAGAGGAAAGATGGGAGAAAATGAATGGCAAAAGTAGCTTTTTAGGCTTTTAGTTTTTTTGGTAAATCATGGATGTGTGCTTCTGATTGGCATTTGGACTATTTTTGTGGCAGATCTTAATGATTTTATTATTGCATTTCACTTTAATTGGCATCACGGTTGACGAAAGCCTTTCATATTGTCTTCTGCTATTCGGTTGACCTTTGAACTTAAGGTGTTTATGAGTTTATTTTCCTAAATCTAACAACCAAAAAGCTAACCTAATTTTGGGTTACAAAATAATGTATAGAAATATTATTAAAAAATATATGTATAATTATTTACAAATAGGACTTATCTTCGATGATTTCTCCCCTAAATTTTATTTGTTTGGGGCTTTTAAGTAGGAATAGGTTGAAGAATCATATTATATCTCTGTTTGCTATCTTCTTTTTTCGAAATTTTTTTAATGAGGTATGAATCTCTTAATAAGTGAATCATTCAAAGTATTTAGAAGTTGAAGTCTTCTTTTATGTTTCTATTTCCAAGAACTCAACCAAAGTTGAACCATCTATATCGAAGATCATGGGATCTATAAAGATTAAGAAGTCTTTGAAAATTGAAACTTTAGGTAGACATATTTCCATTTGAATTCCATCAAGCTTTGATCTTTGAATATTCCCAAGATGTTGGAATCATTGTTATCTAGAGTCAAGGATGAATCTAACCTGGATTTTGATAAAGAGAAAACATTCGCTAAGGCATAGATGTTGTCATTAAGGAGCTCGTGGGAAAAGTATAGGTGCTCTATTTTATGGGATGGCTGGTCAAACATCAAGATAAGGAATGTTTACAACAATCTTGTCCCCCATGCAAGAGCACAATGTTCTTACGTGTCATATCTGCATATGCACCTCGCATAGTGGTTACTTGCCAATTTATATTTTCACATGTGCAAAAAGCTATTGAGGATGTGGGAAGTGACAATGTGGTGCAAGTTGTGATCAACAGAGTCTAACTTTGTGTCCATGGGGTGTATGATCAAGGATATGTATCCTAAACTCAAATGGACACATTGTGCATCACATAGATTAGATTCACTCATGGAAGACATAGGGAGGATTCCATGGGTAAGAGCCATCTTAGATAAAGCCAAATTGATAGTGAAGTTCGTTACTAGCCACCCAAAAGTTCTAAACATTTTCGGAAACATTTTCTCACATGTTTTTTGTTACATGTATGTCGTCATTGATAGAGTGTTGAGAGTAAGGAAGGCTCTTCTACACATGTAATTCAAAAGAATGGTATCAACTATGGGAAGTTAACACAATGAATTCTCTCACAAAGTTTTCATCACTCGTCATGGGAGAGGAAGACCTTTATGTGACGGGAGAGACATTGGTAGCATCTATCCAGCTTGTATACACCATGCTTTGCATTACAAATATAGAGGGTAGCACTCTCGACCTTGTATATGAGTACATCAATCATATACAAGATTGCATCTAGCAAGTCGATGGACTTTCAGAGTCAAAATAAAGTTGATTGCTATTTGCTACTTGGAGAGCTCAGAGGTACATAAGACTTGTCCGGATGGACCCTCCTAAGGATTGCTAATCTTACTTGTAGCTTTTATGTCTCTCATCCATGTAAGTGTGTTTGCCACATTGAATAGGATACCACATTCAACAAAGAGCTTGGTTATCTTCCGGGTTTCTTCATTCATTGATTGCTTTTGTATTATCTCACACTACCTTTCACAAATATATTACTCTATGGAATCTTGGTTCTAGGATCTATATTAATGTGTAATTTGAAATGTGCAAAACTGTGATTAGATTTTAGTAAATACATATTTAAATATGAGACTAGATGTTAAAGAATTTATTTATGTGTAAAGGGGCAATGTTGTGTTTTTTACTCTTGAGCAACGCGAGATTGCAACAACAATACACTATCTTCTCAAGTTGCGTTGGGCTAAATCTATTCCTCTTTTTTGTATGGAATAGAGGCCATATGTTCCAATTCTTCTCTGCAAGTCTTGTAAGTTGTATTACAATCTCGTGAAAGTATTCACAAGGGAAGCTTTCTCTACAATTTGCAAATAATAAAATTAATTAAGCTTGAGTCTTTGACAATGAGAATGGCTCCTGAGTCATGACTCATGACATTATAATTTATGAGATATTTCTCCCACCATGTGATAGGAGCAAGCTTATTCTCTTGTAGTCATACTCTTGGTTGTCCCAAATATTTTTTGATGCTACAAAATGTCACCCTCTCGTCCTCCAAATTAGATGCGAGAGCTACATCACCACCTATTCATCCTGTGATATGCGCAATCCATTTATCGTCAAGAATCTCCTTTGTGCATTGCTCCTAACTTCTCCAAAATTAATGAAGAATATGAGCAATTGCATGGATTGGTTTATGAAACCCATCTCATTGACTTTGGACAACATCACATAAACATTTCTTTTTATTAGAAAAGATTAATTTATATATGTAATCAATGATCAATAATCATACAACATATATGTAACATAAAAATTAAACAAGTAGCAATTTGTAATGAACTTATTTTGACTTTGAAAGTCCATCTACCTGCCTCATGCAATCTTCTTTTATATGATTGATGTACTCATATACAAGGCCGAGAGTACTACCCTCTATATCTATAATGCGAGGCACGTTGTATATAGATTGGATAGAAGCTACCAATATCTCTCCCTTTATCCAAAGGTCACCCTCTTCCATGACGAGTGATGAAAACTTTGTGAAGAGAGAATTCCTTGTATTAACTTCCAATATTTGATACCATTCTTCTAAAATACATGTGCTTAGAAGACCCTTCCTCACCCTCAAGACTCTATCAACGACTATGTACATGTGACAAAAATGCTTGAGGAGTGAACTTATCAAACGTTTAAAAATTTCGGGCGGCTAGTGACTAACTTCAAAGTTCACATTGAATTTGGATTTATCTAAGATGGCTCTTACCCATGGAATCCTCCCTATGTCTTCCATGAGTGAATCTAAGCTATGTGATGCACAAGGTGTCCATTTGATTTTGGGATATAGATCCTCAATCAAACATTCCGTAGACCCTTTGTCGTTCACAACGTGCACCACATTTTCACTCCCCACATCCTCAATATTTTTTTTGCACATATGAAAATATAAATTGGAGAGTGACCACTATGCGAGATGCATGTGGAGGTATGGCACACAAGAAAATTGTGCTTTTGGATGAGGAGACAAGGATGTTGTAGACATTTCTCTTCCTCATGTCTGACAACTCCATGTATATCTCTTCTCCTTCCTCTTGTAGGTGTGGTTCTAGGTTGCGTGAGGACAAGATAAATCATGCATCACATAATCCCATAAATCTTATGCTATCTAAAGATTTTTAAACATGAAACTCCAATATGGATAATTAAAGCTTCCCTCAAGCTTTCCATCACTAGATAAAACTAGATACTAGACTAGATGAACAAGATGTTTATTAGACATGATAGACATGTTGGAAGTGAGGTAGGCCAAATATAAACTCACAAGTATTCCCAAGAGCTTTTCAACACTTTAACCTTAAGCACAACATACCTTGAACCAAATAAGATAGATGAATGACTACAAGAAATAGATAATAGACAAGAGAATAGATCGAACAGCTGAATGCTATTCTTACAATGAATAGTTTATACAATGTGAGTAATACACAAAATCTGAACATAAGAATGAATGTAACAGGGTTCTAGGTATAAAAGTACGAGAGAGGAGTGCCCAAGGGTTATAAGAAGGTGTGAATGTGCTAGAATAAGAATAAAATAGGACGGTATGCAGATACAATCTATGTGCAGTAATAGATGGTAAAATCTGCAACCTTAACAGAGATTAGGGTTTCTTCTCTCAAATAAGCAACAACAAGACTTCTCTCCTTGAAGTGATAGGTTGTAAAAACTTGGTATAACAACAAGAATTGAAGAAAACTTTAATTTATGTAGACACTTGCAAGATTGAGCAAGAAATCGGCATACACTTCAATGTGTGTGTAAGAGAAGAGGGCAACAACAAATCACCAAGAAAATCAGCAAATCTTCACCTTCAAATAGCTATGAGCCAGCTCCAAGATCTAGATAATACTTGAGGATGCTCAAATGTGAGTGCTACTTGTTCTAGAAATGACCCAAGAGGGTCTTTATATAAGATTTGAAGGCCTCCACAAATTTCTTTATTAAACAAAGTTTTTGGCATCCCATTAATATGCTTTTTGTCAGTTTGTACAAAGTTAACCTACTTTTGAAGTAAAAAAGGAATTTGTGAAAATGTCTTGGAAAATGATATGATACCTCTAAGATATGGTGCTTTCCTTGATCTAAATAGAATGAGAACTATAAGAATATGTATTTCATTTTTGAAAAACTTTGCTTTGAAAATTAGGGTTAGGGTTTGATTCCCTAAATGATCTCTAATGGTCAGTAATATATATCATTAGATAGCTCTTAATGAGATCTACATGAGTATATAAAAACATTTTGACCATGTTGACCTAATTGATCATTTGTATCATTTTAAAAATTAGGGTTTGTTGGTTTTTAGGTGAAATTGACTCTGTTTACGGACAATCTAAATGCTCATAGAACAAAAAGATGAAGAGATAAGAGTTTATGTAATATGTGTAAAAGTACCTCAACAAAAAAACTCTATATGAGCACTAAGAGCAAATCGATCTTGAAACAAGCAAGCACAACAACAACCTTAGTCAAAGTAGAGTAACCTTGAACAAAGCAAGTAGGTAAAGATATGGAGGGGCATAAAGCGAGGAATTGAGAAGTGTAGAATTTGTTGGATAGAGTTGATCAAGTTTACCAAAGTTGACCAAGGTTCATTTGAGTTTGACTAGGGTTTGATTGGCGTGCTAAGGATTGAAAAGTGGTAGAAGGTAGTAAAGAGAAAGATAGAGCTAGTTGTTAAGTTTTTGATCTAAAAATACACTCAATGAATTATCAAAAGCTCAAAGTGTATGTAGGTTGAAGCTTGAGCTTTACAAGATGTTGCAGAAGGATAAACTTATCTACACAAAGATGTTAAGCTCGATCCAATGTCTTTGAAGTACTCCATAATTTTCATGTAGAAGACAATCTTCAAATACATCATGTAGATGGATGATCCAAACCACCAAGCTGCCGATAGGTAAGTCTTCTCCATAAGTAAGAGTGTGAGCACACTCTTCTCCAAGAAGAACTTCATGGCTGCTCTTCATGAGCTTCAATAGCTCCTCCATAGCTGTATCATGTGTGCATCATGGCTTCCCCATGTGTGCTATAGCACAACCACCTCAAACTCCACCAAGAATTGGCGTTGGATAATCTTCAAAGTGACCACAAGCCTCTCTTTTATAGGCTACAAGTTCCAGGCGTTAAAAAATAAAGCACTATTGCTTGAAAAGCTGATTTTTGTGAATAAAACTGAGATCGTGAGTTTTTTTAAAACTCCATCGCTTTTTTTTATAACATTTGCTTTATTTTAATGTTGTTTTTAGCTATTGCTAAAAACACCCTTTTGACTTGCTTTTTCCACATTTTGACGACCTGATAGATGAATTGTTGACATTTTTATGACCTTCAAGCTGAGAGCTATCAAATAAGGTAAAAACCCTAAATCATCAAAAAATTAGGGTTATGGTTTTCTCCCAATTGATTAACTTGCAAACAAGTTACATGATTCTCTTTACCTTTCTCTTCAAAACCCTCTAGTTGTTGAATGCATAGTTGTTTACTGACGCGTCAATAAACTTTTATTGACATTACTGACTTTTCTTTCTTGACATCCGTAGCTGACTTGTAGCTGATGTGCTGTTTGCAGGTATTATTATTTTTGGTTTATTGACCCAGGACTGAGTCCTTTTGTTGTCTTATTCTCTGCGCATATAGAGTCCAAACGGTGGACAGTGCTAAGTCTTGCCAGCATTCATGGTACACCTGCACACAGTGACCATCCGAGCTCATACAGACATGCACACGCTTGAGTCATACTTGAAGACCGAGCCCCAACTGCAGCAACCAAGTTGAGTTTTAGCCTGCTGCATGCCCACTGCCTAGTCAGTGGTGAAGTACTACTTCCATCAGCATTAGAACTAAGAGACATGTATACAGTACATATCATGTGTTGATAGAAATTACAACAAGGTCCTCCAGCATACTCTTTTTAGTAGTTGACAACTTGATATTTCTGATTGTACAATGGAATGTGGACATTCATGATGCATCTTCTCTATTAATGTAGTCTGTAGACTGTAGGCTGTACCAGTCTACAGTAGAGAACATTGCATCATTTGCCATATCATCCCAAGCATTCCAATTGCACAATGCAAATTGTCAACAATTGTAGATGTCGAATGTAGCATGTAGCATGTAGGCATCCATAGAGACTTACAGGTTCAAGTAATAGAGAGGATGCATGTCAACAGTCAACTACCAAAAAGAGCAGCATGTAAGCTAAGAGGGCCTTGTTGTATATTATAGTGGATTTTTTTTTTTTTTTTAAATTTTTTTGGAAAAAAAGGGTGGCGTCAGATAACATTTTACCTTACCAGTCAGACGTCAGATAACGTCAAAAACGTTTTACCTTACCAGTCAGACATCGGGTAAACGTCAGAAGTCAGAAACCCGTCAGAAACAACCATGGTTGAATGTAGACATCCTCGTGTAGATCACCATTAAGAAATGTTGTTTTAATATCTTATTGGTATACTTTCCAATCAAAGAGTGCAACTAAAGAAAATACAATTTCGACTATGGTCATTTTAGAAGTATGTGTAAAAATTTTATCATAGTCAATACATTTCTTTTGTGCATAACCTTTGACAACTAACCTTGCTTTATACCTATTAATAGTACCATTAGTTTTTCTTTTGATCTTGAATATCCACAAAGCTTTCTTTCCTTAGATAACTCACAAAGCTTCCACTAGAGACTGATTTGGTTCAAGGCCAAAGGGAGAAGAAGTCTCGAGGGACTTCTTATCCTTAGTATCTAATTAGTGGAGGCACAATCCTGAGTCCGTTTTGTCATGGGAGTGAGTTAGATTGTTGAGGGATTGGATTCTTGGTTTTGAACCAAGGAAATTGCTTAGGACAACAATTAGAAATAAGAGGGGGAGTGAGTGAGATTGTCGAGGGATTGGATTCTTGGTTTTGAACCAAGGAAATTGCTTAGAACAACAATTAGAAATAGGAGGGGGAGTGAGTGAGATTGTTGAGGGATTGGATTCTTGGTTTTGAACCAAGGAAATTGCTTAGGACAATAATCAGAAATAAGAGGGGAAATGTTATGCCCCCAAAACTTAAGGACATTTGGATGGATGCATGTAGTTAAGTGTCTGTCCAAGTGTGAATCGACTGGCTGGTGTGAGCTGGCCCAAAACTTGCTATTTGGAGGTGAGCCCGTATTGGTTCTACAGCTGGGAGGTGAGTATGATGTCCACCCTTCTATTGTTTGTGAATATGGTTTGTGCCTTGACTTGTTCAATAGGGAGGATCTTGGAGAATCTAATAGGCTTACCATAGAGATTCTTAGTCTTGTCAATGCTAGTCTTCGGAGCTCAAAGAGCTATGGCCTTGTGTCATAAAGTGATATGCAGGAGATGGTTGAACCCCACCCTAAGAGGGAGGATTAGAAAGTAGTCCTAAACCATGGCTTTTGGGGCATGTGGTTCGCCCATCGGACTCCAAACATGTAAGGTATGGTTGGAAAGCTCTCAGATTGAGCTTTCAAACCCCACCCTAAGAGGGAGGATTAGGAAGTAGTCCTAAACCATGGCTCTTGGGGCATGTGGTTAGCCCATCGGACTCCAAACATGTAAGGTATGGTTGGAAAGCTCTAAGATTGAGCTTTCGAAATCCACAAAAAGCTGGCAAGGAAGTGTGAAGCCCTTGGAACACCTTGGGGGAAAGTTCAAGAGCTCATCATTGAGGCGAGAAGGATAG
This sequence comes from Ceratopteris richardii, assembly GCA_020310875.1. Classification (NCBI taxonomy): domain Eukaryota; kingdom Viridiplantae; phylum Streptophyta; class Polypodiopsida; order Polypodiales; family Pteridaceae; genus Ceratopteris; species Ceratopteris richardii. The sequence goes on from CM035410.1 coordinate 117,264,898, forward strand.
AATTGCTGAACATTGAGGTCAATGATCTACCAAGGGGGGAATAATGTCATAAAGTGACATGCAAGAGATGGTTGAATCACATGCTAAGAGGGAGGATGAGGAAGTAATGCTAAGCCATGTCTTTTGGGGTATGTGGTTAGCCCATTAGACTCCTAAGAGGTGGGTCAAGAGTTCAAATCTCGTCTTGTATAAAACACCTTGCCTTTTAGGAGATCCTATCTAGTCTTGTCTTGTATCTTGTTCATCTTTGGCAAGGAAGATTCCATAATTTATATTGTTTCATACCTATGATCCTAGGTTGTGGGATCTCTTGCATCTTGTCTAATCTTGTTACCTTTACCCACGGTCTTTGGTTGTGGTCCTATGTATCTTGTCCAGCTTTGCAATCAATATCTATTAGTCCCAAGTTGGGGAGCTTCCAATGTTAGTTTGTTTTATTTCATTCCATTGTGTTGTTAATCTTATAATTAAAATCCATTAAGATAATCTTGCATCTAATTTAGTCTTAGTGAGCACAATGAGCAAGGTTGTTAGCACATTTTCACAACGTCCAAGGCAACTTGTTGCTAATGTGTTAGCAACATAGCAATGTTTTACCCTAGACATCGTGAAAATGTTGCGAACATTTCTTTTTTTTGCGGTTTTTTTTTTTCAAATTTTGTCACCCTAGGCTACTTATAAATAATATATAATGATTTATAAGCAAAACAATAAGGATGTTGAACTTAATGCACATGTGGCATGCCACATACACATGTCAAACACACACAAATGTGACATACACAATGTGAATGCACATATGTCATACACACATGTGAGATAGTACATACATATTACATATATGATATATTATATTACATAATTTATAATACACAAATATGTGACATGTCATGACTCATACACATAGTACATAGTACATACACACATGAGTCATGACACATGTGACAAACACGTCACATATGTGACATGTCATATACAATGCATATACAGATGTGACATGTCACATGAGACCATAGTTATTTTCGTACGCGTACGGGAAAAATTCCGTACGTAAGAAAACGCCCGAGTATGATTACCGTACGTTTGATACCGTACACCCACGTATGGAAGCCAAAAATTTTTTTGACGACTTCGTTGATTTGCCATGTTTTGGACATCAGTCGCGACCAGTTCTCTCTCGTTGCTTTTATCTGCAGAGTGCTCTTCAGAGCGCACACACTCGGGAGTTGGCCCTGAAGGCTGAGACTTGAGTCCTCAATCGGATCCTGGAGGCTATAGCCCTGAGCGTACACGGTACATGTATCTAGTACCTACGATCTACAATGCATTTTGGTGTTTGACCTCGGTGTTTGATCGTTGAAAGTTGAAACTTGTACATACAAACTTCAAAGTAAAATGACAATTGATCAATGATGTGCACAATGCACATTGCACATAGCTATTGGTAGCCATATACATGTGCAGTCAGCTGCCACCTATGAATCATGACATATGTGAAGTTTGAACAGTGACATGTGTGCATGATGCATCCACATACATGTGCAGCACATGTGACATGTCACATATCATATATGTGTGCAGGCTGCAGCCATATACATGTGTAGCCACATCATACATCATACATGTATGTGCAGCCATATGATACAAATTCAATGATGTATGATGTAAATTGTAATATGTATCATGTAATCATGTAAGTTAGCATTCTAATTCCTGATTTTTTGTCTCTTAGTAGGATATATTTATCCAAAAGCAATGGGTCGTACTAAAAGTCAAGGGTGGGAGCATGCTATCCAAGTGAAGGCTTTGGGCAAAGGGCAATTTACTTGTCAATGCAAGAATTGCTCACATAAATTTGATGGAGACCCTTCACGTATCCGAGCTCATATTTTGGGATCGCTGGGATATGGTGTATCGCCTTGTGGTAAAGTCCTCAATAATGTGAAGGAACAAATGAAGAAGTCAATTGGACATGTTCATGTAGGCACTTTTAATGTGCCAAATGTAGATGACATTGTGGATGATGTCGGCATCGATTATGCATCAAATGATACACAAAATGTGCATGGAAATGTGGAATTAACGGAAAGTGGACAAGCTAGCAAGAATGTTTATCCCTCTTCTTCCAAGAAAAGAAAGCTCGGCCAACAAGCAATATCCAAAGCTTGGAATGTGGAAGTTTGCAAAAAAGTCCAAATTGCTCTTCGGTGCTTCTTTTATGCTGAAGATATACCTTTTTGGAAAGTGAGAAGCCCTTATTTCAAGGAAATGGTTGCAGCTATTGGACATGCTAGTCTTGCTTTTATTGCCCCTTCTTTTTATGCATTGAGAAAACCTGAATTGAATGATGAGATCCAAGTCATAACAAATGATCTCAATGTCATAAAAGAGAAGTGGAGAAAATATGGATGCACAATTGTTTCTGATGGATGGACGGTTTGATACTAGGTGTAGACCTATTATCAACTTTCTTGCTTCCTCTATTCATGGCACCATATTTTTGAAATCTATTGATACATCAGGTCATAAAAAATCTGGTGAGTTTATTTTCAGACATTTGAAAGAGATCATTATTGAAGTTGGTCTTGAAAATGTAGTACAAGTTTGCATGGATAATGCATCCAATTGTGTAAGGGAAGGAGAAATGGTTGAAAATGAATGGCCACATATATTTTTTACAAGGTGTGCATGTCATTGCCTAGATCTTCTTTTTGAAGACATTGGCAAATTGGAGTGGGTGTCTAAAGTAATTGAAAGTGCATACAAGATTGTGAAATTTGTGACAAGAAAGGAGAAAGTTTTAGCACTTTTTAGATCCCTTAGTGCAAGGGACTTGATAAAACCTGCTCCTACATGTTTTGCATACTATTATATCATGCTAGAGAATCTTTTGGATGATAGATGCTTACAAGGTCTTAGGAAATTTCTTGTGGATGATAAATTTCTGAAATTAAAATGCTCAAGGTCAGCACTGAGGTGTATGATATTGTGTTTTCTAATGCATTTTGGCATGATGCAAAGCTTATTGTGAAGCTATGTGCATCGATTTTAAAGATTCTCCGTTTATGTGATGATAGAGAAGGTGCAACTTTGGGGCTTATATATGAGCTCACGGATCGTATGGTTGAGAAATTGCAAAGCATGGATGGTGTTGATGAATCAAATTTAAATGAAATCAAGACTTTATGCATTGGTAGATGGGACATGATGCATACACCATTGCATACAGTGGGATTTATGTTGCATGCCATATGGAAAGATAAGAATCAAGAAAGTGATGTTAAGGTGCATGAAGGATGTATAAAATTTTTGGAGAAGTATTGTCATGGAAATGTGCAATTGATGGGTGACTTGATGGAAGATTATGACAAGTACAAAAATGATTATGTTTCATTTGCTTCACCCTTTGTTCATGATCCTAGAAGAATGCAAGAAGGTGTTAAGTGGTGGGAGATGTTTGGGGGCTGCACACTTAAATTGAAGCCCCTTGCCATTAGAGTTTTATCTCAAGGATCATGTGCCTCTCCATGTGATAGGAATTGGAGTACTTATTCACTCATATACACAAAGAGGCGGAATAGATTGCTACCTTGTAATGCAAATAAACTTGTTTACATACATACTAATTTGAGGCTATTATCAAAGGTGAAAGAAAGGGGATTTGAAAGAATGGAGATTACATTGGACATGCTCAACAAGGAAAAAGATGAAGATCATCTTCTTGCTTTGCAAAATATAAGAGAACCTGAAACTGGTCCTATGGATGATGGACCTAATGAAACTACCAATTTTGATGCGCACTCATTGAGGGAAGATACACCTAGTAGCAATATTGGGTCATCATCTTCGCTTCATAATTATGATGCCTTTCTTAATGATGATAGTGTTATTGATGATGATGATGATGATGAGGAGCATGATGATGATGAAGATTCTTTTGAAGGCTGAAAACTGAATGTTAATGGCAGATAGATCATAGATTTTGTTTATCATGATTATCTAGAATCTGAATTCTGAAGTTTAAATTCTAATGTGACTTTTGAGTCTTGGCTGGTCTATGTTATGAACTTATGAGTCATGACTCAAGTCTCATACTATTGTTCAATCATCAATGTTCACATATGTGTGTAGTAATTGATTGGAAATCTGTTATATTTAAAAATTTATAGCTATTTTGTGTTATATATATAATTTTTAGATTTTTAATACGTTTTTCATCACACGAATGATATCGTGTATGGTTTTTTATTTGAAATTCCATAATTTTTTTCATACTTCCATACCCATATGCGTTGGAAGTATGGTTCACGTATGGAAAAACTATGCATGAGACACACAAATGTATTATGTGACATACACATATGAACATGATATATGATATGTCATGACTCATACACATGCACTATTACACACACATGTGACATGTGACATACACATACTACATAGTGACCAAGGCAGTCCAGTGAGTTCGGTGCGTTCAATTCGGTACGCGTAAGGTGCGAGGACCGAATGGTATCCGAAGGTAAGGTGCGTAAAGTGCACTGATACAAATACATATATATTCATAAGAATCTAAGATATCGTATATACGTTTATATTATGCATGTTAATAGAACCATATGGCAAGACAGATTCACAAACTAGTTCAAAATCCGGCAACTCATCATATGCGAATTTTTTGAATCTGTAACGACGAATTTAACGCACTTAAACGCACCGAACGTAAAAATCTATCGGTGCGGCGCACTGAATCTGCCTTGATAGTGACATACACAATGGAAAATGCTTAAAAAATAAAATTTAGTTGCCAAGTTCCAACTTACCTCTCCAATGTCAAATAAGGACATCTCTGAATAGACTCTCCGACAGAGTCCATGAACTCGTATACAAGTCCAAGCGTGCAACCCTCTCTATCTTCTATGCATGAGTGAATATGAGGGTCGTAAAGCCTGAAGTAATCCCTCCACATCCCTCCAGAAACTATGATCCAAACATGTCCGTTGTATAAGCTTTGCCTTTGAACTAGTATGTACATCCAAAGTTTTTCAATCAGGTGATACAACTGTCTGCATCAATGCTTGCCTTACTCTTGCTAATCTCTCCATGACTATGCACATGTATGCGAATCTCATCTTTGCAGGCTTCACCAAGTCAATATCACTAAAAGACCTAAATAAAGCAAACAACTTCACAAAGAGACCACTTTAAAGCAAGTGGTAAAAATGGTGTAAATCCTTGGTATCTTCCCCACATCCTCTATCATCCTATGAGCAAATCAATGCAATGGGCAGCACATGGGTTCCACATAATAGAGGGGAATTCTTCTTCCAAAAGCTTGCTCATAGCCACACAATTATTTCCATTATCTGTGATTACTTGGACTACTTTTTCTACACCAATGTCCATGATAGCTTGACGAATATGGTCATAAATGAACGGACCTGTTTACGTATAAAACAAATGAATCATTAATCAATTGATAATTTCTCTTGAAAGGTAGCACATTGCACATACACATTGCCACATTGCACATGCACATTGCATATGCACATGCACATGTGACATTGCATATGCACATTGCATATGCACATGCACATGTGACATGTATGATGTGACATGCCACATGCACAAGTGACAATGCACATGTGCCATGCATAATGCACATGCCACATGCATATGGCACATGACACATGCCACATGCACATGCCACATGCATATGGCACATGACACATGCCACATGCACATGCCACATGCCACATGCACATGCCACATGCCACATGCACAACATGGCATGCCACGTGCACATGCCACATGCCCATGCCACATGCACATGCCCATGCCACATGCACATGTAAATGCATGTGCCATGTGCATGCCCATTGCACAATCAATGGTAAACTGAAATCTCAGAAATTAGAAATTAGAAGAGACTATAAATAGTAAAGTGCAAAGTTCAAACTCACATGTGACCGTAGTACCTGCAAGTGATGCATCTATGGCTCGAAGGAACATGCTCCCTTTGCAATAATGCCCCAAATGTTGTACACATTCCTCTTTCTCATGTCCGTCCATCCGCCACACATGATTGTGCATCCATACTTTGGCCATGTCTCCTTCATGGGCTCAAGCTTTCTCTCTAATGCTTCCTTTGTTCTTTTGAGCTACCTGACCTCAAGTCATCATAGGTAGGCCCTTGCCACCGATACCCTAACAATGATACCTTTTTAATGGCATTTCTCCATGCCGGTGTTGTGCAACATTGACAACCCACATTGTATAAAAGCCTTCATGATGGCTTGTGTTGCTTCTTGTTTACGTTGTTTTTGCAAGCTAGCACGTATAGAGGCTCCTCCAAGAGAGCCATGTGGGTGCTCTTGATAATCATGCTCTACTCTTGTACTCTTTCTTGGTGGCTCATGCTCTATGTCAATGTCTATGGGAGCCTCATAAGCTTGAGATGCTTGAGTTTGGGGATCACATGAGCCATGTGAACCGCTTGCATGTGATCTAGCTTGAGATTGTGAAGGTGTATTTCTTTTACTTTGGTATTTTTGAGCTACCCATTCCAATAGCTCTTCCTTGATAGCTTCGGGCATTGGCTCTTTGCAAGGTGCAACCCATATGCCACTAAATTTTGCAAGGTGTGCCTTGATCCTATCGGCTCCACCGGCTCCACTATAGCCACAAAGCTTGCAAGTCCATCTCTCACTACTCCCCGAGACCATCTTGCCTTGGCTTGTGAGGCTTGTGACATATTGCCAGCAAGCTTGCTTTGCGTTGGGCATGGTGATAGGAGGGGATAAGAAGGGAATCAGATAGCTTGGAGGGGATAGCTTGAGCCTTGGAAGTTGGGGGGGTGTGTGTGTGTGTGTGTAAACTTCAACTCTAAGCTTTTTACCTCCTTTTCCAACTTTTAGTCCAAAAGTTCACTATCTGCTCTCGGCGTCTTTTCACAAAATGCCTCAAACGGCCTCATTTGAGGCAAGGAAATTTGAATTTTATTGCAACGCGTTGCGAACATCTCAACATTGCAATGTTGCATTGCGAACGCATTGCAACACATTGCAATACAATACTGTCTGACAGTTAGCAACTCCCCCGGTTGTTATTCTTAACAATGCTAACTACACGGAATGGGTTCTGGGCTTGTTTTTGTGACATGTGTATGGTTGCAATGTATTCTAATTGTCTGCTTCTCTTTTACTGGATGAAATTTTAAACTGTTTTGAGAATATTGTAATGATGCACCCAAGTAATTACTGCTTTATTTATTGATTTGGTGCATTGCCTTTAGACTACATTATATTAGGATTTTTTCCTCCAACAAATTCATGAATTCTGGTGGCTGTGTAGGGATCTCAGTATGTCAACTGGAATGTCTCTTTGATGCACCATATGCAGTATTTGCCAGTGTATGACGAGTAGCTCAATATTTTGATTGTCTGTTTTTTGTCAACTGGAATGCCTTTTTGATGCACAGATGTAGTATTTGCCAGTGTATGATGAGTAGCTCAATATAATGATTGTCTATTTCTTGTCATGCAGAGAATTTGATAAAATCCTGGATAACTATGAAAAGGGGCAGAAATTTTATCTCTATACTGGCAGAGGACCTTCTTCTGAGTCCTTGCATTTGGGTCATCTTGTGCCCTTTTTATTTACAAAGTAAGTGATTCAGTTGTTTGCAAAGATGCATTTGATGTATGTTTCAATTAGAACTTGCTTAATGAATGTGTCATGATCTATTGTATTTCTTATGCTGCATCACATATTTTGTCTTCATTCACTTAGTTTTATAGGCAGTTGGCAACCTACTGACATCAGAACATGAGTAATCATCTTATGAGGAGTAAAATCTAATTGCTTGCATCAGAAATGAGAGATTATTATTTCTTTAACAGATATTTGCAAGATGCTTTCAAAGTGCCACTGGTGATACAGCTTACTGATGATGAGAAGTGTATGTGGAAAAATATCACTGTGGAGGAAAGTAGAAGACTTGCACGGGAGAATGCAAAAGATATTATTGCATGTGGTTTTGATGTCTCTAGGACTTTTATTTTTTGCGATTTTGATTATGTTGGGGGGTAAGTATTTTGAATTG
>CM035410.1:117285501-117315501 GCA_020310875.1 Ceratopteris richardii
TCTTTGTACATTCTAGTGGTAATACATTCAGTATTGTGTGTTGTGCTCCAAGCTTCTTCTTCTTCCTTGTGCTGATCGTGTGCTTCCACAGGCGTCTAACTCCAACAATTGGTATCAGAGCGGGTCGCCGCTTCATCTAGGACGTCGTCGACACCTCCCCGGTTTCAGTCTCAGAATCGCACGAATTTTGGTAAGCATACTCAGGGTGTTTTCAAGATCAAAATGGCTTCGCTTTGTGGTGCCAAAATCACGATCTTAGCTCATTTTGGCCTCCGAATGCACTATCGCAGCGCTTGTGCAGGCTATTACGTCTTTTTGTACCAAAGGTATATATCGGTTTCGGTTCGCCAATATAAGCATCTCGAAGTCTTCCATGGTAGATTCGGTTCGCGAACCGATAAGGTAAGGTTCGTTTTTTAAGGTTCGAACCGAACCGAACGAACCTTACGTAAGGTTCTTTGCTGGAATTTTTTTTGGTGTATTTTTAGGTTCATTTTTTTGGGAACCAAACTTATCTTTCAAGGTATAATCTCTAGCTTCAAGCTCTTGGTTTAGTCCTTAATGGCTTGATCTTAGCTCTACATTCAGGTGTGAGCACTCAGCTCTTAGGCAAAGTAAAGATCAACATTGCATATTTCAGCCCATAAATTAGCTCAATGTTTCATATTCTAGCCCATATATCACCTCAACTTTGCGTATTCCAACCCATATATCACTTCGCATCACCTCAACCAAGGTAAGGTTTATATATACATATACACACACACACACATATATATATATATATATTTTTTTTTCAATGGACGAACCTTACGAACCTTACCCTCGAGGTAAGGTTCTTCCCTCGAACCGAATGCGTACCGAACCTTACGAACCTTACGAACCTTACCACCTTGAAGTCTTCTACAGATTTAGCAGAATTCGTCTGGGAAGTTCTGTTCAACTTTTTGAGATACAATCAATTTTTTGCATCAAGGTATTTTAGTCACCGGCCATGGCTGAAAGCAGTGATGTATTCTATATGTTGGCTCTTGAGGATAAGTTGGATGGTACCAACTACATATGATGCGACATGTATTGGTTGCAAAAGAATTGTGGAACATTGTGCAGGGTGTTGAAAAACGTCCTATCACACGTGCAATTCTTACAACTGCAAGTACTAAAGTTGATGCAGAAGGTGTCAAAGATGATGATATTCTGCAAATTCTTGTTCGTGCTGAGGTTTCTGCTGCACCTATTGCAGAGCAAACTCGTTTGGATGGTAGAGATGCCCTGGCACATGCATTGATAGCTTTGTCTGTCAAACGTGCCATCATTTCTCACATTTGCTCTTGCTGAACAACTAAGGATGCTTGGGATACACTTACCACATTGTACCAAGCTAGTAATGAGGCTCGTGTTGCTTATCTCCGAAAACAGTTGGAGAGTGAGCACATGAATGAAGGTGACTCTATGGATAGTTTTTTGACAAAGATCAAGGATTTGAAGGAACAATCGATTTTTGCTGATGAAGTCCTTCTTGACAGTACACTTGTGCAGACTGTTTTGAATGGTCTTCTTGACTCATATCAGAATTTTGATTCTACTCTTCGTTTGATGATGAAAGGGAATCCAAATGCCTTGCCATTTGAGGAGCTAGTCTCTGTTCTGTTTCAAGAAGATCAATCTAGGGAGAAGAGGTCCATTATGCGTGTTGTAGATCAAGCTTTCATGGCTGGTCAGAAGGGCAAAGGAAAATGGAGCTCTTCAACTAGTAAGCAAAAATTTGCTGATTCTGCACAATCGAAGAGGGAAGACAAAGATGAAAAGAAATCAGAAAAGCAGAAATTGTTTTGTAAATACTGTAAAGCAAATGATCATGTCATCAAGAGCTTTCCAAAATTGGCTCCTAAAGAGGCAAAGAAGAAAGAGGCCTGAATGGTTATTGCAGAGGCCTCTACACCAAAAACAGAGTCCGCTAATCTTGTGCAGGAAGAAGAATGGGCGTTTACTAATGTTTGCAGTTTTGACCCATCTTCTCATTGGAAGTGCATCTCTGTAGTAGACTAAGATGTTTGGTACTTTGATAGTGGGGCGACCAAACATATCACCTCGTAGTGGAGTTTCTTCACTTCACTCGAGTATGCCCCTAGAGGAATACTATCACATGCGTCAACAATTCCTCTTATCCTGTCACGGGAGTTGGTAAGATCATTTTGACTATTGTTGATGGTAGTTCTTTCACATTGTCAGATGCTTTATTTGTGCTAGGGATCAAGAAGAATTTGTTATTAGTTTCGGCTTTAGCCAAGATTGGCTTGGTTGTGAAATTTGTTGATAATAGGTGTACAATTCATGATCTGTCAAATGGCAACGTGATTATTGCTTCTGGCAATTTATGTCGTTGGCTGTATAAGCTCATATTCTATGAAAGATCTTCGAATGATTCATCATGTGCAGTACACGATTCTCAGGCTATGTGAGATGCAAAGCTTTGGGAAGCACGCTTTGGGCATCTGAATTTTGCTAGTTTGCTACGCCTGCAGAAATCTGAAATGATGTCCTCCTTGCCCAAACTTGAGGCACCTGATAAACATGTATGTGAACGCTGTATTTTGGGCAAAATGCAGCGTTCCTCATTTCCAAAAGATGGTTCAGTTCGGGCTACTCAGAAATTGCAGCTTGTTCATAGTGATGTCTGTGGTCCTATGGAGACACCCTCTTTTAGAAACTATCTTTACTTCGTGACTTTCATTGATGAGTTTTCCAGGCATGCATGGGTATATCCATTGAAAGCAAAGTCCTCAGTGTTCATGTGCTTCAAACAATTTTTGGTTTTGATTGAAAATTTGTCATCATGTAAGATGGGTACCCTTCGTTCTGATCGAGGGAGGGAATATATGTCTTCTGACTTTAATGCATTTCTGGCTGAACGTGGGATAAAAGAACAATGTCCAGTGCCGTATACACCTCAACAGAATAGAGTTGCTGAACAGAAGAACATGTCACTTATGGAGATGGCGAGGTGTATGGTCAAGAGTTAGGCTTTATCACATAGTTTATGGCTTGAGGGTGTTATGTGTGCAACATATGTACTTAACAGGTGTCCCACTAAAGCGTTGGAGTCTATCACTCCATATGAGGCTTTGCATGATCGCAAGCTATCTGTTGCTCATCTGCATGTTTTTGGTACACCTCAACAGAATAGAGTTGCTGAACAGAAGAACATGTCACTTATGGAGATGGCGAGGTGTATGGTCAAGAGTTAGGCTTTATCACATAGTTTATGGCTTGAGGGTGTTATGTGTGCAACATATGTACTTAACAGGTGTCCCACTAAAGCGTTGGAGTCTATCACTCCATATGAGGCTTGGCATGATCGCAAGCTATCTGTTGCTCATCTGCATGTTTTTGGTTGTTTGGCATATGCATTAGTGCTTGAACAACATCGTAGAAAATTCGATGATAAATCAGTAAAATGTATTTTTGTTGGGTACTGTTCTGAAAGTAAAGCCTATCGTCTGTATCATCCACAAATTAGACGCATTCTGGTTAGCCGTAATGTTGTTTTTGTGGAAGATGCTATTCCGCCATTGCTTTCATGTACTAAGGAGACATTTGTTAGCTCCAAAGACGTGTATGATACTTTGCTACCTCTTTTTACAGGTGGACAGTCTAGTGCTGGTCTTAATGAGGCAACTTCTCAGCCTTTGCAGGTTTCATGTAATATGCAGATCATCCCATTTCTAATGCAAATTTTAATGATGCACTTGTTGATGAGAGAGTTGATATTGAGGAGGCAAAAGCTATGCCAAAATGGGTAGTGCAGATTTTGCGTGGAAGCAAATTAGATGCACCTCTTTCATATCGTACTCAATCAGGCTCTCATAGTGCCTCTTTTGCATTAGATTGCTATGCTATGGCTGCATCTAGTCTCTGTGATGGGACAGAGCCTGTTTTGTTTGATGAAGCACAAAATTCTGAACATTGGATGGTTGCAATGCAATCTGAATATGATGCTATCATGAAAAATGGTACTTGGTCTTTATGTGACTTGCCTCCTGGCAAGAAGGCCATTGGCACTAAGTGGGTATACAAGCTTAAGCGTAAGCCTGATGGAACAGTTGACAGGTATAAGGTTGGGGCTTGTTGCAAAGGGTTATGTGCAAGAAAGAGGAATTGATTTTGATGAGACCTTTGCACCTACATGCCGTATGACTACTATTCGAAGCATCTGTGTACTTGCATCCCATCATGGTTGGAATGTACATAAGTTGTACATTAAAACAACATTTCTGAATGGTGACTTGCATGAAGAAGTGTATTTTTTTCAGCCCCGTGGCTTTGTGCAGAAAGGGCATGAAAACTAGGTATGCAGGTTAAAGAAGGCATTATATGGTTTAAAGCAAGCACCACGTGCTTGGTATGAGAAGATACATGCCTATCTGATTGCACATGGTTTTGAGAAGAGTCCAACTGAAAGCACCTTATATGTTAAGTGTGCTAATGATGTGTTTATGATCATTGTTGTCTATGTTGATGACATGCTGCTCACTGGTCCTATTGAGAATCATATTGCTGATTTTAAGGCTGATTTGCATGCCTCATTTGAGATGTGTGATTTGAGGCATTTGCATCATTAGTTGGGCATTCAATTTATGCACGTTGATGGTGGAATAGCTTTGTGTCAAACAAAATATATTGACACATTATTGGAGCGTTTTGGCCTTGAAGACTGTAAACCTATTGCCGCTCCTATGGAGACAGGTCTACGATTGAGTCTTCATGATGTTGGAGATGCATTTGATGCTGTACTCTATCACCAGGCTATTGGATGCCTGATATACTTATGCATTACTCGGCCAGATATTCAGTTTGTTGTCTCACAGATGAGCATGTCTAGATTTGCATGCTTTTTTAGACTCTGACGGGGCTGGTTGCTACGACACTCGTGTGTCCACTAGTGGTTTTTGCTTCATGCTTGGTAGCTCATGCCATAGTGTAAAAAATTCGCGAATTAATAGTCAAAATAAAATTCGAAAAATTCTCTAACGAATTAATTCGTTGAGAGCGAATTTTATACATTTTTGGTATGAATTTTTCAGATATAATTTATTTCATGAATCATATCCTTGGTATTCACTTTGTTACCGAGTTCATTTTTTCAACATGTACAATGATGATTGCCTAAAGCTTACTAATCATTAATGTCATGGGTTTGATATATATATATATATATATATATATATATATATATATATATATATATATATATATATATATATATATATATATACTTTACATGTAAAAAAATAAATTTCTCTCTAGATGGATAAAATTCTCGAATTTTATTTTGGGTTTGAACGAACTAAACGAATAATTCTTGAATTAATTCTCACGAATTAATTCTCTCGTTCGTACTATGGCTCATGCATATCTTGGTGGAGCAAGAAGCAACCTACTGTAGCCACTTCTAGTTGTGAGGCTGAGTATAGGGAAGCTTTCACAATGACTATTGAGTGTGTGTGGCTCATACGCCTTATGGCTGAATTTTATTTTGGGTTTGAACGAACTAAACAAATTAAATGAATAATTCCCGAATTAATTCTCACGAATTAATTCTCTCGTTCGTACTATGGCTCATGCATATCTTGGTGGAGAAAGAAGCAACCTATTGTAGCCACTTCTAGTTGTGAGGCTGAGTATAGGGAAGCTTTCACAATGACTATTGAGTGTGTGGCTCAGACGCCTTACGGCTGATTTGGGTGTTGGTCAGTCTTCTGCCACCACCATCTTCACTAACAGTCAGAGCACATTGGCAGTTGTGAGGAACCTTGTTCCATGCTTGCACTAACCACATTGAGGTGCATTATCATTATGTCAGGGAGAGGTTCTCTGCTGGGGAGATCAGCTTGGCATATGTGCCCACGGAGGAGAACATTGCGGACCTTTTCACGAAGGTTCCCCTTAGGGAGAAGTTTGAAGCTTTCCTCAAAGCTTTGGGCTTACTTCCTTTTGTGGAGTGATTTCCACATAGCTTGGCACTTCCTTATACATGAGTGTGAGCTCCTTGTTCACCGTATCACTCCCAGGGGGGATTTGTTGATATAGTTAGATAGTGATGTGTGTGAACACTCTAGGACTTCCGGGGTACTTTTTTCCCTCTTTAGGAGGTTTTTCCCCCCGGCTTGTACATATCCCTATTGCCCGAACGGGCTACTTATCTTTGTACATTCTAGTGGTAATACATTCAATATTGTATGTTGTGCTTCAAGCTTCTTCTTCTTCCTTGTGCTTTACCCGTGCTTCCGCAAACATCTAACTCCAACAACTAGTAGAGGCTTGTAGGTTGCATCTTAACTTGGAAGAGCCATGAAGTTTGCAGCCTACCAAAAAGGAACAAAATGTGTGTGCAGACACTTTGTAAAAGCTTCCCAAAAATGTACAAAACATATTTTTTATAAAACCTAAAGTTCCCAAACATAAACACGTACCATACCCGTACCAAATGTACGGAACGTACTGAACCATTCAGGGACGTTCGAGTCGCTTTTTTTTTCCGACCTTACTGTCTCCATAGAAGTGGAAATAGGCTTACAGTCTTCAAGACCAAAATGTTGCAATAATGTGTCTATATATTTCGTTTGACACAAAGCCATTCCACCATCGACTTGCATAAACTGAATGCCCAAATAGTGATGCAAATGCCCCAAATCAGACATCTCAAATGAGGCATGCAAATAAGCCTTAAAATCAGTAATATGTGTGTCATGAGGACCAATGAGAAGCATGTCATCAACATACACCACAATGATCAGAAGCACATCATTAGCAGGCTTTTAACATATAAGGTGCTTTCTGTTGGACTGCGTGCAATGAGATAGGCATGTATCTTTTCATACCAAGCATGTGGTGCTTGCTTTAAACCATATAATCCTTTCTTTAACCTACACACTTGGTTTTCATGCCCTTTCTGCCCAAAGCCACGGGGCTGAAAAACATACACTTCTTCATGAAAGTCACTATTCAGAAATGCTGTTTTAATGTCCAACTGATGTACATTCCAACCATGATGACCTGCAAGTACACAGATGCTACGAACAGTAGTCATTAAGCAAGTAGGAGCAAAGATTTCATCAAAATCAATGCCTCTTTCCTTCCCATAACCTTTTGCAACAAGCCTAGCCTTATACCTGTCAACTATTCCATCCGGTTTACGCTTCATCTTGTATATCCACTTAGTGTGAATGGCCTTCTTGCCAGGAGGCAAGTCACATAAAGACCAATTACCATTTTTCATGATAGCATCATATTCAGATTGCATTGCAGCCATCCAATGTTCAAAATTTTGTGCTTCATCAAACGAAATAGGTTCAGTCTCATCATAGAGACTAGAGGCGGCCATAGCATAGCAATTTGATGCAAAAGAGGCATTATGAGAGCTTGAACGAGTACGATATGATAGAGGTGCATCTAAGTTGCTGCCGGGCAAAGTCCGCACCAGCCATTTTGGCATAGTTTTTGCTTGCTCAATATCAGCTCTCTCATGAACAAGTGAATCACGTAATTCTGCAACAGAAATGGAATGATCTGCATCATCACATGAAACATGCAAAGGCTGAGAAGTTGCCTCATTAGGACCAGCACTAGACTGTCCACCTGTAAAAAGAGGAAGCAAAGTATCATGTCTTTGGAGCTAATAGATGTCTCCTTTGTACATGAAAGTAATGGCTGAATAGCATCCTCCACAAAAACAACATCACGGCTAACCAAAATGCGTTTAGTCTGTGGATGATACAGACGATAGCCTTTACTTTTAGAACTATACCAGAGATTCAAATTGCAAGAGGTTTAAAAGGTTTTTATTATGGAGTTGAAAATCGTGATTTAAATCCACTATGCATATTACTCATGAATTTAAATCTACTATGCATATTACTCATGATGTACCTTAGACTATATGTATACATGGGAAATTGGATTTGTTTGTAGTTCCCATAGTTATATCACTTGTCAACTCACCTTGAGTTTCCTTGATAAAGTGGAGACTATCATCTTATTTAATACTTATGCTAACAGGCAAAGTATTCATTTTGATGATAGTGAAGTCCTTCTAGCCTCTCATCAAAGACTTCCTATCAACCATTTTAAGGGTAAAATTCAAAAAATTTAGGTAAATACTTTCACATTATTTTTCTTTGAATTATAAAGTATTCATAAATCTAGACGACCTGTTTATTGTGTTTCTTAAAACACAAAGTCTTCCAATTCATTCCTTAGATGTTGTGAATTCTTCAATCATATGCTGGTTCATAACAATCCAACTAATGATTGATCATGATAAGTAACACATAACTCTCTAAAAGACTTTGTCTAGACCCTATCGTGGTACCAAAATGTTTGTAAAACTTAATTATGGCCAAATTACGTGTTATGTAAATTTCGGCTGCGCAGGCATGACCTCTGAGATTTAACAAAGTGTTCTTAGACACTAAGCAAAGATCCAAGAGTGCACTCACACACAAGCAATCATCATGAGTGCATACAAACACTCAATATAAAAATAATTCAAATCAATTGGCATATCAATGCATTATGCCTTAGTTGAAAAAGGAGACGAGACTTACGTGAATGTGCTCTGATCTCCCAAGTTTTTTCATTAAAATCTACTCTTTACCTGTAGTTTTAGAACATTTAAAGTGCTCTTTTTCTTCCCAACCAGCAGCCATCATCAGCACAGGAATGAAAGGGCGGCCATCTAGATCCTTTTTGGTGTACAAACAGTGATCTGCATGGCTTCTTTTGAACCTATGTTTGAGAATAAATGCATTAGCAGTACCATTTCCTAAGTGCTTGTTTCAGCCCATACACACTCCTTTTCAATTTGCATACTCTTTCCTAGGAATGACATGTTCTTCTGTCTGTTTCATGTATAGCTCTTTATCGAAATCGCCATGCAAGAATGCTGTTTTGACATTGGAATAAGTCAAGGGCAGCTTTGAGAGCAAACAACACATGTAATGTGGTCGTTTTTGCCAGAAGAGAGAATCAGCTTTTGGAAATCAATGCCATCATTTTGGGCACACCCCTTGGAAACCAGCTTGTACTTGGGTTTGCCATCAACAATTTTGATTCTATATATCCATTTGTTAGGAATGACTTTCCTACCTTTGGGCAGCTCAACCAAATCTGAAATCTCATTTGCATTCAAGGTGTTTCTTTCTTCCTGCATGGCTAACTGCCACTCTTTCTTGTGCTCACATAATTTTACCTCTTTGTATGTAGAAGTTTCACCTTCATCTGATAGCATAATATGGTGCATAGAGGGGTCATATCTATGAATAGGCCTCGTGACCGTGTAGATCTGTGCAGTCAATGATCAACATCCTTTGGCATTGGATCTTCATCAGGGGTATGACATCATGCTCATCAAGTATGGGCTGTTGTGCATCATTTCCAGCCCTGTTTTCAGTGTGGCTGCAGGCTTCCATCAGGAGCCGATATGTGCTGCCCATTAACTTCTGACTCGAAGATCACTGGCTCATCTTCATTTCCAGTCCTATGTGGTGCATCCTGAGGACACAAATCAGGCACAATATGTGGCAATGTGTACAAAGAAGGAAAAAGCAATGGTCATAACATTCTTGTTCGGTGTGTTCGTTGCGGATGCTATTTATTTATTTTTTGTTTTTATTTTTTTCTTTTTGGGTTTATGAGAGCTCTTCCACATATAAGGCAAGTGGATCCTGGATGAGTGGAAGAAAATCTGTTTACATGCACCATTGAGTATGATGTTCATAATAGGACATGTATTACTCCATTTCGGAAGGATATACTGCATAATTTATGGAGGAGTGGAAGGCAAAGAAAGATGGGGAATTTCATCCTTTATGGATGCTCATATTGACCATATTTAAGAGAGAATGAGCTATTCATGCTGTGGAACAGTTAGCAGGTATTTCCATAAGTAATCACTGGATTTGTTCATGGCAAGGATACACAGTGGAGTTGCTGCTTTTGCTCAAGCTAAGTGCATCTATGGACTTGGGGCTGTTTATAGGACTTAAGGAACCTTTTGTGTTTTGATTTTCCATTATTCATCTAAATGCCTTAGAGATGTTGTAACTGATATCGGTAAGAAAAATAGCACAGCATAATAGACCAATAGACAGAGTTGAGAAAATTGCAGACTGAGAGGAAACACAGACTGAGAGAGAGAGAGAGAGAGAGAGAGAGAGAGAGAGAGAGAGAGAGAGAGAGAGAGAGAGAGAGAGAGAGAGAGAGAGAGAGAGAGAGAGAGAGAGAGAGAGAGAGAGAGAGAGAGAGAGAGAGAGAGAGAGAGAGAGAGAGAGAGAGAGAGAGAGAGAGAGAGAGAGAGAGAGAGAGAGAGAGAGAGAGAGAGAGAGAGAAAGAAAGAAAGAAAGAAAGAAAGTGTTTTTACGTCTATTAGGAGGCCGAACTCGGCCTATGAGACAAATCGATGTACATGGGTGTATCTTCTGTCAATCAGAAAAGATAAAAGTGCTGAAAAGAAACTGGTTAAGCTGATATAGATCTCCGTAGTGTGCATGTGGGGATACCCATGAAAGTGGTGGGGGGTGTATGGAGTGCGATATCTATGATAGTCTATATGCAAAAGGGTAGTACAACAACCATGAGAATGCATCTAAAACGACTAACTAGCTCCATCCTGTGCTAGTGGGTGGGATGTAATATGTGATACATAGGTGGAGGTGGAGTCAGGGCCACCCTGATGGCTGCAACGGGATCGGCCATCATCTGGGATCGTCTCTCCTCCATGGCGCGATGGTCACAATCCTGGATCTCCGCAATCTGGTGTCGGTGAAGTCTCGGGGCCCGATATCCTATATCACGGGGTCGTCTCCTAGCTCGAGATATCTGAGCCTGCTGAAGAGTCACCCCGCTCGGTATGTGGGCTGAGGGGGGGAGGGCTGCAGCACGTCGTGGAATAAAGAAGTCAGTGAGCTGACTCTGTCTCCCTCCTGTATGGAGTGCTACAGTAGGCTGGAGTAGGGAATCTCTGTGACTCTGTATCTCTAGTAAGAATCGCCCGAGCTGTCGCTGGTCTCTAGAGTCCATGATCTCTCGGAGGGTGGGCTGCCCTGCAAACAGAGTCTCGTATCTGCCTCTGATGCCATCATATGCGCTACATCTGCATACAAAGTGCTCCTCATCCTCCATCTCTACTCTGCATACTCTGCATATCCGCTCCTCTCTGGGAATGTCTGCGGCTCTGCCCGTCTCAATCTCGAGTCGGTGTGATGAGACTCTCAGCTGGCCAATCGCTACCCTCAAGCTATGAGGCATGTGAGTATCCATGTAGCGTGGTCGCTGGATGAAACCGTCAGCTAGTATGTCTATGAACTGGTCTCGATAGTGCGATAGTCTCGATCCCATGTGTGGTGTGTGCCATGTCTGACTAATGTAGAGCTGCCAGAGATCCTGTCTGAGCACAACATTCCTCTCACGACGAGAGAGGTGGATGTGAGGTGAGTCTGGGTCATACTGAAAAGGCGGCAATCTGTCCATATCAAGTCCATGACTATCAAACCAGACTCTAACCTGAGTGTACCAAGCTCTCTCATATCCTAACTCTGATATCTGTATAGATGCCTCAAGAGCTCTGTGTGTGAGTCTATCTGTAGGGAGGTCCCTAATCCTTTGAATAAAGCAGATAGTCTGGAATAGTGCCTCTACTGCCATGGGTGGTGCAGCTAGCTCTGCCCTGATGATGTCATGTGGCACCGACTGTTTCCCACGAAATAATCGCGAGATCATACGTACCTGTGGCCTCTCGATCGCACTCCACTAGGTGACTGTGAGACCTGGGGCCCAAACCGTCGCAGCATACATCATAGCTGGTCTGACCAGTGTGTCAAATAGCCAGCCCTTCGTGCGGGGCTCCTGGAAGTGTGCTTGGTGACATCTCCGCTCTAACATGGCTAAAGCTGCATATCCGCGTGTGAGTCTATCGGTGGCTGCCTGTCTCATGCTGAAGGGGCCAGGCAAGGTCGTGAATGTGACTCCGAGATAGACATAGGAAGTGACCACCTCAATCTGTCCACCACCAGCTCTGAATCCTGCTCCATTCCTCACCATGGGGGAGGTGTGGAAGATCATGACCTTGGTCTTGCCAAGGTTTACTGTCAAGCCCCTCTGTGTACAAAACTCATCCAGGGCCTCAAGGTGGCGCTGTAATCCCTCGGGTGACTCTGAAATCAAGACAATGTCATCGGCATATAATAAAATGTGGACATGTGTACCTGCGAGGTCTGCACCCTCTCCTCCAGCTCGGAGAATGTAGTCCTCAATCTCGTCAATGTAGAGACCAAATAGAGTGGGAGAGAGTGGGCAGCCTTGCTTAACACCGATGGTGCTAGCAATGGCCTCAGACATACCTCCTGGACACCATACCCTCCCAGTCACCTGCTCATAGAGTGCATAGATGGCCCAAATCATCCCTGATGGTACTCCCAAGCTCTGGAGGCGTTGGAAGAGCCTCTCTCGCGGCACTGTATCAAAAGCTTTGCGGAAGTCCACAAAGCAGCAATATAGCCTCTTCTTCCGCACCCTTGCCCCATCAATGAGGCAGCGCAGAATGAAGATGTGATCAATAGTAGAGAAAGCTCGTCGAAAACCTGCTTGGCCTCGTGCTTGTAGCCCCTCAGTCTCTGCATATGAACTGAGCTCTGCCTCAAGTATGGCACCGTATAGTTTGGCCATGGTGTGGCCAATCATGATGGTCCTGTAGTTCCCTGGATCCAGGGTGTCGCCAGATTTGTGGATAGGCACAATGGTGTGCCTAGTCCACTCCTCTGGGAAGCCCTCTCCTATAGCCCGGTTGAAGACATGTGCAATCAACGGGGCTATAGTGTAGGCTTCATATATGAGATGCTCGCTCTGCAATCCTGTGTGGTCTGTCGAACGTCCATGTCGAAGTCGTCGTATGGCCCTCTCAACCATCTTTGCTGTGAAGAGAGAAGAACTAGTAGGGCGAGGCTCAAGTGGCTGGGGAATGGGAGGCTGCCTAGGTACCTCATATAACCTCTGAGCATAATCATGCCATGTGTGTGGGTCTCCAATAGGTGTGGTCGGGCGTGGCTCTCGTAGGCTGCGCCATGCTGCAGCACTGTCCATACTCATAAAGAGATGGTATAGCTCAAGCTCCTGTGCCTCCTCAAAGGCTCGCCTCTTTCGGCGTGTGAGAGTCTTCATCTGTCCCTTGGCCTCTCTCTCTGTGATCTCTCCCAATGCTCGCTGAGCTCGTAGTCGGCGGTAAAGATCTCTGCAATCCTCATCATACCAACGATGTTGTGGCATAGTCCCGGGAGGAGGTGTGTGACGAGAATGGATGGTGTGTGGGAAGGAGCTGATGGCTGATGTCTGAAGAACTGATGCTATCTGAGAGGTGAGTAGGGATAGTGGAGTGTCAGGATGAAGTGAGAGAGAGAGAGAGAGAGAGAGAGAGAGAGAGAGAGAGAGAGAGAGAGAGAGAGAGAGAGAGAGAGAGAGAGAGAGAGAGAGAGAGAGAGAGAGAGAGAGAGAGAGAGAGAGAGAGAGAGAGAGAGAGAGAGAAAGAAAGAAAGAAAGAAAGAAAGACTTTTTAACGTCTATTAGAGGCCAAAATCGGCCTATGAGACAAAACATATACATCAGTATGATCCAATCCATTGTGATCCAAAACGAAAATAAAGTGTGAGTACTGCAAACGGGTATAAAAGGAGGGATAGTAGCTGGTATCAAGGGTGTGGGGTGCTATGGGTATGCACTCTATATGCTCAATGGGTGAGATACAAATATGATATGCATAGGGAGGGGAGGCTCGATGGTATCACAACCCCCTAAATGCTTGGAGTGGGTGTAGGATATAATGCATCGGTGGGTAAGGCATCATGGCGATCCTCAAAATGCTCTGGGCGTCCAAATCGATAGGGGTGCGCTGCTGACGTCTCTGTATCTCCATGTCATGGCGTGCGTGAATCGCCTGAATCTCTCTCTGATGTGGACGAGCCCTCCGGACAAGGGGTCTCGGTCGTCGACGCCGTCGTCTAAGCTCCTCTGCTCTGTGTAATGTGACACCCCGCATCGAGCTGGGCCCTAGAGTGTATGTGGGTCTGAAAAAATCTGTAATATAAGTCTGAGGGGGGGGGGGGGGGGGTCAGGTGTATCTCCATCTCCTGCTGGAGGAGTGATGCGCGACGGTGCTGGAGCTCTACTAGGAAACGACCTAGAGGGCGCTGGTCCTCTGTCCCCAATAAAGCCCTGATCTCTCTAGGCCCCCTGAAGAGCTGTGGGTAGCGGTCTCTGATGTCCTCATATGCCTGGCATCTACATGTGTAGTGCTCCTCGTCCTCCACCTCCTCTCTACATATCCTGCATAATCGCTCATCCCTGGGGGGGAGAGAGAGAGAGAGAGAGAGAGAGAGAGAGAGAGAGAGAGAGAGAGAGAGAGAGAGAGAGAGAGAGAGAGAGAGAGAGAGAGAGAGAGAGAGAGAGAGAGAGAGAGAGAGAGAGAGAGAGAGAGAGAGAGAGAGAGAGAGAGAGAGAGAGAGAGAGAGAGAGAGAGAGAGAGAGAGAGAGAGAGAGAGAGAGAGAGAGAGAGAGAGAGAGCTCAAATTCTCAAATTGCCAGGAGGAATGCAACTACAATGGCCTGGAAGTTTATGTCCTACCTAACCTCATCGCTAGGCTCACAAAGATCATCTCTTACCATCAAGGGTCACACGGACCTAATCTAACTTGGAAGTTAGGGTTCCACAAATCTGGGGGCTCTTAAAATGGATTCTCCTCATAATGGGGGCCTTTACGACTTAGAGCGTCATTGATCATTTGTGATTACTTGAGGGTGGAGTATTGAGTGTATCTAACAATCTCTAGATAGATATAAAAGATGGTGGGGTGCGATAATGGTACTTTTTATTACTAATTTGAAAGAGAAGATTACTTTCAGCACTGTATGGAACAAAAGTTGGGCATGAAGCAGCCATTAGCCAAATCAGTGTGGATCAGTAGTGGCGCATGAACAAAACATTCACTGCTCAGAGACAAATTATCTTTCGGAGAGTTGCTCGTTGGAGTTTAGGAATGAAGTGTTTAGGGAAATTTGCAACCCTGCTTATACCTCATATCACTGCCCGGGAAGCAACATGTAGAATGAGTCCAGATCCCCTCGTTTTGAACTCTAGATACATAGAAGGTTGGTGGCATGAGGGTTGGACGCAAAGCATGTATTTGGTGATTGAAATGGGAGGTAACTCGAGCTTATCTTGATATTCATTGATTGGTAGAATGCTTTTACTCAAGTATCTACATCTGTTTGGAGAAAGCATATAATGAGATTCTCACACTGAAAGCTCCCGACTGCCATGATGATTGTACTAGGATTCGAATGGCTGTTTTAGTACTATATCCAACAAAGAATGGGGCATGAAGCAGCCCTCAGCCCAATGAGTGGTTGATTACTAGTGTATCAAAATGTTCACTGCTCAGAAACAAATTAACAGAGTTTCTCCTTGGAGTTTAAGAGAATGGAGTGTTTATGAAAATACACAACCCTGCTTTTACTTCATACCATTGCCCGAGAAGTAACAGTAGAATGTGTCCACATAGGACCTCTTTTGGAACTACAGATACATGGACGTTTGGTGGCATGAGCATCGCATACAAAGCACCCATTTGGTGATTGAAATGGAACTTAACTTGAGCTTATCTAAATAATTATTGATTGGTAGTATGCCCTTACTACAAGTAGCAATATCTTTGGATAAAGCATTCAGTGAGACTCACAAACTGAAAGTTGCAGACTGCTATGATGTGTGTACTGGAGTTCCAATGACCGTTCTGTTTATAATGTAAGAAACATGATCTTTTTCTGAAAATAAAAACCTTTTAAATTGTTATTAGTACTATTATGATTATTTTTTTTATTTTACCTACTTAGGGCAGCCTGAAAATGTGTGCATTTTCTTATTTTTGTGTGTTGATCATTTGATTTTGATACTATCTAGAGTTTGATGTCATGATTCGTATTTTGTTATATATGTCATTATATGATATGTATGCATGTGACATATATGCACTTTGTGTTATAAAAGTAAAAATCTCTTCAAAGCGATAAGAAGCTTAATTTTTATTTTGGGTCTGAATGATTCATATGATTTGAATGATTAATCTCGATCTAAATCTCATGATTTAAATCTCTCATTTAGACTATGGTTAGGTCAAGTTCTTAATCTATATTTTATTAGATGATGTGTGAAGTACAGCTTGTGTGGATGCTTATCTCTTCATTGGAATTACAGGCAGCTCCATCATTCCCAACTTCTTTCCCCCATCTTTTTGGAGACAGTAAGGATGTGCACTGTCTCATACCATGTGCAATTGATCAGGTTATCATGTTGCTGTCTTTATTTTCATGAATATTGGTTCATTCTGGAGTTTGTTTTGGCTCACCATTTGGATGCATGTTTGCAGGATCCTTATTTTAGGATGACTAGAGATGTTGCTCCTCGAATCGGTTTCCATAAGCCAGCTCTTATTGAGTCATTGTTTTTCCCTGCCTTACAGGTGTCATTCAGTCTTCCCCATTTTCTTTGGTTTTATATGTTAATAGCTCCGATTTTCTTCTTCCTTAAAATTCGTTTGAATAAGTCTCTGTTGTTCGTGAAATGTTTTGAATAACCAAGGCTTTCGTCTCTTCATCAAGGTATGGTTGGTGTTATGGGACTTTGATCTTATCAACATACAGTAATTGCTCATGATTCCATATGTAAGACTGGTCGAAAATGATAGAAAACCATAATGACATAATGCCCATTGTGCACAGACGAAGGCCTACTCAAATCATGTTTGGTATGTTCCTTTTTCTGTGACAATACGTATATGTGAGGTGGTAGATGGCTTATTTGAAGACTCCTGAGGTGGACAGGTCTAGAGGTCTCAATTGAGTCTGAAATGAGATCCAACTATATTTCAGATGCGTGACATGGGCTGATTTTGATACCATAGTTTCAAGAAAATAACTGAAAAATGGCATACAAAAAAGCATATATGTTGAACATCAGGTCATTCTGCATGTTATAGTAAAAAAGCAGCAAATGCATACATACATGTGTATGTCATTTATTTCTGCTCTTTTTACCCAAGATTGTTGGGGGTGTAGATGCAAACATGGACAAGTATAAAATTCGTTTCAGGGTCAGATGTCTGTAAAACCTGGTGTGAACTCTAGGCAAATGTTTCCTTTGGGCCTGGCTTGCAACTCTGCATGTACAGGATGTAGGTTCATGACAAAGATGTGTCCTTCAAATTCATTGTTTCAGCTTCCAAGTTCCTTGTTCTGTCTGTATATCAGGGTATTTATCTCTCTTTAAATCATTGTTTCAGCTTCCAAGCTCCTTGTTCTGTCTGTATATCAGGGTATTAGTCTCTACTATCTATGTGAAATCAGGCATATTTTCCTCTCTGTCAAACACAACTATTTTACTCTCAGTTATACTCAAGTGTTATGCGTTATGCTTATGCCTGTAATACCATGGAAACCCTTGTGTGCAAAGGACTAACTCTCAAATGCTCAAGTTAGTTATGGGCCCACAAGTTTAGTCATCCAAATCATATGGGATTTCATGGACTGGATGACATTCAGGCTGCAGTCATCATATGTCTATACATGGCTACATACTTCTAGTGATTCTAGCTTCATAGAATGCTGCTTTGAGTTTGCTAGTTTTTGTGACAATTCGGTTGTACTTCTAGAGGATAGGAAGAGTAATTGCCGTATGCATGTGTGAAGTCAATGGACTATGGCCAACACAGAGTTTGATGGTGGTAATGTATTCTAGCCCATTTTCTCTTTTGATTTTCTTGAAACTTGGGTCCTTGCCTGGTCAGTGTTATTTACCGAATGTTCGATATTAATTCGAATGTTATATTTAACCTTTTTATGTACATTCTTCGTGTCTTTGTCTGGCTGAATCATGCAGGGAGAAAGTGGGAAAATGTCAGCCAGTGATCCCAACTCTGCAATTTATGTAACCGACTCTCCTAAAGATATAAAAAACAAGGTGAACTCTGTGCTTCAGATATTTTTATGTGGGATAGGTTTAGTATTTTTATTAATTTAGATGCTTTCAAATTACCAATTTCGTGTAAGATGTGTAAAACATACTTTTTTATGGTTGCTCCTATAGATAAATAAATATGCTTTCTCTGGAGGAGGAGCCACTATTGAAGAACATAGGAAGCATGGTGCCAATCTTGAGGTATATTTATACATTAATTACTCAAAGCTGTTTTTGGCAGAAATATGTTTATATGGATACATTTTTTACTAATGCTGTCCATTGTAAGGTGGCATATTTGTTTTGTTTCATGCAACAGATACAGCAATATATGTTATATGGATATGTTTTCCCCGATTCTCAATAACTCTTTTTTTCTGATAATTTTAGGAGTTGATGGCATATTTTCAATTCATGTAACATTATACATATGCTTGCATGTATATATGTATGTATGTATGTATGTATGTATGTATGCAGGCATGCATGCATGCATGCATGTATGTATGTATGTATGTATGTATGTAATGTATGTAATGTATGTAATGTATGTATGTATGCATGCATGCATGTATGTATGTATGTATGTATGTATGTATGTATGTATGTATGTATGTATGTATGTATGTATGTATGTATGTATGTATGTAATGTATGTATGTATGTGTGTGTGTGTGTGTGTCTGTATGTATGTATGTATGCAGACTTCCTAACCACCTGATCAGAACCATTAGAGGCACTACTTGAACATTTTAGGTAAGATCTTCCAAGTGCCGGATTTCCTCATGAGGTGCCACTAAATTATCATGATTGAGACAGTTTTCAAGCGAATCACATGCAATATAGGTAGCATGACTCCTCGAGACAATCCAACTTGTTGGCTACACCTGGATGCTCGTAAGGTATCACCAAGTCATCCTATTCCTTTTCCAAGTGATTTGTGTGCAGTACTGGAATTGTGATTCCTCGAGCTAAATGCAGCTCATAAGAAATCTTAGTTACCTACCCTATGAGGATCACGATCCTTGAAAGATAACCTTCGGGACATGTTAGTTTTACATCGTCTCATAATCCTCAGTTATCCTAAGGCACACCCGCTTTCCCACCTAGGAGATCACAAGGCCAACAAAGTAGGATAACATGAAGAGAACATGGTGCTAGGCTGCCTTATGGGAAGGCTACAAAGTGCAGGGCTGTTCTTATGCTCACCCCTCTCCCTTTGTATGATTTTTGCATCCTTGTAGTTTGTAGAAGACCTGACACAAAATTCAAGTTCCTTCGGTGGGAATTGGTAAACAACTCATGAGGAACATTCAACACCAATTTGCCATATCCATGGGGGATGTGAAGTACCACCATGATATCTTGCAAGCGGAGAAGCGTACTCATCGAATTAGACCATAAACAAGATATACATCCTAGGAATATTTGCTTATCAATTACAAGCACAATGCCTCTAGGTAGACACCCAAGGAGCTACTGGGTCACATCTTGAACAACATTTGGTTCCACAATTTTGCATGCATAGGTGTCTCTACGGCACTGCCAGCCATAATAATGGTCCCTCAAAAAAGCACTTGATCATCTCACTCCGAGCATATTCTCCATGGTCTCTAATGTGTACTAGTCCATCCTTTGACCTCAGAGTGATCTCAAGCGGATATGTACTTATGGGTCTCCTCTGCAGAGGATCCCCTTGTAAAAGGTTGCTAGGACACTAACAATTCCTCTCTAGTAATGCATACTATGTGGACCATAGTGGTCTCATACGATGGCGTATGTTTAGTTCACGTACGACGACATATGGTTTTAGACGATCTAGAAAAAAAATTTGGCGTACGATGATGTTATGTACGTTGAAAAATAAACTAAGTATATAATTAGTGCTTAGTAGTGTATAGAATATCCATAATGCATAGATACATAATACAAACGAGGAGATCATAAGCCAAATTTTGATTTCTTATATTAATTAATAATAACTATGCATTAATTAAAAAAAAATAAAAATAAAAATAAAAAATATATATATTATATGTGTGTGTATGTATGTATGTATGCATGTATGTATGTGTTGAAATGAACAAGGACTACTCCTACTCTACTAGTAATCACACAATTAACAAACTATGGAGGAAGAAATAAAAGATATGAAAACATGATGAAATGAATTAAAGTAGAAATGGAAATGACTTACATGAGATGCTCTATGAGCATGGTGACTCCATGAGGAGTGGAAGCACACTCTTGGCAATGAGCTAGAGTGGAATGGCTTGTGTGGAGTGAAGGGAGGCCTTGCTTATATGGAGTTTGGGAGAATTTCCTTGCATGTGGGATAAGTGCACTTGCATGTGAATGATTCTAGCTTTGGACAAAAGGGTGGAGCATGGAACTCTCAACACCCCCCCTCCATGTGATGACCCTTTTGTTTTTAATATGGGAGACTAGTGACATATGGGATCACTTAGTCCATTTGGTTTTTAGGATCCAAGGACATATGGGATCCTTGGACATATTGGATCCAAGTTGGGGACATATGACATCCTTAGGATCTTGGGACATATGGGATTCCAAGACATATACTTGGACGTTTGGGATCCAAGTGGTTTTTAATGGGATCTAGGGACATATGGGATCCCTAGACATGTACAAGGGTTTACATCATGGGGTAGGTAGTGTTTTATGGATCAATGGCTCCACTTGGTCTTGATTAGTCGATGTAGAAGCCTTTTTCTTCTTCTTGGGATCCATTGTTGTGGTCTTTTGGTGCCTCCACTTGGTTCTTTTGTTGATCCATTTGCCTCCTTTTGTTGTAGTCTTCTTTGTGATCCATGGGTGTTGTTAAGGTAGCTATTTTGATGTTGTGGCCACCATATTCCTCTTGCGATGGAGATAGAGGGTATACATGGGTACTCAAATTTTGTATGGCATTGGGAAGGTCTTACCACATATATGTGAAAGTGTCTAATCCCATTACAAGAAGCCATATGTGTATACATAGAATGGCATATTTACAAGTTACAATCAAATGGAGCATAAAAAATGGGTGCGCCATTATCTGAATGGTGCACGGAATATTTCCCTGAGGCACATAAGATGAAAACATCATGTGAACATGTGGCACTGGATATATAAAAATTCTCATTATTATTATTTTTGAAATCAATGACAGGCGGGCTGTGTGGGACTCCCATCTGCGACCGCAACTCTCTGTTAGTGCTCTCTCAAGCGCGCCACAGCTCATCTCTTTTGTCTCTCTTTAGAGAGATCTCTGGCGAAATGGACGGTAAACAGAAGATCTGGACAAACGAGCGCGGGGTCTTCACGTGATCCAGAACTCCTCCTGCAGGCTGCCTGTGCAAGTGAACAGAGAACCAAAGCTTTCTAGAACTCTCGTTCTCGCGTCAAGTGGAGTCATCAGTTACGCCCAGCTGCGCCAGTTCAGAACATCAAAGTGATGATCTGCATCACTCTATCTAGGTGCATCTTGTGTAGATGGTGCCCTGGGACTCCTCCGGGTGCACACAAGTTGTAGCATCACCTATTTTCAACAGTCCTCTTCTACAGAGGTTGCGCCATTTTGATTGTCTCTGAGTGCGCACGTATGTTCAATATGACTCTGAAGCATTTTATAAAATTTAAGGCACGTCCCCAGCTTGTTCTCCTATGTGTGCAAGGCACAACTGTCAAAGAAACAGAATGCCGGTTTCTCTGTCCATTTCTTAAGTATAGACTCATGAAGCGTCTGCACAAGCAAAGCACTTTTGTTGCTTCATTCTTCTCAGCATGACTCAGATCGACTGTAGAGCAAGACTCTCTTCCCTTTCGTTCTCTTTTAGGTAGTGGAAATTAGCTTCACTGATTGTTTTCTCCATACTCATGGCTTTTGTGACCGTGCTTTCTGGTAATTGTCGCTCTCCGCCCTTCTCTGTTGCGCTCCATCTCTCTGTTTCCACGAGGTCCTGAACCACTCTCTCCAGAGATCCTTTGGCCCACTCCTGAGTACGAGTCTGCTCAAAGAGCGAGTTGACAACGTGATAGGACGGCGGTCCTCCATGCTGTATCTTTCTCCCCCTCTCCAGTCATGTGTGAGCGATAGGGGTCCTCGTTGGACATCTGGAGCCCGTGCATAGCCTCTACTGCCCCGCTCACCCCTTCCGTCGAGAACGTCATGCTTCTGGAACTTCAAATAGTCTTACAGGAACGTAGAACAAAAATGTGTTGTTATTCCATGTTGGAGTTGAACTATCCTAGCAGCGTTCGAACGGATTTCCTCATAGAAATCGTAGGCAGGCAAATCTTATCTGATGTCCTATCTTCAAGATTGTAGCAGATCTGAGCTTTAAGCCGATGCCAATCCCATACTTCACTACTTTCTACAGCTACTGAGAAACACTCTCGAATAGCTCCTCCATATGTGCAAAGATAAGCTCAATGACATGTGAGATACTTCCCATTCAATCTCCTTTTGAAGTGCTTAAAAGCACTTCTTATTGATGAAGAAAATGCTTAGAAACAAAACTAAAATCGCAAAGATGCATGAGTAACAAAGAAAACAATGCAGCTTAAAGATGATGATAATATAGATCATGCTTTATGATGGGAGGGTGGGAGGAGAAAAAAAATAGGACTAGTGCTTAAAAGCACTTTTATTATAAAGATGAGAAAGGGTGGGAGGGAGGGAAAGAAGAGAGATAATGAAAACATGAACAAAAAAAAATGAACCTATGCTCTGATACCATGTTGAAATGAACAAGGACTACTCCTACTCTACTAGTAATCACACAATTAACAAACTATGGAGGAAGAAATAAAAGATATGAAAACATGATGAAATGAATTAAAGTAGAAATGGAAATGACTTACATGAGATGCTCTATGAGCATGGTGACTCCATGAGGAGTGGAAGCACACTCTTGGCAATGAGCTAGAGTGGAATGGCTTGTGTGGAGTGAAGGGAGGCCTTGCTTATATGGAGTTTGGGAGAATTTCCTTGCATGTGGGATAAGTGCACTTGCATGTGAATGATTCTAGCTTTGGACAAAAGGGTGGAGCATGGAACTCTCAACAGTATGTACTATGTATGTATGTATATGTGTGTGTGTATACACACACACACACACACACACATATATATATATATATATATATATATATATATATATATATATATATATATATATATATATATATATATATATATATATATATATATATATATATATATATATATATATATATAATGCATAGACTATGTTATTACTAATGAGTAAGATTGTTTAAAGAAATACAAAAAACAAAATGCTGAATTTCTTTTGAAATAAATTATATCATATATCATATAAGATTCCATGCTTTATGCCATTTTTGAATTAACTCTAAGTTTCATGAATCATTTCCATCTAAACTCTCGAGAATGAGATGCTCTCTGGAATTCCTTTTGCATCCAAGCTTCACACTTGAAACATAAAGAAAATAAGCCATCAAAACGTGATCAACCCCATTCAGATGACTTGGACTAAACACATCGGATGACTCGTACAGAACAACTGGACGGGACTAGTAATTGCAGCCTCTCCTTGTGGAATTAGTAATGCGAACTGTCCCCATCAACGTGAGTTGGACATGGTTGGCTCAAATGATATCATGATCCTAGCATGATGAACTATATGACGATAGAGTCCTTAGTGGTGCTAGCTCTCTACTATTTAGATCCTTTACAAGAGGCAATACACATGCACATCCTTTATGCTTAGCCTGACTTATAGGAACACATGCATCTCTATGGACATTTTCGATAGAGGTTCCCAAGCATATGCATGCATCCTTTGCGTACACTGTATAGAAGGTCCCATCATGCAATCATGCATGATTAGTCACCTACTTGGGTCAAAATACAATACATACATGAATAAGGAAAATATTTCAATAAAAATCTCCTAAGAAGTACCTTCCTTGCCTTGTCTTTAAAGTAATCTAGTGGTATTGTAATATTTCCCTTTCATCTTTCTCTCGTAGTAACCAATTATGTGGGTACCTGAGTGTAGGACATTGGTCTACGGAGACCATTCCATGTGTGTGTGTGGGAGAAGGGCCAGCCATAGCCAAGGTCCCAAGCTCGGGGGATATCCTAAGGTATTCAATGGTAATGGGGATGAGTGTTGCATGATGGCCACATGGCGACACTAGACCATTCCACATCATCACTATTTTGGATGTAAGAGGATATATTGGATGGGAGAAGAGTGGCACACACATCATTCACAAGTCTTATAATTCAAGAGAGATTTTAGCTAGTCTTACATTTGGTATTCAGAGCACATTTGGAAGTTCTTGGGGATTTTCCGCGTGGAATTTTTTTTTTCGTAGCTGACTGAGTCATCATCTTGTTCGTGTGTCAGGCCGCGCCAACGAACTGTAGCAGAGAAGTTCAAAAAGAAGGAAGGAGTTCAGCCCCCTCAAAGGAGCACAAAGGCATTCAAGGGACCTCATGATAAGCCATACAATGCTGCCAATGTGTGCCTGAAAGCCAAACGGCCTGCCCGCGCACGTCGACAGCTGCCCGAATAGGAGAGAGAGGTTCATCCCATTCCTCTCTTGAGTTGAAAGCAATAAGCAGCTCACCTTCTATTTGAGGGCGCCAAACCTGAGTTCGCCATTGAATACGGGATATATAGCTCTTCTCATGCTCGTTTGCTATGAAGGAGACCTCACAAAGGCAACATCATAGGCATTCTCTTACTCCCATAGCTAAAGCCCTTCTATCGTAACTTAGAAAAACTACCTACCTTCACTTTTTTGGCCATATCTCGCTCATTTGATTCCAAATTGAGTGATTTTTCTTGCTATGGACTCCTTAATGAGAGACCTATCCATTGATCATTACAACCCACCATTTGAGCTTATCTTCAGACATGCACAGAGCTCTGCATTTCAACAATGAGGACCCTCATTCGAGCACTTTTTCGACGCGATAGTCATTCGGATACTCTTGATGACTCAAGAGTAGTGGCCATGTCGGTCACAAAGAAGGTTCCTACTGTGCCACACGTTGCGCTTTCTCCAGTGTCACAGGAAGGATACTAGTTCCCTACCATAGAGCTCATTGTCCTGAGAGGAATCGTGACAGAACAGCCTGTCAAGGTACTCTTTGACACTTGGTCTACTCACAATGTTATTAGTTCTCGACTAGTTGGGAGGCTACACTTAGAGACTGTGCAGTCAGAGTATGCCTACACAATAGGGTTAGCTGACGGGAGGAGAACTAAGACATGGGACCGAGGAGTGGTAGGTTTGCCCATTCAGATCAAGTCCTATGAGGACAGATTGGATTTTGAGATAGCTCGACCGGCACATTTCGATGTAGTCCTAAGTAAAAAGTGGCATGCTAGGAAACGATCAGTCATAGACTTTGCTTCACATGCGTATCAGTTTGAGCATGAGGGGAGGCGACTACTGATATGTGGAGTGCAAGATCTCCTAGAGACGCCATTGGGAACCGCTACCAACTTGCTCAAGATCGATTGAACATTGAGCATAGAATCGAAATAGTACCAAGAGTGAGTCCAACCGCTTGACCACCATTTCGAATGAGTTTGCAAGAGGAGAATGAAGTCCGCAAGGTCGTGGACTAGTACTTGTAGAAAGGGTTGATCAGACCAAGCTATTCACCCTTTGCAGCATTAGTTCTTCTTGTAAAGAAGAAAGATCGATCTTATAGGATGTGCGTCGACTACGGAGCACTCAATAAGATTACCATCAAACACAGATATCCCATGCCCAGGATAGATGATCTTTTAGATGCTGTAGGTAGAGCCGTTGTATATAGTAAAATAGATTTGAAAAGTGATACCATCAGATTAGGTTGAAAGATCAGGATGTATATAAACAGCTTTCAGGACCCAATTTGGGCATTATGAATATTTAGTTATGCCATTTGGTTTGACTAATGCACATGCTACTTTCATGATGTTAATGAATGATATTCTATGACCGTTCATTTAAAAGTGTGTTGTGGATTTTGTTGATGATTGTTAGTGTATAGTAGGTTTGTACATGAGCATGAAGGTCATTTGAGATTAGTATTAAATAAATTAAAAGAAAATAAGTTATTTGTAAATCCAGATAAGATTCAATTATTTCTTCGAGGGATAGAGTATTTAGGGCATGTGGTATCGGCCGATTGGGTCCAGATGGATCCCAAGAATGTCTCAATTATTATAGCTTTGCCTACTCCTCAAGATGAGGGGCAGTTAACGGTCATTTCTAGGACTTTCCGATTTCTATCGGAGATTTATCTCTTCTTATTCATCGATAGCAGTGCCTATGACGAACTTGCTTCAAGGTAAAGTATCATTTGCATGGAAGCAAGAGCAACAAGAAAGTTTTGATACTCTGAAGTAAGCTGTTTCAGAGGCTCCTATACTAAAAGTGGTAGATCTGCAAAAACCATTTGAGTTGGAGACAGATGCTAGTGGCATAGCCACAGTCTTGAGCCAAGATGGAAGGCCAATAGCTTTTGAAAGCAAAAAGTTGAGTAGTGCATAACGCAATTGGCCGGTGCATGAACAAGAGCTGTATGCAGTGGTGCATGCTCTTAAAGTCTGGAGACACTATCTTTATAGTGAAGACTTTAAGGTGTACACAGATCACCATATACTCAAGTATTTTTGTAGCGAGCAAGATCTTCGAGGAAGATAGGCTCGTTGGGCTGAGCTCATCCGGGTGTTTCACATGGAAATTCTGTATAGAAGAGGCAAAGAGAATATAGTAGCTGATGCATTATCACGAATAGTGTATCAAATGAGCTTTATAGCTCTAGGAAGCTCATTGCTTCAAGAAATAAAGGAAGCACAAGTGGAAGATCCACATTTGGTACATATCATTAGAGCCATCAGTGATGACTCTATTATAGGAGATGAGGCAGTTCTAGCTGTTTCTTCCTCTAGAAAAGCAAACAAGTCAAGTCTGTATTCCGATTTCTCAAAGGAGAATAGAATAGTTAAACAAAAAGGAAAGTTTTGCGTACCAGATTCATGGGATTTGAGAAGAAAAGTCATGCATGATAACCATGATGTTCCTTGTGCAGGGCATCCTGGTATTGACGAGATAATTCAGCTTGTTAGAAGAACATTTTGGTGGCTTGGATTAGCCAGAGATATCCACACATATGTTCAACAATGCTTTATGTGTCAAGTCAACAATGCAGAAAGGGTAAAGACACCGGGTCTTTTACATCCTTTACAGATTCCAGAGCATATCTGGGATAGTGTATCCATGGACTTCATAGTGGGGTTACCACGGATCCCAAGGAAGGGGGATACTATCCTAATTGTGGTAGATAGATTGAGCAAGATGGCTCATTTTATACCCACACAGGAGACGATAGAGGCTCCACATGTAGCGGAGTTGTTTATCCAGCATGTCTTCAGATTGCATGGGTTACCGACATCCATAGTTTCAGATAGGGATGTGAGATTCACAGGACACTTCTGGAAGTTTGTATTTGACAAATTGAAGGTGTCATTGAAAATGAGTAGCAGTGATAATCCACAAACAGATGGTCAGATCGAGAGGGTTAACCAGATTCTCGGGGACATGTTGAGGGCATATGTGTCTAAGAGGCAAAGAGGTTGGGATAGTTACTTGCCACTAGTAGAGTTTGCTTATAACAATAGACCTTATAAAATGATAGGAATGTCTCCTTTTGAGATGAACTATGTCATGAATCCCATTGCTCCCAGTACCATAGGAATGCCAAGGAAATGTCCTAGTGCTTCGGAGTTCTTAGCGAACCTCCAAGCAATTTTAAGAATAGCTAAAGCCAAGATGCAGCAAGCAGCTGTTAGGGCAAAAGAATATGTTGACAGGAAGAGATCTTCTAGAGTCTTTGAGGAAGGAGATAGAGTTTTTCTTCAAGTGCGAGCTAGGTTTGCTTCACTATCCACGGGGAAGTGTCTTTCACCAAGGTTTTGTGGACCTTGGAAGATAGTTAAGAAGCTTAGTGATGCTGCATACTAATTAGAGCTTTCTTCATATTGCAAAGTCCATCCAATGTTTTATGTCAGTAAACTTAGAAAGTATATTTCCAGGGAGGATAATCTAATGGAGGGTATTGTTTCTTTGCAGGAAAGTGATAGCACATATCCTTCTTAGTGGCCTGGAGAGGATTATCGCTTAGAGATTCTACTTTGGAATCAGAAGCTCTGGCTCGCAAGTGCTTTCCCTCATTGATCATTGAGGACAATGATCTTTAGAAGAGGAAAAGAGTGTTAAACATTGATCTACGGAGGTCACTCCATGTGTGTGTGGAACAAGGGCAAGCCATAGCCAAGGTCCCAAGCTCGATGGATATCCTAAGGTATTCAATGGTAATGGGGATGAGTGTTGCATCATGGCCACATGGTGGCACAAGACCATTCCATATCATTACTATTTTGGATACAAGAGGATATATTGGATGGGAGGAGAGTGGCACATACATCATTCACAAGTCTCATAATTCAAGAGAGTGACATTGGTCTTCAGAGACCACTCCATGTGTGTGTGGAACAAGGGCCAGCCATAGCCAAGGTCCCAAGCTCGGGGGATATCCTAAGGTATTCAATGGTAATGGGGATGAATAATGCATGATGGCCACATGGCGGCACTAGACCATTCCACATCATTACTATTTTGGATGCAAGAGGATATATTCGATGGGAGGAGAGTGGCACATACATCATTCACAAGTTTCATGATTCAAGAGAGATTTTAGCTAGTCCTACATTGAGGCCCTCTGACTATCAAGCTACTAAAACTCTCTTGAACTAACCACATGATTCCAAACAATCCCATGGAAGTCCCCCTTTGGGAGAAAAATGCATATAGTGGAGACCTTCTGAAACCAAACATATTACATCTCATAAAGCCAAGGGCAAGAGTCATTATATATGTAACACCCTTAAAAAATGTGTCTCAAACACTTACCTCAACATATGTGCTAACAAAGATCGAGGCTGAAACGGTGATATCCATCAACCTATATTTGATCCTCTTCACCGGATAGAGCCATAATGGCTTAGAACCTCTAATGCACTAGGCTTTTGAGGTCCATTGTATCAACCTATCAAAGGTTCACGGCTCACTTTAGTAATGTAGGTCACATACCATTTCGGTGTGAAAAAACACTTCCACTATGTGTGGAGTAGAACCATGCTTGCTATACCTAGCTCGGCCTCTCTCTGTCACACCCGAAGCTATCCAATAATAACTCGTATGTGATATGGCATATAGATCTGCATGTACTGAGGCATACATCCGTGATCTAAAATCTGTAGAAAAAGATCGGGATAGTGGAGCTTTTTCATTGGTAGTGTATAGGAACTACATCCTTTGTATATATGTGTGCCATATCTCCCTTCGTATGATCCTATTCCTTTGTTGCAAAGAGATTGAATAGGTGGGAGCATGTGTATCATACTAAAATGTTTCTCCATCAAACCTAGTGATCTTATCGCAAGCTACTTGTGCCATAGAGAAAGGACCGGATGTAGCCGTTAAAGTCACCCCAAGATAAACATATGAACTATGACCTCAATGTGCCCTCCCATAACAATAAATACACATCGCCTCCGTATATGTGAAGATGTGCCAAAAATAAAAGCCTTGGTTTTATTAAGGTTCATTGAGAGCCCTCTTTGTGAGGAGAAATCATCTAGTGCATGTAAATGGCTCAATAAACCCCCTCTTGAGTCTGAAATCAAGACAATGTTAGTAGCATATAACAGGATATGTACAAAGGCTCCCCCAACTCCGCACGTGCACCACCATGTTGCTTGGTGAAATCTACAATGTTATCAATGTATATCCTAAACAAAGTGGGAGATAATGGACACCGTTGTTTCACACCTATGGTGCTAACAAGCGGATTTCAAAGACCTTGACATTTGACCCTACCAGAT
>CM035410.1:117325501-117328001 GCA_020310875.1 Ceratopteris richardii
AAACGAGGGGATAGCGGCATCGATGGTAATATCCTCCTCCCCTTCCTCCTCGTATATGTAGTAGCTGGTGCTCGACTACTGCTAGCTCCATCCCCATGTGAAGTGGTCAATGCACGCCGAATAATCAACCCTTTCCCACGACCACGACTCCTCTGACCCTTCCTTTGCTGCTACGGCTTCTTGTTTGCCTCACATCTATAGAGCAAAGCTCTCTATATAGCTCGGCAAAAAGAAGCTCCTTATCATCTTGAGGCACATCATATGGAAGAGGAGTGTCTCTCACAGAAGGCCAAAATCTGTCCACATTCACCTAAATAAAAAAGAGAAATTAGAATCAAAACATGAATTACTTGTTTATGCAAAATCTGAAATTTATGTAAATTATTGCAAATCTGAAATTTATGCAAATCTGAAATTTATGCAAATTTATGCAAATCTGAAATTTATGCAAATTTATGCAAATCTGAAATTTATGCAAATTTACTTACTTGTTTTAGAGTCTCCATGTTAGGTATATTTTGCAACATCTTTAGATTGGTGCGGCAATATATCAATTTCTCCATTTGTTGAGGACTAAGTCTATTCTTCACCTTTGTATGGATGAGAGCAAAAGCACTCCAATTCCTTTCACATGCACCGGATGAGCAATCTTGAGATAACACCTTGAGAGCATATGTGCACAAAGTAGTGAATGAAAAACCAAAATTTTGCCACCAAAAAAGTGATTTTACCATTGACTCTCTATCCCAACATGTAGGGGAAAGAAAAGCGGGATTTCCCCTCTCATCCATATAGCAATTTATTTGCTCCAACATGTCATTATGTAGATGTATGGGAACTACACGTGACATATATTGAAGCCGATCCGATAATACCTCCACATCATCATATAATTGCGGGCTTTTGAATGCCGGATGCAATAAGCCCGCAAACCCATGGATATGTCGATGCATCCATGTCCATCTTCTCATTGTTATCTAATCATAAAAAAAGGAAGAGAGCTAAATTTTAAAAAGAAGAATGAAATAAAAAATTAAGATAAACATATTACATACATACTCATTGCATCATGGTTTATGGCACATCATACATGCATGCATGATGCATGCATGATTACATCATGCATGCATCATTGCATGCACATTGCAATTTGCACATAGATATTAAATATCAAATATAAATACATTTA
Organism: Ceratopteris richardii; assembly: GCA_020310875.1. Lineage (NCBI taxonomy): Eukaryota > Viridiplantae > Streptophyta > Polypodiopsida > Polypodiales > Pteridaceae > Ceratopteris > Ceratopteris richardii. The sequence goes on from CM035410.1 coordinate 117,326,691, forward strand.
TGATGTGTGATATAATTGATGAATCATAAATGATAAATCATAATTTGTCAAAGTGTCTTACCTAAAGTACTTCACCTCTTTGATCTTCGGTGACAAGTGTGCATTCCCTTATCTCTTCCATAGCTCTTCTCATGATATGGATGAGAAGCCCTAGAGTAGCACCCTCACAATCCGTCATGAGTAGAACTTTGTAGATAGGTGTGATGACACTCAAAATAGCCTTCACACTATCCCAAAAGCTCTCATCCAAACATAGCCTTTGTATGCTTTTTGACTCCTCCAATGAGCTCTCATCCCACTCGCTTCAAAAGGTAGATACCACCGTATGTCGTAGAGGCACTTTGACTTCAAGCAACCTTGAAAGAACAATCCACATGTATGCAAAACGTGTGGTGGCGGGCTTCTTTATTTCAAGCTTGCTATGCTCTCTAAACATAGCTAACACTTTCACTTTTTGTGTGAAAAATGTAACTATGCTTGAGGCTTGTAGTGTGCAAGCTTTTACCCATGATAGCTTTCTAATATCCTCCATGAGCAAATCAAGACAATGAGTTGCACATGGAGTCCACACAATATGTGGATACTCACCCTCCAAAAGCTTCCCCATATGCCTACAATTGCTTGCATTGTCGGTGACAACTTGCATTACATTTGATGGACCCACCTATGCATAAAATTTAAAAATTAATATTCAGAATTTAACATAAATGGAAAATCTGAAAATTTATAAAACATATAAAAATAAAATTAAAAACTTACCTCTTCGATGGCCTTCTTGATATGTCGATAGATGAACACTCCGGTTGTCTTCTTTCCTTTATTTCCAACCTCAACAGCACGTAGGAAGAAAGTACCAATAGGGCATGACACAAGAATATTAATTATCCCTCTATTTTTTCTATCTCTCCATCCATCGGAGAGGATAGTGCATCCATACCTAGACCATTTCTCACGCATAGGGGCAAGTGAGAGATCTATCCTCTTCTTCTCCTCATTAATTTTGGTTGTCCTCATATCGGAGTAGCTAGGTCCACTCCATCCTTGACATGGACCCACTTCACTAATTGCTTTCACCATAGTCTTCCGTTGGTTTGAATTAAGAAGATTAAATGAGAGATTTTCCATAATTACCGTTCTTGCAATCTCTACGTCGGCTATCTTTTGTTTCTCCTTGATCCATGTGAGAGAAGACCGTACATGCCCGGGAGCTTGCCCTAATCCGCTTTGCCTCGCATGTGATTGTGAATCCCTTTGTGTTGGTGATTGTGATGATGAACCAATATTTGAGTCTTGAAAATGTGACTCCCCTTC
>CM035410.1:117333001-117410501 GCA_020310875.1 Ceratopteris richardii
CCCTTCTTGAAACATATTTTTGTGGATGCTGGCTAGTGGATGGTAATGATGGATCACCTACATAAACAATGTATATATATGAGAGTAAATCATAGCAATGGGCATACTTGTAAGTTGTGTTACAACTTACATAATACTAAATATCATTACAAATTTACAATTTACCTACCCCTTCGAGTGCGGCTACGAGTCTGTCGCACAAATCTCTGAGACTCCTCTGCAAGCATGGCAAAGATATCCCTCTCTTCATGAGGGATTTGAGGAATATCTTTGACTTTACCAATATCAATTAGATCAACATTTACCTGCAAAATTCAGTTTTTTAATCAAAATTAAGTCTAGACCTTAGTAAATAGCTTTAAGCTTTCATAAAACTTCAAAGTTAGAACTTACCTGTAGTGGGGCTGTGTTGATCCCTTTAGTCTCTAACAACTTGAGGTTACAATGGCAATAAACCAATCTCTCAAGTTGTTTAGGACTCAATCTATTCCTTTTTTTCGTATGGAATAGAGCCCATGTACTCCAGTTCCTCTCTGCAGGGCCCGTGCTACAATCTTGCGAAAGAATTCGCAAGGCTAATTTTCGCTATGATTCATGAAAAAAATAATAGATCATGATTCATAAAAAATAGATTCAAAATTCAAATGGATTTTGAAAGATTCAAATTTTAAAAATACTTACCAATAGTGGGGTACTCACTCCATATTTCTCCCACCATGTGACCGGAGCAACCTGGTTCTCGCGTAGCCGTGCAGTGGGCTGTCCAAAGTAGCGCTCCATGCTACGGAACTGCAATCTCTCACTCTCTAACTGTGACAAGATACCAACGTCACCGCCGCTCCATCGCATGATGTAGTCAATCCAGCTATCCTCTAGCTCAATGTCTGTAAATTGTTGCTCACTTCTCCATAATGGATGAAGAATATGAGCAACGGCATGGATTGGTTTATGAAACCAATCCCATCTTTTTCTCACTGCATCACATAAACTGGTCTTCTTATATATAATATAATAAACAATGAAGTTATAAACATATGAATCATGATAAATTACTATTAGAATTTAGTACATGATACATCACAAACTTACTCAATGTCCGAGAGTCCGACAACTTTCTGGATGCTTTCTTGTATACGATCAATGTACTCGTATACAAGACCAAGTGTGCTTCCCTCCATATCTGTGATGCGAAGAACACTGTACACTGGCTGAATGGAAGCTACCAACGTATCCCCCTTCGTCCAAAACTGATCATCCCCCATAACGAGCGCTGAGAACTGTGTGAAGAGAGTGTCTCCTCCTCTAACCTCCTGAATGTTGTACCAATCCTCCGCCACCACCGTACGTAGAAGCCCTTTTCTTACTCTAAGGACTCTATCAAGTACTATATACATGTAACAAAACCGTGTGATAGAGGGTTTCTGGAAATCCAAGGTAGAGTGGGCACGAAAGATGTTCAATACTTTTGGCTTACTAGTGACAAATTTCACAATGAATTTTGCTTTATCAAGGATCGATTTCACCCATGGAAGTGCCCCAATGTCTTCCATAAGCAAATCTAAACTGTGGGATGCACATGGTGTCCATGTAATCTTGGGGTATGCCTCTTCAATCATACGCCCCATCGACACGCAGTTGGACCCATTGTCGGTCACAACTTGCACTACATTCTCACTTCCCACATCTTCAATGGCTTTCTTAACATGTGAGAATATGAATTCACCTGTCACTACTGTGCCTGGTGCATGGGCCGGTATAGCACGTAAAAACATTGTGCCCTTGCAAGAGGACACAAGGATGTTATAAACATTCCTTCTACGAATGTCCGACCAGCCATCACATAGAATAGAGCATCCATATTTCTCCCATACAGATCTTAGGGATAACATTTCAGTCTCTACCAGCTTTGTTTGCCTTAAGAGCTGAGTAGTGCGCAAGGTTTGTCCCGTAGGACCCTCCCAAGCAACACCTATTCTACTAACGGCTTTCATTGCCCTCTTCCATGGAAGAGTATTAGCAACATTAAATGGAATGCCACACTCAATAAAGAGTTTGGTCAACTCTCTAGTGGCATCTTCCATATGTTGCTTTTGCACTCCGGCCTTTATATTGCCTCTCATGAATATATTACTATCGGGGATCTTTGAATGTGTTGGATGACGTGAAAAAGAGGGAGAGGCATTGGCACTCGCGAAACTCATGCTCTCTGTGCGTGGCATTTTAGATGCACTCTCATCATGAACTTGATGAGATAGAATGTCATCGTGAAGAGGCTCATTACCCGCACCCACAGTGCTCTCAGATGATGGAGGCATAGGCAAATTACCCACTCCTTGAATCAATTGGAGTTGAGCAGTCAACTCCTCTACGGTTTTTTGAGGTATGGATGTGCATTTTCCAATGCCTTTCCCTCTCAAACCAAGGAGATGACCTTTCATGCGGGATGCCGAGCCAGCATACATGCCCTTGCAATAATTGCATTCCCAAGAGGTAGGACTATGGATTTTCACATGGTTACGGATGACATCAGGAGCTCTACCCATGGTGAAACTTGAAAGCAAAGAGGGAAAGAGATTCTAGACTCTACACGGGCCACGGCAACTTGCAAGACTCAAGACTCAAGAGTGTGTGTGCAAACTTCAAAGAGGAGAAGGCAAGGAAGAGGAGAAGGCAAGGAGGCAAGGCCCAAGGGAGAGGAGAAGGCAAGGAGGCAAGGGAGAGGAGATGGCAACTTGGCAAGGAAGAGGAGAGATGAAGGCTAAAGCACAGCCCTAAAGCGCAGCCCAACGGCTGCAAATGCAGCTCGAACGCCCCCTAAAAGCGATTTCGAAAAAAAAAATCGTAAAAAAAACGTGAAAAAAACGTCCAGAACGTTCTAGCGTCCGGAACGTTTTTTATTTACGAAAAAATTCGCGTTTTATTGTACTATGATATATATATATATATATATATATATATATATATATATATATATATATATATATATATATATATATATATATATATATATATATATATATATATATATATGTGTGTGTGTGTATATGTATATGTATGTATATGTATATGTACATATATGTATATGTATATATATCTATATATATACACACACACACACACACACACACACTCTGTTATATTTATATATTTATATATATATATATATATATATATATATATATATATATATATATATATATATATATATATATATATATATATATATATATATATATATATATATATATATATATATATAGAGAGAGAGAGAGAGAGAGAGAGAGAGAGAGAGAGAGAGAGAGAGAGAGAGAGAGAGATAGATATGTGTGTGTTTGTATATATACATACACATTTAAATATATCATACATGTATATAAAGATATGTTATAACTTACATGTATATAAAACAAGTGGAATGTCAAATGGTTCATTGATTCATAATCTCATAACGAATACCAAAACATCATGAAAAGAAAGCTGAAACTTGAACTGTCAAAATATGAAAACTGAAGTCTCAGATCATATGAATTGAAATGATGAATCATGTCATTACTCATGAGTTATATCATATCATACTTCAGTCTTCAATATCTTTCTCATCCTCATCCTCCTCCTCCCCTTTATCATCATCATCGTAATCAGCATCATCATCATCAACCTCAATATCAGCATTAGCATCCTCCTCATTTTCATGGCTCTTTGCAATATCATAGTGGATGAGGAGGGTATGTCACCATCATTTTCCTCTTGCAATGTAAGACGTTTTTTATCATCCTTTTCTTTTCTGATAAATCAACGGGAGCCTTCGTTTTTTCAAACCCCCTTTCTTTGATTTTATTTATGAGGGACGAATCTGTATGTATATACGCTAATTTTTCAAGGATTTTTGGTTTCAATTTGCCTCTTCTTTTTGTTTGAATCATTGGAAAAGTGCTCTAATTTCTCTCATAGGAAAAACACAAGATCCTTGTGAAAGAATACGAAGTGCCAATTTTCGCAATTTAGGAACACATGGTCCAAATTGCTCCCACCATCCAACAACATAGTGCATCTCGTATAGAAAATATGATGCTATTGTTGCTCACCAAGTGTCCCTCTAACACAATTGGCAACATTGCCATACATATTTGCACTACATTTTGTGGACCTACATCCAAGATAGCATCTTTTAGTATCTCAAAAATAAACTCTCCAGATTCTACCTTACATGAAGTATCCACAAATTTTAGAAAGACACTTCTATAGATGCATGATACCATCACATTAATGATTGGTCTATTTTGTGTGTCAGACCAACCATCACAAACAATACTACTTCCAAATATTTTCCACTTTTGTCTTATCTTTAAGAGGTCTTCCTAAGCACATCTAACCTCCTTATGTAGCAGTCCTCTCAATTTCTGGTAAGGGGGAGCTTTGAAAGAAGTCCCTAGTCTCCCAATTGCATGAAGCATCTATAGAAAGTAAGGGCTTCTTACCTTCCAAAATGGAATATCTTTAGTTAAAAAAACAATGGACAGTTTTGTATGCATCGTCCCTAATTTGGCTATTGAAAGCCTTGTCCAATGTTCTTACAAGTCCTCTTGACCTTTTTGATACATGAATACAAGAAGACTCTGCAAGCCTAATCCCCAACTCATCTCAAGGAGATAATTCTCCAATAATTTCCACATTTCCAATTACATGGGATTCTCCAAGAGGATGGTGTGGTACCCTTGTATGTATTTTCGAGCATGAATATTTAACATGCTGAGGTACCTCATCACGTTTCCCCACACCATAACCCTTTATATCAAGGAGTATGAACCCTTATGCGATTTGCTTCTCCATATGAAATGTGGGCACAAAACTTACTCTTCCATGTCCAATTGCCTTTTGGTAAGGCCCTCACATTGCCAACAAAATCCTATTCAATTTCTGCCTTGTGAGGCATCTACACAACATTCAAAAACATCTCAATTAGTACCTAAAATCTTAAAAGTCAAGACTCAATCACATTGTCATATGATATATAATATATAATATATATCATGACTCAAAGTCAATAATAATAGTATTAAAAATATCTCAATTAGCACATGCATATACAATCATAACTCATGCCACATGGTGTCCCTCAATAACAGTGGATTATAGACAATAGAATGATGCATCATGCACTTCTATACAATGAATGCTCATTCACACTGTAATCATGATCCACTAGTATGTCACGTGTGCCCATGGTCCATAACTTATACGATATATTTGTAGCTTGAGGCTTGCATGAGGAAAAGGCCTCTCGATCTGAGGACTCAAGCCTTGCGAGAGATTGCGTGGGTATAACGGAATGGTCTGTGGGTCAACATGCTTCTAAAGAGGCCCTTTGAAGTGGTTGTTTGATGAGCTTGAAGCCAATGTGCCGAAAATTTCTAGAAACGATAAAAATCAAGCAATATCATTTCTCTGCAATGGTCACATTGGGAATGAGCAGTAATGTTGCCCTTAGTTACTTTTTACATGACGTCAGAAGTAAGGTTTATGACACGTGAGGTTACAAGTATGAATACATGCATGAGCATTATGTAGTGTTAGCTTGATCGAGCTGAGTGATTCTGTCATGTAGGGCCATTGCATTAGTTAATAGGTACAAATCCTTTTTTTTTTTAGATTTTGCTAAGGATCTTCTTCCATTCTAACGAGGTCACAACTCCATCTCGAGCATTGTTGATTGACTCATAAAGTTGTCTAGGTTTATAGCATTGTGAAAGATTCGTAGAGAGCTACACAAAGATGTGCTATGATAACGCCATAGTGTGTTCAAGAGATCTAAATCAAGATTTAATCGTTTAGATCATTCATACCCAAAATAAAAATTGAGGTTGTTAATTATATGGAATTTGGAATCTGAATACATCATGAGTCATGAATAATAACAATAAAATGTAAAGAGTCCAACATCGGAAGTCAAGGCTTGGAGTGTTCATTTGTAATATCATCAGTAGCATCCTTCTCCTCAAATGAACTAGCCATGAGGAGGTAGATGTACTATCACTATGAAGATCCATGACTCTCTATGTGTCCCCAAGTGAATCATTATCATCACCGCTAGATGATGCTATCTTTGCTACCAATCCTTAGGTAGATTGGTGTCTAGATCTAGATGGATAGTATGGCCTCCTCTCCTCCCACATCCTCTCTTGCCTCGATGAGAATCCATCTTCCTAAGCCTAGGTCTCCGACTAGTAGATGTGCATCAAAATCTATTGAGCATACAATAATTTACAATGGTAAGGAAAAAAAAAAAATCAAACTTAAAAATTAACATCAGAACTTAAAACTTAGTCATATAGATTTATTCATCTGAATTTTGCTAGTTTGCCTCACATGCAAAATTCTAAAATGGTGTCCTCTCTACCCGAACTTGAGGCACCATCCAAACATGTCTATGAAGGCTGTATTTTGGACAAAATGTTGCGTTCCTTCTTTTCAAAAGATGGTTCAGTTAGAGCTGCTCATAAATTGCACCTGCTTCATAGTGATCTCTATGGTCCTATGCAAACAACTTCATTTGGGAACTACCTATACTTCGTGATTTTTATTGATGACTTTTCCAGGCATGCATGGGTGTATCCATTGAAAGCAAAGTCCGAAGTGTTTATGTGCTTTAAATAGTTCTTGGTTATGGCGGAAAATCTATTAGCATGTAAATTGGGCACCCTCCATTTTGATCGAGGGGGGGAATACATGTCTTCTGATTTTTAATGCATTCTTTTGATTATAATGCATTTTTGGTTGAGAGTGGGATAAAACGTCAGTGCACAATGCCGTATACACCTCAATAAAATGGAGTTGCTGAAAGGAAGAGACTCTCATGGAAATGGCAAGGCATATGGTCAAATGTCAGGCTTTATCACATAGCTTCTGGCTTGAGGCTGTTATGTGTGCAACATATGTACTTAGTAGGTATCCTATCAAAGCATTGGAGTCTAACACTCCATATAAGGCTTGGCATGGTCACAAGCCATCTCTTGCTCATCACGTGTCTTTGGTTGTCTTGTATATGCATTAGTGCCTGAACAACAACGTTATAATAGTATGCCTAATGTCTTTCCTTTTGTTCTTTTTCATGTTTGTCTCACAAACATTTGAAACTCTTTAAAGAGCATGGAAAATATGTTCTTCTCTTTTATAGGGATTTAAGGGATATCTTTCACTTTGGAAGTTTCAATGGAATCCACATTGATCTTAAAATCCAATTAAATTTGTATTAAGCTAGCAAGTTGCAACATAAATTACAAATTATGTTTACCTTGAGTGGTGCTATTTGGGTTCCTTTGCTCTCCAACAACTTGAGATTACAATGTGTGTACACTAGTTTCTCAAGTTGTTGTGGACTCAATTTGTTCCTCCCTTTTTTTTTTTGGGTGTGAAATAATGCCACGTGCTTCAATTCCTTTCCATTGGGCCGATACTACAATCTTGAGATAAAATTTGTAGTACTAATTTTCTCTATGAAGAGGAATTATGACAGTTTACATAGAGAAGTATAATGATTCAATCATAATTATACATACATACATATATATATATATATATATATATATATATATATATATATATATATATATATATATATATATATATATATATATATATATATATATATATGTGTGTGTGTATGTATGTATGTATGTATGTATGTATGTATGTATGTATGTATGTATGTATGTATGTATGTATGTATATATATATATATATATATACATATATATATATATTTATATATATAATTTTTCTTTTCTTTGGCAGAAACTTATCAATAGAAGAGTACCAACACTACATATTTCCATCAAGTGATGGGGAAACACTGTTGAGTTTCAAACTTGCTATTGGTTATCCAAAATACCTCTCCATGAACCAAAATCATAGACACTCTTTGTACAATTGTGAATATAATGCCATATCTCCTTTGGTCTATCCTCCCAAGTACTCTATAATTCTCCTCTAAAGTCATGTCTATACCTTGGGCCTGATGTCGTAGCCACCAAGGGACGGTGACGTGTCCCAAGAAAGGCGACGTCCTGTGGTCGGGGACTAGACTTAGACCACCTTGGGGACATCAATCTGGGATGACACTCAAAATGTGCTGATTTTGAGGCCAATTTTAAATAAATTTCATTCATTATTGGTATGTTAGCTTATAAGAACAGAAATAAACAAGAGAATATTAAAAACAAGTCTTTTTTGAGTGAATTATATGAAAACATGCAGTGTGCACGATGTCTTGACCTTTGCCAATTGTACTCCGTATAAACATTGAACAATGACTTACAGGTTATAAGTTATCATTAATCAAATTCTCACTCATATGAAAACAACTTTGAACAACCACATCAATGATCATACATCATAGATAATATTTAAGGGCCAAAGGTAAAACACATCTATATTACCATGATCTCATAAGAAAGGATTACATCGATGTAGGATGAACAAAGATCAATCATTGTGTCGTCTTGATTATCACTACATGTCAAAAAGCATACATATTGTAATTGAAACCAAAACAGGTTACAGTATAGCCATGGCCCAAATGGCATAGATGATAGATAACTCAAGTATCATGGAGAATCCAAGTGGTGATTCGGTGCTACACTAGTGGAGGTAGTAGCCCATGGTGCATTCTGAATCTTCACATGTTCAAAGTATTCAACATCATGTGTCTCTTCCTTATCTTCTTCACTTTGCACTTTGTTGTCCTCCATTTCCCATTCTGTAAAAGGATCTGAAGCCATGCTTTGAGTCTTGCACAACATCCTTAAGACAAGATCACTTGCATGTTGCACACCAAGTCTATTCCTCTTCTTAGAGGCTACATGTCCATATACACTCCATCGTTGCTCAAGGCAACTCGTTGTGCATGCTTGATTTAGTATGCGTATAGTCAATTGTTGCAACTCTGGACCATCAAAGCTAAAATCTTCCCACCAAAGAGCATTGCCGACCTGATACCTGTCTTCCTATGCATCTGCACATGAAAATGAAGCATTTTTCATAGTTCTATATTTTGATAGCTGATCCCTATTAAGCTTCTTGGATACATTATCTGGGACAAGTCTCTCCAATATCATCTCCATCCATTTGCCACCTCTAGATCAGCATATTGCTTTTTATCTTGGAATTCAAGATCCACCATGAATGTTGCTACATGGAGTGGGGAGTAGTAAGCATTCCATCATCGAATGCATATTGATGAAATTTCTTCATACTTATCATCCTCTTGCACTAGCTTCTTCAAGGACTTAATGGTTTGATCTATAGATTCATATACTTATCCAATGCATGGTTCCATAGAATCCACCACTCTTATAGTGCACAATATGCACAATATGCACTATGCGGCTAATATTCTCTCACCATGTTGCATTATCGGCCAATTTTCTAAATTCCTTTCCTGTTGTAGTGGAAGCCTTTGGAATTGCTACAAATTCGTCTTATAACACCACTACACTTCACAACATGATGTAGCATGATGAAGTTGTATGCCAATTGTGTTTCGGCATATTTGAGTAAAACAAGAGTAGATCTCTTGCTGAACTCATTCCTCACGTGTATGATTGTTGATGAAGCTCACTAATGCATTTGCCTCGTTGATGGAAGACATCCATTTCAAAGTGCCAATGTCTTTGAGAATATTATTTAGGCAATGAGCCATGCAAAAGCAAACACTGATATGAGATACAAGTTTTCAATGATTCAGGCTGCTACCTTGTTTGAGGCCTCCCCATATGCTACTATGGCCACAACATTTTTGGACCCACTATTTCTATGGCACTTGCCCACTCAGAAGCAAGCACGTCAGTTGATTTTCCTGTAAGGTGGTTAGGTTCGTAAGGTTCGTAAGGGTAAGGTACGTGAAGCAAATCTTACCCCTAAGGTAAGGTTTGTAAGGTACGTTAGGGTTTTTTTATACACATAAAAATTATATATATATATATATATATATATATATATATATATATATATATATATATATATATATATATATATATATATATATATATATATATATATATTTATTTATTTATTTATTTATTTATTTATTTATATTATACATATTACATACTACATACATACTAATAACTATATATGTATATGTAATATGTATGCAAGGTTGTCAGGTGCGTTCGGTTCGGTGCATTTCAGGTGCGAGGACCGAACCTTATGTCCGCAATAAGGTGCGTAAGGTTCGTTTAGGGTTCATTAGGTGTGGTTAAGTCCAAGAACCTTACCTTCCCTTCGAGGAAAGGTGCATAAAGTGTGTTCCATATTATGTGTGAGAGTGTATTTGTGTGACAATGTGTATGTGTATAATATGACAATGTGTGTAATGAGAGTGGACACCTTTGTGTCTCAAGAAGAGCTAGAAAAAGGCCTTCAAGATCTCTCTCTCTCTCTCTAAACTTGTGCATACACTTCAGTTCAATAATCAATTGGATTTCATCTTGACCTAATGCTGCCCATAACAGTATGATGGAAACGACGAACTGAATGTAAATAACGCACTGAATCGAGCCAAAATCGGTTCGATTTTGATTACTGTCTAGAAAGCACCGATTGAACTTTTAAGGTTCTGTTCGAACCGAACCGAATGGTACATTTGAAAGATTCGGTTCGCGAACCGCGTCAACTATGTATGTATGTACATTGTAATATAATTTATTTGAAGGTTATTAGGTATTTACATTGGCTATAGCGGCTAGCCTACTATGTATCAATTTTAAATAATCACTTGAGAGCAATGATCACTGGCAAATTGCAAAAAACATAAAAAGTAAAATGCAAATTAGAGTCTAGACTTAACTTCTTAATTCATATCACATAAGACATATCACAATGAAGTTATGAATTGATTCTTGAATGAAACATACACAATGAACTTGAAAAAAGAGTACTAATACTTAAAGTAGAAAGTACTAAGTAGCAATGAGCATCTTCCATTTGAAGAGTCAACACTTCCATAATCCATTACCAAAAAACAAGTCATGACTCATCATCCATGTGTGACCCACTAACCACAATACATCGCAAGTATACAAAATGGGTGGATCATAGTCCAATGTTCACTCGTGAGTCGTGAGTCCTGACTATAAAATATAATAAATGGTGGACTGTGAGAAGAAGATACAATGATGAAAATAATAATAAATCTTATCGTCTAAGTCCTCTGATGATGAAGACAATGAAGGAATGTCTCCAAAAGAAATAACATTCCTTCATCATCAAACTCTTGCTCTCTCATAGTCACAGTCAAAAATATGTGAGCCTCTGACTCTCCAATATCATTGTTGTCGATCACTCCAGCTCTGTGTCGTGCAGATAGCTTACGCCTCCGTGCTACGGTTGAACTAGTAGATGGAACATCAGAGATATCTCGCTGCACCATGGCATGTGAAAGAGCTCATGTCACTCTCCTATCCACACTCTCAAGCTCATCATGTAACATGCGGTAGATGTCCTCCTGCTCATCATGAATGTGAGCTTCGACATCCGTGTCTGCCTCTAATGTGTCATCAAATAATGTAGGGGAAACTTATAATGGTAACAAATTATTGCATTACACGAATTGGCAATGACCATTAAAAAAACATATGTTGAATGTTCAATCTTCATACCTGTTTGGGACATTCCAACTTCTTTAGGTCTTGTACAAGGCGTAAATTGGCCTTGCAGAAGACCACACGTTCCAATTGTGACACACTAAACCGATTTCTCAACTTTATGTGCACAAGTGAGAATGAACTCCAATTCCGCTCACAAGTAGAAGCGGAAGCATCCTAAACCAAATCGATGTGAAAAAATGAAATCAAAATTTTGTTATATGCCAATATGAAATAGATAATTTCATTGAATATTAAATAAATCACTATACCTGTGAAAGGACTCGAAGAGCAACTGGTGCAATAGTTGGGTGACCATACCCATAATGCTTCCACCATTGTAAGGGTCACATGGTCACCTCTGCACGAAGCGAGGTACTATGGCCATAAGCAATCTCCACATTGCTCATGTACCCATGAACTCGCTATCAAATGCTATCTACTCCTCCTCCGTGAAAATATGTGCCATATACTGATCCTTCATAAGCCGAAGGGAACCCTTTGACCATAATGAAGGTCCTTTGAAGAAAGGATATAGCAAGGTTGAAAATCCATGAATGGATCGAGATAAGTGGACCCATCGTGAATCAATCAACTGAAGTACATCCTCCCTCCTAGAAAAAATTAAAACAAATTATACGTTAAACAATTGATTATTAATCAATGACCATTATACAAAATCAATGAACATCGAACATACTTGGAAGGAATCAAAGCCGTGGATGTAGCAATCGCCTGACGCATGTGTATTCATATGATACACTAGACCAAGAGTGGAGCCCCCTTGGTCTAGTATACATATGACTATATAAATGTATTTCAAAATAGGCAATATAGTCTCGATCTCGGTCCAAAAGTGCATCTAGAACTTTGCATTGCACATACCGTGCAATATCGGTGTTCGCCATGGACATGGTCAACCAACGATGATCAATAACTGTCATATGCAAAGAGCCCATAACCATGTGGAGTGTGTGGAACACTAAGTAGATATATGCAAAGCGTGTGTCTTCAGGTCGAATCATGTCATGTGCACTATACGATCGAAAAATAGCTAGGGCCTTATGGTTTTTCCTAGTGAATGTGGTGATACGTTTTGCATTTGCTAATAAAGATGCAAGCCATGGAAATTTCGCAAGATTTTCAAAGAGAAGATCTATGCAATGTGCGGCCAATGGGTTCCACACAATACTAAGGAATTCTCTCTCAACTAATTCCCCCATTCTCTTGCAATTGGAAGCATTGTCCATTATAACTTGTACAATGTTCTCTGCACCAATCTCAAGAATAGCGGTTTTTATATGTTGAAAGATAAACTCCCCAATGATGCGCACCCTCGCATGACTCTCATCAATAGTTCGTAAGAAATAAGTTCCTAAACAACTAGAGACCAAAATGTTAATGATATGGAGTCTTCTATTATCACTCCATCCATCTAAGATGATGGAACAATAGGTCTTCCATCCCACTCTAATGGGTTCTAGTTGCAACTCTATGCGCTCCTTTTCTTCATCTAACATAGGCCCACAGAGTCTATTATACTCCGCTCCATGCCAATCATCACATGGGCCAACTCCAGCAATGGCTCTAACCATTCTCCTCCAAGCGTCAGTCCTCACTACATTAAATGACAGGTTGCATTGAAGAATGCAACGTTCTATTTCAATCTCAGACACTTTCATACGTTGCTTCTGCAACACAGAGGATATAAAAGAAGAGCTCATGGTGGCTTGCCTTTCTCTTTGAGAAAAGAGGAGGAACAAAAGTATCTTCCTCATCACGTTGCGATGCAAGTCGCCCCTTCATGGTGGAGATGTCTTGACTAACGGAGATATCCACATCATCCATTGTCTCAACCATAATTTTTCCATACGTGAACCATATGGCAAATGCATACAGGTACGAAAGTATGAAAAAAGTATGGAAGCTTTTCAAAAATATCATACGTGATATCATACGTCTAGCACAAAAAAATATATTGAAATTTGAAGTATTATATATACAATAATATAATATAAAAAATCAGAATTTTGTTTGCTACTAAAGCTTAGGGAGTATTATATATGTATGGGTATAATAAAGGAGAATATATGAGAGTGAATTAGCATAAAAACAATATGAAATTGCTATGGATTGGTCCTCAACTAAAATTAATGAGAGAAGAGAATTTTGAGGTATGAAAAATTCCATACTCCAATCATATGCATACGAGTACGGAAGTACGGTATTTTTTCCATACGAGTCCAAAAATAACTATTGTCTCAACGTAGGTTGCCGCCATCTCATGACGACGAGCTTCCTTCCCTTGTTGAGCAGAATAATGCTCACATTGAATTACCTCTGCAATTTGAGGAGGACCTTCTCACATGCTGAGATCTCTCTCTCTCTCCCCCCCCCCCAAACACCAGACACATGGCTAATGAGTCGTGTTGTGGTAGTAGCGAAATTCTTACCACAATAATTACATACCCATTTTCTAGTACCAGATCAAGATGCATTGGACTAGATGCCAATGAATGACATTCTTTTTCTGCATTACTACCCTTTTCTTGAATTCAGTGGTATTTAATGTTTTAAGAGGCTTTATTGAATGTCTTTCTCAATGTCTTTCATGTTAAGTTCTTGTTCTATCTCGGCTTGTTCTATTTATTAGGTGTGTTTTTTATCATTTCGTCTCGCCTTTGTGCCATGTTTAAGTGAACAAATATGGAGAACTAAAAATGGAAGTAAACCTTTTAGCCAAAATAAAAGAATGAAACTCAAGTACACTTCCCTCTAAATGTTTGAAGCTCCAAAAACGAATCGGATGTGATTTTGGAAGCATCCAAGCTTTGATCCAAGTCCTTGCCAACTTAAAAATGAAACTTGAAATATCCCCTCGGTTCTTCCACATCTCGACAAGCAAGAATTGATAGATTTCACCTCAAAAACAATGACAAAGCCTTAAGAAATCTTCACCACTTGTAGAATGAGCTTTTTTTTTTTGGAGTCTTGAGAGTCCTCTCTAGAGGATAATATCAGTTTCACCACCTACTTTTCACTTCCACAATCCTCGAGCAAGTTTTGGAATGGAATTTGGATGTCAAGAACTCCCAAATATTGCCTAGGAGTGCTTGACTACGTTTTATTGTGCCCTTGCTGACTGGTTTCGACTTGGTAAAACTTGTCCAAATCCAATGTGCTATGTACTCATATAAAGCTTATGAAAAGAGCCTCGATTCAAGATGACAAACACTTGAAACAAAGACAAGAGTTTGAAAATATGACCCGCAAATGTGAAGGTATCTTGTAGGAATGGTGATGAAGAGAAGTGTGGGAAAAATGACGAGGGTTATCTTGAAGGGCTTTGAATCCTCATGAAAACATACATGCTTAATGAATCCTCTTTACCATTTGTAATCCACACTCCATACATCTCCATGGAATTTGTTTGCCAAATCTCTTCCAAAACACCTCTTATATTGGCTCCCTGAAAAGCAAAGTTTATAGGATGTGGTAATGTGTAAATTTTTGGGAATTGGAGGTGTTCAATGGTGCCTTGCTTTAGATATACTCAATACATCGTGAAAGCCAAGACATTTGTGGTACTTTAACTTTTAAGTCAAATGAAGTCTATCTGAGATAGTTGATGGTAACAAATGATCTTTGTGAGCGGAGCCATGAGGTTAGGTAGGGGATAAACTTCGAGGCCATTGGGTTGCCATTCAAGGCGAAAGCAAAGTCCTTGTGGTCCCGCACGATTTCCCCATAGAACTTTAACAGGGGAATGTAGAGGGCCCCCTTCTGCGAGGTTCGGGGGCCCTATCCTTGTGGTCCACAAGGCCAAGACAATAGGACTTCTGGTCGTGAAGATATTGTCGGATTATATATCTTGCCGGCTATTTTGTCTCTTCTGACTACGTTTATGTATACCAACTCCCATTGTAAAAGTTATATAAAGCATGACCCAATCTAGCTATACATGGCATTGCACACTAGTAAGCCCTTCATCTAGAGTCTGTCTAGATTGCCATCTAAGCTCCATATTGGGAGCCACGAGTGGACAAAACCATTTTTGTAGCTGCATTGCTCTTGGCAATTAGGGAATTTGAGTTCTCTATCTCTCAGTCTGCATCTCTCATTGTCTTCGTTTTTTTATCAACTCTGTCTATTGATCTATTTCGGTTTGCTATTATTTCTTACACTTTGCACCCTTGGAGTACTCGTGAGTGCACAGAGGGGAAGATATATCCCATATGTTATGCAGCGGGAAAATCAGGTATATAAGGTGCATTTGGGCTTGATCATATCATTCCAGAGAGGAGATGGAGAGGAAATAGGGCTTTCTCTCTCGCGTGAGTGCTGAGGCTGGTGGGAATAGACTTTTGCCTCAAGTGTCCTTTGATGCTCTTGCACTTGCATGGCTTCTGGTTATGCATGAGTCCAAACCTACTTTGATGCCAGTCTGAACATGCCCGGTTACCCTGATGAAGTCTTCTACTTTCACCTGTGTATTCAGAACTTGGAAGTCACAGAACAAGATGATGACGTGTAGATTCAAACCATGTGGGGGGATCTTCTTATTGTCTACCCCCCATGCATCTACCCCAATTTATTGCTCCTTTACTCCCTGAAAATGGAATCATCCATATGGCTTCTCACATGAGTGCCACATGGCACTCATGTAAGAGCCCATGTGTGCTAATGATTTAGTGGTGATTCCCATGTAACATGAGAAGTGGATGCAAACCATTCCTTGGCTAGGAGGTGAGGTGGCAAAGGGGATACACATTTCCTAGAATGCTCAAATGTGATGGGCTGTAACAGGGGTTCTGTTATGAATGCAGATGAAGTTAAATAGTTGGCTGGGGGAACTTATACCAATCTTTGCATGTTCACATGCTCTTCAGGGAGCTTAGTCATCGTCATTTTTTTCTTTTGGGTCTCTGGCACGAGAGGTGGTCATAACATAGCACATTACGGAGATTGTTGTTTAACATGAGTATCAAATAGCACTTCCATTAGCGTTGTAAATTTTTAACAGCAGTTGCTGCTTGTAGAGAATTGATAAGATCTAACTACGCTCAAGAATGTAAGAGGTGAATCTGACTCTGTTCTGATGAACCCTTCCCCCCCCTTTGTTGATGTAACACTGCTTGCTATGATTTTGCAATGCTGCTTTTGTTTATGAGCATCATTTTGTAATGCTGCCTTTCTTTATGAGCATCTTGTAATGTCTGGAAACAAGGTTTTATATTTCCATTTGGATTATACATTCCCTTTTCCTCCCCGTATTTGTAAGCTTCTTGTTTCAAAGATCTAAAGGATTTGATGAAGTTTTATTTAAACGTGCAGATGGTTGATGCTTTCATGGCTGTCAGACCACTGCCTCAGATGTTCAGCTGAATTTTACAGTGATTTTCATGTGCATTTACACAGGCTACCGCCAGGATATACTGGAATATCTATGAATTTCCATTTTTATTTCTTCTTGATTGATTTATCCTATTTTCCGACTCATTCACAAGAATTTTTAAGATGTGCTTCGACAGGTTCTTCCTACTGTTAAAGGCATGACTCCGGGACATGACACATTACAGAATATTCTTTTGTCTAACAGGCAATCGAGTTTTGTAAACTGAGAGACTTCTTGATAGAATGATTAAGGAGAATATGCGAAGCTTCATGTCAAATTTCCAATTGTTTATGTGCTCTGTTCCTCACACTTTTATGCCTAAACATGTTCGATTCATGAGAGAGGTTGCAATGTGCTTCTTTTGGGATTCTTTCCCATTGCCTCCTTGAAAGGTTTGGTATGACTTGAATGAAAGAGTATAATTGATATAATTTTTACAGGAATCCAAATTGTTACCGTGTCCTGACAAGCATTCTGCTTTGCTTCAAGGTGGTATCCCCTATTAAGGCCTCAATTTTGTTGTTTCAATTTTCATAATAAACACAAATAACAAGTACATAAGTGATAATTTCTGCCTGAAACCACTGCAGTCAGGTCACAATTATCTTGAAAATGATTTTCATCAAATCATTTTTGTACAACCCAATGCAAACTTTAATGAAGGCATGATGAATGAGAGTAGAAGAAAATAAACAAAACTGAGATGGAGAAAACGTATAGACACTGAAGAGAATTGAAACATTCCTGATCTTTCTTTGAAAATGGCGTCCTATGATTTTTGTTAGATTTTGCACATTTTTTTGATGTCTCACATAGTTGGGTTACAAGCAACGTTCAGAGACATTCTATATATAAGGTGATCAAATATTTCGTTGGTTGCAACAATACATGCATATTGGCAACAACTTTCCACTTGAGGCTTTTAACTGTTGGAATTGTGAGAAAATCTATGGACCATGTCTCTGTCATATTCTTCAAGCAACATATGAGCATTCAATTCAAAGAGATTTAACTACCCTTTTTCATCTCATACTATTAAAGAACTCGATTACAAGCAACCATGTGTATCAATTATAATCATGCTTGTTGGACGATGTCTGCAATTGAAGGCTCACTAAAAGAAGAATAGAGCATAGATAGCGAAATTCATGCAAAAAGATTTTGTCAATTGTAAAATAGATGAAAG
Source organism: Ceratopteris richardii (assembly GCA_020310875.1). Classification (NCBI taxonomy): domain Eukaryota; kingdom Viridiplantae; phylum Streptophyta; class Polypodiopsida; order Polypodiales; family Pteridaceae; genus Ceratopteris; species Ceratopteris richardii. The sequence goes on from CM035410.1 coordinate 117,351,225, forward strand.
ATGATTGCAACTGTCAGGAAGAACTAGAAGAATAGTTCTGGAAAGATGCATACATCGTGCTATATCTAAGGGCAGACTTTTCATGGACTCATACTTCAATGTATATGTAGAACGCCCGGAGTAACATTTCCTAAAGAAAGGTGTGTAAAATAATGGAATGCAGATTGATTCATTTAATATTCGACAGATGGTTTAAATGTGCATGTCATTTATAATGGAAATCATGGGAATAACGGTTGTGATGTTAAAATTGTCACATATGCGGAGATTGGACCATCTTATCAAGACTACCTTGTAAGATATAAAAATATTTGCACATATTATTTTGATGTTATAACTAGGTATATCTAATAAGCCTAGAACACATCATATAAAAGTCATATATGTTGGGATATATTTATGGACCATGAACATGAGAGTATATGATGTTGATGAGCACAAGGAATTATCATGGTTGAGAAACTTCCTTTTTCTTGTCTAACAATGTTGCTTATAATGTAGATGTAACGTGTAGTTTGTTATATTTAGAGAACATGAAACAGGCATTCGCGTAGGCTCAAGAGGCTTTGTGCAGTTGAACGTCTAAACCCTAGGTGGTACAGTGGTGGATTGTCACAACACTCAAATGGTCAATTTGGAGTAGAATCTAACCAGTGCATGGAAGCATGGCACATGTGAAAATGTTCAATGTTGGAGTTAGATGTCTATGGAAGCACGCGAACAGCACAAGGAAGAAGAAGAAGCTTGGAGCACAACACATAATACTGAATGAATGACCGCTAGAATGTACACAGATAAGTAGCCTCCGTAGTATCAACTCTCTCATCAACAAGTGCATCATGTAAATCTACATAGTTTTTGCCTCCGTAGTATCAACTCTCTCATCAACAAGTGCATCATGTAAATCTACATCAGAAATAGAATGATCTGCATCATCACATGAAACCTGCAATGGCTGAGAAGTTTCCTCATTAAGATGAGCACTAGACAGTCCACCTGTAAAAAGAGGCAACAAAGTATCACACATGTCTTTGGAGCTAACAAATGTCTCCTTCGTATATGAAAGTAAAGGTTGAATAGCATCTTCTACAAAAACATCACGGTTAACCAAAATGTGTTTAGTCTGTGGGTGATACAGACAATAGCCTTTGCTTTTAGAATTGTACCCAACAAAAATTACATTTTACTGCTTTATCATCCAATTTACCGTGATGTTGTTTAGGCATTAATGCATATGGCAGACAACCAAAAACACGCAGATGAGCAACCGATCGCTTGCAATCATGCCAAGTGTCATATGGAGTGATAGATTGCAGTGCTTTAGTGGGACACTGATTAAGTACATATGCTGCACACATGATAGCCTCAAGCCAGAAACTATGTGGTAAAGCCTGACTCTTGACCATACACCTCGCCATCTCCATGAGTGACTTGTTCTTTCGTTCAGCAAATCCATTCTGTTGAGGTGTATATGGCACTGTACACTGATGTTTTATCCCATGTTCACCTAGAAATGCATTAAAGTCAGAAGACATATATTCCCTCCTTGATCAGAACGGAGGGTGCCTATTTTACATGTTGACAGATTTTCGGCAAAAACTAGAAACTATTTGAAGCAAATAAACACTTTGGGCTTTGCCTTCAATAGATATACCCATGCATGCTTGGAAAAATCATTGATGAAAGTCACAAAGTAAAGATAGTTCCCAAAAGGTTTCTACATAGGGCCACAAACATGACTATGTGTTGGTGCAAAGCAAGCCTACACACATTGGCTTGGAACATTGGAAGCTTTGGAAGACTTGGCTTGGATATCAACTTTGAAGACTTCACAAAGAGCATGGATCCTTGGAGGATATATTTACAAGAATCAAGAATCATAGGAACTTAGTCTTATTGATTCTTACTTTTTATCTCATGTAAAAGTCTATATGACTTTAACCACTCATGTAATCACACCTACTAGTTTGAGTCGTGGAGAAGTAGATGATGTGATTGAGGGAATATCTCCCTAAGTTTAGTGGAGAGATTGAAGGGAGCCAAAACTTGAATTCAAAATTCAAACTCTTTCAAAATTCTTATAAAAAGCTATGTAAAAAGTCGCGAGTGAGACACTCCTCCCGAGGCAATTCTGAGTCAATCATTGAGTGTGTGTGAGCTACACCATAGCCTACACCTCTGAGTACCATTGAGCATCACATTACATGCCAATGGGAATGTACAATCATTAGATTTAATCAATATACATACATTCATAATCTCTGGTTTCTCTGAGTGACTACCTTCAACTCTGTCAACTTCAACAGGGCATATCTCAAGATCTACTGAACCAAATTGGATGATTCAAAGTGCATTGGATTCAGCTCAAAGTCTACTATACACCTACAAAGTTTCAAGGCCATTGGATCTACCATCACAGAGAAATCTCAGTCGGGGTACTCACTGGTCTGTGACTGTAACTCTCCTAAAAAATCCGGGGTACACCTTATTTTGCTAAAGTTATTTCTCTGAGTGTGGTTTATCATTTCCTTTCATTCCACTTGCAAATGGAAGCTTACTAAGCTAATAGAATATCTCTAGAAGGAATTTTGCTAATTGTAACTACACTGGTCACACTGAGCATAACACTGAGCAGGTATCAAGATCAAAATAGAAAGTTTTCAAGTCTTGTGATTTGCAAAGTAGTCTGTTTTGATCAAGTCATTACTCAAACCTTTTCCAAAGTACATATAGCATATTTTGGTATCATTTGGAAGCTCAAGGAGTCTACTAAGCATATCTGGAGTCAAAGGAGGGCAGGTGTGAAGCAGGTTTTGCAGCACCAGCTTGATCTTCTGAGTGCATCCAGCCATCACATCCAACAGTGGTATCAGAGCAAATAAGGTAATCATGGGTGATGGTTTCCCTTCCTTCATTGAAAAATTAGACAGGAACAACTATCAAGCTTGGTCTCTAAGGATGAAGACCTATCTACAAGGAAGGAGCTTGTATGGATTCATATCAGGAGATGAGGAATTGCCCTCATTCAAGACTAGAGGCCTACCTACAAAGGATGAACATGAGAGGCTCAATCAATGGTGTGCAAAAGATGCTTTGGCAAGGTCTTATCTCTTAAACTCTATATCTGACTTTCTTTTACCTCATGTAAGGAATTGTAAGACTTCCCAAGAGACTTGGGAAACCTTGTCAACTTACTTCTCATCAAGCACAAGGGCCAGAAAGAATCAGCTATGGATTGAGTTTACAACTCTTAGGAAGCAATCAAAACAATGTGTCTCAGATTTTGTCACCAAAGTCAAAGACATTGCAGATCAACTTGCAAGTGTTGGAGAGGAAATTGAGGAAGAGCAAATAGTCAGACAAGTGATCAATGGACTAAAGGCAGATGACAAGTGGGAGAGCTTTACCACAGCAATGGACTTATACATGGACATCCAAGCACCTGATCTAACAACTCTGATTGGACAACTCTTTACACATGAAGCAAAGATCACAAAGAATGGAGAGCAATCAAAAGGTAACAATCCCTCTGCCCTATATACTGATAAGAAGACTAAAGACAAGGGTAAAAACAAAAAGGTTGATGAAGAAGGCTCTACCTCTCAAGCAAACTATGCAGGGAGAGGTAGATCATCTAGAGGTAGGGGCAGAGGAGGTAAGTCAGGTAGGGGGAGACCCTATAACCAATCTCCATGCAATATTTGTGGCTTGTCTAACCATACTACAGATGAATGCTACAAAAACTACAAGAACCAAAGAGGAAGAGGTCACCAAAGAGGAGGATACTCTCAAGGCAGAGGCAGATTCAACCAATCTCAAGGCTACCATGGCTACAACAATAATTATAACAACAATTACAATCACAATGGCAACTATCAAGGTGGATACAGGAATAGGAAAGACTACAACAATTATGCAGAGGAGCAAGATGATTCCTTGTTGATTATGAACATGACATCTAAGTCAGGTATCAATGATGATCATTTGTTCTATATTGATTCAGGTTGCTCTAACCATGTAGCTGGAAATGTTGCCTTACTCTCTGATTTGGAAGAGCCCAAAGGCAAGCACCAAGTGCAGACAGGTGATGACACTAAACATTCAGTTGTTAAAGTAGGTAATGTCAAAACTAGTGATGGTAATCAGAATCTATTGAGCAGAGTGTTGTATGTTCCAACAATCACCAAGAATCTGATGAGTGTAGGTCAAATTGTTGAAAAAGGTCTACAGGTCAGGTTCACTCAACATGGTGCATATGTGGAGGATCCAAGACATGGATTCAGAAGGATAGCCAAGGGAGAGAAATCAGGTAGATTGTTTACCTTTGAACTTGAAGACACTAAGAATATTGCTTTGTACAATTATAAAGACCAAACCCTATCAGAATTAGAGATTTGGCACAAGAGATTAGGTCACATTGGAGAGAGGACCATAAAACAAATGAGTAGGGATCAATGTGTGCTTGGGATACCTAATGTATCCAAGCAACACATGATATACAAGTGTGGGGCTTGTCAATTTGGTAAGTCACACAGATTGCCATATACCAAGAAAGGTTTTATGCATGAATATTATCTGGAATTGGTGCATACAAATGTTTGGGGACCTAGCAAGGAGCCATCTATATCTGGATCAAGGTACTATGTGTCCTTCATTGATGACTATAGTAGGTGGACTGTTTTATACTTCATGAAACATAAAGATGAAGTATTTAATTGTTTCAAAAGGTATCTTGCATTAGTTGAAAATCAAACAGGTAGACATTTGAAGAAACTAAGGTCAGATGGTGGTGGAGAATACTTCTCCAATGACTTTGAAGATTTCTTGCAGGAAAGAGGCATCAAGAGGGAGATTACTACAAGGTACTCACCTGAACAAAATGGGGTAGCTGAGAGAAGGAATAGACTCATTGTAGAGACAGCTAGGTCTATGCTAAATGAAAAGAAATTGCCAAACTATCTTTGGGCAGAGAGTGTATCTACTGCCACATATTTAATTAACAGGTTGACATCAAAGACACTTGATGGAATGACACCCTATGAGGCTTGGCATGGTAAGAGACCATCTCTGGATCATTGCAAAATCTTTGGATGTGTTGCATATGTGCATATTCCCTCACAGGTAAGGGGAAAGCTAGACCCTAAAGCTGAAAAATGTATCTTCATTGGTTATGATTTGAATCAGAAGGGATACAGGTTCTACAACCCCTCAAACAAAGGTTTCAAGGTAAGCAGAGATGTCATCTTTGATGAAAATGATTCATGGTATGAAAATGAGTGCAGGAAAGTTAGCCTACCTTATGACATGGAAGAAGACTTTCCCAAGCTTATCAGGCAAGAACCAATTCAGAAAGGGGACACAAGCTCAGATGATGAAGACACCATCAACATTGAAGAGTTCAAGGCTTGGAAATCCAAAGGGAAGATGAAGATGAAGCAACTAGAAGATAATCCAGAATCCTCAACTCAAGCTATGAGGAGATCTCAGAGAGAAAAGAAAAAACCTATTAGGTATGGGTATGATACTTCACTTGTAACCAAGCACTCTGTATATCTTGCAAAGGATCTCTGGAATGAAGAACCAGGTACATTTGAGGAAGCAATCACTAAACCAGAATGGAAGGAAGCAATGGATGAAGAAATGGAGGCTCTCAAGGAGAGTGATACTTGGGACTTGGTACCCAAGAAGGACTCCATGAAGGTGATAGGATCCAGATGGATCTACAAACTCAAGAGGAACTCAGATGGTACAATAAACAGGTATAAAGCTAGGTTGGTAGCCAAGGGTTTTGCACAAACCCAAGGCATTGATTATGAGGAGACATTTTCTCCTGTGGCCAAGATGCCAACTATCAGAGTTATGGTGAGTGTAGCTGCATCCAAGAATTGGAACATGTACCAATTGGATGTGAAGAATGCATTCTTGAATGGATGGATATCTGAAGAAGTCTACATGTCACAACCACCTGGCTATGAAGATCCTAATAAGGTAAATCATGTTCGTAAATTGAAGAAGGCTCTGTATGGATTAAAGCAGGCACCTAGAGCATGGAATTACAGGTTGACAACCTATCTCCTAGATCAAGGATTTGTGATGAGTAAAGCAGATACTTCATTGTTTATCAAAAGGAACAATTCAGAGGTAATATACTTGTGTGTCTATGTTGATGACATCATTATTACAGGAAATGATGTTCAGGGAATTAGACACATCAAAGGACAGATGATGAAAGAATTCAAGATCAATGATCTTGGTTTATTGAAGTATTTCCTAGGACTTGAATTGGTCTACACAAACTCGGGTATCTTTATTACTCAGAAGAAGTACATTCAGGACATGGTCAAGAAGTTTAATTTGCAGGAAGCTAAAGTCTCAAACATTCCTATGGAGGTCAACCACAAACTCAGTGCACATGAAGGAGAAGAACTCAAAGATATTACAGGTTACCAAAGTTTGGTAGGTAGTCTGAATTATGCTACCTTAACCAGGATTGATATATCATATGGTGTTAGTGTACTTAGTCAATTTATGCACAAACCAAGAATACCTCATTTGGAGGCAGCAAAGAAGATAGTAAAGTACCTAAAGGGAACACAAAGTCATGGTTTGTACTTTCCATATTCATCAGACATTGATATAAAGGTATATTCAGATGCAGATTGGGCAGGTTGCAAGGATGACAGGAGAAGCACATCTGGTTACATATGTTTTGCAGGTGATAAACCAATTTCTTGGTCATCCAAGAAACAACCCACAGTAGCTTTGTCATCTACTGAGGCAGAGTATAGAGGGCTAGCCAATGCCACTCAAGAAGCTATATGGTTGAAGCTTTTATATTCAGAATTGGGCCTACATACAAGGCCACCTGTCATATTTGGTGATAACACAAGTTCTCTTCACCTAGCAGCTAATCCAATTTATCATGCTAGGACAAAACACATAGAGGTTCACTACCACTATGTGAGGGAGAAGTTACGTAGCAAAGAAATTCAATTGTCATATGTGTCTACTAATATACAATGTGCAGATTTGCTTACTAAAGCTCTGGATGGAAGCAAGCTATGCAGATTTAAATCCATGATTGGATTGCAGGAAATAACTGAAGACTAGAGATGAAGACTTGAGCCAAAGTGTTTGGCTTGAGGGGGAGCTGTTGGTGCAAAGCAAGCCTACACACATTGGCTTGGAACATTGGAAGCTTTGGAAGACTTGGCTTGTATATCAACTTTGAAGACTTCACAAAGAGCTTGGATCCTTGGAGGATATATTTACAAGAATCAAGAATCATAGAACTTAGTCTTATTGATTCTTACTTTTTATCTCATGTAAAAGTCTATATGACTTTAACCACTCATGTAATCACACCTACTAGTTTGAGTCATGGAAAAGTAGATGATGTGATTGAGGGAATATCTCCCTAAGTTTAGTGGAGAGATTGAAGGGAGCCAAAACTTGAATTCAAAATTCAAACTCTTTCAAAATTCTTATAAAAAGCTATGTAAAAAGTCGCGAGTGAGACACTCCTCCCGAGGCAATTCTGAGTCAATCATTGAGTGTGTGTGAGCTACACCATAGTCTACACCTCTGAGTACCATTGAGCATCACATTACATGCCAATGGGAATGTACAATCATTAGATTTAATCAATATACATACATTCATAATCTCTGGTTTCTCTGAGTGACTACCTTCAACTCTGTCAACTTCAATAGGGCATATCTCAAGATCTACTGAACCAAATTGGATGATTCAAAGTGCATTGGATTCAGCTCAAAGTCTACTATACACCTCAAAGTTTCAAGGCCATTGGATCTACCATCACAGAGAAATCTCAGTCGGGGTACTCACTGGTCTGTGACTGTAAGTCTCCTAAAAAATCGGGGGTACACCTTATTTTGCTAAAGTTATTTCTCTGAGTGTGGTTTATCATTTCCTTTCATTCCACTTGCAAATGGAAGCTTACTAAGCTAATAGAATATCTCTAGAAGGAATTTTGCTAATTGTAACTACACTGGTCACACTGAGCATAACACTGAGCAGGTATCAAGATCAAAATAGAAAGTTTTCAAGTCTTGTGATTTGCAAAGTAGTCTGTTTTGATCAAGTCATTACTCAAACCTTTTCCAAAGTACATATAGCATATTTTGGTATCATTTGGAAGCTCAAGGAGTCTACTAAGCATATCTGGAGTCAAAGGAGGGCAGGTGTGAAGCAGGTTTTGCAGCACCAGCTTGATCTTCTGAGTGCATCCAGCCATCACATCCAACACTATGAACAAGCTGCAATTTTTGAGTACCCCGAACTGAACCATATTTTGGGAAGAAGGAACGTTGCATTTTGCCTAAAATACAGCCTTCATATACATGTTTACGTGCAAACGAGAAAAATTCAGATGACCAAAGCGTGCATGCCAAAGCTTTGCATCTGACATAACCTAAGAATCTTATATTGCACATGTTGAATCATTCATAGATCTCTCATAATCTATGAGTTTATATAACCCACAACATAAAATGCCAAAAGCAATAATCACATCGCCATTTGATAGATCATGAATTGTACACTTGTCATCAAAAAATTTCACAACCAAGCCAATCTTAGCTAAAGCCGAAATTGATAACATATTCTTCTTGATCCCTAACACAAATAAAGCATCTGATAAAGTGAAAGAACTACCATCAGTAGTAGTCAAAATGATCTTACCAACTCCAATGACAGGATAAGAGGAGTTATTGGCGCATGTGATAGTATTCCTTGTAGGGGCAAGCTCAAGTGAAGTGAAGAAACTGCGTTGGGAGGTAATATGTTTGGTTGCCCCATTATCAAAATACCAAACATTTGAGTCTACTACAGATATACACTACTCATGAGAAGATGGGTCAAAACTGCAAACGGTAGTAAATGCCCATTCTTCATTCTGCACAAGATTAGCAGACTCTGTTTTCGGTATAGAGGCCTATGCAACAACCATTCCAACCTCCTTTTTCTTCGCCTCTTTAGCAGCGAGTTTTGGACAGCTCTTTATGACATGATTATTTGCTTTATACTATTTGCAAAACAATTTCTACTTTTCTAATCTCTTCTCATCTTTGTCTTCCTTCTTCGAATGTGCAGCATTTGTAGATTTTTGCTTACTAGTAGATGAGCTCTATTTACTTTTGCCCATCTCACTAGCCAAGAAACCTTGATCTGCATCATGCATAATAGACCTATTCTGCTTAGACTGATCTTCCTACAATAGAACAGAAACTAACTCTTCAAATCACAAGGCATTTGGATTGCCTTTCATCATGAAACGAAGAGTAGAAGCAAAACTTTGATATGAATCAAGAAGACCATTCAGAACGGTCTGCACAAGTGAGCTATCTGGTATAACTTCATCAGAAGAAATCAACTATTCCTTCAATTCTTTGATCTTTGTTAGAAAACTTTCCATAGAATCACCTTCATTCATATGCTCACTCCAACTATTTTGGGAGGTAAGCAATATGAGGCTCATTCCTAGCCTAGTATAATGTGATAAGTATATCCCAAGCATCCTTAGCTGTCCCGCAAGAGCGAATGTGAGGAATAATGGCATGTTTGATAGACAAGGCTATCAATGCATGTGCCTGAGCATCTGTACCATCCCAATAAATTTGCTCTAGAGTAAGTGCAGTAGAAATCGCAGCACGAACAGGAATCTAATGAATATCAGCATCTTCAATGCCATCTGCATTAGCTTCAATACTTATATTTGCAGGTGTAATAAGATGTTTTTCAACAACCCTGCACAATGTTCCATAGTCCTTTTGCAACCAATACATGTTGCATCATATAAGCCGACAATGGGTAATTGGTACCATCCAACTTATCCTCAACAGCCAACATAGGGAATACATCATTGCTTTCAACCATGGCCACTGACTAAAATACCCTGATGCAGAAAAATGATTGTGTCTAAAAAAGTTGAACGAAGTACCCTGACGAGTTCTGCTAAACCTGTAGCACACTTCAAGATGCTTATACTGTCGAACCAAAACTAGTATATGTCTTTGGCACAAAAAGATGAAATAGCCTACACAAGCACTGTGATAATGTGTTCGAAGGCCAAAATGAGCTCGGATCGCGATTTGACACCACATAGCGAAGCTGTTTTGATCTCCTAATCACCTTGAGTATGCATACCAAATTTTGTGCGATTCTGAGACTCTGATCGGAGAGGTGTTGATGATGCCCTAGGTGAAGTGGTGACCTGCTCTAATACCAATTGTTGGAGTTAGACTTCTACGAAAGCATGCGAACAACACAAGGAAGAAGAAGCTTGGAGCAGAACACACAATATTGAATGAATTACCACTAGAATGTACAAAGATAAGTAGCCCATTAGGGCAATAGGCATATATACAAGCCGGGGGAAAAAAGCTCCTAAAGAGGAAAAAAGTACCTCGGAGATCTTAGAGTGTTCACACACATCACTACCTAAATATGTCAATACTCAATACCTAATGGATAATAGGTTCATTGGGAACATTTATGCAATTTGATTTTCACTATAGCATTCATTCATAGAAAAATGTGTGCAATCTAATAAAATTGAGAAACATACATGCATTTAAATATATACTATATTTTTAAAAATTCAAGTTATTTGGCACAAAGAACTCTACAAAGAGATGATAGATAGTAATACATGACACCTTCTCCAAGCAGAGAGATAAGCTGCTCGTGAGCAATAAGAATATTGAGCACGATGGAATTAATATGTTTTGAGAGATAATAGTCTTCTCGTTTGCTAAAGAGTTGAAGTCCTTTCAAAAGGAGAGATTTTGGACAACATATTGACCATTTTGATCCATACTTGTTCACCTTCGAGATTGACCAATGCTAAGAACCTTAATCTAATCAATTTTTACTAGTTAAACTTGTTGAAAAATAAGTGTGAGTGCACTTAGGGCACTCCTTTGGTGCTTTGATGTACTCCTATCCTTTGCATATTTCTATCATCCATTTCTTTTAATGATTTTTGTCCTTTATTTTTTAGCTTCTTGCTTGTTTTGTTTCTCCATTTCATTACCAACATCCATCTTTATCGAGGCATCTTTATGAGTATATACGAAAGGCATCTTCAAGTTAAGTATATCGACTTAAGATTCTTGGGAATATCTTGCTCATTTTTGGAAAAACTTGAATAGTTTCACAATCTTTGTAATTGTTCTTCCACAATTTGCCAAAGACAATGTACAATCTTTGAAAAGGGATTGTTGAACCATATGGTCTCGGGTATGGTACTTAAGGTTTGTGTTTTTTTGTGCATAGTTATGATTATGAGCTGGTTTAAACTCTAATGAGACATCATGTGCATTGTACACCTTTCTTGGAAAACCACACCATGTGAACCTACATAAGATACATTTACCTTGTTTTTTTATTTGGAATCTTTCATTGCCTCAAATTCTTCAAGTTGTGTGTGCAGATTATCATAAGATTCATTTCAGGACTCTTTCACTAGATCATTCAAATGGTACAATCATTTCTTCTCAACAAGAGTGAGCATAGAATTTTGCAACTTATTTACACTATTAATGAACAATTTACAATGTCTATCATAGTTGGTATTCATGGGCTAGAATCATCACCCATGCATAGATTTTAGGCTAGTCTTTTCTAAATATTGCAACTAGTAAACTTTTATTCTTACCTATGGAGCTAGAGAAAAGGGAAATGTGATGAAAGGTAACATGAAATTAAATTTGTTTCTTTGCAATTCGTGCGAAATCTTTGTTCGTTTCAATCAATCAAGATCTAATTAATGATGTGCAGTCTATGAACTTTCTACAAATGTGACTTTGCAATGCTATGAAAGGTATTCCTATTCATGCATGCTTTAGGGTCTAATTTTTTAGTTATTTTAGCCTAGAAATAACCAACTTAAGAGTGAGTCTCAAGTGGATTTTGGTTGTTGAGGATACTATCATACATTGCCTTCTCAAATGGCTTTTAAGAAATTGTTCGTGAAAATGCCTATGCGCTCTTCACATATATACTTGTAAAAAATAGCAAAAAATGAAAACAAAAAGGACAAGTTGCTACACAATGCCAAAATTATTAAAACAATGAGGGCATTGATGACATGCTTAAAACGCATTAAAGAAAGGCAAAATGAAAATTTACATGAACCAAACATCATCATTTGGGGTTTCCATAGAATATGTTTCCTCTTCCTAGTGCTAGTGTTGGGCGTACAAAGGGTGCAATGCATGGGTGTGCACAAGATATGTGCCTTGTGTATGTCCTACCATTCCCCCCTATGCATGCATGTGATAGGATGCATCAAGATTTGTGGTACAAAAGTTGGGGTCCTTAAGCAGTTTGTTGAAGCGCATGCTTGTTTGGAGGCATTTTATTTTAGTAAGTTGGAAACTTGAGCTCAAATAGCACTTTGGTGATTATATATCTTGTCACAAAACATAATTTTTCATGCTTCAAGATATTGAGATGAAGATTTTTTTAGTTCTTTCCAAGGGCTGCAAAACCACTTTGTTCTCATTTTTTTATATTCTTTTGCTCCTCATGGTTGTTTCTTAGTATATTTTTTAGTCCTCTAGATTTGAAATATCTTTAATTTTTTTTTCTATTTCTTGCTTGTTCAAATAAGTTTCCTTAATTTAGGTGATAATGTTCAATTGATCTCACCTTTGGAATCCATTTATAGGATAATTTCTTAGTTTATGCTCTTAAATTTATTATTGCTTGAGTTTTTTCTTGAATGATCTTGTTGATGGTTGTTTTCATTGTGATTCCTTCCTCAACCACTTGTATGGGCAATCTATTTCTGCTTCTAATGATTTCTTTTGGACCCATACTTATTCATTTTAATAGATCAATGATGTTCGTAAAAATCTTTTGATAGGTAAGTGTGTTGCTTTCTTTATCTTTGATTTGACTTTTCTTGTTTAGTTTTATACCCTTTGCTTGTTAGAATATATTTTTTTCTTTTGTTGTTTTTGAAGTATATCCTTATGTACCCATGCATAAAATCTCTCCCTATCTAAATGTACATGTGCACTTTTACTACATTTCATGGAAGGAAATTTTGACTCCCTCTCCTACATGGGGTTATTTGTATAGAGGAATTTTATTTTGGCATTTTTGCTTTGGATGAAAAATGTATTTGGACCTCCATCTATGGAGTTCTTGAGAAGTAGTTGTTGCTTGATAACTTCTTTATTCTCCCTTGAGGAATTCTTCAAAACCTTGACACAAGGATGGGTCCTTCAAGTCCTGATTCCTAGTGGTTAAGGCATATTCTTATCTAGCTTCCTAGTTGTAGCTTTGATTTATCTTAATTTTCATGGAGTAGAGGGGCTAGATTAACATTTTACTCACATGGTGAAGATTTTTCCTTGGTTAGTATATTTTGGTAGCGTTGTGTGTGAACACACTTAGGACTACCATGACATTTTTTTCCCTCTCTAGGGGCCTGTTCCACATGGTTTATATATACACCCATAACCCTATGGGCTTTATCCCTCTTTAGGGGTTTCTTCCACTTGGCTTTTATTGTGTTGTTCTCCCAAGCTTCTTCTTCTTCTTCTTCCTTATATGGATTGTGCATTCTTGATCCTCAAAACCAAAACAATTGTATTAAATTAGGTCATTGCTCCCTAGAGCATGTCACTATCTCAAATTGCTATGAATTTGATGTGCATACTCAGGGCATAGCTTAAAATTTGAATTGATAATTTTAGCCTTTGAACATGCTATCACAAAGATTGTGCATGCAATTTGGTCCCTTTGTGTAGATTTTTGTTTGTGTTTCCATTTGCTAATAGAAGCATCTCAAAGTCTATAAAGTTCCAATGGAGCTGCATTGGTAGTTTTGTTCAAATTTTTTTAGATACAATCAATTTTTTGCATCACAGTACAATTAGTATCTAGGCTAAATATAGTGATGTATTTCATATATTGGTTTTTTTAATAAGTTAGATGGTTGCAATTACCCATTCTAGGTATACATAATGCACCATATATGTCATGGACAAAGGAAACCATCCTCAACCTAAGATTCCATGTGGCCTTCTATCTATATCTCATAACTGGCTCATAACTTGTAGAAAATAATGCCTCCATTGTGTTTGGAACATGTCAAAATGGTAAGATCAACTATCTATGTGCTTGATTATGATATCTAGAGATCACATTTGGAATTGATGACATCATCGATGAAATCATTAATTCGTAATTGCCATTGATGAACCACCCTTGAAAACCTATATAAGGAGGGGTTGGCCACATACATACTCAGTCTGCCAATGCAAGTCTTGGGATCTCAAGGAGTTGTGATCACTAAGTACATTCAAAATTCCAATTCTAGGTCTTATCTTGTTCCTTGTTCTAGTCCTGATTAGTCTAGTTCATGGACATCTAGCCTAGTCCTCTTGTAATCTCATAGTACTAGATCTTGTCTAGTTATTTCTTGTATGTAGTCATCTCCCTAAAGGGAGTTCTTGTAATCCAGATATCTTGCTTCATACCTACAATCCCGGATTGTGGGATCTCTTGTATCATCTCTAGTCCAGTTATCTATACCTATTAGTCCCAGCTTGTGGGATGTCTTGTATCAGTTACATATTCTTGTATTATTTTCCATACATGTTTGTTCTTATAATCCGAAGTATATTTCCGAAATCTTGTCTATTGTAGTCAGAGAGCACAATCTAGTACTCCCCTAAAATTTTGGCAAGACTAGCTTCTATCCAAGAACAAGCACCATGGAGAATACTTATGAACAAATTGTGGCATCTTTTCAGAGTCTCTAACAACAAGTCAGGACCTAACTCATTGACAAACACAAGTCAAGATGGTACATCCCATGCATATAGGTGCACTCATCCAAGAATTACAAACAAATCAAGAATCTTCAAGAAAATCAGCGAAAGTGAACCAACATCGTAGTTCATCCTTCATGAAGGAGCCCAAGATTTGCATGCTAGAAAATTTTGATGGTGATCGTATGAAGTTCTATGGGTTCCTACAAGTCAAAATGTACATTCGCATGTAGCCTCATAGATACCTTGACAAAGCATCCAAGGTTAGTTTTATTGGAAACCGGCTTTGTGGTCCAGCGTTATCATGGTTCACCCCAATCTTGATAAGGACATGGAAGCACTTCGTGACTATGAGGGGTTTCTTCGAGAGGTCACTACCACATTTGGAGATGCAGATATGAGTTGAGTGGCAGAAACAAAACTCTGAAAGCTATGTCAAGGTAACTGCCATGCCTCTATCTATGCATCTGAATTTAGGCAATCAATATGTGATCTTGATTGGCATGAAGATTATTTCACAAGCCAATTTAGATGGGGTTTAAGAGATGATGTGAAGGACCTTCTACTCATGATGCCAAAGGTTGAGACATTGAATGAATACATAACCCAAGCCATTCAATGTGATAACCTAATTTTTGGAAGGAAACAAGAAAAACAAGTATAAGGAAGACCACCAATGGAGACTCTTCTAGTCCACTCTTAGGGAAGAAACTATGCAAAAATTTATGAAGATGGATGTAACTAGGTTCTAGCCTCTAACCCCACAAGAGAAACTAAGAAGGAGAGATAATTAGTTATGACTCTATTGTGGAAAACCCTAGACATATTGTAGTTACTTATCCGAAAAAGAGAACAAGCTCTAGAGTCATAGTTACCCTTGTGGAGTAGGGAAACAAGGAAGTCAAGTTGTAAAGGAGACCATATAACTGGTCCATGATATAAGAAGGGGTCTCGTAATTCCACCAACACCCATAGAAACATATCTTGCCCCTATCAACATATCCTACAAAGCCTTTCTACCTAGAGACAGATGCATCATACTTTGCCTTAGGCGTCATTCTATCCCAACGTGGAGATGATGAACACCTACATTCAATTGCATATCAGTCAAAGAAATTCTCCTATCCAGAGATTAACTATGAAATCCATGATAAAGAACTTCTTGAAATAGTAGATGCATTTGATACCTGGTGTCATCATCTAGAAGGAGCAGCCCATAAAGTTATTGTGTATACAGATCATAAAAATTTGGAGCATTTATGACCACCTGCATCCTCAATGCAAGGGAATCTTGATGGAGTAACTTTTTATCCAGGTTCGACTTTGTCATCACATACTATTCAGGATGCCAACAATGTCAGCTAGATGCCTTCTCAAGAAGATAATACCTTGCACCAGAAAGGTGAAGAGGCCTTTGATCAACAAGAAAGCGTATTACTCAAGCTTGAAGAACTCCAGTTAGCAGCTATCTCTTCAAGCCACCATGAAGATTCATCTTTGACTCATTTGATTCATGAGACTTTACCACATGATGGATTGTTTTGTAACTTCAAGCAAAACATTTAAGAAGGGAAAGTTCATGAAGTAAAGGAGTTCCAAGAAAATGTTGGGTTACTATTCTACAAGAACCTTATGTACGTCCCTCCTAGAAATCCCAGGGCAATTATAGGTGTAGCCACTGCTAGAATTTTTCTCAGATACATCTTTAAGCTTCATGGACTAGTTGATGATATTGTCAGTGATTGAGGTCCACGGTTCATACCCAGCTTTTGGAACAGTCTTTGCAAGATTCTTGGTGTTCAAGTTAAATTATCTATAGCCAATCATCCATAGACTGATGGAAAGATAGAATGGGCAAATCAAGTCCTAGAATAGTATCTCTATTGCACCATCAACTATCATCAGAATGATTGTTTTGAGCTTTTACCCTTTGCAGAGTTTGCCTATTTTCATACATCTACCAAACATAATTCTTTCTTTGCAAATTATGAATAACATCCAAGGATGGATATACAACTCTCAAATCATGTCAAGAACCTAGATGCTAGAGATAAGGCCTATTACCTCATGGATTTTCACAAAGAACTCAAGGAAAAGATCCATAGAGCTCAAGAACACTATAAGTATAATGCAGATCAGCATCGTGTTCAAAATTCATCCTATCACATTGAAGATAAAGTGTGGCTAACGAATTTGCAAATTTCAAGGCCTTGTGCAAAGCTAGACCATAAGAGATTTGGTCTATTCACCATCTTGGATGAGATTAATCCAGTCACTTTCAAGATCCAATTACCAAGTACCATGAGAAAACATCTAGTTTTCCATGCATCCATGTTGGAACCATATCAAATTTCACGATTAAGGGGGGAGAGACCTAGTACTTCACTACCTATTGAGATTGATGATCATGAAGAATTTGAAGTCGAGCATGTCCTAGATTCAAGAATATCGTGAGGAAGATTGGAGTACCTTGTTCACTGGAAAGGGTATGACATTAGTGATTGCATTTGGGAACTTGTAGAGAACCTTCAGAGAGCACCAATCAAGGTTTGAGTATTTCATAAGGAAAATCCAATGAAGCTGATATTAGAGAACATGATCGCTCCTCATGGAGCTCGTCGCTTGAGGGGGAGGTAATTTCATGGACAAAGGAAACCATCATCAACCTCAGATTCCATGTGACCTTCTATATCTCATGATTGATTCAAAACTTGCAAAAGTAACACTTCCATTGTGTTCGGAATGTTCCAAAATCCTAAGATTAGTTGTCTACTTTCTTGATTCTGATATCTAAAGGTCATGTTTCAGTTGATGAAATCATTGATGACATCATCAATTTGTAACCTCCATTTATGAACCACCCTTGAAAACCTATATAAGGAGGGGTTGGCCAGATACATAATCATTCTTTCTAATGTTGGTCTTAGGAGCTCAAGGAGTCATGATCACCAAGTAAGTACTTTCAAAGTTCTACTTCCAGTTCTTGTCTTGTTCTTGGTTCTAGTCTTGATTAGTCTAGCTCTTGGACATCTAACCTTGTCCTCTTGTAATCTCATAGTACGAGATCTTTTCTAGTTATTTCTTATATCTAGTTCATCTCCTTGAAGCGAGTTCTTGTAATCCAAATATCGTGCTTCGTACTTATGGTCCTGAGTTGCGGGATCTTCTATATCATCTCTAGTCCAATTATGCATACCTATCAGTTCCAAGTTATGGAACGTCTTGTATCAGTTACATATTCTTGTATTATTTTTCCTGAGTGGGTGTTCTTGTAATTAGAAGTATATTGTTGAAATCTTGTCTAGTGTAGTCAGAGAGCACAATCTAGTGCTCCCTTGACAATATATTGGTAACAAAGGGATTATGGACTATCATGTAGGGTGTTGAAATATGTTGTATTACAACCATGGACACTGAGATTGTAGTTGATGGAGGTGGTCTTGAAGATGTTACAAGTTCACGTTCTTATGTTGTATCTATTTGAAGTCTACCTATAAATCCAATTTTTATTATATTAGGTACACCAACCCCCTTGGCCACTGCATAAAAACTTTGATGAATTGCATCGTTGCACATGCACACACCTTGATTTCTTTATCTATCAAGCATGCCATTATCCCTCATATTCAATCATGTGAAACAACAAAGGATGCTTGAGATACTATTGCCACACTATATCATGCAAGAAATTAGGCTTTTGTTGCTTAACTCCAAAAATCATTGGATAATGAGCATATGAATGATGGTGATTCTATGGATAGTTTCCTCATAGATAAAAGATTTCAAGGAGAACTTGATTGTTTCATATGAAATTTTGTCAAACAGTCTAATTATGTGGACTATTCTTATTGCTTTACTTGATTTTTCTTAGAGTTTTGCTTCTACTCTTTGATTGATGATGAAAGGAAGTCCAAATGCCTTGACATTTGAAGATTTAGGATATGTTTTGTTGCAAGAATAGTTGGTGGGTAGCACATGTCTATTGTATGTTGTAGATCGAATGTTTGTCGCCAATAAAAAAAGGGAAGGGTAAAGGTGGCTCTTCCCCTAGTAGGTAGAAGTATGTAAGTGTTGCACGATCAATCAAGGAAGAAAAATATGAGAAGAAAATGGATGAGCAAAAATAGTTTTGCAAATATTGCAAGGAATATGATCATATCATTAAAAAAAATATTAAGCCTATTGTTAAAGAGGCAAAGAAGGAAAAGATTGGAAGTTTTATTGCAGACACTTTTGCTTCTAAAAATGAATATGTAAACTTTTTTTTTAATATAAAGGAAGTTCGGCAATGAATATGTAAACTTAGTAGAAAATGAAGAGTATGCATTTACTACACAATGTACTTATAATCTATCAACACACGATCATTATTTGTTGGCTATGGACTCGAATGTTTAGTACTTTGATAGTGATGTAACCAAAATATATTACCTCTCAATGTAGTTTCTTCACCTCATTTGAGCTTCCCCTAATGGAAATACTACCACATGCATAAAAAAATGCTTATATCCTATCATGGGATTTGGAAGAGTTATTCTTACTACTAATTATGGTAGTACATGCACAATGTCATAGGCCTTATGTGTGAGGGATAAAATGAATTTGTTATGAGTGTCACTAGCCAAGATTGTCTTGGTTGTAAAGGTTTTTTATGATGGATGGATAGTTCATGATCTTTTTGGTGGTGAAAAAGTTATCGTATAAGGTAAGTCCTTGTTGGAGATAGACGTCTGTAGAAGCACGCGAACAGCACAAGGAAGAAGAAGAAGCTTGGAGCACAAACACACAATACTGAATGTATTACTAGAGAATGTACAAAGATAAGTAGCCCATTAGGCTATAGGCATATATACAAGCCGGGGGAAAAAACCTCCTAAAGAGGGAAAGAAGTGCCCCAGCGGTCCTAGAGTGTTCACACACATCAATCAACAAATCCCCCCTGGGAGTGATGCGGTGAACAAGGAGCTGGCACTCATGTATAAGTAAGTGCCAAGCTATGTGGAAATCACTCCACAAAAGGAAGTAAGCCCAAAGCTTTGCGGAAAGCTTCAAACTTCTCCCTAGGCAGAGCCTTTGTGAAAAGGTCTGCAATGTTCTCCTGCGTGGGCACATATGTCAAGCTGATCTCCCCAGCAAAGAACCTCTCCCTGACATAGTGATAATGCACCTCAATGTGCTTAGTGCGAGCATGGAACACAGGGTTCCTCGCAACTGCCAATGCGCTCTGACTGTCAGTGAAGATGGTGGTGGCAGAAGATTGGCCAACACCCAAATCAGCCATAAGGCATCTGAGCCACACACACTCAAGAGTAGCTATGAAAGCTGCCCTATACTTCGCCTCACAACTGGAAGTGGCCACAGTAAGCTGCTTCTTGCTCAACCAAGATATACATGAGCTACCAAGCATGAAGCAAAAGCCACTAGTGGACACATGAGTGTCATAGCAACCAGCCCAATCACACTCAAACGCATGCAAATCTGGCGGTAGTGATCCCCCCTCAGGATAAAACAACCCAAGTAGCCGAGTACCACTCAAGTAGAGAAAGATGCGCTTAACCGCCTTCCAATGCGTGACTCCTGGGAAATGCATAAACTTGCTCATCTGTGAGATAGCAAACTGAATATCTGGCCGAGTAATGCATAAGTAAATCAAGCATCCAACAGCCTGCTGATAGAGAACAGCATCAAGTGCATCTCCAACATCATGAAGACTTAATCGTAAACCTGTCTCCATAGGAGTGGCAATAGGCTTACAGTCTTCAAGGCCAAAATGCTACAATAATGTGTCAATATATTTCGTTTGACACAAATCCATTCCCACCATCAACTTGCATAAACTGAATGTCCAAATAGTGATGCAAATGCCCCAAATCAGACATCTCAAATGAGGCATGCAAATCAGCCTTAAAATCATCAATATGCTTCACATTTAAGAATATTTGTGCCCCAAAACCTTGAGTAAGGTTTGCATGATGTAACATAGACACTTCTTGATCTTAAATAGTTAAATTCATCATTTTTTATACTCCATCCTACATTTGGGTATGAGTTGTAAGTTATCTTCTAATATTTCTAGATTGGCAAAAATTGTTGAATTAATGGCAAGTGTATTCACCCCCATTATTTAGGCATGAAGCCTTGATCTTAGTACTTTATTTAATATCTAATAAAGAAAGTCATTCTCTAAATATAGTGTACTTCATCATTTGATTTGATATGGTGTATGTAGACTTTTCTATTAGCATGATACATGAAAGTGAAAAAATGAAGAGCAACATCTAATGACCTAGTTAGAATACAACTACACATATGTGTGAACAAGATATAAAGGATGAATTGAAGAGGGAATGTGTGTCCTATTTACATTTCCAATTTCCTTCTATATTAAACATGCTCACAAAATGTAGAATCAAGTAAAAAGAAAATAAGTCATTCGCCAAAATGAGATAGAGTTTCCATTCCACTACAAGACATATGGCCTCGATGACCATGTGATACAGTGAACATAGATTGCTTAAAATAGCTCCTATGTGTTTTCATTGATACAAAAACAAGGGATAAAGTGATCCAACCTTGTCTCCTTTTGAAATCACGAGATTATTGAGCATAGAAGAATAACTATTATCCAATGTCATCAAGATGAACAAATAACATCAAACTTTGTAAAAATTGAGGAACATGGCAAACATTATGCATTGTGAGCAGTGAAACATCTACAAATAGAACTACAACATGTGAAATCTAAGGACATCACACTAATATTAATCTCTAAGTCTCACTATACCAAGATACTTTGTCTCACTATACTAAGCAAAAAAATTTGTATATGGTGCCACATTAAAAGAGGCACTAGAATCCAAAAACATGTATGGAAAATAGAATCAACCATAAGAGGCTTAAAAGTCATAGTACTATCGTGTCAAAACATTAGCATCATCTAAAATGGCATTGACTTATTCTATCTTTACTAATGAAGAAGAAGGTGCATGTAACTATTTAACATGCCCATTAACCTTCAGTTTCCCGTTTGTATTCTTCAAAGCCCGACAATCCTTTTTTAAATCACCTTTCTTATGGCACTGAAATCGTTCAATCTTTCTCAAACTTCAATTCTACTCTTGTGATGACTACCATCTTTACCTCTATTCTTTCTTCTATCTTATTGTTGATTCTTTCCATGTTTAGAAGAAGAACACCAAAAATATTATTGTATACTAGAATATTGGATTTTGGGGTGTGCAAAAGCACGCAAACAACACAAGAAGTAGCTTGGAGCACAACACAAAATACTAAATGTATTACCAAGTGAATTTACAAAGATAAGTCACCCATTAGAGTCATAGGCATATATACAAGACGTGGAAAAAAACCTCCTAATGAGGGAAACAAATTACTCGGTGGTCCTAAGTGTGTTCACAAACATTAGTACCAAAATATATCAAGAAATCCCCCCTAGGAGTGACACAATGAACAAGGGGATGGCACTCGTGTCTACGAAAGTGCCAAGCTATGTGGAAAGAGATCAATCCACAAAAGGAATTAAGCCCAAAGCTTTGTAAAAATCTTCAAACTCCTCTCGAGATAGAGCCTTTGTGAAAAGATGTGCAACATTATCTTGTGTGGACACATATGCCAAACTGATCTCTCTAGTAGAGAACCCCTCTGTGACATAATGATAATGCACCTCAATGTGCTTTGTGTGAGCATGGAACACACGGTTTCTTACAACTTGAAATGAATGATGTATATTAGTGAAGATGGTGGTGTCAAAAGATTGATCAACATCCAAAAGGCATCTGAGCCACACACACACACACTCAATAATCACTATGAAAGTTGCCCTATACTTAACCTCACATCTAGAATTGTCCATAGTAGGTTGCTTCTTGTTCGACCAAGATATGCATGAGCTACCAAGCATGAAGCAAAAACCACTAGTGGACATGTGAGTGTCATAGCAACCAACCCAATCAGAAAAAGCATATAAATCTTGGAGTAGTCATCCTTGCTTGGGATAAAACGATCCAAGTAGTCGGATACCAATCAAGTAGCAAAAGATGCACTTAACTACCTACCAATGCTTGACACCTAGGCAATGCATAGACTTTCTCATCTGAGAGACATTATCAAGCCTAATTATGCATAAGTAAATCAAGCATCCAACAACCTACTGTTACAACATGTCATCAATATAGATAACAATGATCAAAATCACATGATTTGCATGCTTAACATATAAGGCGCTCTCAATCGGACTGTTCTCAAAATGATGTGCAATCAAGTAGGCATATATCTTTTCATAAGAAGCATGTGGTGCTTGCTTCAAACCATATAATGCCTTTTTCAACCTGCACACTTTGTTTTGATGCCCTTTTAGCATAAATATATGGGCCTAAAAAACATACAGGAGACTTATGTACATTCCAACCATGATGAGCTGCAAGTGCACATATGCTATGAACAGTGGTCATTCGGCATGTGGGTGCAAAGGTCTCATCAAAATCAATGCCTCTTTCTAAAGCATAACCTTTTTCGACTAGCCTAGTGTTATACCCATCAACTATCCCAGCATGCTTGCACTTCAATTTGTATACCCATTTAGAATCAATGGCCTTTTCACCTAGAGGCAAATTACAAAAAGACCAAGTACCATTCTGCATAATAGCATCATATTCTGATTGCATAGCAGCCATCCATTTTTTTTAATTTTGTGCTTCATGAAAAGAATCATGCTCATTCTCATCACAAAGACTAGAGGCAACCTTTGCATAGCAATCTGCTATGGGAGCTTGAACGAGTACGATATGACAAAGATGCATCTAATTTGCTATTTGGAAAAGCTTGCACCAGCCATTTAGGCATAGTTTTTTCCTCCTCTATATCAATCCTCTCATCAACAAGTGCATCATGTAAGTCTGCATAAAAAATGGAATGATTTGCATCATCATCCTATAAAGGTTGAGAAATTGCATCATTTGGACAAACACTTGACTATCCAACTCTAAAAAGAGGCATCATAGGATCATCTAGGTTGCATTTATTTGATTGAATAATTAAAAAATATTGAATATGTTTGTTTTATTCGGGGTTGTCCAAATAAACACCAAAAAAATTGGACAGGGATAAACTTTCGAGTGAAAGGCTTTGGATCAAAAAAAAATTCGAAAAAAAAAGTTTTGATTGAAAAATTTTTTATCGAAATTTCTTTCGATCTAATCCTACCATAGAGAAGATAAAATTGATGTTTTTGTTTTACAGATTTGAAAGTACGTGTATGCATATGTGTGTATGTATGTGCATGTCATACACACATATGCATACACACACAAACATGCACACATATACACATTTACACACACACAAACATGTACACACAAAATCATACACACACATAGACATACACAAACACGCACATATAGATACTTGCACACATACATACACACACACATATACACAAACATGCATACATACACATGCATATGCATACATACACATGCATATGCATACATACACATGCATATGCATACATACATAGATACATGCATACACACATGCTCATACATACACACACATGCTCATACATACACACATCATACACATACACGCACATGCATACACACATATATACACATACACAAATGCGCACATATATGATATGCATACACACACATTTACAAATGCACACATATGCATACACACACATACACATATAGATACTTGCACATATACACATAGACATATACATATAGATACTTGCACATATACATACACACATATAGACACACACACATACACTCACATGCATACATACACGCATATGCATACATACATAGACACATGTATACACACACATGCACATACATACATATGCATATACACACATGCACATACATACATATGCATACACACACATGTGCATACATACTCACATGTATTCATACACACACATGCATATGTATACATACATACACACATGCATATGTACATATACATAAGTACAAGCACATACACACAATAAATTGACTTGAGCCTAAAAAAAAAGCAAAGTCAAGAAAATTTATCTACCTTCACAGTCATGTACAAGTAAGTAAAATCAGGTACAAGTAAGTAAGGTCATGTACAAATCGAAAATATAGCTATATATAAAATTTTAGGCGTACTCCTGAGCTTCATGTTCTAACTTAAAAGAACATGTTTTCATCTCTATGGTGGGATTCACCTATATTCTATTAAATAAAAGAGAACCTATTGTCTGATACCCATTCAAATAATTCAAGTTAACGATTGATAATGATCCCTTTTTAATGGGAAATTTCTACCTTCATACTCAGCTCAAAATCAATCAACCCTCAAAATAACTCATAAAAATATAAAAAAGTAAAAACTCATTATTATGTGCTTGAAAAAATATTAAACTATATCATAAAAAGTAAAATCTTTTATTACTTGTTTACATATCTTTTGTTGTAAGTATCGAAAGTTCGAGTGCATAGGTCGATTTCTATTAAAATTTGGCCATAACAAGTCCTTCTTGATGCAATTATCTCAACAAGTCGATTTCTTTCCTACCAACAAGTCCCTCTTGATGTGATTGTCTTGATGCTAATATCTCAGCTAACACAAGCTTCGTGTTATACTAATACAATACAACTTCCTAAAGAAGATCTATGGATTTGTGAAGCTATATTGGATTGATACAACACAAACCTTCTGTTAGTTGATATACATTGTCCAAGATGCCATTGATCTTCACTTATTAATACCTCCCACCACCTACTCAACTCGAAATCAATCAACCTTCAAAATAACCTATAAAAATATAAATAAATAAAAATTCATTATTATATGCTTGAAAAAATATTAAACTATATCATAAAAAGTAAAATATTTATTTACCTGTTTGCATCTTTTTTGTCGTAAGTATCCAAAGATAAAGTGCATAAGTCGATTTCCATCAAAACTTTGCCATCCCTCTCGATGCTATTGTCTCAACAAGTCGATTTCTTTCCTCCCAACAAATCCCTCTTGATGTCATTGTCTTGATGACAAGGCCCAACATCTCAGCTAAGAGAAGGTTCTTGTTGTTTCAATACAATACAACTTCCTAAAGAAGATCTATGGATCTGTGAAGTTATACTAAATCGATACAATAAGAATCTTCTCTTAGCTGATATGCAATCTTGGATGCCTTTGATATTCACTTATTAATACCTTCTCAACCCTTGAATTATGAAAAAAACATAAAATCTTTTCCAACAATTGCAATAGTTTTTAATTCACAATCATATACACACATATACATGCACAAACACAATCATATTAGATTCTCACTTACAATCATATAACATACATGCACATACACATACACATACACATACTATTGTGAAGTAAGAATCAATATTGATTCAAACAATCATGGTACATTTTTATTCACAATCATACACACACATACATATACTATTTTGATGTAAGAATCAATGTTGAATCAAACAATCACAATAGATTTCATTCACAATTATACACTCAAATACACATACATATACTATTGTGAAGTAAGAGTCAATATTGATTGAAACAATCATAATACATGTTTGCTCACAATCATACACATACATACATATATTATTGTGAAGTAAGAATCAATGTTAAGTCAAACAATCACAATAGTTTTTTATTTCACAAAAAAAAAATATTTTTCTTTATGATTTTAGTACTAAAGTACTCAATATTTTTATAGCAAGAGTTTATACCTTGTTCTTTCTACGACAATATAAGTTCGTAAAAAAAAAATAACTCTTGTGAAAAATGTCTAGTTGTATTCTTTTATAAAGTTATTCGACCGAATTTGTTTCGATCGAAAATATATTCGATCGACAAAAATTTTGACCTATTAAATTTTTCGATCGAAAACTTTTTTGATCGAAAGACATTTGATAAAAAATTGTCGAATTACCGTGCAAAAAGTATTCGCTCATGTCCGAATAAGCTGACATGGCATCGAATAATGGGGGGTTGTCATAAAATTTCATAATTATTCACGAATAAATGAATTGTCGAATAACGAAGAATGCAACCTAGAGGGTTATACACAAGATCGGAGCTAATTGATGTCTCCTTAATACATGAAAGTAATGGCTGAATCACATCTTCCACAAAAAAAACATAATGACTAATCAAAATGTGTTTAGTCTATGGATGATATAGACGATAGCCTTTACTTTCATAATTGTACCCAACAGAAATACAATTTACTACTTTATCATCCAATTTTTTGCATTGTTGTTTAGGCATGAATGTTATATGCCAAACAACCAAAGACATGTTGATGAGCAACAGATGGCTTGCGGGTATGCCAAGCCTCATATGGAGTCATAGATTGTAGTGTTTTGGTAGGACACGTGTTAAGTACATATGTTGCACACATAACAGCCTCAAGCCAGAAGCTATGTGCTAAAGCCTGACTCTTAACCATACACCTGAGACCTCCATGAGAGACCTATTCTTTCTTTCAACAACTCCATTCTGTTGAGGTTTATATGGATCTCTACACTAGTGTTTTATCGCAGGTTTAGCCAGAAATGCATTAAAATCAGAAGACATGTATTCCCCCCCCTCGATGAGAATGGAGGGTGCCCAGTTTACATGCTTACAAATTTTCAGCCAAAACCAGATAGTGTTTGAAGCACATAACCACTCCAAACTTTGCTTTTAATGGATGCATCCATGCATGCCTAGAGAAATCATCAATAAACATCACAAAATAAAGGTAGTTCCCAACAGAAGGTGTCTACAAAGCCCACAAACATCACTATGAACAAGATATAATGTTTTATTAGCTTGAATTGAATCATCTTTTGGGAAGTAGGAACGAGCATTTTTCCCAAAATACAACCTTCACAAACCTGCTTACCAGGTACCTAAATTTTGGGGATAGAAAACACCATTTCAGATTTTTGTAGGTGTAGCAAACTAGCAAAATTAAGATGACCAAAGCATGCATGCCAAAGCTTTGCATAACAAATTTGACAACCAAGCCAATCTTGGCTAGTGCTGAAACCAACAACAGATTTTTCTTGATCCGTGGCATAAACAAAGCATCTGATAATGTGAAAGGAATACCATCAATAGTACTCAAAATGATCTTACCAACTCCCATGATAGGATAAGAGCAGTTTTTGGTGCATTTGATAGTATTCCCCGTAGGTGCAAGCTTAAGTGAACTCAAGAAATTGAACTATGAGGGGTGTCGATCATGCCCTAGATGAAGCAGAAACTTGCTCAAATACCAATTGTTGGATTTTGAGGACTGCAGAAGCGCATGAAAACACAAGTTTGAAGCACAGAACACAACACTGAATGTATTACCACGTGAATTTGTGAGGATATGGATAGGTGTGTTCCAGAGATGAGCTGGTGTTGCATAAAACTTGCTCTACACCTGCCAATTTGACTCAAAGGATCCTTAGTAGACTCTGTTGGCTTCACATTAATGCAAATAGAACCACAAAGTACTATGGAACATCATTCCCAAAATTTTGCATCAAAATAGATAACTTGCATATGCAAGGAATGTGAGAAAACCTTCTATTTTGGGAATGGAGGTTCTCAGTGTTTTCCTCAGAGCTCACAACCTGGTATGAATTGTCTAGAGAGATTTTGCACAAATCTAATTCAAGAGTAAAGCTAACTATAGCAAGTTATTGTATGAATTTAGAGGCACTATACATTGATAAATGAGTTTAGCAACTCAGGGGGGTCATCCCGACATTTTAGGAATAAGAAGATGTGTAGACACAATCAACTTCCTCACTTCACATCTCAAGATTTTCTAAACCAAAATTAATGAAACTTGATATCTAAATAATCGACAAATCACTCTAACTATATCAAGTTGAAGTGGAGCAAACGATTAAGTACACATGGAGAAATTGTGTCTACAAAATCACTAAAATGATGAAGATGCAACAGAGAACTCTAGACAAAGATATGCCTGAAGAAATGTATCAAAGTTTAAATGCGAATGAACATATGATACAAGGGAAGTGTAGTGGACTACACAATGTGTGCTCAATGATTTAGCTCAAAATCTCTGTGAAATGGCACTCTTTCCCCGTGACTAAAGCATCTCTATTTATGCTGATCACTTGAGTTTGAGTTTTGAATTTCCCTCACCTAAAAGTGTTCCTACACTTTAGGGATGATTGGAATTGATTCTTCCTACCACATAAGTTGTGGGTTCAGCTCCCTAACTTCACGAGATTCTATATTCTCTTGTGATGAGGCTTTATGGCTCTTGAATTCTTGGATCCGATTAAAAGATAATGCTTGCTAGATGGGTGTATCATAAGCTAAGCACCTACAAATGATGTGGGTAATGGCACAATATTCATTTAATATGGTTTTGTAGGCACATGGGCTGTTGGCTGCATGGAGTTGCTCAATGATCCGAATGGGGAAGTTGATAGTCATATTGGAGGTTTTTGCCAAGTAAATACTAAACCAAATTCTTTTGTGAGGTTCTATAAAGCGATCTTTCTTAGGAAAGGTTTGAGCTTTATGATGTTGTAGTTCTTCATATTCTTTGGAACTAGCATCTCCTTCTCTCAGGGTATATGCATGTGGTGGATATTGAGTGCTTCACGTACCAAGTTCAAGGACAACTTGAACTCCTTTTGCTCATTTTTGCACATCAAGGATGGGATGGAAAATGTTCTAGGTACGTCCTTCACATTGTTGGATTATAGAGTGTTGATCAAATAATAACATCACATGAGATCTGGCTTGGGTAGTGGTGCACTGAAGTATTCTACCATGCTTGCTCATTTCCAAATAGGTTGAAGCTTAGGCATGTTTTTGAGGTACTCAAAATATCGCGAGAAATACTAATACTTGCCCCAAACATTGTTGAATTTGCACTATGCTTCCCAAATATAGGTTGCATCTCCTAGAGGTCCCACCATTTCATTGAACCAATGAAAAAGGTGGTTGATCCTAGATTGGGATGCCTCACGATTGCCTAAGTGCTTCAGTCTTTTCTGTCAGAAGTTTAGAGATGGGCAAAGTACCAATGACTACAGGTTGGGAACTGGTGCCTGCTTCATCCATTTCTTACCAATTCAAATGATGATCTCGATTCTCGATCAAGTTACTAAAAGAAGAAGAACCATATAGTATTGTATCAGAAACTTGATGAGACCTTGTTCCCTTTAAAATACAAACATTTTTCCCTTGATTCGTGTGTTGTGAAGTTAGGTATCATGTTAGTGATGGGTGCACGGTGTAGTGAGTGTGTGTGTGAGTTAGTGTGCAAACTAGATGCATACTCTAGCAATGCATGAACTCAGCATGCTCCTAGTGGTGTACAATTATACTGCAATGTTGTTTTGGTGGTAAGTTACAAGGTTTGACTCTCCATATTTCCCTTATGGGATTACAAGTGTGACATTTCAGTTCATACAAGATATTTGATGATTACTTGACTTGATTATGGGACTTTTTAGGCATCCATTTACAAGTTGTCTAGGAGTGACTTTACATGATGATATGGTTACAATATCTTTCAAAGTAGGTTTCTGGGGGGTTGGGATTGATCATCATGGACTAGAACCTAAGAGCTCATGGGTTGGGATTTGAGCTTGTAAGCACGTCTTAAGCACCCAATTTTTTCCATCCTTGGGGTTAGCCTTCATCCATTGCTTTGGTACCCAGATGTAGAATACTTTTTGAGATGGATATCTTCATTGTTCTACTATTGGTTGCCTTAGCATTTTCCTTTTCTTCTTCGGTATTGAGTTCCATTGCAATGGTGAAATTGTAAGCTCATCCTTCCATACCTAGATCTACTTCATGCTAGGAGCCACTTTTCTCCTAGATTCTATTTGTCTTCTTAGCACATCCATCTTTTTGTGCTTCTTGGCTTGTTTCTTGGGTTGAGATACTGCAATCGTAGTTGTCTATGGAAGAGAACGGAGTTGCACTAGCTCTTGAACTTGCTCTTCAATTGTTGAATCCTTCTCCATTATAGATCTTGGGACACATACAACATCTTTTTCTTCATGATTAATCTTAGAACAAGTAAGAGCTTGTGTGATGCCCAGATTAGTGACTGTGCAATTTTCTAGTCCTATCATGATACGATGTTCATGTACCCCAACCTGAAGAAGTCTTCTTAGATTTAAGTTGACTGCAGAGTCATAGATCTATTCTTGATCCATGATGAAAGACTCAATGAGATCTTTATCACGGCAATCTAGTACCTTAATTTTCATAGGGACATCTTGAATGGAGATGGGAAGTTCTAGCTTGCCCATGCTAGGGGTTTCCACTCCTCCTAATCCTACAAGGTAAGCTTCAATAGGATTAATTGAAAAATCCATGTCTTGAAAATAAGAGTATTATATAATAATAGTTGCTACTTCTAAATCAATCAATGCCCTGATTGTCTTAGCATTCATGCCTTGTCCAAGCTCAATTGAGATAAAGGGTCATTTATCAATTATGCTAGGAGAGAGTTTTGTCTTAGCTTGGCACATAGTCATGTTATAGTGATGAGATTCAAAACAAGAAGGATATTTTTTGTTTCTAGGATGAGCTATGCCTTGTCTTCTTAATCTTCTAATGCACTCCAAAGCTTATGCATGTGCTTCTTCCCTTATCCTTAGCTCTTCTTCTTTGTGTTTCCTAGCTACATTCAATCCACTTAGCATCTCTTCTATCAAAGCCTCCTAATAGAGCTTTACCATGCATCCATTGATATAGTTTGGCAACACATCTTCTTCTAAGGTGGTTAATTGGACTGATCCACTTGTTGATATCCTATTGATGATCGTGGATCCATAGCCATGCTTTTCTAATTTACATGCATGTTGCTTCAGGGTGTATGCCAAGACTAGATCACAATATTACAATCCTTTGTCCTTCACATGTGCATCAAAGTATGCTTTTTGTCTTTCCTTTGCCACATATAGGCCTATAGTTGCTCTCAGTCTAGTCTCACATAATTTTTCTAAGTCAAAGATCCTTGAGGATAGCTCATGGCCTATCCAATCATGCTCTTGTGCAAATTTGAGTGTAGATATTAAGAATTCTAATGGAAGCACAACATTCTTGTCAAACACCATCTAGAAGGGAGTGGTGTTGAGTATTGTTTTGCAGGCAACTCGATATGCCCAAACAACATGATGAAGTTGTTTGTCCCAATCTCAATTCTTGTTATTTACAAGCTTGTTCAAGACAATACACAATATCTTGTATGTGCTCTCAACTTGTCCATTTGCCTGTGGGTGATATGGAGCTGAATTCTTGAGAATGACCATGAAATCTTGTAAACGATATTCAATGATCTCGTTCAATACGTGAGTTGCATGATCACTTACCAGTTCTATTGGAAACCCATATAGTGTGAACATGTTTTTGAATAAAAGCTTTGTTGCTATTTGTGCATCATTCTTCCTTGTCGCTTTCACTTCTACCCATTTGGTTAGATAATCAATTGCTACGATGATATATTTGGTATCTGAACTCTTGGTTGGGGGACTAATAGGACCTAGAAAGTCTCTTTCCCACTTTGAGAATGCACATCATCCCATCATGGGTCTTAGTGGCATGGATATTGAGTTCTCTAACATGTATCACACCTCTTCACATAGGTATGTGCATCCATATAAAGGGTAGGCCACCAAATACCTCAAAACAAAATGGCCTTGATCACTGAATCAGTTCCAAAGTGTCCTCTTGAAACACCTTCGTCTGCAATTTCTAAGATCTTCAAATATGAACTCTCATGGACACATGGTCTTAGATATCCATCATGTCCATACCAATATAGATTATATCCGATGATTGTGTAGTCTTGAGCCTCCTTCTCTAGATTTCTTTGTCTTGCTAAAGTCATCTATTGAGGGAATTTATTGATCCTTAGAAATCTAACCAAGGGACTCCTCTGATCTGGTATTAATGACACTTGATATAACATTGCATGCTCAATAGGTGGTCTATTTATACAAGTTAAGCAATCCTTGAACAACCTATAGACATCTACTTCCATTGTGGGCTAATACACACCTAATTGTTTCATATTTTGTAGGGTTCTTTGTTTAGAATAGTATTTCCCTACTACACCTACATGTGCTATTTGCAACCAATTATCTTTCTTGCCTTGTTCCACAAAACAAGTGAAGATTCCTTGGTCTACTTGATTATATATGCT
This sequence comes from Ceratopteris richardii, assembly GCA_020310875.1. Classification (NCBI taxonomy): domain Eukaryota; kingdom Viridiplantae; phylum Streptophyta; class Polypodiopsida; order Polypodiales; family Pteridaceae; genus Ceratopteris; species Ceratopteris richardii. The sequence continues at coordinate 117,384,243 of CM035410.1, forward strand.
TCTTGCAAATATTTGATATCTTTGAGATTTAACAATTTACTTGTCCTTAGTTCTTAATATGGGTTTTTTCATTCCAAACATAAAAATAGGCACTAGCATATGAGCCCAATGTGGTACTACTTCCAAGTTGAACAAATAAGCATCAAGAAGTTCATATGATACTCCTTGCGGTGATTCTCTCGATGTTATCCTAGAAAGTTGATCTACCCCAAGGTGAGTCTTACCCTTCCTTACAACTACTTCAAAATCATGTTCCATTAGTAAGAGAAACCACCTTACCAATCAGCCTATGTTGCAAGGCTTGTTCACTAAATATAGTAATGTTTGATGATCTATAAAGAATTTAAACCTAATGGCAAGCAAATAGTGTCTAAAATTCTTAACCATATATACCATGCCTAATCCTTCTCTTTCTGTGGTCTGTGGTCATATAATTTCTCTTTTCTACATATAAGTACCTACTTACATAGATTTTAGCTACCTCTAAGCTATATTTCTATGAGTTTAACAAGATTGATGGAAGAATACATAAGAAAACCAATCTTGTAGGAATATCTAGATGAACAATATTGGCTATGTAGAATAAAGATCAAAGAAGCTATTCCTATGTGTGTATATCCATGAACTATGTAGTTCAGTGATGAGTAGCACCTCCTTTAATGTCAATCCGAGAAGACGTGAGGATGGTATGAAGACCTGGAACAAGTGATGGCCCAAGTGTGTGAGTGAGAAGCACACTAACATGCACACACATACACACACGCGTGCACGCAAGGCAAGAACAAAGAGAGAGACAATGGAGTTCTTTAGATTGCTCAAAAGTGCTCTTTACAAGTTCAATTCTACAACAAGCTAACCTTAAAAATGAGCTCTCTAGCTCTATTTATAGTTTTTTACTAGCTTTGGTCTTGTCCAGACCTAGTGTTCGGCCTAGTTAAAAACTAGGTTCCTAAGCTAATTTGGAGGCTCAAACGAGCTCAGAAAAAATATGAAAATTGATAGGTAGGGACTTCTAATGCTCCTCAAGCTCAAGGACTCCTTGGCTTGCACAAAATGGAGCTACAAAAAGGTGGAATGGTATTTACAATGGTGTGGAGTGACTAAAACCACTATTTGGAAAGGATTGTTTCATGGAAAAATTTAAGGGCCTATTTGCCAGATCTACATTGACTACTTTGCCTGCTTGATCCTTGCTCCGGCTCCCTTCTTTGGCTTCCTTGTCTTGTGGGTCCTTGGGTGCCTTGACTTCTACCAACACCCCCCCCTCTTTCGCGTATGTCCTCTCTGATAGACCCTTGTTTGGTTGAGCGTGTGACATAGTATTGCACCACATCTGAAGCTAGGTGATGTTCTTCCAGCTGCAGCCCCCTTGCTAGGTCTGTTAATAACACATCCCAATCTACTAGCCCTGGAATGTCCGGATGTGGCAGTCATAATTGATCTGAGTGTAAGGTCCTCTCCACAGCGAACAGTTGTAGGAGATGTGAGGGCCTGGGTACGAATATTTCCGAGTGATATTCCCAGAACCCTATGACGAACATCTCCTCGAAAGTTTGTTTGAAGCAAGCTGGGAGGTATTTTATTCTTGCATGCCAAGCATATATTACCTTGATTGAGGGGGTGGTGCTCATGTCATATACCAGGTCTAGGTTGCCTGTAGTGAAGCCGACTCCTGAGAAATGTGGGTCTTTTATGTTTTTGAATGTTCTGAATGTGATCAGCATTAATTCAAAGATTTTCATGCACATTTGTGCCATCACGTCAGGGATGTTCCGCAGTCTAAGGCTCCAGTGACGAATGGTAGAAATCATATAAGCAACCGAGGGTTGTCCTTGTGGAGGTGCTAGATAGACATAATTCAACCACTTTGCACAGCCTTTGACGTTCTTGACAGCAATGGTAAACTCGGGCCAGGTGCGTCTTCGGAGGACTGGAATGTAACATGGATTATACTTGATAAATAGTGGCATGTTATTCCAGGTACGAACCATCTCTCGATAGGTCTCAAGAAGAAGAATCCTCCAGGTGGGTTGAAAGGTTGACCCTTGTTTAGCACGTTCAGGTAGATCATCAGGACCAAATTGAGTGGCGAAAGTTGGGGCTTTGCCACACCTTCGTTGAATCTCTGCATTGTAATCAGCTAAGAGCACACAATATGGCACGTATTGATTATCATTAGTGCCTATCCAGTGGTGATGTGACATGTTCTAGAAGTACTTGGAGTTTATGATGGTATCCTTCAGTTTAGCCATTGATTGGATTTGTACTGCAACGCGATCTTCATGGGTTTTGGCGGTCTTTTTGAGTTTCTGAAGCCATTCGGGTGCTTCGACTTCCAGGGTGTCCATTCCTTCCAATGTTTGCTGGCCATCCGGCATCGGCATAGGAACATATGGTTCCTCATATGACTCATCCACTTTGATGGGCACCAATTCGTCTGGTCATGGCTCAATAATTGGAGAGGGTTGTCTTTCATACTCAAGTAGCTTCTTCTGCAATTCTTCCACCTGCACTTGTAGCGCCTTTACCTCCTCTGAAATCGATGTTGACTCTATGATCTTCGGTTGTTCTTCTTGCTTCGGGAGCTAACGGTGCAGTGTATCTTGTTCTTTTTCCATATTATCATGTGTTTCCAAAAAATAAGCATAGCTTTCCAGAATTGTTTTCATCGTATCTGAAGGGATTGCTTTAAACTGTTCTAGGTCGATCTCATGGGGGGAACCTTCCATCGCAGCTTCTAGGTTTTCTTCGTTCTGCTTTTGCAATCGCGTGTTCTCTTCGAGTGTCATGGCCATGTGTTTTCTGAGTAGGGTCAAATTACGCCGAACTCTAAGATTATCAATTTGGTAGAGTTCGAGTAAAGCTTCGAGTTGTTTGACATCTGACGATTTTGATGGTTGGGGTGTCTCCAAGAGGGTTTGATGGGCTTGTTCGAGTGTGGTGTAGCGTTGATTGAAGTCAGCATCTTCTTCTTCTATAGTCGCAAGCCGCCTCTGTAGTTGTTGGTGGTCCGTAGTTAATTGACGATGGCGATCTTCGAGAGTCTGATATTCGTCTGTAATTGATATACACATTGATGTAAAGTAGAAAACACATTATTTACATTCAAGAATGCTGGAAAAGGAGAGGATGCAAGGGGAATGGGAAAGGGAAAGGGAATCGTGAATGAGGTGGAATCAGGTGGTGATGTGGGGGGAGGGGTATGGGAGATTGTGGTTGTGTGTGGGGCGGAAGTGGTGATGTGGCTGATGATGTTTCCATGGTGTCAAAAGTGTGTGTGACCGTGTAGATGGGGACAGTGGGTGGGGTGGATGTGATGTTCGTGAATAATGTTGTGAATGTGGGCATGGTAACTCCTGCGAATTGGATGCCTGGAGAGAGAGGAATTCCCATGACATATGTGGTGATTATGAAAGTTGGGGTGGTAGTGTCATGTGGTGAAGTGAATTGTGCAGTGAGAGGTGAGGAGTGTGGTGATAGTGGTGCCGCCTGATGTTCTTCTGTCCGTGTGGTATCTCTTGGTGCTGAAATTTGCTTGCTAGAGTGCATGAGATGGGTAGGCACTTGTTTCTCAAAGCGATGAATATAAGCCATAGCTGAATGAATGGCTTCATCCAGGCCCAGTGCGTCCGCGTGTAGGTTCAGGGATCCAATAAACATTTCATCCACTCCTTCTTTGCCTAACATCTGACTTATTAGCATTTTTCCTGTTTCCAACGATAGCTTGTGATGCTCTTGGACTCTCTTCATAGTCTCATATAATCTTTTGATTTGTGCAGTATATGCTGGTGCATTTGCTAGTTCCATAATTTCTTCTTGTTCTTGGTCATGTCCCTCGTCAGCCTCCTCTTCGTCAGTCTCTTCTTCATCCTCGTCTACTTCCACTACTTCAGGTTGGGTAGGAGTTGAAGTCGTTGTGGTTGGTTGTGGTCCTCGGTTCTGTTCTGCTTCCATCTCAAGATTGGCTTCATTAATCATGCAGGCAATTTCTTCATCCGTCAAATCGTCCAGGGTGTAGCCTTGTGGGAACTGCTTCTACCATGTTACAGCTTGTTTGCTGGTTATGTGAGAATATAGAAGCATGTATTAACATTGTAATGGACAAGATAGAACAATTTTTGTCCCCATTAAACCTTAACATGAGGTTAGTGATAGGTTAGTTAGTCAGTGAGTGCTTGGTGATTGTGTGTGTAGTTAGTGAATGAATAGTCCTATGAGCTAAATGGAAAGATGCAGTGTAAGGATGATGCAGTTAGTAGGTGGAGATGAATTTACAAATGGGGGTCGGGGGGTTTATTACAAGCTTTGGGATGCCAAACACAGTGGATGGCTTTTGGTTCTGACTTTGTGGAGACTCTGGAGGGCTTTATAAGAGTGTCTGCTTGGAAATGAGGCTTTTTAGGGACCCATTTACAAGTGACTCTACTCGTGCTCATGGGCGAACATGTGTTTGTGCGTGTTGAATAAGAGTGGATATCCGCTGTTTGAGTGAGTGAACCATGTAGTAGGTGATGTGGTCTATATGTGCCTATTTGAGCCAGCAAGCAAGCCTTAGGCACCCAAATTTGTCTTGATTGTGGGTCAGCCTTCATCGACTTCTTGGGTACCCAGATAGACTTCAATTTAGTAGAAGACTTTTTGAAAGGCTTCTTATTAGTGTCCTGTCGTTGATCACTAATATGAAGTTGAGCCAGTGTTTGTGACTTGACCGCAATAGGTTTGTCGCTTTTCTGCACCCACACTTGTTTTGGTGGTTGAGACACCGTTCTTCGTACGTTCTTTTGGCTCCGAGCGTAAGTCATTTGCTTCTTTTGCATTTGATCTACCTTTGGTTTTCGTATTCCTATGGCCTTTGGAAAAGAAGGGAGTTCCATCATAGCCTTGACTTCTTTGTTGAGACAATCATTCCTCTGTGTCACATAGTTTTGGACAAGAATAGCATCGTCATCTTCATGTGTACTCATGGAAGGACCAGGAGTTTGTGCCTTTCCTAGTTCCTTGAGTGCTTCATTTTCTAACTCAAGTGTAATGCGGTTCTGATTTACCCAGACCTGAAGAAGTCCACTTCTTAGGTTTAGGTTGACTGCATGATCATAGATCCAGTCTTGACCCAAGACAAGAGGTTCAGTGGGGTCCTCATCTTCACACACTAGCACCTTAACCATCATGAGAGCATCTTACAAACTTCCAAATGTAGTCAAACTTATATAAGGGAGACTCAGATGGGACTTTTTTCTACATATACCTGAAGAACACCTTTCAAAACATAGCCCTAAAAATTTTCATCTTTATCAAAGTTTATTTGGAGGGTCAAAGAGCACAAAATCCAGTTTTCAAGGTCACCACAGTTTCCTAGAATAAACAAATTGAAGGCTTGAAGGGCTACCATATGGCAAACAATGATTGATCCATGTTGTACGGTTATGATGAGCTCACATTCAAGGGTGGAGATGCACTAAAGCTTAAAGCAAGTAGGATTCGTGAGTTTTTTTCATCGGATAAGCCTTTTTTATGGTCAAAGATCAATAATGCAATATTTGTCCAAAAATAGCAGCTTATCTTATCCAAATTGATGTCAACACTGATCCGACGGTCTAGATCAGCCCCAGATCCAATGGTGGAGAATGAAGCTGCCATTTTTCCCCCCCTTTGTCCTAGATATCATATAAAGAACCAATCCTAGCCATCCATTTGATAAATCCAATGGTTGTAAAGAAAAGCAGTTGATCCTAGGGTTGAGAGTTGATTTCTCCATATCCAAGGGCCCAAATCCATTCAAAAAACTATAAAATCCCCCCTCCAAATTCATAAAAGATCATTTTTAGGCATCAATAGGGTGCTTGCTAGCACATGGTTTCCTTGAGACGATCACCCTCAGTTGAGCGTGTGAGGATCCAAGGTGGGCTAGTAAGAGCATAGTTCCTAGAATCAATTTTAATTTAGACTTCCAATCTAGGATAGGCTCATAAACCCAATGGTTTCTCTTTCTTTTCTCACCCTCAGTGGAGCATGTGAGTGAGTTAGAGTTGGTTTTATGACTCTTAGACTCCTTTAGATATACATTATGATCCTAGAAAGATATAGGATCAATGAAGTGGAACCTATCCTCTTACGTGTGACATTCGGTTGAATTCTCATCATGAGATGGTCGTGCGGACCACCTTTGATGAGTAGAATGCTTCGCTTGACGTATCACAACGTTCATGTACATGTATGTCATTACATCATCTTTTAATTTATGTCTCTTGTCTCTTCTCTCTTAGTCTCTTTATGTGTTTTTACATGTGTCCTTCTATCTCTTTCTATATGTGAGAAGGCTCTGTAGTCTTGCATGGAACCAGTGAGGATGATTCATTGAGATTGAGAGAATAAGATTCTATTCATTCATAAATCATGACCCACATGCATTCACACCACCCATAAACACCCATGCATATGTTTGAGTTTTGAAAGTGTATAAGAAGCTCCATTCTTGGACCATTCTTCCTTTCGAAATTGATTCATGTGTGTGGTTTTCTTTTTTTCTCATCATGCATACATAACATCCAAATGAGCCCATGCATATGAATTAAATTTTGAAAGTGTATAAGAAGCTCCATTTTTTTGGACCATTCTTCCTTTTGAAATCGATTCATGTGAATGGTTTTCTTTTGTCTTCATTATTCATGTCCATGGGTTTATCTTGCAGTCATATGTTCCCCTTCCCATAACCAAATCATGACATCTCTGCTCTCCATACCCAACTTCATCTTCCCATTTACATTTTTATCACAGAAACCTTCCAATACTCACGAGCTTCATACACTCTGCATGTGCCATGACTAGACCCGATCCACTCGGATTGTGATCACCTCCATATTTGATAAAGAAAACAAAAAAACACAAAAAAGAGAGAGAGAAAGTCAAAGGAAGCTAAGGAGGCATAATAGAATAAACCATGGGCTATATAGGGAGATTTATGCATTAGTGGCATTTAGTTAGATTTCCTTGTTTGTAAGTAGAGAAAGAGCATATTCATATTTATGTAAGAGAGAAGTTGAACTAAAATAAGCTAAAGATGAAAGATGTCTATTGAAAATCCTAAATCATTGTTTATAATCGTATTTAAGGTAAATTGCTTTATGAAAAAGGTACAATTTTTTCTTCAAGATGAGAGGAAATGATGCCTGAAAGATGACTCAATACATTGACTTCCACTCCATATTGATGCTTGTTTTTATTGTCAATGATTCCCGTTCATATATGTTGCATATTTGTTCATGCATATTCATGTTGCCTGTTTCAATCCTTTCTTTCATGCAAATTTTGCTTCATGTCACGTTGCCTACTCATTCATCCATATAATCATTTTTTTTTCTTCCATGTTTCTTATGTTGCTTATAAAAGAATTTGATGCCTCAAACTTTTTGTTTTTCAGAAAGACTATAGTGGCCCTTTTGGAGGAATCGCAGGTTTAGTGGGGGCGAATGTCATTGAGATTTTTTGTCCTCTCTCTCATTCACGAAGGCCTACAGGAAACAGGTTCAGTGAAGGTAGCTAGAATTCCCTAAGAAGTTCAAGATGCATCAGGTTATCAAAGTGAGTTCACATGCAAACTTTGGAAGAAATGAAGCAAATCTAAGGTAGCAGTCAAAGCTGGTCAAATTTTGGAAACTAGGGAAAAATTTTCAATGTCTCCAAATCACATGAAAATTCATATACTTGTAAAGCCTATCAAAGCAGTCTATAGCCTGAATTTCATATGTAAATGGATTTTTTAGCACATTAATATGCCATGTGCATTTAGCAAAAAATATAATATTTCCACTTAGACCCTACAAAATCTTGTATAGGAATTTTTGTTAGCCATATGGTTTGGCACATATAAAGATCATATATGGCTACATATTTGTACAAATTTTCAAGGCTATCACAACTTGCTAGACACCTTAATGCCACCTTACAAACTTCCAAATGTAGTCAAACTTATATAAGGGAGATTCAAATGGGAGTTTTTCCTACATATTCCTAAAGGAGACCTTTCAAAACATAGCCCTACAAATTTTCATCTTCATCAAAGGTTATTTGGAGGGTCAAAGAGCACAAAATCCAGTTTTCAAGATCACCGAAGTTTCTTAGAATAAGAAAATTGAAGGCTTGAAGGACTACCACATAGCAAACAATGATTGAACCATATTGTACGGTCATGATAAGCTCACATTCAAGGGTGGAGATGCACTAAAGCCTAAAGCAAGGCGCATCCACGAGTTTTTTCATCGGATAAGTCTTTTTTGATGGTCAAAGATCAATAATGCAAAGTTTGTCCAAAAATAGCAGCTTATCTTATCCAAATTGATGTCAGCACTGATTCAACGGTCCAGATCAGCCCAAGATCCAATGGTGGAGAATGAAGGCACTTATTTTTTCCCCCTTTTCCCTAGATATCATATAAAGAATCAATCCTAACCATCCATTTGATAAATCCAATGGTTGTAATAAAAAAGTTGATCCTAGGGTTGAGAGTTGATTTCTCCAGATCCAAGGGCCCAAATCCATTCAAAAAACTATAAAAATCCCCCTCCAAATTCGTGGAAGATCATTGTTAGGCATCCATATGGCCCTTGCTAGCACATGGTTTCCTTGAGACGATCACCCTCAGTTGAGCGTGTGAGGATCCAAGGTGGGCTAGTAAGGCATAGTTCCTAGAATCAATTTTAATTTAGACTTCCAATCTAGGATTGGCTCATAAACCCAATGGTTTATCTTTCTTTTATCACCCTCAGTGGAGCATGTGCGTGAGTTAGAGTTGGTTTTACGAGTCTTAGACTTCTTTAGATATACATTACGATCCTAGAAAGATATAGTGTCAATGAAGTGGAACCTATCCTCTTACGTGTGACATTCGATTGAACTGTCATCATGAGATGGTCGTGCGGACTACCTTTGACTAGTAGAATGCTTCGCTTGATGTATCACAACATTCATGTATATGTATGTCATTACAACATCTTTTAATTCATGTCTCTTGTCTCTTCTCTCTTAGTCTCTTATGTGTTTTTACATTTCTCCTTCTATCTCTTTCTATGTGTGAGAAGGCTCTGTAGACTTGCATTGAACTAGTGAGGATGATTCATTGAGATTGAGAGAATAAGTTTATATTCATTCATAAATCATGACCCACATGCATTCATACCATCCACAAACACCCATGCGTATGTTTGAGTTTTGAAAGTGTATAAGAAGCTCCATTCTTGGACCATTCCTCCTTGTGAAATTGATTCATGTGTATGATCATCATGCATACATACCATCCAAAAGAACCCATGCATATGAATTAAATTTTGAAAGTGTATACGAAGCTCCATATTTTTGGATCATTCTTCCTTTCCAAATTGATTCATGTGAATGGTTTTCTTTTGTCCTCGTTATTCATGTTCATGAGTTTATCTTGCATTCATATGTTCCCCTTCCCATAATCAAATAATGACATCTCTCCTCTCCATACCCAACTTCATCTTTACCTTCACATTTTTTATCACATAAACCTTCCAACACTCACTAGCTTCATACACTCTGCGTGTGATGTGACCGGACTCGATCCACCCGAATTGCAATCACCTCCACAATGCAGGAGAACATTGCAGACCTTTTCACGAAGGCTCTGCCTAGGGAGAAGTTTGAAGCTTTCCACAAATCTTTGGGCTTACTTCCTTTCGTGGATTGATTCCACATAGCTTGGCACTTCTTTATACATGAGTGTCAGCTCCTTGTTCATCGCATCACTCCCAGGGGGGATTTGTTGATATATTTAGGTAGTGATTTTTGTGAACACACTAGGACCATCGGGGTACTTCTTTCCCTCTTTAGGAGGTTTTTTCCCCTCGGCTTGTATATATGCCTATAGCCCTAACAGGTTACTCATCTTTGTACATTCTAGTGGTAATACATTCAATAATTGTGTGTTGTGCTCCAAGCTTCTTCTTCTTCCTTGCACTGTTCATGTTCTTCTGTAGATGTCTAACTCCAACACATGTATCTTTTGTTGATGATCATAGTAGATGGGAAATTCTCTACTTTACCAAGAATAAGGGTGTAGTGTTTCAATGCTTCAAGAAGTATCCAGAACATGTGGAAAATCATAGAGGTAGATCATTAAAGGAACTCAGATCTGATGGAGAGGGATAATACTTCTCTAAAGATTTTCATGAGTACTTGTAAGATAAAGGCATCAAAAGGGAAGTCACTACCAGGTACCCTCCTCAACTAAATGGTACTATAGAAAGAAGGAAGAAAACCCTAGTTGGATCAGCAAAGACTATGCTTGAAGAGAAGAAGTTACCACACTATCTTTGGGTAGAAGCCATATCTATTGTAGTCTATCTTGTGAATAGTCTTCCATCCAAATATCTTCCAAGTATGATCCCTTATGAAGCTTGGAATGTTAGAAAACCAACTCCAGGTCATTGCAAAGTTTTGGTTGTTTGGCATATGTACATGTACCTTCACAAATCAGAGGGAAATTAGATGAAAGAGCAAACAAGGTTGTGTTCATTGGATATGGTTCAACTCAAACGGGCTACATGTTCTAGAATCCATTTGCAAAGCAATTCACCACAAGCACAAATGTTGTATTCTAAGAACATAGGTCATTATATGAAGAGGATTAACATAAGGTAAATTTACCCTATGATCTTGATTCAGATTTTCATCCATTATGTTACAAGCATGATAGACAGGTGTAGGACTCTAGAAATGAATCATATGATGATCAAGATGAGAAGGAGAGAGACTAAAAACTTTGGAAATCAAGAAGAAAATCTGAGATATATGAATATGGAGAATTCTCCAAATTCACTCCTAGAAGATCAACAATGGAAAAAACAACCTAAAAGGTATGGTTATGACTCTACCGTTGTAACCAAACGCACTATCTATTTGGTAAAACACACAAGTTTAGAGGAACCATCAACTTATGAAGAAGCTAAAGGTAACCCTAACTAGGAGAAAGCCATGAAGGAATAAATAAAAGCTCTAAACGAAATGGACACATGGGAGTTAGTTGCAAAGCAAACCAATAAGAAGGTAATAGGTAGTAGATGGGTCTATAAATTGAAAAGGAATTCAAATGGATCAGTTTGTAGATACAAAGTTAGGCTAGTTCCTAAAGGATGTGCTCAAACTCAGTTCATATAGTATGAAGAAACCTTCTCACTAGTTGCCAAGATTACCACCATCAGGACCTTGCTAAGTAGTGCAGCTGCAAGGAATTTGAAAACTCAATGTGAAAAATGCTTTTCTTAATGGGTGGATCAATGAAGATATATACATGTCACAACCCTATTATTTGAAAATCCTAATTATCCTACTTGTGTACGCAAGCTTAAAAAGGCATTGTATGGTTTAAAACAAGATCCCAAGGCTTGGAACTATAGATTGGTGACCTATCTACAAGATGAAGGATTCAAATCATCAAGAAGGTTCATAATGACGTTATCTATCTATGTGTGTATGTACATGAATAGGTGATGACTTGAATGGAATAGAAAATATCAAAAGGCATTTGCAAGAAGAATTTAATATCAGTGACCTTGGAGGACTCACATCCTTCTCACGTATGTAGGTCATCTATACAGATCATGGGATGTACTTGGCACAAAGAAGGTATATTCATGATTTGCTTCTTGAATTCAAAATGGCAGATGCTAAACATACAGGAAAACCAATGGAGATTAATCATAAACTTAGTGTTTATGAAGGTGAATAGATCAAAGATATAAAAATTAACAAAGTCTTGTAGGTATCCTAATCTATGCTACAAATACAAGGGCACATATTTCATATAGAGTTGGAGTGCTAAGTCAGTTCGTGCACTCTCCAAGAAAGCTACATATGGATGCAACTAAGAGGTTACTCAAGTACCTCAAAGGCATGATTAATGAAGTTATATTCTACGCTTGTACATTAGCTTTGGATCTCAAGTTATACTCATATGAAAATTGGATAGGATCGAAGGATGATAGGAGAAGTACATCAAGATTTCTAGCATTTGTAGAATATAAGATTGTGCCATGGAGTTCCAAGAACAAACCTATAGTTGCACTATCCTCAAGTTAAGTTGAATACAGAGGTTTGTCCATAGCAACTCAAGAAGCCATCTGGTTAAAGGAGTTATATGAAAATTTTGGACATGTGAGTTCCAAACTTCACATATTTGGAGACAACATAAATTCAATGCATCTAGCACTAAATCTTTTATACCATGCAAGAACCTAAGATATAGAGGTTCATTATCATTTCATTTGAGACTTTTGGCAAAAGAAATTGATGTTTAATTTGTACCAACAGAGAAGCAAGTGGCAGATATGAGGACTAAAGCTCTTGATGGAGTTAAGCTTTAAAGATTCAAAGTAATTGTAGGGATTGATATCATCAATGATTGAAGACTCAAGCATTCTTTAGCTTGCGGGGGAGTTGTTAGAACAACAAGCTCACACCATGCTTCCGAAAGGTTTATTCTTGACCATAAAGCATTTATAAAGAGAACCATAGTGATGGAAGCTCGATTCATAGTGGATAGCATAGTGGTTTAGACCGATTTGGGATGAAATTATGAAACCATTTAAACATGCACACGGTAGTCCTCCATACCTGCCAAATGCCTACCTATAAATCTTGAAATCATTTCCTCATTTTCATACACCAAGAGCATGTGGTTTGCTAGCAAGAATTGGCACTTGCTCACAATCAAGTTGCATGGGAGCCATTGCTTACGGAACCACTGGCAAAAGGACTCCAACAGGGGCTTAGGACCAAAAAGTTGACCGATGAGGTAGGTCCTTTTTAGTTCTTCTTGCTTCACCACAATATCTTCCCTTTGAAGGGTGACGACTGGAGGACTGATGCCAAAAAACTCCAAAGACACACCGAAAGACTTATCTCCCCCCCCCCCCCCCCCCCCCCCCCCCCCCCCATATCCCTATTACTAAGCAGCAATGAGGGGATAATCCCTACCACGAAGCAGACAAAGGAAACCCAAAAACCCACCGGTCCTACTCTTTGAAAAGCATGGTATTAAAGAGTTGAGTTGCTTGGAGGATTACTTTTTCCAACACACCGACAAGTCCACCACTTCCAAAGTCCCAAAAGATTAAAAATCGTGAAATATTTATTGTAAATGAAACTATTGCATTCACTTTAAGACAAATTGTTCTCTTTCTCGTTTTCACTCAATCAATTGAAGAAATCACAAATACAAGAACACTTCCTTTCCACATGGCCGCTCATTGCCTCCAACGAAAGACGACCTCTCTCTCTATCGCATGGGCTTCAAGAGCTCTCCCCATTAACCAACACTTGGTGTGTGCGGCGACTCACACGAACTATCGCACTTCTCATACTAACTATCGCAATGAGGACAAAACCAACATTTGTTTTTTAGAGGCAACAAGAAAAATTTTTAAATTAACGAAGGATATACATTGTACAGGGGGCATGATATGCACCCCATCCACCAGAAAAGGCCAGGTTATAAGTTACACATCATGAAAAATCTTTTCGGGCAATACAACTCAAGGATCAGGGTTTTCCACCTAGAGGGAGGGTAAGAGGAAACGGTTTCTTGTTTGGAAATACAACCGTGGGGAGCATCCCTAATAGTTTTGAGGTAGTAAGAACTAGAACAATACAAGTCTATATGCAAGATGAACTGAGCAGTTTGGAGGTTGATTTTCTGGTGGTGCATAGAAGCATTCCTACTCCTCCATATGGTCCAAAGAATGGAACTCCTCCGTAAGTTCCAGAGTACTATATCCATATCTACACAGCATCCCAACAGAATTTCCATAGAAGAAAGAGGACCTTTGTTCCTGAAGGTGATAACCTTGTTGATGACATTCCAAAAACTTCTTGGCCACATAACAATCCTTAAACAGGTGGGGTAAATCCTCCACCCTGCCACAATGTATACAAAAACCTTCATTAGGTTTAAACTTTTTAACTCTTGTGCCTATCTAGAGACCATTGTGTATAATTAGTCATTGCAGCATAGAGTGCTTGTTACACTTGGGAAAAACCCAGATACTTTGGAATCTATATCTCCATTGGTAGGTGGACCAGCTTAAGTTCCATCTTTTGTTGAGCTGTTCTTTGATATCCTCAATTGAGCCTTTACAACTTTTGAATTTCTTCACGATGGCAGCAGTGACCTCATCCATTGTGATCAGCTTTCCACAGCAATCCCTTAGCTTGTTTTTTAGCAAGTCGCCCCTTTGCCGAAGAACCTGTTTACAACCAGAGGAGATGTTCGTCTGAGCATTAATAGCATCATCAGTCACAGGGTTATCTTGGTCCATGAAATTGTTCCAAGACAAAAGCCCAACCTTGAAATACCTATGCTCTTTGTGTTGATATATTTAGGTAGTGGTGTGTGAACACACTAGGACCACCGGGGCACTTTTTTCCCTCTTTAGGAGGTTTTTTTTCCCGGCTTGTATATATGTCTATAGCCCTAATGGATTACTTATCTTTGTACATTATAGTGGTAATACATTCAGTCTTATGTGTTGTGCTCCAAGCTTCTTCTTCTTCTTCCTTGTGTTGTTCGCATGCTTCTACAAACCTCAAACTCCAACAATTGGTATCAGAGCAAGTCGTCCTTTCATCTAGAGTGTCATCGACACCTCTTCGGTTGTAGTCTCAGAATCGCACAAATTTTAGTGAGCATACTCACGGTGTTTTAGAGATCAAAACAGTTTTGTTGTATGGTGCCGAAATCGCGATCTGATCTCATTTCGGCCTTCGAACGCACTATCATAGTGCTTGTGTAGGCTATTTTGTCTTTTTGTACCAAAGGTATATACCACTTTCGGTTCGCCAATATAAGCATCTCGAAGTCTGCTATAGGTTTAGCAAAATTCATCCAGACAGTTCTATTCAACTTTTTGAGATACAGTCAATTTTCTGCATCAAGGTATTTTAGTCACCGGCCATGGCTGAAAGTAGTGATGTATTTTGTATGTTGGTTGTTGATGATAAGTTTGATGGTACCAACTATCCATTATGGGCTTATATGATGTGACATGTATTGGTTGCAAAAGGACTCTGGAACATTGTGCAGGGTGTTGAAAAATGTCCTATCACACCTCTAACTATTACAACTACAGGTACTGAAGCTGATGCAGAAGGTGTGAAAGATGGTGATATTCTGCAGATTCCTGTTCGTGCTACGGTTTCTACTGCACCTACTATAGAGCAAATTCGTTGGGATGGTAGAGATGCCCAACCACATGCTTTGATAGCTTTGTCTATCAAACATGCCATTATTCCTCACATCTTGTAGAACAGCTAAGGATGCTTGGGATACACTTACCACATTGTAATAGGCTAGGAATGAGGCTCATGTTGCTTACCTCTGAAAACAGTTGGAGAGTGAGCACATGAATGAAGGTGACACTATGGATAGTTTTTTGACAAAGATCAAGGATTTGAAGGAACAATTGATGTCTGTTGATGAAGTCCTTCTTGACAGTTCACTTGTGCAAACTGTTCTGAATGGTCGTCCTGATTCATATTAGAGTTTTGCTTCTACTCTTTGTTTGATGATGAAAGGAAATCCAAATGCCTTAACATTTGAAGAGGTAGTTTTTGTTCTGTTGCAAGAAGATCAGTCTAGGCAGATCAGGTCTATTATGCATGTTGTAGATCAAGCTTTCTTAGCTAGTCAAAAGGGCAAAGGAAAATGGAGCTCTTCATTAGTAAGCAGAAATCTGCTAATTCTGCACAATCGAAGAAGGAAGACAAAGATGAAAAGAAATTAGAAAAGAAGAAATTGTTTTGCAAATACTATAAAGCAAATGATCATGTCATTAAGAACTACCCAAAACTGGCTGCTAAAAAGGCAAAGAAGAAAGAGGCCAGAATGGTTATTGCAGAGGCCTCTACACTGAAAATAGAGTCTGCTAATCTTGTGCAGGATGAAGAATGGGTGTTTACTATTGCTTGCAATTTTGACCCATCTTCTCATGAGTAGTGCGTGTCTATAGTCGACGATGTTTGGTACGTTGATAGTGGGGCGACCAAACATATTACCTCGCCGCATAGTTTCTTCTCTTCACTAGAGCCTGCCGCTATAGGGAATACTGTCACATGCACCAAAAACTCCTCTTATCCTGTCATGGGAGTTGGTAAGATCATTTTGACTACTACTGATGGTAGTTCTTTCACTTTGTCATATGCTTTATTTGTGCCAGGGATCAAGAAGAATCTGTTATCAATTTTTGCATTAGCCAGGATTGGCTTGGTTGTGAAATTTGTTGATTTACAGTTCATGATCTGTCAAATGGTGACGTGATTATTGCTTCTAGCATTTTATGTTGTGGGTTGTATAAGCTCATAGGCTATGAAAAATCTATGAATAATTTGGCATGTGCAGTACATGATTCTCAGGCTATATCAGATGCAAAGCTTTGGCATGCACGCTTTGGTCATCTGAACTTTGCTAGTTTGCTATGCTTGCAAAAATCTAAAACGTTGTCCTCTTTGACCAAACTTGAGGCACCTAGTAAACATGTATGTGAAGGCTATATTTTGGGCAAAATGCAGCATTCCTCATTTCCAAAAGATGGTTCAGTTTGGGCTACTCAGAAATTGCAGCTTGTTCATAGCGATGCCTGTGTCCTATGCAGACACCCTCTTTTGGAATTTATCTTTACTTCATGATTTTCATTGATGAATTTTCTAGGCATGCATGGGTATATCCATTGAAAGAAAAGTCCGAAGTGTTCACGTGCTTCAAACAGATCCTACTTTTGGCTGAAAATATGTCAACATGTAAAATGGGCACCCTCCATTCTAATCAAGGAGGGGAATATATGACTTCTAATTTAATGCATTTCTGGTTGAATGTGGGATAAAACACTAGTGTACAATGCCGTATACACCTCAATAGAATGGAGTAGCTGAACGGAAGAACAATTCACTCATGGAGATGGCGAGGTGTATGGTCAAAAGTCAGGCTTTACCACATAGTTTCTGGCTTGAGGTTGTTATGTGTGCAGCATATGTACTTAATAGGTGTCCCACTATAGCGTTGTAGTATATCACTCCATATGAGGTTTCACATGGTCCCAAGCCATCTATTGCTCATATGCTTGTTTTTGGTTGTCTGGCATATGCATTAGTGCCTAAACAACATCGTAGAAAATTAGATAATAAAGCAGTAAGATGTATTTTTGTTGGTTACAACTCTGAAAGTAAAGGCTATCATCTATATCATCCACATATCAAACACATTTTGGTTAGCTGTGATGTTGTTTTTGTGGAAGATGTTATTAAGCCATTGCTTTCATATACTAAGGAGACATATGTTAGCTCCAAAGACATGTATGATACTTTGCTTCATCTTTTACCAGGTGGATAGTCTAGTGATGGTCCTAATGAGGCAACTTCTCAGCCTTCGTAGGTTTCATGTGATGATGTAGATCATCCCATCTCTGATGCAGATTTACATGATGCACTTATTGATGAGAGAGTTGATATTGAGGAGGAAAAAACTATGCCAAAATGGTAGTGTAGACTTTGTTGATAGCAAATTAGATGCACCTCTGTCATATCGTACTTGATCAGGCTCTCATAATGCCTCTCTTGCATCAAATTGCCATGCTATGGCTGCATCTAGTCTCTATGATGAGAATGAGCCTGTTTCATTTGGTGAAGCACAAACTTCAAAAAATTGGATGACTGCTATGCAATTTGAATATGATGCTATAATGAAGAATGGTACTTGGTCTTTATGTGACTTGCCTCCTGGCAAGAAGGCCATTGGCACTAAGTGGGTATACAAGCTGAAGTGTAAGTCTGATGGAACAGTTGACAAGTATAACGCTAGGCTTGTTGCAAAGGATTATGCACAGGAAAGAGGCATTGATTTTGATGAGACCTTTGCACCTACTTGCCGAATGACTACTATTCATAACATCTTTGCACTTGCAGCTCATCATGGTTGGAATGTACATCAGTTGGACATTAAAACTGCATTTTTGAATGATGACTTGCATGAAGAAGTGTATGTTTTTCAGCCTCGTGGCTTTATGCAGAAAGGGCATGAAAACCAAGTGTGCAGGTTAAGAAAGGCTTTATATGATTTGGACAAAACACCAGGTGCTTGGTATGAAAAGATACATGCCTATCTGATTGCAGATGGTTTTGGGAACAATCCAACTGAAAGCACCTTATATGTTAAGCGTGATAATGATGTACTTTTGATCATTGTGGTGTATGTTGATGACATGCTGCTAACTGGTCCTCATGAGAAGCATATTGCTGATTTTAAGGTTGATTTCCATGCCTCATTTGAGATGTCTAATTTGGGGCATTTGCATCATTATTTGGGCATTCAATTTATGCATGTTGATGGTGGAATGGCTTTGTGTTAAATGAAATATATTGACACATTATTGCAGCATTTTGCCCTTGAAGACCGTAAACCTATTGCCACTCCTATGGAGACACGTTTAGGATTGAGTCTTCATGATGATAGAGATGCATTTGATGTTGTTCTCTATCAGCAAGATGTTGGATGCTTGATTTACTTATGCATTACTTGGCCAGATATTCAGTTTGTTGTCTCACAAATGAGCAGATTTATGCATTGTTCACGTGTCAAGCATTGGCAGGTGGTTAAGTGCATCTTTTGATACTTGAGTGGTACCCAACTACTTGGGTTATTTTATCCCAAGGGGGGATCCCTACGCCAGATTTGCATGCTTTTTCTGACTCTGAGTGGGCTGGTTGTTATGACACGTGTGTCCACTAGTGGTTTTTGCTTCATGCTTGGTAGCTCATGCATATATTGGATGAGCAAGAAGCAGCATACTGTGGCCACTTCCAGTTGTGAGGCTGAGTATAGGGAAGCTTTCATAGAGACTGTTGAGTGTCTGTGGCTCAGGTGCCTTATGGTTGATTTGGGTGTTGGTCAGTCTTCAATCATCACCATCTTCACTGACAGTCAGAGCACATTTCCAATCGCGAGGAGCCCTATGTTCCATGCTCGCACTAAGCACATTGAGGTGCATTATCATTATGTCAGGGAGAGGTTCTTTGCTGGAGAGATCAGCTTGGCATATGTGCCCACGCAAGAGAACATTGCAGACCTTTTCACAAAGGCTCTGCCTAGGGAGAAGTTTGAAGCTTTCCACAAAGATTTGGGCTTACTTCCTTTTGTGGATTGACTCCACATAGCTTGCCACTTCCTTATACATGAGTGCCAGCTCCTTGTTCACCGCATCACTCCCAAGGGGGATTTGTTGATATATTTAGGTTGTGATGTGTGTGAACACACTAGGACTGTCGAGGCACTTTTTTCCCTCTTTAGGAGGCTTTTTTCCCCCGACTTGTATATACATCTATAGCCCTAATGGGTTACTTATCTTTGTACATTCTAATGGTAATACATTCAGTATTGTATGTTGTGCTCCAAGCTTCTTCTTTTTCCTTGTGTTGTTCATGTGCTTCCGTAGACCTCAAATTCCAACACTTTGATGGCCAAAGGAGCTTCAATCTAGTGAGCAAGCCACCCAAGCTAAGGAGATTCGTGCAAAATAGAACTCTTGTTAGTAACCAAATTCAAATCAGGAGTGAAACCACTTTTCACCTCCATTCAAACTTTCCAAATCCTAGTGGTAAGAGAGCTCCCCATAGGATAGTACATCTGAGGAGAAATCAGGATGTCCCAGAGGTTGGAACGAGTCCAAGACTTGTAACCCTACATGTAAAAAATATCAGTGATAAAATCCTTAAGAAAAATAAAGAACTCATTGGGAATACCATCAAGATTAGTAGATTTGTAGGGTTTCAATTTACCTATGGTTTCCTTAATCTTACCGACAGACAGGGGCATGTCTAGAAGAGTGGCCAGGCAAGGAGGAATATTTTTTTCTCTTAAGAGCAATGGTAGCTCTAGCACTCTTGGTCTTCTCCCCTGCCTTGGGAGAACTAGAGAAAACATCAGTAAAGAAGCTAGTGGCCTCCTGCAAACTCTCCTCAATATTGATAGAAGTTCCACCACTTTTCTTCTTAAGCAAGGGAATGAAATCCTTGATTTTCTTTTTTTCATCGTAGCATACATATCCTTGTTGGGTCTATCCATTTTCCCAGCCCAAAAATCTCTTGATTTGACAACATCCTAACAAGCTTCAAAATATAACTCCTTCTTAAGCCTACTCTAAAGGTCTAAAAAATCTTTAGAGTTGGGGGAAGACCTGAGTAACTCGAGATCCTTAACCAAATTCTCCCTTCTAGCAGTTGTAATAACTTTAGCTCTCTTACTATAAAAGGTGAAAAGGGTTTGGATCTGCTTGACAGCTACCTCCCAGGCCCTAGAGGGAGGTAAATCACGGGAAAAGCTATTAGAGACAATGCTCTTCACTTTATCAACTATGAAGGGGATACCCAACAGCTTGGCATCCAAATGGGCCAACCAGCCCTAAATTGGGGACTACCCCTTTTCAAAGAAACAATCAAAGGCTTATGATCAAATAGAAGGAGGTTGTTAGAGATCCTACAGTTAACATTCCAGAAAGATTGAAAAATGGAGGAATTAACGTATAATCTATCAAGTCTGGTAGTTGAGTAGGAGTTACCTACTTGGTTGTTGGACCAAGTAAACTCGGTTTGGGAAGACACATCAATAAGGTCATGTTTAAAAACGAGGACATACCAAGCAACTTTTGCAAAACTAGAGACAACCTCCCCCTTACAATCAAGTCTATCTTGGGGCAATGTAACCATGTTAAAGTGCCCAATAATGGTGATGGGACCTTCAATAAGATTCAACTCTTCCCAATAGTTTTTTCGGATAGTGCCATTATTACCAGCATAAACACACACACAAGGAGAAGTTGAAGGGAAACCCAAGTTTAATAGCTAACCACTGGTGGCTAGGACTAATCAAGACTTTGTCAATACAATAAGAGATACCAATAACTACCCCACCTTTACCACAGTGCAGTGATATGCCAAGTACAATCATTAGAAACAGTTTTGAGATTAATCAGCACTCTGTTCTTATTAGCTTGCACTTCTTGCATGCATATAAAATTAGGTCTATCCACATATTTAATCCAGTTTGAAAGCATCTTTGCCCTAACAAAGTCAGACAAGCCTCTGACATTAACATAGCAAAATTTGATGATATCCATAGAGACAATAGACAAAGAAATTACTTCTTACTATTCTTGGTTGATTTCCTTACATATAATGATGATCTGACAATGTCCTTTCTTTTAGGATGAGGAGCATTGAGTTTACTAGCACCATGATAGTTAACTTGAGTAATAGGGACAACTTCATGTCCCCTTCCTCAACCCCCATATTATATATCTGCTACTTATCCATAACATTAAGCTGAAAATCAAACACTTTGTTATCTGAAACATAGTTAGCCTGAGTATTACCTCGAAAACTCTTTTTCCCTACCATAGTCCAGCCTTTATCCTGAGGCATAGAAGTGGTTTTACCTGCATGGATCTAAGTAACTTTATTAGACACCTGATTTGGCTCAATGTTCTCTTTTTGCGAGTCCCCCCCCTTCGAGATATCTTCTTGATAGCGATTGAACACCCCTTCAAGGAGGAACTCAAAGGGATTGAGGTTAGGGCTATTGCTCTTTTTTTTAGCTCATCTTTTGTTAATTGGAGGCGACATCTGGGAAGTGACTTCCTGAGGAGCCACCTTACCTTCCTCAACAATTGCATCAAGACCTTCATCACCAGCTTCATCATTAGAATTCACCTCTTTTTTTTAAGCAGAGGGCAGTCCCTGATAATATGACCTTGTTTGTAACAGTTGTAACATGCATTGGGTAAGTTCCTATAGATAACCTTTTGTTCATGAAGCAACCTACCCTCAGAGTTCTCAATCATCACCTGAAGATCCCACTTGGGATTAATGCCATTATTTCTAACCTTCTGACCTAGGACTTTACCAATCTTGCTGCCATGGTTTTCCACCCAGGGGTAGAAATCAACTGGTAGTTTAGGGAACTCCACCCATACCGGGATTTTAGTTGGCTTAGGCCCCTGGGATTAAATCCAGGGAACCACTTGAAGAAAGAAACTAGGACTCCTTTTATTATTCATTGTCCCTCTAAGATAATGTAAGGGGCACTGTTAACATCTTCAAAGAAAAAACAGATAATACCCACTAGGTAAGTATTGTATTTGCTTGACATATAAACCACGAGATTCCCAACTGTTTTATCCAATTCTTCAAGACTTCTTGAGGAGTGCGAGGGCCATGGCAAAGACCAATCACCACTCTCTCACTAAGCTGATTTTGCCAACTATTAAAATTATTACAATCGATAATCAAGTCGTTCTCATCCATATTGTCATGCATGTCATCAATAACAAACATACGAGGGTTATCAAGCAGAAGACCTTTACCTTTATTGCCTCTAGAAGCAACATTCGATGAGGAGATACCTTTAGAGGGGAAAACATGAGGGAACGATCCGATAGGAGGGCCCCCAATGATTGAAGCCTCCAAATAGGACATACCTCCTTGGGGTTGTGAGCTTGATTGGGAAGTCAAAGCCATGTCCATGTGAACTACATTGCAAAACTAAAGTGGGCGGTTGTCTGAGGGTTGTGTTGGATTGGCGTGAGTGAACCTGTTCATGAGAGGCTCGTGGAGAGACATTGAAAACCACAGCACTTGGTCTAAGCAAACCCTCTCCCCAGGGAACATCGAGGAAGGGTGAGGATGCAGGGATGAAGCCCATATAGAGGGGAACTAGCGAAACCCTAGCTCATGCCATTTGATTTGATGATAAAGCCACCGCTTACTACGCAGGCTGCACACACTTGGGAATTAAAGTTACTTAGCAATGTGGAAGATAGCAAGGGAAATATGTGTGCAAAAACAAAGCGGTATGAACAAACCTCTAAGCGATAGAAACAAAAGCGATACGAAGCGACAAGGGCCCAAAATTTGTAGCACGATATGCCATACACTAATTCCCAAAATTCTACTTGGTTGAGGCTCATACATGACCTTCACCAGTCTTCTTTTTGCCATAGCAGTTGTGTTGCCATTTAAACCCTGTGTTTCTTTTGTTGACCATGCTGCCATGCAAATGGTACTATAAATGGCAATTCTTCATCCATGGCATGCTGCAAAAAACTATGTAGCCCATTGTCTAATCCACCCTTGTAGCTCACAACCATAGATAAGTCCCTCCTATCCTTCACATGGGCCTTGCATGCTCACTATTGAAGATGTTTCTTGTTGATAAGCACTTGGAAATAGTGTAGACAAATTTTTAAAGTGGCAAAAATATATCTTTTTTTTTTATTTTCTTTTTTAAGGTTTTGGAAGAAATTTTGTTTCTCTTCTCTCATTGATGCATTGTTGTTACATTTATGTGTCCTTTCAATAGCTTTGATGTGAATTGTTTCCCTATACATGGACACTTTTTACTCGAGTGTTGGCTAGAGGCTATTTACCCATGTAACCACATATACATGATATATTCATATGTGGTGGTACTTTGTATGTAGGGATTCAGATATAGCTCTCACTTCATTCATTATCATATTATTGATCATCTATCGCCAAAGAGCTCTTCCAACCATCACGTGTCTCTATGCTTTGATCTTTTTCTTTGCTCTTGTGAGTACTTCTATTCATGCTTCCTCACTCACTCACACACCCAACAATGGTATCAAAGCAAGTTCAAGTCCTTCTTAACCTTTTTTTTTTCTACGATGTTGCCACACACACTTTCAATAGTGCAAATTGGTTCTAGAGCATAGAAATATCAAGTTCATCACTCGGAGAGCATTTGCATCATGTGCATTGGGCATTTACCCTCCTTTCAAATCCATTCGTGAAATCAAATTCACCATCAAAGTTACACTTTGTGAGCTTCATTCACTACAAAAAAAAGGCTGTGTAGTGATAGCCCCAATAATTTTTAAAAAAATCAGGGGGCATTGCTTAGAGGAAACTGTTTCCAGCAAGCATCACATAAGCGGCACTCCCAAATTAAAAAAAAAAAGTGGTTGTTACATAAGTGACAATTTAGCATCTCTTATGGGACACAAATAACGACCATCGCAATATAGCAACACCCTTAGTGACGTTGGCAAACTAATTGTGATGAAAAAACATCGCATAAGTGACATCCTACGAATACAAAAAAGAAAAATCAATATCTCCTAACACATTTGTGTTGGGATTGAGAGTGAGAGACACACATAGAGAGGGCAAGCAAGACAAGAAAACACACACACAAAGCACCAGCAAGGTAGGTACATACACATATACACACACTCATAGACACACAAACATGCACATATACACACACACATACAATAACACACACACATATACATAGATATGCATTTACACACACATACACATACACATACACATGCATACACATATACATATACACACATAGACACATACACATACACATATGTACATACGCACATAGACACACACATAGACACACACACACATACACATATACACACACATACATATAGTCATATGCATGCAGACATGCATGCACACATACACATACACACACATAAAGTTACATACACACATATATATACACATGCATACACCAACATACACATACACACACATACACACACATACACATACACACATATAGATACATACAGATATATATATATGCACACATAGACACACACACATACACTCACATGCATACATACACACACATGCATACATGCACACACATGCATACACATGCATATGCATACATACATACATACATACATACATGCACATACACACATATGCATACACACACATACACATATACACATATGCATACCCACATACAGATACATACACATATACATATACACACATAGACACACATACATACATTGTTATCGTTAGTGTCCATGTGAAAGGCCAAATGGCCACCGGACACTAACATATAGTGGTATGGTCTGTCACAGACTGTAAGTTCGACCTCATTTGTAAGACTTAAGAAGTCTATCTTCGTGCTCCCTGTGTACTGTGTTTTCTGCGTGTTTTGCAGTCTCTGTGTGGATCATTGTGTGCAGCCTCAAGAGCTCGATTTTCTACTCTGAGGATATCGTCATGGAGCTCGCGAGAAGGAGAGCGCACTGTGGTGCATTGCCGTCGAATACTTCACACACTTACATGCATGCATACATACACACACATGCATATGCATACATACACACATGCCTACATGCACATGCACATACACACATACACATACACACATCCAGATACATACACATATACATATACACACATAGACACACACACACACATAGACTCACATGCATACATACACATATGCATACATATACACACATCCATATGCGTACATACATACACACATGCAACACATATGCATACACACACATATACACATGCACATACACACATACATATTCATACACATATAGATACATGCATTGATACACACACATACACTCACATGCATACATACACACATGCATACACATGCATATGCATACATACATACACACATGCATACACACACATACACATACACGCACATATGCAAACACACACATATGCATACACACACATACACATGTACACACACATACATACAAACACACTATACATACACATGCATACACACACATATGCATACACATGCATATATATATATATATATATATATATACACACACACACATACACACATACACACAAACACACTATATATACACATGCATACACAAATACACAAACATATACACACGCACATATACATACATACATACACATGCATACACACACATATGCATACACATGCATATATATATATATATATATATATATATATATATATATATATATATATATATATATATATATATATATATATATATATATATATATATATATATATATATATATATATATATATATATATATATATATATATATATATACACATACACACACAAACACACTATATATACACATGCATACACAAATACACAAACATATACACACGCACATATACATACAACGACATACACATACACATACATATACATATACACACATACACATACACACACATAAAGTGGCATACATATATATACACATGGATACACACATATATGCACACATACACACATACAGATACATACATATATATGTACACACACATAGACACACAGAAATACTCACATGCATACATACACACACATGCATAGACATGCATAT
>CM035410.1:117413001-117428001 GCA_020310875.1 Ceratopteris richardii
ATTCCACCACCTACTAGAGAGATGTCTCTCCTCCCAACCTTATGTGTCTCTATATATAACTAGTCGAATCAAAGAGGAACATAATACATATATATACATACATACACATCATGTAGATACACATACATGTATATAAAACACACATATAGATACATACACATCAGACACATATGCATACATACACACATGTATACATATGCATGCATACATAGTTGTAAACACACTTGCATATATCATAGACATGCACATGCATACATACATGTGAAACACACATATATGCATACTAACACATGCATACATAAATCACACTCATATCCATATACATAGACACATATCACACACATGCATACATACATGGGAGAGATTTTTTTCCTTGAAAATAAAGCTATATACAAAATTATAGGCATATCCCCAAGCTTCACATTTTAACTTAAAAGAACATGTTTTATCTCTGTGTCGGGATTTATCTATATTCAATTTGAATAAAGGAGAATCTACTGTCTAATACCCATTCAAATGATTCAAGTTAATGATCGTTAACTCGAGTTAGAAAGCTATAGAGCTCTTTGGGAAAAACTTAAGCTCTTTCCTCAAGCATAATGTTCTAACCTACAAGAATATATATTCATCTCTATGGTGGGATTCATTTCATATTCCAAATGAATAGAGAGGGATCTACTGTCTAATCTAGTCATGAAAAAAAAATATTTTTAAAACATATTTGAAGATACAAAACAATATTTCATAGATACCAACAATGGTCCCTACGTAGCTAATTTCGCTATCTATAAGGTTCGTATATTTTGAACTACCATGTGATAGTTGCTTGAAAGAAGCAACAATTCTAAAATCCTTTCTTTTACACAAAGAATCAATAGCTTTGATTCTAATATGCTATCCATAAGCCCATATATTAGTGAACATTCGAGCCTGCAATAAAAAAGAAATTATTAGAAGAGAAAATAATATACATATATGCACAAAAATAGAATATTAGTAAAATCAAATTACTTATCTTTCACAACCTATCATTAACTCCCTCTGATCATTTGAGATTTGTTCATTATTTGCATTGGCTCGTTGCATATGAGTATATAACCAATCCATAGATATATCTATATTCTCATTACTATTCACATTACATCTATATCTTTTGTTTCTTTGTCTTCTAGTACGAAGATTTTGAAGTTCCTATTCATACTCATAAAAAGAATGCTTGCATGCATTCACTATTATAGCCAATAAAAATAGAAATATCACTTTTTTCTTGCAACGTAAATTGAAATGAAACCCCCTTATCTGATAATATCTCATTTGTCAATTTTGAAGAATACTCATTAGTCCATGTATGCAGAGATTCTTCATGAACTCTTTCAAGGTATTCACTAATACAATACATGCACTCCTCAAGCATCCACCCATTTGCCATAGATTCTTCTACTTTTGCTCTTTGTCACACACAACCTTTTAATATGCCCATAAATCACTCATCCCAAAACATCCATCGAGTGTTTACAACTCCTTCAATCTCTATTTCATCCACAAGATGGATCAATAAATGAACCTGAATATCAAAAAATGACATTGGAAGCTCTTTCTCCATCAAATATAGTAGCTCCCTGTAGTCAGGTTTCCTTTGTGGGATCAAGTCTTTATCAATATCTTTTGATGTAATCCACCTATTATCATTCATAAATTAAATTATAAAGAAATTAACTCATAAAGAAAAGAGATCAAATAATCTTATATATTAAACATAAAAGTATGATAATTACCTTATAAGTGATGCAGATGATAGATCACTTCTCATACTCCTTTCGTTGCACATCCATCGATAATAAGAGGTAGAATGCGCTTTGGAAATTTATGCCAATCATGTGTCTTTAACCCAGATAAGCTCCTATCATCCAAAGTAAACATGTTTTGGAAAAATGCTCCATATCTTGTACAATTTCAAATTGATTGAATCCTATTGTTGATAGTTTGCATCTTCTTTGTCGTAAGTATCCTAGGAGCAAGTTCATAAGTTGTTTCTGTCAAATTTTATAAAAAATTGGCCATAACTTTGGTTTTGAGTTTTGATCCTTTAAATCATTTCTTGATGTTGTTGTGTCTTTTAATCCAAGAAGTTATTGCCATAATGAATAACCAATATCCTTGAATATATGCATAGGATCAAGAATATGACACATCTTTCACTCTCTCCAATACTCCAAACAATACCATATCGACTTATTCTCTGCTAGTGACAATTTTCCTTTACCTCTAATCTTCACATTCTCATCATCTTCATCATCAATGAAGATTTTAGATTGTGGATCTATAAGCAGCCCATCTATCCATTTTTTATACCAATCCATAGGTGTCACTTGTTTTGGACACTGATCTTTTTCAATCTTTCCATTGAAATGTATCGCTTCTCTTTTGCGTCGTAATGGATGATCGTTAGGCAAGAACCGTCTATGTTGAAGATACATATTTTTATTAAAATTTTTACTATAAAATGATCTCAACCAATCACCACAATAAAGACAAGCCTTATATCCCTAGATGTGTGTATGTGTATGTGTATGTGTGTATGTGTGTATATGTATGTATGTGTGTATATTTATAAATGTGCATATGCTTATTATGTGTGTGTGTATGTGTATGTGTATGTGTGTGTATGTGTAAGTATGTATGTGTATGTATGTATGTATATGTGTATATGTATGTGTGTATGTGTATGTGTGTATATGTATATGTGTGTGTATGTGTATGTGTGTGTATGTGTATGTGTGTGTATGTGTATGTGTATATGTAAGTATGTATGTATAAGTGTATGTATATATGTGTAAGTGTATGTATGTGTGTATGCATGGATACAAATGTGTATGTATTTATTATGTATGTGTGTGTATTTGTATGTGTGTATGTGTGTATGTGTATGTATGTGTACATGTATGTGTATGTATGCATGTGTAAGTGTATGTATGTATGTGTAAGTATATTTATGTGTGTATGTGTGTATGGATGTTTATAAATTTCAGGTTTTTTTATATATTGATCCTTTTTTTATTTGAGATTAAAATAACATGAGATATTGTATGGTAGAAAAAAATAGGAGAAGAGCTGACATACCATATGAGACGCGGCAATATTTTCGCAAATAGCTATGTCTTCAAGAATCATTTCCTCAGTAGAAGCTATACAAAATACTTTATATTATTATGAGTTATAATTCTCATATGTTTTATAAATATTTTATATTTAATATATGTGCTTTTTTCATTAAATAAACACAAGCTGATGCAAAAAAGAGAGTTAACTGAGGCCATACGTCACGCTTATGTCAAATGGGCCATCATGGTTTTGTTGCTACATTTGTAAATATATGTATTATTGAAACTATATTTTTTATTTTATTTAAAACACTAATCATTAATCTTTTTTATTTATTTCAATGTAGCGAAAGGATTATGGTCGTTATCTTACAAAAAATGAAATTGATTTTGCTACACATTGTGGATATCGATGTTTGAGTGAGTACATACGAGATCATCTGGATAGTTTTGTGAGTATTATAAAATTTGATATAATTTATTTTATTTTCCATGATGTTTTGTAAGTTTTATTTATTTATGTTTGTTATATGTAATACATTAGTATTATGGAGAGGCAGATATGGATGAGGTGGAGAGACAGACACAAGAGGGATGATATCGATCATCACAGAGTATTGATCCCTTTACCCATAATGCCTCTTCAGATACATTAGATCATGCGGGTGATATGATGAGGATGATCATGATGATGTGCATGATCATGACCAAAGAGGGGATTCAGATGATTGACATTTTACATTGGATGTTGTCGATATATTTAGGTAGTGATGTGTGTGAACACTCTAGGACTGCTAGGGCACTTTTTTCCCTCTTTAGGAGGTTTTTTCCCTTGGCTTGTATATACGCCTATTGCCCTAATGAGCTACTTATCTTTGTATATTGTCTAGTAATACATTCAATATTGTGTGTTGTACTCCAAGCTTCTTCTTCTTCCTTGTGCTGTTTGCCTGCTTCTACAGACATCTAACTGCAACAATTGGTATCACAGTAGGTTGCCTCTTCATCTTGGGCATTGTCTACACCTCTCCGGTTGTAGTCTCAGAATCGCACGAAATTTGGTGAGCATACTCAGGGTGTTTCTGAGATCAAAATGGCTTCGCTCTATGGTGCTGAAATTGCTATCTGAGCTCGTTTCGACCTCCGAATGCATTATTGCAGTGCTTGTGTAGGCTATTTTGTCTTTTGGTGCCAAAGATATATACTTGTTTCGGTTTGCCAGTATAAGCGTCTCAAAATTTATCAGAACTCGTTTGGGCAGTTGCGTTCAACTTTTTGAGATATAGTCAATTTTCTGCATCAAGGTATTTTAGTCATCGGCCATGGTTGAAAGCAGTGATGTATTTCGTATGTTGGCTCTTGAGGATAAGTTGGATGCTACCAACTACCATTGTGAGCTTATATGATGCGACATGTATGGGTTGCAAAAGGACTGTGGAACATTGTGCAGGGTGTTGAAAAACGTCCTATCACACCTGCAATTGTTACAACTGTAGGTACTGAAGCTGATGCAAAAGGTGTCGAAGATGATGATATTCTGCATATTCTTGTTCGTGTTGTGGTTTCTACTGCACCTACTATAGAGCAAATTCATTGGGATGGCAGAGATGCCCAGACACATGCATTGATAGCTTTGTCTGACAAACATGCTATTATTCCTCACATTTGCTCTTGCAGAACAGCTAAGGATGCTTGGGATACACTTACCATATTGTACCAAGCTAGGAATGAGGCTCGTGTTGCTTATCTCCAAAAGCAGTTGGAGAGTGAGCACATGAATGAAGGTGATTCTATGGACAGTTTCCTACCAAAGATCAAAGACTTGAAGGAACAGTTGATTTCTGTTGATGAGGTCATACTAGATAGCTCACTTGTGCAGACAGTTCTGAATGGTCTTCTTGATTCATATCAAAGTTTTGCTTCTACTCTTCGGTTGATGATGAAAGGCAATCCAAACGCCTTGTCATTTGAGGAGTTAGTCTCTGCTATGTTGCATGAAGATCAATCCAGGCAAAACAAGTCCATTATGCATGTTGTAGATCAAGCTTTCCTTGCTAGTCAGAAGGGCAAAGGAAAATGGAGCTCTTCAAGTAGTAAGCAAAAATCTACTAATTCTGCGCAATCGAAGAGGGAAGACAAAGATGAAAAGAATCAGAAAAGCAAAAATTGTTTTGCAAGTACTGTAAAGGAAATGATCATATAATAAAGAACTGTCCAAAACTAGTTGCTAAAGAGGCAAAGAAGAAAGAGGCTGGAATGGTTGTTGCAAAGGCCTCTACACCAAAAACAGAGTCTGCTAACCTTGTATAGGAAGAAGAATGGGCATTTACTACTGTTTGGAGTTTTGACCCATCTTCTCATGAGTAGTGCATACCTGCAGTAGACTCAGATGTTTGGTACTTTGACAGTGGTGCGACCAAACATATTACCTCGCAGCACAGTTTCTTCTCTTCACTCGAGCCTGCCCCTACAGGGAATACTGTTACATGCTTCAACAACTCCTCTTATCCTGTTATGGGAGTTGGTAATATCATTTTGACTACTGCTGATGATAGTTCTTTCACTTTGTCAGATGCTTTGTTTGTGCCAGGGATCAAGAAAAATCCTCTATCAATTTCTGCATTAGCCAAGATTGGCTTGGTTGTGAAATTTGTTGATGACAGATGTACAGTTCATGATATGTCAAATGACGACGTGATAATTGCTTCTGGCATTTTATGTCATGGGTTCTATAAGCTCATAGACTATGAAAGATCTGTGAATGATTTGGCATATGCAGTACATGATTCTCAGGCTATTTCAAAAGCTTTGGCATGCACGCTTTGGTCATCTGAACTTTGCTAGTTTGTTATGCCTTTAGAAATCTAAAATGGTGTCCTCTTTGCCCAAACTTGAGGCACTTGGAGAACATGTTTGTGAAGGCTGTATTCTGGGCAAAATGCAATGTTCCTCCTTTCCAAAAGATGGTTTAGTTTGGGCTACTCAGAGAAGCTTGTACACAGTGATGTCTGTGGTCCTTCTTTTGGAAATTATCTTTACTTTGTGACTTTCATCGATGATTTTTCCAGGCATGCATGGGTATATCCATTGAAGGCAAAGTCTGAAGTGTTCATGTGCTTCAAACAGTTTTTAGTTTTGGCTGAAAATCTGTCAGCATGTAAAATGGGCACCCTTCGTTCTGATCGAGGCGGGGAATATATGTCTTCTCATTTTAATGCATTTCTAGTTGAACGTGGGATAGAACCCCAATGTGCAATGCCGTATACACCTCAACAAAATTGAGTTGTTGAACGAAAGAACAGGTCGCTCATGGAGATGGCGAGGTGTATGGTCAAGAGTCAGGCTTTACCACATAGTTTCTGGCTTGAGGTTGTCATGTGTGCAACATATGTACTTAATAGGTGTCCCACTAAAGCACTACATTCTATCACTCCATATGAGACTTGGCATGATCGCAAGCCATCTGTTTCTCATCTGCATGTTTTTGCTTGTTTGGCATATGCATTAGTGCCTGAACAACATCGTAGAAAATTGGATGATAAAGCAATAAAATGTATTTTTGTTGGGTACAGTTCTGAAAGTAAAGGTTATCGTTTGTATCATCCACATACTAAATGCATTCTGATTAGCCGTGATGTTGTTTTTGTGGAAGATGCTATTCAGCCATTGCTTTCATGTACTAAGGAGACATCTGTTAGCTCAAAAGACATGTATGATACTTTGCTGCCTCTTTTTACAGGTGGACAATCTAGTGCTAGTCCTAATGAGGCAACTTCTCAGCCTTTGCAAGTTTCATGTGATGATGCAGATCATTCCATTTCTGATGTAGATTTACATGATGCACTTGTTGATGAGAGAGCTGACATTGAGCAGGCAAAAACTATGCCAAAATGGCTAGTGCAGACTTTGCGTGATAGCAAATTAGATGGACCTTTGTCATATCATACTCGTTCAGGCTCTCATAGTGCCTCTTTTGCATCAGATTGCTATGCTATGGCTACATCTAGTCTCTGTGATGAGAATGAGCCTGTTTCGTTTGATGAAGCACAAAATTCAGAAAATTGGATGACTTCTATGCCATTTGAATATGATGCTATCATGAAAAATGGTAATTGTTCTTTATGTGACTTGCCCCCTGGCAAGAAGGCCATCGGCACTAAGTGGGTATACAAGCTGAAGCGTAAGCCTAATGGTACAATTGACACGTATCATGCTAGGCTTGTTGCAAAGGGTTATGCATAGGAAAAAGGCATTGATTTTGATGAAACCTTTGCTCCTACTTGCAATATGACTACAGTTTGTAGCATCTGTGCACTTGCAACTCATCATGGTTGGAATGTACATCAGTTGGACATTAAAACTGCATTTTTGAATGGTGACTTGCATGAAGAAGTGTATGTTTTTCAGCCCCGTGGCTTTGTGCAGAAAAGGCATGAAAACCAGGTGTGCAAGTTAAAAAAGGCATTATATTGTTTAAAGCAAGCACCATGTGCTTGGTATGAAAAGATACATGCCTATCTGATTGCACATGGTTTTGAGAATAGTCCAACTGAAAGCACCTTATATGTTAAGCATGCTAATGATGTACTTCTGATCATTGCCGTTTATGTTGATGACATGCTACTTACTGGTCCTCATGAGAGGCATATTGCTGATTTTAAGGCTGATTTACATGCCTCATTTGAGATGTCTGATTTGGGACGTTTGCATCACTATTTGGGCATTCAGTTTATGCACGTTGATGGTGGAATGGCTTTGTGTCAAATGAAATATATTGACATATTATTGCAGCGTTTTGGCCTTGAAGACTGTAAACCTATTGCCACTCCTATGGAAACAGGTTTACGACTGAGTCTTCATGATGTTAGAGATGCATTTGATGTTGTTCTCTATCAACAGGTTGTTGGATGCTTGATTTACTTATGCATTACTCGGCTAGATATTCAGTTTGTTGTCTCACAGATGAGCAAGTTTATGCATTGCCCAAGAGTCAAGAACTGGCAGGCGGTTAAGCACATCTTTCGCTACTTGAGTGGTACCCAGCTACTTGGTTTGTTTTATCCCACGAGGGGATCACTACCACCAGATTTGCATGCTTTTTCTGACTCTGATTGGGTTGGTTGCTATGACACTCATGTGTCCACTAGTGGTTTTTGCTTCATGCTTGGTAGCTCATGCATATCTTGGTTGAGCAAGAGCAACCTATTGTGGCCACTTCCAATTGTGAGGCTGAGTAGAGGGTAGCTGTCATAGCAACTGTTGAGTGTGTGTGGCTCAGATGCCTTATGGCTGATTTGGGTGTTGGTCAGTCTTCTACCACCACCATCTTCACTGACAGTCAGAGCGCATTGGCAGTTGTGAGGAGCCCTATGTTCCATGCTCGCAATAAGCACATTGAGGTGCATTATCATTATGTCAAGGAGAGGTTCTCTGCTGGGGAGATCAGCTTGGCATATGTACCGACACAGAAGAACATTGCGGACCTTTTCACGAAGGCTCTGCCTAGGGAGACGTTTGAAGCTTTCCGCAAAGATTTGGGCTTACTTCCTTTTGTGGAGTGATTTCCACATAGCTTGACACTTCCTTATACATGAGTGCCAGCTACTTGTTCACTGCATCACTCCCAGGGGGGATTTGTTGATATATTTAGGTAGTGATGTGTGTGAACACTCTAGGACTATCGAGGTACTTTTTTCCCTCTTTAGGAGGTTTTTCCCCCCCGGCTTGTATATACGCCTATTGCCATAATGGGTTACTTATCTTTGTACATTCTCTAGTAATACATTCAGTATTGTGTGTTGTACTCCAAGCTTCTTCTTCTTCCTTGTGCTGTTCGCGTGCTTCGACAAATGTCTTAACTCCAACAGATGTATTATTTACATTGACCCGTATATATGTACGTATGTGCATGTAGTTGTGTGTATATATGTATGTATGCACATGTAGGGATATTTCTATATTTGTGTGAGTGTGTGTATGTGCATGTATTGTGTGTATCTATGTGTGTATGTATATATATATATATATATATATATATATATATATATATATATATATATATATATATATATATATATATATATACATATATATATATATATGTGTATGTGTGTATGTGTATATGTATATGTATGTGTATGTGTATATATGCATGTGTATGTGTATGTGTGTATATGCATGTGTATATGTATAAGCATGCATGTGCATGTGCATGTGGATGCAAGTGGATGCATGTGCATATGCATGCATCTTCATTTGTATACATGTGCATATGCATGTGTATGAGTATGTGTTTATGTGCATATGTGTATGTGTATGTGCATGCATGCATGTAGATATGTTTGTGCATATGCATGTGTGTATGTGCATGTGTATGTGTGTGTATATGTGTGTATGTGCATGTATATGTGTATGTGTATTAATATGTGTATGTGTATTAATATGTGTATGTGCATGTGCATGTGATTGTGTAAGTGTGAGTATGTTAATTAATGAAAACAAAACAATTTAAATTATATACGAAATTGAAAGAGAAAGAGGGAGAAAGAAGGAGAGAGAGAGAGAGAGAGAGAGACAAAGAGAGAGAGAGAGAGAGACAAAGAGAGAGAGAGAGAGAGTAGAAGGGAGAGAGAGAGAGTAGAAGAGAGAGATTGAGAAAGAGAGAGCTTGAGCTCGTATGCGCAATGCAAATATGAACGTTGGATCATTCTTCGATCAGATGCACACAAAATGACGACTGAAGAGCAATCCAACATTTTTTTTTAAATTTTGGTAAAAAACAACAGTCAGATAAGCGATGTGCAGACACCGCATAGATGATTTTCTGAACCATGGCATATGCAATGTTTTTAAACATCGCATATGCAATGCTTTTTACTGTCGCATATGTGATGATATCTAGTGCCGCATATGCGACACTCTTAATGTGTTGTTACACTTATGTGTTCCTCGAGTAGCTTTGATGTGAACCTTTTTTCCCTATACATGGGCACTTTTTACTCTAGTGCTGGCTAGACATTTTTTCCCCATGTTCCCACATACTTGATACTCTCATATGTGGTGGTACTTTGTACTTAGGGATATTATTCAGCTCTTACTTCAGTTCAGTTCATCGATCAATAGAGAGAGCTATTCCAGCCATCATCTTCTCCGTGTGTCTTGCTGTGTTTGTGCTCCTTGTGTGTGCTTCTTGTGTGTCTCTCACACTTCTACACACACCCAACAGTGGTATCAGAGCAGGTTCAACTTCTTCTCAAGTTTCGGTTTTTCGCTCACGGCGCGCATGCACGTTAACAGTGCAAATCGACTTTGGAGCATAGAAGTGTGAATTTCAGCAGCTCGGAAACATTTCCATCAGGTGCACTGATGTTTTACCCCCATTTCAAAGCCATTCGTGTAGTCAAAATTGCCATCAGAGTGACGGTTTGTGAGCTGAAATTTTAGCACTCATTTCAGCTTTCATCGAAGTGAAGATTTTGTCACATTTTTGTTCCTCAGTGAAATGGCGGGCAGCAATGACTTGTTTGGCATGCTTCAAGCTGAAGTAAGCTTGATGGGACCAACTATCCAATGTGGTCTTACATGATGAAGCATGTTCTTGTTGCAAAACAACTTTGGAACATAGTGGCAGATGTAGATCGAAGACCGGTAGGTGCTTCTACTTCACAGTCTACTGTCACAGATGGAGCTTCTTCTTCGAGTACAGTGGTTTCTCCTTCTCCACCTACACAGGAGCAGCTTAGATGGGATGGAAAAGATGCTCAAGCTCATCCTTTGATTGCGCTTTCAGTGAAGCGTCATATAGTTCCACACATTCGGTCATGTTCTACATCGAGACAGGCATGGGACACTTTTGCTTCTTTGTATGTTGTGTGTAATGAAGCACGTGTTGCATACTTGAGGAAGTAACTTGAGGATGTATGTATGGCTGAAAAT
This sequence comes from Ceratopteris richardii, assembly GCA_020310875.1. Taxonomy (NCBI): domain Eukaryota; kingdom Viridiplantae; phylum Streptophyta; class Polypodiopsida; order Polypodiales; family Pteridaceae; genus Ceratopteris; species Ceratopteris richardii. Next base: position 117,424,038 of record CM035410.1, read on the forward strand.
GAGTTAGTGGATGTGTATGTGACACGCATCAGCGACTTGAAAGAGCAATTGGCAAACATAGACGAGATCATTCCGGATGCATCACTCATTTCTACATTGTTGAAAGGACTACTGGAATCTTTTCAAAGCTTTGCTACTACACTCCGTTTGGTTGCAAAAGGAAATCCTAATATGTATGCATTTGATGAGGTTCTGTCTCTTCTTTTGCAAGAAGAGCAATCTAGAGTGAATAGGAGTGGTTTGATTGAGGGAACACAAGCACTTGCTATCTCACAAAAGGGGAAAAGCAAGTATGGTTCAGCTTTGGGTTCATCAAAACCAAAGCCTCAAGCTTCCTCTTCCACTCATTCCTCTAATGATGGTGATTTGCAAAAGAAGAAGAGATGCAAATATTGTCGAAAGGCTGGTCATACTATTGATGAGTGTAGAAAGCTTGCTAAGCGCAATGAAAAGAAGAAGGAATCCGGCATGTCTATTGCAGAAAATTCAGCAAATGCAAAGAATGATGAAGCTAACATGGCTCAAGATTTTTGGGCATGTGTTGTTACATGCCATTATGATGCTTCTTTACATTCTAAATGTATGGTTGTGAGTGAGGCTGATTCAGATTGGTTCTTTGATAGTGGTGCTTCAAAGCACATAACATCATGCAAAAGATTTTTTGCCTCTTTGAAAGATGCACCTAAAGGAGGACATGTGGTGTGTGCAAACAATGCCTCTTATCCTATCATTGGAGTAGGAGAAATCGAGCTTATGGCTACAAATGGAGGTGTGATCCTCTTGAAAAATGCATTGTATGTGCCTGGTATCAAGAAGAACTTAATTTCAGTTCCGTTGATTGCCAAAGCTGGACTTCATGTACACTTTGTTGATGATAAGTGTATGGTTCATGATTTCAGCAATGGTGATGTTATCGTGATGTCCGATACATTATGTAATGGTTTGTATCACATGGATACATACAAGAGGGCTGCCTCGAATGCCTTAGTTGCTCATACTTCTTCCATGGCTGAAATGGAGATTTGGCATGCTCGTTTTGGTCATTTAAACTTCAATAGTTTACTCTACTTGCAAAAGAAGGACATGGTTATTGGGTTGCCTACACTTGAGTCCATTGAAAAGCATGCCTGTGAAGGTTGCATTCTTGGAAAAATGCATCGTGCTTCTTTTCCAAAAGATAGTCATACACACACTAGAAGAAAATTGCAACTTGTTCATAGTGATGTATGTGGTCCGGTCAAGACTCCATCTTTTGGGAAGCATGTATATTTTGTTACCTTCATTGATGATGCTACTCGCCATACATGGGTGTATCCTATGAAAGCAAAGAATGAGGTATTTTCTTGCTTCAAAGCATTTTTAGCTATGGCTGAAAAATTTTCTTCACAAAAGCTTTTGACTCTACACACGGATCGTGGTGGTGAGTACATGTCACATGAGTTTAATGCTTTTCTTCATGAAAGAGGTATTTCACACCAATGTACGGTGCCATATACACCTCAACAAAATGGTGTTGCCGAGCGTAAAAATAGAACTTTACTTGAAATGGGACGATGTATGGTTAAAGGAAAGCATCTTCCTCATAAGTTTTGGATGGAAGCGGTCATGTGTGCAAACTATGTGTTGAATCGCTGCCCTACAAAAGCATTGAGAGTCATCACTCCTTATGAGGCTTGGAATGGTCATAAGCCTATGGTTAGTCATATGCGTGTGTTTGGTTGTTTGGCATATGCTCTTGTGCCATCACAACAACGTCACAAACTTGATGACAAGGAAAAGAAATGTATATTTGTTGGTTATAGTGCTGAAAGTAAGGGATATCGGTTGTACCATCCATTGACGAACGCAATTATTGTGAGTCGAGATGTGGTATTTGCTGAAAATTCAGTTTTCCCTCTACTTGAATGCAAAAAACTGCCAACAGTTAGCTCACAAGATGTGTTCACATCATTCGCTCCAGGGGGGTTTGTTACACTTATGTGTTCCTTGAGTAGCTTTGATGTGAACCTTTTCCCTATACATGGGCACTTTTTACTCTTGTGCTGGCTAGAGGTTTTTTCCCCATGTTACCACATACTTGATACTCTCATGTGTGGTGGTACTTTGTACTCAGGGATATTATTCAACTCTTACTTCAGTTTAGTTCATCGATCAATAGAGAGAGCTATTCCAACCATTGTCTTCTCCGCGTGTCTTGCTGCGTTTGTGCTCCTTGTGTGTCTCTCGCACTTCTACACACACCCAACATGTGTCACATATACGACTCTCACATTAGCGACACTTCAATTAACATCACGAACAACCTCAAAAATAGCGTCGATTGGAGCATCGTCTAAATGAAGGAGCATGCTCGATGCTCAATGCGATGAAATGGGCAATCACATAGCGATGAAAGTGTATTGCATCAATCGTCACTATGCCCCCGTATTCCTTGCACTGATTTCAACTTACATTTTAGCTTTGTTGAAGTTCATATCTTGATCCTTTTGAGTTCTTTGGTGCAATGGCAAGCAACAATGATTTGTTTGGCATGCTTCATGTTGAGGATAACCTTGAAGAGACCAACTATCCAATGTGGTCTTACATGATGAAGCATGTCCTTGTTGCAAAGCAACTATGGAACATAGTGGCAAATGTTGGTAACCGACTTGGCAGTTTTCCCTATTGTCATAGATTCAGGATCTTCTTCAAAGTACGATGACTATATCTTCTCCATCTACACAACATCAACTTAGATGGATGTAATGGATGCTCAAGCTCATGCATTGATTTCCCTTTTTGTGAAGCGGCATATTGTTCCACACATCCGGTCATGTACTACTTGAAGACAAGCTTGGGATACACTTGCCTCTTTGTCTGCAATGTGTATAAATGAGACACATGTTTCTTACTTGAGAAAGCAACTTGAAGATGTACATGTGGTTGAAAATGAGTTAGTGGATGTATATGTTACGCGCATCTAGGATTTGGAAGAGTAGTTGGCAAACATTGATGAGATCATTCTGGATGTATCACTCATCTCTACACTACTCAAAGGATCGTCGAAATCCTTTCAAAGCTTTGCTATTACATTTCGTTTGGTTGCAAAAGAAAATCCAAATATGTATACTTTTGATGAGGTTCGAGCAAACAAGAGTGAATAGAAGTGGTTTGCTCGAGGGAATGCAAGCACTTGCTATTACATAAAAAGGAAAAAGAACTATGATTTTGGCATCAACCAAAGCCTCACTCGTCTTACTTCCTCCTCTCTTATGGTATTGCAAAAGAGAGGATGCGATTATCAAAAGGGCATGGTTGGCGAGGGTCGTAGGAATGTTTTGTTGAAGAAGGATGTGGTAGATTTTGGATGTTCTCATCATTTATTTTCAACTTTCTTGTATTTATTTTCTCTTATATTGGTGCATTATTTATTATTGATCTTGTGGAAGGAGTTAGGCCTTACAATCTACTCTTCTTGGACTTGAATCAATTTGAAAGGACTATCACGTAGGGATAATACCTATACTATTCTTTATTATCCCACAAAACAAGATCATATGGTCGCTTAAAGCATTTGATTAGATACTCAAAATTTTTTAATGGGTCCAAAGTTCCTTTCTCGCATTTTCCATAGAGGTAAACATCAAAAGCTTTGCATATGGCTTGACATCTCTCACTCTATACCACATCTTGGTGAATGTAATCCAAGATAAAAACGAATATGATATCAAAATCAATTTGATATCAATGAACTCCAAGATAAAAAGTAACATGATATCAAACCAATATGATATCAATGAACTCGAAGATAAAAGCTAGAATATGATCATATATGGTTGTTGTCAATATAGGTTGTTTCTCTTTTTATCACACCCTCAACCTCTCATAGAAGCTTCCTGTTAGATTTGTTGGACCATCTATTTTTTGTTATATCACATCTGATGCAGCTATGGAGGAATCCTCAAGTACATAGGTTCCTTTTTAC
>CM035410.1:117438001-117440501 GCA_020310875.1 Ceratopteris richardii
TGTAAACTCACCCCCATTATCTGTACGTAAGCATTTCAGCTTTCTACCTGTTTGAGTGGTCACAAATGCATGAAATTTCTTAAATGCAGCAAAGGCTTCATCTTTAGATTTTAACAAATATACCCAAAGCTTCCTAGAGTAATCATCTACAAAAGAAACAAAGTAAAGAGCACCCCCCATAGATTTTGTGGGCATGCTACAAACATCAGAATGAACAAGATCAAGCACATTAGACTTACGAGAGACACCAGAGTAGTAAGAATTCTTTACTTGCTTACCATATTGGCATTCATTACAAAAATCAAGTTTTGAGCCTTTAGCATCAAACTTGTCCAAATTACATAGTTTATCAAGGCCTTTTTGACTCATGTGACCAAGCCTTTTATGCCATAATTCCATATGTGAATGGATTTCAGCCAAAGCAATAAACTTGCCCAGCAAGGCTTTACCATGCAAGCAATAAAGAGTCCCTTTCTTTGTACCTTTAACAATCAGCCTAGAGCCTTTGATAAGCTTCCATGACCCCTTCTCAAAGAGGGTACTATATCCATGCATATCCATTTGCCCAACAGACAATAAGCTTTTATTGATGCTTGGTACATACCTTACATCATGCAAAACCAGCTCATTGGTACCATCCACTGTGAGATGCACTGTGCCAATACCTTCAATTGAACAAGAATGGTTATTTCCAAGATATACATGTCCATGGCTGCCTGCATGAAAGGTAGTGAAACACTCCTTAATAGGAGTTACATGAAACGATGCACCTGAATCTACAATCCATGTTTGTGACAAAGCATCATTCACAGTAAGCAAGGCATCAATCAAATCCCTCTTTGTGATCTGCATATCTTGTGCATGAATATTAATAGAAGGATCAATAACTTCAGCATGCTCTGCTTCCATAGTAGCACAAAGTATATCTTCTGCATCTGATAGCTCCTCAATGATGACACTAGAGGCCACATTGGCCTTCTCTTTGTCTTTGTCCTTTGAGGTATCATGTGCTTCATTCTTGGTGTCCTTTTTCTTCCTGTCACCTGTGTTCTTCTTTCTTTCTAGTTCAGCTTTATAGAATCTGCAATCAGGCTTCTTGTGACCTTTCCTACCACATTGATAACAAGTCACTTCAGCCTTGCCTTTGCTTTTGCTCCTGTTCCTCTGTACATTTCCACTTTTCTTTTCTGTTCTTCCTCTAGCCACATTGGCTGAACCACTTCCCTCTCCACTAGCTTTCCTCCTGATTTCCTCATTCAAAATAGAACCCCTTACACCATCAAAGGTAAGACTGGGGCTATTCGAAAGTGAAACAACCAATGTTTCCCACGATTCAGGTAAGGTCATCAACAAGAAGATGGCCTTAAGCTTATCATCAAATGGAGGTAATCCAGAGTCCTGCAATTGTGAAAGAGTACCTGTAAACAAAGATAAGTGCTCAGCCGCACTTTTTGACTCATCAAGCTGCATACACACTAGCTTACGCATAAGATGCACTTGATTTACAGGCGTGGTATTTTCATAAGTGGCTTTCAGCTTCTCCCATACCTCAAAAGCAGTTGTAAGGCCTTTCAAATCCACTAAGATTTCATATGATACAGCCATCTTGATGTAAGTGATGGCCTTCTTGTTTAGGTTCATCCATGCTGCATCTGTCATATCTTCAGGCTTGACTTCCTCAAGAGCCCCTTCACAATCTTTAAGAAAGAGGATGCCCAACATTCTCTCTTTCCACAAATCGAAACCATTACCTTCAAATCTCTTGATCTCAAACAAGCTTTTGACATCAGAGGAGGTAGAGGCCATGTTTGCACACTAAGAGCTTCAAAATTTCACCAAAAAGGTAAAATTCACCTGTTGTCCTGTGCGCAATTACCTTAGGAGACTATAGCTGAGAAATTAAACCCAAAAACTGTTCAAAACTTGCAAAAAACAATTTCTGAAATTTTCTGCAGAAAATTTCAGAAAATTCCAGCAAGCTGTAATTGCATCAAAAACAACAAATTTGTTGTTTTTCAACCACAAAAGGCATACATAGATGTAAAACCAAGGCAATGGGTGCTTGTTTTCACAAAAGCCCCAATTTTTGCAGCAATATGACCTGTAAAATCAGAGAAATGACCTACTGTAATAAGTTTCCAGCAAGTGTGCACTTCCTCAATCTTTGTGCATGTCCTCCCACTTGAAAAATGAGAGAATTTCTACCACAAAAGACCTGTAGATGAAAAAATCAGCAATGTGGATGCTGAAAAAGACCTGTGGGGATACAAAAAGAAGAATAGAAGAGATTCTTCGCGATGAAACTCTCTAAAAAGCACAAAATTTGCTTCAGCTTTGCTCCGGGCTGAAGTAATCCTCCAAAAACAGCCTTTTTATCGCGAAAAAAGAAGGTTTTTCGCGATGAAATTCTCCCAAATGCAAGAAAACACCTTAAGCTCAACATAGGCTGAAGTAGAAAAACAGTTTGAGCAACTTTGTCGCGATGGAACAGCTCAAAGCT
>CM035410.1:117445501-117493001 GCA_020310875.1 Ceratopteris richardii
AAACTCACACAACTCATGAAAAGCCAATCTCGGAATTTGTGGTGCAATTCACAAAATTGCTTTTCCGGGTAAATTTTCACATAGCTTTCCTTGGGGCTAAGTTGCTTATAAATGCACAAGTTATCCTTGTTATTATCATTTACCATCAACTCTTATGCCAATCAAGCTTTGGAGCTCTCTTGTAAGTACTTCTTGTATTAGTGAATTAACACGTCGAGCTGTTTCTTTGCTTCTTTTATCTACTTGTTTGAGTAGCCCTCTCGTTGTCTCTACTCTCTCTCTCTCTCTTTTACTTAATAGTGCATGAATTAAGAGTACCTCTGCTCTTACTTGCTATCATAAGGATGGGGATAATATTCTAGACTTCTGACTAAAAAGTCCATATCCAATATCTCTTTTTGCATATATTGTGCTGCCTCTCTTTGTCCTCTTGCCATAGTCATTTATCTTCTATCTACAATGGTCATGCAAAGGGAATTCATACATGCATGTAGACAACTCAATATGTGATAAATGTGTGCAAATCGAGTACCAAATATGCAGATCAGTACTTTATCATTATGGCTTCTAGAAATGCTCAAAGCTTGATGTTTTTTGTGCACAAAGGTTTTGATGTGCCAACCATCGCTAACAATAGGCTCTAACCATGACAACTTTTTGATATCCTTGGGAAAGTAAGTCCAAGACATGAGTTGTCCAATGAGTCCAAACAGTAAGGGGAAACTCACTCTCAAACATCTTCATTGTTCTTTTACAATTAGAGGCATTGTTCGTGATAACTTGTACCACGTTCTCTCCCCAACCTCTTGTATAGCCACCTTAATATGCTTAGAGTTAAATTTGCTAGTGGTCCTTGTACGTATCTTGCTATGATCCAAGACTCTCAAGAAATAAGTCCCTTGCAAGCGGAGAACATAATGTTGATGATATAATGATCTTTAGTGTCACTCCAACCATCATACAAAATCAAACATCCGTATACTTGACAGCTCAATTTTATGGATCCTAAGAGAATTTATATTTTCTCTTTCTCCTCAATAAGCATAGGTACATGTAATTTGTTACACTCAACTCGATGCCAATCATCACATGGACCTACTTGAACAATTGCTTTGACCATTCTCTTCTATACATCCATATGGACTACATTGAAATAGAGATTGCTCTAAGATTCAATGTGTAATCTCAATCATGGCAACTTTTTTTCCTTTGTAATCCAATAGATAAGAAAGATGAATGAACTCCTCTTTGCTTAGGTCCTTATGAAGACTCACCTACAGGGGCTCAATCCTCACTATCATGCCCTTCACATTGAGAAGACACTATACTTCTCTATGTGCTACTACTAGGCCCTAGCCATCCCATGGCTAACTTGGTCTCCCCCTAATAAGTCAATCGAAGCGGTTGCATGCAATATTTGGGAAGACCTCTGTATAAGTTACGCCCCCAAAATTGAAGGACATCTCGCGAAGCGCCTATAGTTAAAGTATCTGCCCAAATATGAACCGGTTGTCCAATGTGAACAATGCCATCTCTTCATTTGAGCCTATAAATAGGACCATTAACTCATTTGTGAGGGATTCCTTGTGGCACTTATACTCTTGGCCCTTTGGTAGAGCCTCGTCACTCGTAGTGGCGGGGGCTTGTGGTGTGGGACACAAGTCTCTTGGAGGTGGCTGGCTGCTTGGCTGCTATCTCCGAGGCTCGAGGATGAGCCTGTATTGGTTCTACGGCTGAGAGGTGAGTCTGATGCCCTCTCGTATGTTGTTTGTGAATATGGCTTGTGTCTTGACTTTTGTCCAGTAGGCATAGTTGTTAGGATTTTCGGAAATGGAGAAAAGAAAACGCTACGAAAACGGCCGGAACCGGGTTTCGGCTTCCCAAAGGAGCTAAGAAATGCAAAACGGCATATATATATATATATATATATATATATGTGTGTGTGTGTGTATATATTGTGTGTATATATATATATATATATATATATATATATATATATATATATATATATATATATATATATATATATATATATATATATATATATATATGCATGTGTGATTATATGTATATATATGAATATATGTGTGTGTATATATATATATATATATATATATATATATATATATATATATATATATATATATATATATATATATATATATATATATATATATATATATGTGTGTGTGTGTGTGTGTGTGTATGTATGCATGCATGCATGTATGTATGTATGTATGTGTGTGTGTGTGTGTGTATATATATATATATATATATATATATATATATATATATATATATATATATATATATATATATATATATATATATATATATATATATATATATATATATATATATATGTGTGTGTGTGTGTGTATGCATGTATGTATGTATACATGTGTATACACACACACACACACACAAACACACACACGCATATATATATGAGCATTTCTTAGGCTCTTGGGTCACGTGGACACTTTTAAAGTGTTCATACTACATTTAGTGATCCAAACACCCTAATCTCCCTTGGCTTATTGCATTAGGGATGCCATCATTTGGACATAAAATGTCCTGAACAACAGGATGCTGGCTTGTCACAAAAGGGTGCTCTCTTTGAGATGCATATCAACGGCCGTCCTTGGTGATAGGCTATCCCCAAAGTCGTAGAAAAGGTCTAATGTACCTCCTTTTTTTTCCTTAAAAAAAAAGAACAACTTAAGACTTCATGTGTGTAACTTGGTTTACCTTTTGAGAATCCAAGGATTATTTTATAGACACAACCTAAAATGTTTTCTCCTCTATTCCTTGTGGCATGTGCCCTTGAGGTTTGCAAGGTTTCCACTACACTAATGGTCGACACCTTTGTGCGCTCTCCTTCTCTATCATAAGCTCTTCCCGGTTGTTCTCCTCTTAGCCATGGCTTAAGCTCTTCTTTTGTCTTATCCTCTTCACCTTTTGAACATCTCTTTTTACTCTCTTTTAGCTTTTCTTCTCTCATCTTTTATCATCTATGGCTACTCTTTCTTGTATTATCCAATTTATCGATCACCCAAGTGCAAAATGGATAAACTATTCTTCTAATGAAATGATAATCAAACCAATGTTTGTTTCTATGATGTCATGTGATGTAACACAATGATCGTGGGTTTCTTTGATAATGTCTATGTTTAATGCTTATTGTTACTTAAGATTGACTCTCAAGTTTAATCCTAGCATGATGATTCAACTTGGCTTTGATACATAGTACATACAAGCACTTAAATAGGAACCTTTTGAGTAAGTTCTTCTCCATTTGTGTTATTGTATGCTCGCATAATAATTATACATGTTTCACATCTAGAATACATAAAAAATTAACAATTTTTCAGCACCATCCTAGTCCCTCGTCCTTGGGACACCCCCAAGGTCCGTCCCCGTTCGAGGGATGTCATCGTACTCGAGATATGTCAGAGTCCCCATGTGATTATGGAAAAGTCACAAACTTTGTAGAAAGACTAGCCATTAGGAGTTAGAATGCTTCACGCTTAACCCATGCAAGATATGTGGAGCCAAAAAGGAGAATGTGAAATTTTGTTACAAAATAGAAAGAAACTGCAAATGTTATTGAAAAGGAGTCCACTAAAGAGACGTTTCAACTCAGAGTTTTCTTGTAAAAAGACTATGAATTCTAACTAATAGTTTTTATTATCAAGTATAGATCAACACAATCCTAGGGTTAATTGACAACTTTGAAAGGTGTGACATCAATGCCACAAAAGGAAGAGAGTAGGGGAAACTTGAGGATTTACTATCTAAAGAAACTTTTGTTACCAAAAGTAACAAGAATGAAATGGAGAAAAAACCATACTTAGAAGGGGATGCATCTTGAGCCTTGTGGGATGGTGGGATGCTATCATTTGGACATAAAATGACTTGGAGGATGAGGTGCTCTAGACGGGCCTTTTCATGAAAGGGTGCTCTCTCCGAGACGTGTCTCGACGGCCATCCTTGGTGATATGTTGGAAAACAATGTTAGAATGTCTCAATGGTAAAAAATCCAGTAATCTTAACTTTGGTACTTCGTCAAAATTTGGTCAAAGATGGTAAAAAAATTTTATCGGTTCATTCGAAAGTATATAAGACTTCACCATTTGGCATCAAAAAGTCAACCAAAAGGCGAACCCTAATTTTTGCTTTTCACATGCTTTTCACACAAGAACTTGCTTTTCAATAGATTTTACATAGCTTTTCATGCTTGCCATGCTGATTTTTGTGGGCACTTCGAATCCTATATAAAGAGGAGCTAGGGAGCATCATAAATCATCAAACCTTGAAGCACTCAAGACATAAGAGCTAGGAGGACTCTTGGAGGTGTATATGCAGATTTGGAGGAGTTTTTTGGCTGCTTTTTTTTGTTTTTTCACACTATATTGTCTTATCTCTCTTGATCAAGTCAAGATGTGCTATGTGTTAAGGTCAAGCATTGGAAAGATCTTGGATTAATGTGATTATTGTTTGAGCCTATCACACTTCCAACATTTGGTATCCGAGCATAGTCGACATTCATCCTTGTAGTCAACATAAGACTATAGAGATAGATTAGATCAAGAAGACAAGTTTGATGGAATGTCTAACTATCCATTGTGGAGTTTTGTGATGATGAATTTGCTAGTTTCCAAAGACCTGTGGAATATTATCAATGAAAAGGACCCGAGGCAAAGACAAGCAGAGAAAGATGTTGCTTCTTCATCCAAGAAGTCTTCCACCCCGATTTCTATCAAGAGACTCCAGAGGAAGAAGAGGAGATTACATCGTCGTCCACAAACTGAGGGAGACATGTGCAAATTCAATCTTAAGAACAACAATCCAAATGGGATTCCAGAGATGCACAAGCACTCTTATTTATCACTATGGGAGTCAAGAGACATATCATTATGGAGATCAAGTCATGTAGAACCTCTTGTCAAGCTTGAATGGGATCTAGAATTAGAGAATCTCTATCAGAACAAAAACCTTGCTAGGAAAGCTCATCTTAGAAAAGCTCATCACAGAAGAGATTTAGCCAACACAAGGATGAAAGTTGGCGAGTTAGTTATGCCTCACATTTTGAAACTTAAGGACTTGAAAGATCAACTACTCAATGTTGGAGTCACTATATAAGATGATGAGATGGTGAATACTCTCATAAATTCATTGTCATCTACCTATCGTTCTTTTGTTTCTTCTCTTTCTCTCTATAAGAGATAGAGAAATTACATTCGAAGAGTTGCTATTCTTGTTACTTCAAGATGAAGACCAACAGAAGAATATGAAAGAGAATGATGAAGCCATGGTATCATCATCCAAGGAAAGAATAAGAAGGAACAACAAAGAAGGAGAAGAAGAATCAATCGAGCAAAAAGGAAAGTATGTCTTTTACTTCAAAGTCTTCATCTACTACTTCTACTACATCTAGTTCCAGTACTTCTACAAAAGAGAAGTCTACTTCCACTACATCCACTTCAAAGAAAGGTATATGCCATTATTGCAAGAAATCAGATCATTTCATAGCAAAATGTAGAGAGGATTTTTAATGAGATGAAAGGAGCATCATGTAATATTGCTGAAGATGGTTCAAAACCTAAGTCTTCAAATGAAGAATCATATGCATGTGTCAGTATTGAAGAAATAGCTTTTGATCATCAAGGCTTTTTCAAGTGTGAATAGTTAATTTCATTTATTTAAGGGAGATCCAACAAGTAATTTATGTCAAAACGACTGTCAACAATGGAGGTAAACTCTTTAGTGGTCAAGAATGAAGCTTCTCTATGTCATGAAGGTTGGATCAGAAGGAAAATGTGGGAATATTAATCCTTTTGGCTTAAAGCATACATAGATGGCTCTTTGGACTTTTGTAGCCTCTCTCATGTCTTCCTCATCCTTTTACCTGTTTTGTATTTTGCCTGAATCATTCCTGTTTTACGATGAGTTTGTTCTATAGTTTCCTTATCCTCCTACAATTGGAAATGTAATTTTAATAATTTATTTGATCTAATGCTGCTCACATTTCTCTTTCTCCCCAATAAAATGCTCATAAAACAAAGCATTATCTTTCACAATGAGAGTTCCTCTCGCATGTGTTTGCATGCTTGATATACTTCAGAAGGTGATGCATATGTTCTATAAATTCATGAGGTGGAAATATCCATTGGTATCTTTTGATTTTTGAAATGCATATGAATAGCATATGGGAATGTGTGATATGGTGTAGGACCTTTCTACAAGTTCAACTATAATCCTACAATATCTTTGGGTTTGATAAGGTTACAGACATATATTAATATCACGTCTTGACATATGATATTGTAAATAGTGGAAGCTGTTGTGATTACACAAGGATAGGCTATTCTCTTACACACTCTTTGGTTATTTTCTCTATACTTTCATACAAAACTTGAAGCATATTAAACTTCCAAAATCAGATTAAATGAAGCTTTTTTGATACAAATCTACTTTTGACTATCAAGCTACTGTCATACTTTTCAAAGGCTCTTATGATGTCTTCATGTGCATCTGTGTTTTCCAAGTTGCGGAATCCGGAACATTCTCTCTCTTTCTATCATATAGAAAACACGTTTTTTGAACTTATGAAATATACTGCTGTTTTCTTTTTTTACAGGGATGAAGGAATACTTGCTTCAAATACCTAAAAACTGACTGCAAAATATCGAAATTGTTAGAATGGCCCTTCATACATTTCTTAAGGCGAACCAGCAGAATTTGCTAGGCTTACAATCTGATATGCAGGAAAATTCCCCCTCAACACCTGGGAAAGTGAAGGTGGAGAGAAGCAATTATCTGACCCGCCTTACAAATCGCTGGTATACAACCTCATTGGCATGGACTAAAGTGCTGATATGGGGTTTTATTTTCATCACATTGCTGGCTGGTTTTCTTTTCAAGTTGATATCAACTCATAAAACAGTACCCCTAAATACTTGGGGAGGGCTCTCTTGGGAGAAGCATGTAAAGCATTCTTGTCATACTAAGCGTGATGGTGGTTTGGTTGTCTTGGTAACTGGGGCGGCTGGATTTGTTGGAACCCATGTTTCTCTAGCTTTAAAGAAAAGGGGAGATGGTGTGCTTGGCTTAGACAACTTCAATAATTACTATGATCCATCACTGAAGCGGTCACGCCAAGGGTTGCTTGAGAGGCATGGCATACTTGTCATTGAGGGAGATATTAATGACACCCTTCTTTTGAAGAAGTTGTTTGACTTAATTTCTTTCACACATGTGATGCATCTTGCAGCTCAAGCGGGTGTGCGATATGCATTAGAGAACCCAGGTTCTTATATACACAGCAACATTGCTGGACTGGTTGCAGTATTTGAGGCATGCAAATCTGCCAATCCACAACCTTCTATTGTTTGGGCATCTTCAAGTTCAGTGTATGGTTTGAATACAAAGGTCCCATTTACAGAGGATGATCGCACAGATCAGCCAGCAAGCTTATATGCTGCAACTAAGAAGGCTGGGGAAGAGATCGCTCACACTTATAATCATATATACGGTCTCTCAATAACTGGATTGAGGTTTTTTACAGTCTATGGACCTTGGGGTAGGCCTGATATGGCATACTATTCATTCACGAAGAGTATTCTGCAAGGCAAACCAATAACCATTTACCAAGGAGCTAATGAAGTGGATCTTGCTCGTGATTTCACATTCATAGATGACATTGTGAAGGGATGTCTTGCTGCTCTTGATACAGCGGAAAAGAGTACCGGAAGTGGTGGCAAAAAGCATCGGCCAGCATCACTTCGAGTGTACAATCTTGGTAATACAAGCCCTGTATCTGTGCCCACTCTTGTGGACATATTAGAAGAGCTTTTAAAAGTCAAAGCTGTTAGACATGTTGTCAAAATGCCACGTAATGGGGATGTGCCCTTCACTCATGCTAATGTCACTCTTGCTAAGACTGAACTAGGGTACAACCCTACAACAGACTTGCAGTCAGGTTTGAAGAAATTTGTGAAGTGGTATCGAAACTATCACAATGAACATGAGAAAATGTAGCTAGTGTGCCCTTGCACATGTATTCATATAATTTTTCTGAAGGAAATTTGTTCAGATTCTTAGCATTCTATCATTGAGTGTGTAGACTGCTCTTCATAGTACGGTTGCAATTATTCATTGCTGAAGTCTTGTACTCTTATAACTGATGCATTCTGCTTATTGGATGTTGAAGTTATGGGGCCCAATGTCATCTTGCATTACAAGATAGGCCGTCTTGCTGATGTTTTATGTATTACTTTGGTATGTATCCCAAGATGGTTGTGATGATTTGATAAGAGAGCTGTCTCTGGAGTGCTATGCATTTTTTTGATACAAGGTGATTGTTACATGCAGTCTCTGGAGCACTAATGTGCAAGCTAAATGTATAGACACTTCCCACACACTTGTGTACAATTTTCACATCCATGTCAGTGACAGTCCATTTCTAGGATAATCCTTTCTGGATCAGAGACACCTTTTGTGAGAAGTTTGTCATAAACTGGTGTGCATTGTAATAAGCCCCTCTTCAAGCTCCTTGAATCCAGTCATGACAAATTGGAAGATCTGATTTGTTTCCGTCTCCCTCATGCATGTGTTCATGGGGCAGTAGGAGGCTTGATGTCATGCATAAAGCATTACGTGCTTCATACTGTTAGACGTGTTTGTTTTTTGCATTTTTACTTTGGATATTGGAGGAAGTTGTTTGCCCATCTGAACTTGGATAGTGATATGGCTTGCACGGAATCCAATATGTGATGAATAACAACTTTGGTTATGGTGCATGGATAATCAATTTTCTATCTTAAAATCATTCATAGGTTTCTGGATTGTCAGTCAAGGTTTTGAGTGTACACTGTATGTTGGTACAAAGAATTCATTTAATGTATTCGTGATGAATAGGGAGGTTTAAATCTTAATGCATCGACATGGCTTCAGCCTGCAACTAATGATGGTGGGCAAGGTATGTTTGATGGCAAGTGTTAATATCATGGGCCATTTGAGAAATAGATGGCTGAGATCAATGGTAGGCAAATCATTGGGAAGCGCTATTATCATGGGGGCATTGAAGAAGTTTTCGTTTGTTATTGAATCCTCAGAAGAGTTGCAAGATTTAGAGTTCCAACATGGAATTTTGGATCATGCTTTTATAAGGACTTAGGACAATGCTGTATTTGCTAGCACCATAGTAGAGGTATTATATTGAATTTCAATGTACCATTATCGAGAGAGAGTGGTCAGCTGTCTTCATATTTCTTTGATGTTTAATATTAAAGACATGAAGTCTGAAAACAATGCAGGGAAATACAACAGGAAACTTGAGATTTGTTGAAAGTGAGGGTTGTTGTTTCTGTATCCAGAATCAGTCTACAGGTAGAACTACATACAATGCACTCTATCTATTGTCTGGTGAATGTGATCATGAATCTGCCAATCATATTTATTCTCACACAAATTTTTAAGCTGAAGTGCTTAAGACTATCATTCATTCCTTAGGTTTAAATTTGTATCTTCTTGTTTGTATCTAGGGTTAGGGTAGAATATTTTGTGCTTCTGTTCATTTCACATAGTTGAAGCTTATGTGTTCGTTTTTTTCTTCTATTTGGTACTGATTTTGCAATTTATGTTCAGATTTTGCTTTAAAAACTTTTTTCGACAAACTCTCAAATTTTTGACACCAAGTGATTTGTTCTGTTTTGAAAAAAGTTGAGATTGATTTGGTGAATGATTATCTATTCACAAAAAAGAATGATAAGCTGTTTAATAATAAGGCTTTTCGTGGAGTTAGTTTCTATTACATAGCATGTTTCTGTGTTTATGCGTGTTATTCATTCATTCAGTCACATGTTTTGCTATGGAGTAATTAACAGAATGTGGCTGATATTCGTATTGGTCAAATTTCTTCTTTTAATTTGCAATTGACATTATCATGCTTATTATTATTTGTATGTGTGTGTTTTGTGTATTTTGAATGTCATACTGAATTTCTGGAAAAACTCCAGTAAAATTAACTTGTTCTTATGTTTTATATGTTGATTCAATTTCATTATTATTTCACTTTTTCATATCAGCCAACTTTCTCAGGGTTGGAAGCAAGATTTGTCAGGTTTTTACAAAGCTATCATACATTTATTCATGGTTATCTGGTAGAGCTTTAAGTGATATGCATGCCTGACCAAGAATTTTGTAGATGCTTACAGATCCAAGCTAACAAGAGGAGGAAATGGACCTTTGATATTATTTTTTTCAATCTTTGGGGTCTTTTTCTGAGAGTGGATTCCATGTTGCACGCATCCTATTTCATGTTCTCTCGGTAACACTAATCTGATCTAATATACTACTCCTAAGCTTAATTCTAGTTTCGGGATCATTTTTTTAGATAGTAAGATTGTTACAGATTCCAAATGAGCAGATATGAGACCCTTAAGACTCTCTCAAAGACTTCTTAAGAGGGCGCATGAAATGTGGTGTGCATAAGTCACCTTCCGTCCATTATATGGTCTTGCTCCATAAAGAGATGGTCTCTATATAGTGTTCTAGTGTGGACCGGTGGCCATCATGCATACTGATGTGCAGTTTCGCAATCGTTTCTGTCTCCTATCTAGTATCCTATCTTATTGCTTATGCTTGTTAGGTTAAGGGAGCTTTATTTGGCTGATGTCCTTGTGTTTAAGGAGATCTTTTGGGATCATTCTCGCATTTTGTAGTGGATTGCAATGTGCTGGAAGTGCTTAGAAGGAGGTTGATTGGCTCCCATATAACTTCGGTGGTCCATTGGTTACTTTTATTTGATCTTGGGTTACCCTCATATTTGACCTTTGTGGGGTATGGTATTCTTTTTTCGCGAGCACGTTAGGTGGGGAATTTGTTTGGGTTGTAGAAGGTTCTCCCAAACCTATTTGCAACCATTAAAAGAGGCTTTGTGACAGATCAAAGCTCAAAGACACATTTCAGCTTCAGCCTCATATGTTCAACCTTGATCTTCAGCCTTGCATATTGAGACTTGAGCAGCTCCCTCCACCCTTTTAGCCCTCTCTTCACATTTATTATCATTTTATGACATGATAATGAAACACATGACTTTTGACTGGAGAGTGTTCTCATGATCAGGTGATATATCACATGATCATTGAATCTTAACTCTTGTTATCTATACGATATGATGATAATGTTGTAGTATCTTTTATTTTCGACATGATAATGTTATCACCATGTCGAAAAAAAAATGGTGATCATTATCATATAGATAATGATTATCGAGTCTTAACGCTTGTTATCTATATGATATGATGATAATGTTGTAGTATCTTTTTTTTTCATACTATATCCAATCAAATTATCAATATATCAATGCTTACGATGTTCTCTCTCTCTCTCTCTACTTCAGAGTCAAGTTTGAATGTTCAACAATGTTTCCATTGAAAAACACCTTTTTTTCTATAGTTTTGTTTTTATTGGTCTTTTCATATGGTAAAGCATTCATTGTACATGACTTCTATTTGATATTTTTGAGAAAATCAACATTTTTTTAGTGCCGTTCCTTGGGATCCCCTAGCGTTCATCCCCGTCCCAGGAACACCACCGTTCTTGGGACCCATCCCCATCCCTTGGTGATTTTGCCTAAGTCAAAGTGTGTTGACAAAGCTTATGCCTTAGAAACTCAAGTCTATTATCAATTTGTTAGCAAACAACACTAGAATAGATACAAGTAGACACACAAAGAGAGAATGGGAACACACAAAGTACTAGAATGGGAAAGAAATAAAACTCTATTTCACATATCTCATAACACCCGAAGTGATCCATCCATGGTTGTCGATGAAGAGGCTAAGGAAGAAGAATCTTCCTTGTACTCCAAAAGTCTTCCAAAAAAGAGGGCACCATTTCAGTTTTCCGCAAGCATAGCAAACTTGCATAATTCAGATGACCAAAGAGTGCATGCCAAAGCTTTGCATCAGACATAACCGCAGAATCTTGAGCTACACATGCTGAATCTTTCACAGATTTTGCATAATCTATGAGCTTATACAACCCATGACTTAAAATTCCAGAAGCAATAATAACATCACCATTTGAAAGATCATGAATTGTACATCTGTCATCAACGAATTTGACAACAAAGCTAATCTTGGCTAATGTTGAAATTGACTATGGATTTTTCTTGATCCTTGGCACATACAAGGCATCTCACAATGTGAAAGAACTTCTATCAGTAGTAGCCAAAATGATCTTATCAACTCCCCTTTCAAGATAAGAGGATTTGTTAGCGCACATGACAATATTCCAGTAGGGGCAAAATCCAATGACTACGAGGTAATATGTTTGGTTGCCCCACTAACAAAGTACAATACATCTGAGTCTATTGCAAATATATAGTACTCATGAGATGATGGGTCATAGTTGCAAACAGTAGTAAATGCCCATTCTTCATTTGCATAAGATTAGTAGACTTTATTTTAGGCATAGAGGCCTTTGCAAAAACCATTCCAATCTCTTTCTTCTTTGCCTTTTTTGCAGCCAATTTTGGAAAACTCTTTATGGCATGGTCATTTCCTTTACAATATTTGCAAAATTGTTTTTGCTTTTCTATTTTCTTCTCATCTTTGTCTTCCTTCTTTAAATATGCAATGTTACCATATTTTTGCTTACTAGTAGATGGGCTCCATTAACCTTTGCTCTTTTGACTAGCTAAGAAAGCTTGATCTGCAACATGCATAATGGACCTGCTCTGCCTGGGCTGATCTTCTTACAACAAAATAGAGGCTAACTCCTTAAATGTTAAGGCATTTGGATTGCCTTTCATCATCAATCGAAGAGTAGAAGCAAAACTCTAATATGAATCTAGAAGACCATTAAGAACAGTCTGCACAAGCAAACTATTTGGTAAGACTTCATCAACAAAAATCAAACACTCTTGAAATCTTTGATCTCTAACAAAAAATTATCCATGGAATCTCCTTCATTCATGTGTTCACTCTCCAATTGTTTCAGAGGAAAGCGACACGAGCCTCATTTCTTGCATAGTATAAAGTGGTAATTGTATCCCAAGCATCCTTTGTTGTGTTGTACAAGAGGATGTGAGGGATAATGGCATGTTTGACAAAAGAAGCTATTAGTGCATGATCTTGAGAATCTCTACCATCCCAACAAAGTTGCTTTGCAGTAGGTGCAGTAGGAACCACAACACGAAGAGGAATTTGAAGGTCATCATCTTCAATGCCAGTTGCATCACCTTCAATAACTATATTTGTAGGTGTAGTAGGACATTTTTCAACACCCTGCACAATATTCCACATTCGTTTTGCTACTAATACATGATGCATCATATATGCCCATAATGGGTAATTAGTACCATCCAATCTATCCTCAATAGTCAACATATGAAATACATCATTGGTTTCAACCATGGTGACTGACTAAAACACCTTGATGTGAAAAAATGAATGTATCTCAAAAAATTTAACAATACTACACTGTCAAGCTTTGCTAAACCTCTAGTAGACTTTGAGGTGCTTGTACTGGCAAACTGAAACTTGTTTCTATGTTTGGCATAAAAGGAAAAAATAGCTCAGATCAAAATTTGATGCCACAAAATGAAGCTATCTTGAACTCCTAATTGCCCTTGCTCACCAATTTTCGTGTGATTTTGAGACTATGATCGGAGGGGTGTTGGCCATGTCTTGAATGAAGCAACAATATGCTCTGATACCCATTGTTGGAGTTTGAGATTTGTGAAAGCATACGAACAACACAAGAAAGAAGAAGAAGCTTGGAGCATAACACAAGACTGAATGAATTACCAAGTGAATGTACAAAGATAAGTAACTCATTAGGATTATTCTTCTATCTCTTTCCTATTGCATGTATAGTTAAAGGTCGATCTACTTCATCGACATCTACCTCTAGTATCACAAAGAAGGGAATTTACCATTACTGCAAAAATCCAAGTCATCACATTATAGAATGCACGAAAGAAATTATAATGAAAAGCAAATAAGTTTAAATAAAAATGCCAAGGAAAGTTCAAAAGATAAATGTTTAGATGATGACATTTTTGCATGTGTTGAATAAAAATGCGAAGGAAAGTTCAAAAGATAATGTTTAGATGTAGGTAAATTTTTGCTCTGACGTGTTAAAATTGTGACAAAAGTCCAGAAATTCTAGATTGTTGGAGTTCGATCTCTACAAAAGCACAGGAACAACACAAGGAAGAAGAAGAAAAAGCTTAGAGCACAACACAACAATGAATGCATTACCAAGTGAAATGTACAAAGATAAGTTACCCATTAAGGTTATGGGCGTATATACAAGCCGGAGGAAAAAATCCTCCTAAAGAAGGAAAAAGTGCCTCGGTGATCCTAAGCATGTTCACACACATCACTACTGAGATATATCAACGAATACCCCATTGGGAGTGATGCGGTGAACAAGGAGTTGGCACTCATGTATAAGAAAGTGCCAAGCTATGTGAAAAGAGATCAAACCACAAAAGGAAGTAAGCCCAAAGCTTTGCGGAAAGCTTCAATCTTCTCTCTAGGTAGAGCCTTTGTGAAAATGTTTGCAACATTATCTTGAGTGGCACATAAGCCAAACTTATCTCTCCAACAGAGAACATGTTCTCAACATAATGATAGTGCACCTCAATGTGCTTTGGAGTGAGCATGGAACAAAGATCTCTTCGCAAGTGCCAATGCTCTCTAACTGTCAGTGAAGATGGTGGTGGCAGAAGTCTAGCCAACATCAAAGTTAGCCAAAAGGCATATGAGCCACACACACTCAACAATTGCTATGAAAGATTCCCTATACTCAACTGTCAACAACAATGCTCTTATGGTCCACCAACCACTTAGACAAGATAACCCAATGAGACTGCTTAGCAACCCCAATCCGGTGTGAGAAGGACAAAAGAAACTCCTCCATGAGCCCACTGCATCATCAAGGGTTAACCATAGTAGGAGTGATACGGATGGTGTGACTGGATGATCTGCCACCCCAATCGAGTAGAGTACTAAAAGAACATAATAGTGTGGGCCTCTAGAGGGGAGAAAGGATCATGCGACTGCCACTCCCCAGGGTCCCAATGAAGGGGAGATAATGATCGAGCCTCCCAAGACGAGAGATGCCAATCGGAATGGGCCCAAATGTCTGTTGGATCAAGATCAATGTGCCAATCGTTGCCACGAGTGCCAACTAACCGAATCTGTTGAAAGGTGCACATCATGATGAGCTCAGACTCCAATGAAGAACTGATAAACCATCCCTCCTCACCAATCTCAAAGAAGAGGATTCCATTCAGAGTAATGCCCCACACAACAGTGAAGACCTTCATCTAAGTGAAGGTTCCAAGCTAGGTTGCATGATGCGACATCGACCTGAATACCCCAGTCTCTCAAAATAATAGCCTTAGCATGCCTTATCATTTGGGGCGCATCGCACATCCTCATACATGTATCCTGCTATCGCTCCTCGGTGAGGCTCCTAAAGTTGATCTAGTCAACCACACTATGCTTGGGACCTCTCAGAAAGTCCTCCTAGAAACATGAGGGCGAGAACTAACCATGAGCCCCCTCTATGCAAATGAGGGGATCCAAAGTGATAGGCTGATGGAGCCATTCCTCATTATAGGAGGGCAAGCATTGAACAAGAGCAGGTTAAAGCTTCTCCTAAGACCGAATGATACTGCAAGCAAAGCGGTCCTCACTCCATCGTGAGAAGTTCATACATTTCATCTTAGTGAAGATCCATCTGGTCTCGGATGGCCAAGGCCCATCAATAGCAAGAGTGAAGAGGCCTAACCACTGATGAAGAAAATCCTTTTGAGGCTCAGGGCCAAGAAGAAACCCATGAACAACAAACTTTCCCAACAGGACTCTACTCTGATAAGCAGGATCAATGATTCCAGGGCCATCATGCTCTAGGGAGGGATGTTGATCGGCCAGACAAGCTTAGTCCAAGAGGGGTGCTATCTCTGTCAGACCATAAAAAGTTCCTGATTTGCCATTGGACCTGGCTAATATAGGAACTCAAAAAGATCCAGCATGGGGCTAGGTACCACATCACAGGGAGGAGAACTTGGCTTGCCACCACAACCCTTCTAGCTAAGGACAAACGGGCAATGCTCCAATGCAAAAGCTTCCTCTTGATGGTCAAAAGGAGAGGAGAGATCTGCAACTCGGCCTAAAGATCAAGACCAATATGGCACCCATGTTATCTAATTGCCCTTGCAGGGAGGATCCATTGAAACTGCTCACAAGAGTGCTATCCAAGGAGAGCATTCGAGCCAACCCAGATACCACAAGACTTGTGCAAATCGATCTTGGCATCAAAAGCATCATAGAATCTCTCCAAAGCATGTTAAGAGTATCTTAAAATAGAGTATCTAGCACAGTCAAGATTGTGCTCATGGCCACAACAAAGAAGAGAAATAAAGTAGGGGCTAAATGACAACCCTACCAAACCGATTGCAAAATGTTGAACCTCTCCCCTCGACCCCTTGCCACGAGAACTTGATCAACTATGGGCCGAGCAGTACAAGGAGGCAACACCCTTGATCCAGCTAGCGGGGAAGCCCGTACATAGCATAGTGTCCTTAGAAAATCCTAGTCAACTCGATCATAAGTTTTTTCAATTCAACAAAAGCACAACAAGAGGCTCATGTTGCATCTGGGCAAGGGAGATGTGTACCTAAGCTCACATTGTCTTAGGGACTTTCAGTCTAAATCTCTATCATCAAGAAAGTGCATATAGTGGTGGAATGAATACACTCATTAAATTATCAATATGTGAATTAAATGTTGGAACATCAAGCTTACACTATGCTTGAGGTGGATCAACTCTACATCAAAAATTCATCATTTGAATTGTGTCAAAGTTTCCCATTGAAGAGATTTTTATTTGTGCTCATTGTTGGTATTTTTCATAAGGATTTCTTATGGATAATTTATCAATGTAAAATTCTAGAGTTTAACGAATATGAAAGGAGAAAAGAGAGCTCTCATTCTAGGAATTTGAGATGGTTGAGCTTGACAATCAATCAAATCACCAAAAAGTAGATCAAATTAGATCCTCACTTTCCCTAGATTGTAGAAAAGTGAATTTATTCTATTCAACAAACTATCCAGTCTTGATTTGAATTCAAAATCCACTTTGTAGAAGTTGTGGAACACTTCAAGAGTCTATTCATTTCTTTGCACCATCTTCTTCAACAACAGTGAACTTGCAGAGGCTGGTACTCTCTGTATAGAGCTCCAAACTGGATGAGTGAGCATTCATTGGAAATTTCTTAGTGTCTAGTTTATGTTACAAATTTGCATAGAATTTGCTTATGTAGATTTGAAGAAATCTCAATTTTATTTTCTCGGGATCTATCTCTACGTAGCCCTAAAAAATAGAGGGTATTGAGTATTAAATTCATTCCAGAAGTGTATCTTGCTTATTACTTATGCTCTTGTGCATTTTAGAGACTCAACCCTATGTGTAGCATTCCTCCAAAAGGAAGTTTTTCAATTGTAATCATGCTAGCTACTTTTAAAGTTGATCATTTCATCCAAAGATAGCAAGTTTTTTGAGCTAGTCAATGTGCAAACCTATCTATTTTGTATCAAATCTTTCTCCTTGATGCTTCAAAGTACATAATGGATTTTATTGGATTAATCATATGCCTATAAGGTCTATTTGACTCTCCATAAGCATGAGGGCTGGTGCTATGCTGGTCGGTTGGATCAAACTTTGTCACTTCACAACCCACTTTTATATCTGCTACAAGCTTCTCCAAGTTCTCTCAGTGGTATCAAAGCTAGATCAAGATGGGTGATGGATTTCCCTCAATGATTGAGAAGCTTGATAGACACAACTACGGCTTGGAAAAATTAGACTAGAGGCCTATTTGCAAGGTAGAAATCTTTATGGAATTGCAGTAGGTGATGAAGCTATGCCTAGTCCATGATCCAAAGGAGGGCCTACACAAGAGGAGATAGATAAGATCATACTTTGGTGTGCAAGGGATGCTCAATCAAGGTCATACATACTACACTCTATCTCTAATTTTCTATTACCACATATTAGAGGATGCAAAACATCTCAAGAGACTTGGGATGCCCTAGAGACTTTCTTTTCTGCTAGTGCCAAAGAAAGAAAGAATCATCTTTGTAATGAGTTCAACCAAATGAAGAAGACATATCACAGAGTTTGTTACCAAGGTCAAGGAGTTTGGTGATCAGTTAACATCTTTCACCATAGCCTATGATCTCGTCATGGATGTGAAACTCGAGACTTCAATATCTTTCTTGTACAACTCTTCAATCAAGAGGCCAACAATAGCATAAAGGAAGGTAATTCCTATCATGGTAATTCAACTAGTGCTCTATATGCATATAAGAAGGAGAAGAAGCTGAAAGGCAAGAAGAAGGAAGAGGATGGAGAGGAGACTCTCCAATCTAACTTTGCAAGCAAGAGCGAGTGGAAAGGGAAGAAGAAAGGACCAAAGCATGACAAAACCAAAGGCCAGAATGTTCAACTTTGTGCCATTTGTGATAAGACCAATGACACCATTCAAAATTGCTAGTTCAATGGGAAGAGCTAGAAACGAAGTGGAAGAGGTGGATATGGCAAGAATAGAGGTAGAGATGGTCACAACTTCAAGAATAACAATATAGGCCATAATAGAAGGGACTACAATAATTATTATGAAGATCAATAACATGAAGACTCATTGCTTTTGATGAACCTAAGCCACAAGGAAGGTAAAGAAGATGATCAATTATTCTACATAGATTCTGGATGTTCAAACCATGTTGCAGGCAACATAGCTCTCTTAAATAATATGGATTTTCTAAAGCATAGATATGAAGTACAAACAGGGGATGAGACAAAGCATAGTGTGGAGAAGATTGGATGTCAAAGCTTCCAATGGAAGGACATACATTCTGAGCAAGGTACTCTATGTTTCGACTATTACAAAAAACCTAATAAGTGTAGGCCAAATAGTTGAGAAAAGCTTGCATGTTAGGTTCACCCAACATGGAGCTTTTGTGGAAGATCCATGTGAAGGCTTAAAGAAGGTAATCAAAGGTGAGAAGCATGGTAGGGTCTTTACTTTTGAAGTAGGAGAAACCAAAAACATAGATATATTCAACTTTGGGTCTCAAAACCTAAAATCTTGAAGTGTGGCATAAGAGGCTAGCTTATGTGAATCGAAGAACCTTGAAGGATATATGCACGGATCAAAGTGTTCTAGGACTACCAAACATATCAAAGCAACACATGATCAATAGATGTGTTGCATATCAGATTAGGAAGGCACAAAGACAACCATTCAACAATAAAGGCTACATCCACAACAACATTTTGGACTTAGTACACACTCATGTGTGGGGACCAAGTCAAGAACCTTCATTGATAGGATCAAGGTATTATGTCTCATTTATTGATGATCATAGTAGGTAGACTATTCTATAGTTTATCAAGAGTAAGAATGAAGTGTTTGATTGCTTCAAAAATTATCTAGCACATGTGGAAAATCATACAACTAGATCACTCAAGAAACTCACTTCTGATGGAGGGGGAGAATACTTCTCTAAACAATTTGATAAGTTCTTGAGGATAAAGGTATCCAGAGGGAAGTGACTACCAGATACTCTCCTCAATTGAATGGAATTGTAGAGAGAAGAAACAATACATTGGTTGGATCAGCTGGAACAAGAAGTCACTACCAGATACTCTCCTCAAGAAAAGCATTTAAAGATGGCGGTAGTAATGCCCCCTTGGGATAAAACAATCCAAGTAGCCAAGTACCACTTAAGTAGCAAAAGATGCATTGAACTGCTTGGCAATGCGTGACACATGAGCAATACATGACCTGCTTATCTTAGAGACAACAAACTGATATCAAGCTGAGTTATGCATAACTAAATCAAGCATCCAACAACTTGTTGATAGAGAACATCAAATGCATCTCGAGAATCATGAAGACTCAATCGTAAACCTGTTTCCATAGGATTGGTAATAAGTTTTCAATCTTCAAGGCCAAACTTTTGCAATAATGTGTCAATATATTTTGTTTGACACAAAACTATTCCCCCAATAACTTGCATGATCTAAATTCCCAAGTAATGATGTAAATGCCCTAAATCTGACATATCAAAAGAGGCATGCAAATCGGCCTTAAATTCAGCAAGGTACTTCTCATTAGGACTAATGAACAACATGTCATCAACATACACAACAATGATTAGAAGTACATCGTCTGCACACTTAACATATAAGGTGCTCTCAGTTGGACTGTTCTCAAAACCATGTGCAATCAAGTAGGCATGTATCTTTTTACACCAAGCACATGGTGTTTGCTTCAAACCATATAATGCCTTTTTTAACCTGCACGCTTCGTTTTCATGCCCCTTCTACACAAAACCATGGGGCTTCAATATATACACTTCTTCATATAAGTCACCATTCAAAAATGTAGTTTTAATGTCCAACTAATGTACATTCCAACCATGATGAGCTGCAAGTGCAGAGATGCTATGAACCATGGTCATTTGACATGTGGGTGAAAGGTCTCATCAAAACCAATGCCTTTCTCTTGAGCATAACTTTTTGCAACAAGCATAGCCTTATACCTATCAAGTGTTCCACCAAGATTATGCTTTAGCTTGTATACCCATTTAGTGCCAATGGCCTTTTTGCCTAGAGGCAAATCACATAAAGACTAAGTACCATTCTTCATAATAGCATCATATTTTGATTGCATATCAGCCATCCATTTTTTGGAATATTA
This sequence comes from Ceratopteris richardii, assembly GCA_020310875.1. Taxonomy (NCBI): domain Eukaryota; kingdom Viridiplantae; phylum Streptophyta; class Polypodiopsida; order Polypodiales; family Pteridaceae; genus Ceratopteris; species Ceratopteris richardii. The sequence goes on from CM035410.1 coordinate 117,466,296, forward strand.
TACATCATCAAAAGAAATAGGCTCATTCTCATCACAAAGACTAGAGACAACCATTGCATTGAAACCTGATGCAAACAAAGCACCATGAGAGGTTGAATGAGTACAATATGATAGAGGTGCATCTAATTTGCTATCTCTCAAAGTCTGCACCATCCATTTATGCATAGTTTTTGCCTCCTCTATATCAACCCACTCATCAACAAGTACATCATGTAAATCAACATCAGAAATGGAATGATTTGCATCATGTGGAACCTACCATCACTTGACTATGTACCTATAAAAAGAGGGAGAAAAGCGTCATACACATCTCTTGAGTTAATTGAAGTCTCCTTAGTACATGAATGTAATGGCTGAATGGCATCTTCTACAAAAACAACATCAAGGCTAACCAAAATGCATTTAGTCTATGGATGATACAAATGATAGCCTTTTCTTTCAGGACTGAACCCAACAAAAATATATTTCACTACTTTATCATCCAATTTCCTACGTTGTTGTTCATGCACTAATGCATATGCAAGACAACCAAAAACACATAGATGAGCAAGAGATGGCTTGTAACCATGCCAAGCCTCAATATGGAGTGATATATTGCAGTGCTTTGGTGGGATACCTGTTAAGTACATATGTTGCACACATACTAGCTTCAAGCTAGGAGCTATGTGGTAAAGCCTGAATTTTGACCATGCACCTTGCCAGTGGCCTTGACAACAAACTATTTAGTGGGCCTTGATTTTTATATGTTTGAAATGCATCTAATCTTGGCCTTCCTCATTCCTTTGTGTGTTAAATCTTCCCTCTTCTCATCTAGGTGCCTTAAATCTCAATGTAGGAGTCTTATGATAATTTGAGGTTGTTCATATGCTCTTGCATAATTTGGCAAATTTTGCAAGCTTACCGCCTCATCACCCCAAAGACTAAGATTTTGAATCCTTCACCCATCTAGGAAACTTCCATTGATAAAGCTACTTCCCAAAGATGTATTTTTGAAATGGGAGATTATACATTATTTTTGCTAGTCCATCAAGGCTCTTGTACACTTTCCCAAAAATCTTGAGGCCATGGGTCATTAAGATCAGAAACTATTGAGTTGCTTTCCTTAGATGGTCCTACTAGGATGGTGTCTTCATGACATTTCTTATTTCTTCCACTCTCTTCCTTTTTGTGTTGTATTATGGATTTTTTTAATCAAGTTTGGCATCCTTGGAACTTTGGCTATAGTATTCTAGCTGTAGGAATGGGGAAAGGTGTTTGTTTTAATAGAGTTTGAGCAATCTCTATCATTTTTTGACACTCCCAAACTTTCTTTCTCCTAGTGCCCTCTCAAATAACACTTATTGTGGTGCTCTAGAATCCATCCTATTTCTATTATCAATTATAGGCTTTCAACAACATATCCAAATGCTTAGGATGAGCATCCACTAGAATAGATCTTATCTATTGTTGTATGTATTCCTTTGGCTAAGTCAAGTTCTCTTAGCTTATGCGACCTCTCTCCTCTCGCTCACATTTTTTTCTTTATTGTGTTTCTACGTCAAGTTTTCTCCATTGCTTCCATTCTTTTTTTCTCTCTTTTGCTTTATTCTTTCCTTGTTAGCTTTCCACTTATGAAATTGCTTTCATGAATTGGTATGCCATATTGTTATTTATAAGCTAGTCGTTGACATTGTGTAGAGTATTAGATGGTTCTTCATCATATTTACTTGAAGAGGGCTGATGCATTGTCTGACTACTATTTGTGCATGTTAGCATCATTTTGATGAACTTCTTGTTGTGTCACTGGTTGAACTTTTGATTGTTGAACATGAGGTTAAGGAGATGGTGGTGCAAACCTATTTCTCAATCATCCTTTTGATTTTGAAGAATGAGTAGGATGAATATACAAGGCCAATTGTTTTGAGGTTATGGCTATTGCTCATGCTCAAATTTTTTTTGTTGTTGTTGTTCGTATGATTGTTGTTGTTGTTGTTGTTACTCCATAGTTTGCAATGTGAAGCATCATTGGAACAAATTTAATATAGACTTTGAAATTTCTTTTAATTATTTGAAATTCCCTAGTGACATGGGTTGCTTACTTAGTTGTATTGATGTAGCTACAAGGGAAGTACACAAGCAATGTTCGTACTAGTATCAATTTTGCATATGGTGGTGGAAGAATCATGGAAAGTAGATGACCAATGCAAGTTTGCATATTTTCTTGTTCACTCAATTAAGAATTATTACGTTTGATAGTCGTGAAACACCAACTTGAACAAGTATTATGCCCACTTTATTGCGTTTGAGGCTAACATTCACACTTATGATGAAAAATATTTAGTTAGTGGGTATGACTTCATCTAGAGTGTCATAGATCCATAGTGTCATGTGATGGATCATGGTGAAAAATGCCATTGATGAACCAAATTTCAACCACATTTGATGTAGTTCAACTATTGATAGTGATCTAGCTATAGGTGCTTTTGAATTATGTAGCATAACTTTACATCAATTGATGTTTTTGTTGTTGTAACGGCTGCAAAATGTCATACATCCACGAAATTGATTTGGTGCACCTCGACCTATTCAAAACCATTTTTTCAAAGTTTCATAATCACGGAAATAATTAGAATCAAACTCTATTAAAATCTTACTCCCTCTTGGGCTGGAGTAGCTTGGGAGACCTTCCTAGTTTCCTTCTCCTTTTCCTTCACCCTAGGTACCTTTGTGTCTAGAAAATATGTTAGAATGGAACAAATAGTGGGCATGCTACAACCTCCATCGGGCTCTCTCATAGTGTCCCACCTAGTTCTTTTTAGGTGCCAAACTCCTCGACTTCCACTTTCTAGTATTCCATATTCCTTCTCAACAAGACAATCCCATTGTGGTTGCCAACGTATAAGATGTGGTCATTGGGACTAACCACTATTGCATCCAAATTGCTCCTATATGAACAACTTTTGAATATTGATCTCTTTTTTTTCAAGCTCACTTATCCATTCACATACTACCCATTGACTATCTAATTGGCCACATTGAACTCACCACCAATGTGATTTTGGGAGGCTAACCAATTGACTCACACTATTGGATGAGCTCACTCACCTCCTATTGAATCTTTATTGAGGTCTACTCAAGTATAATGGTTGGTGTAATACTAATCATTCTGCTAAATCTTTGTTGAGGTCTGTTGAACTCCAATAATTGATATGATGATAATCCTTCTAAGGTACAAAGAAATGCAACTAAAAAGGAGACCCAATTGGAACATATAAGTTTCAACGGAACTTATTAATAAGACCAAATTACGTTGTTAGAGAATGCATAAAGACCTCATTCCGTATACAAAAATTAGATATTGATTTCCGATTCATGAAATCATCAATGCTAGTTGATTAAGAGGCTACACATTATACAACTTCTAGACACTTAAAATCTATAATGAACCATATCTATTCATGTAGGAAAACTTTTGAATACTTAAATATTACATACCATTAGTCAAAATCTTGTACAAAAAGTATGATTATCTATTATTTCTCAATAGAATTTATTGAAATGATCATAGATGATAATAACACACATACAAGGGTACAAAGATCACTTGGAAATGGGACTATACAAAATCAGTAAAAGGTAAAAAAATCACTTTTGAATACAACATTCATAGAGACTAGCAAAAATAAGTTAGAAAGAGCATAATTATATTCATTAACTCACAGAAGTTACAATGTTGTGTACATTTGTAGTTATAACCTTTTTGGAACACACTTATACACACTTAGATACAATATGATTCTACTATTATTCAGATAGCACTTTGACATAGAACCTAAAACTATTTCTCTTGAACTTCACCTAGGTTCTTTACATAGCATTCTTCTTGCAATTTTGGTTATTGGTACTACTTACTAGGTTGCAAGAGTAGAGTGCTCTATGAGACTTTTATTCAATATCAGATGGTGCTTCAGATAGAAGAGTGATTCTCAATATCGGATGGTCTCTGGATGTTTTGTCCACCACTTTGTTATTCTCAATACCTTCTATAATTTTTAAATAGATCTTTGTACAAAGTTAGGCTTTTGCAAAAAAAGTGGACAATGCCCTAACGTCATCAAACATAAAAAGTGCCCATAATTTCACTACAATCAAGCCATCAACATGTTTTGAGATCCACATCTCACTGCATAGGTCACCATTGCATGCATATCATATATCAAAAGATCCAACACTCTATGCAAAGATATGAGCACTCAAAGTTTCAACCTCTCTCTCTCTCTCGCACACACACACACAAGCTCTCACACAAATGGACATTTTAATCAAGAACTTCACTTTGACAATCATAGAAACTCCAGTAATCACTCAATTTGAGGTAAAGACTGCGTGGAGATGAAACCAAGAATCACTCCAAACCAAGAATCCTAGCTATCCTAAAATGGATTTATGATAAAAACATGGTGAAGATGCTGATGTAAGTCCCTATAACTAAGAAATTGAAGAGAAATGATGATGAGTGATGATTGTGTGTACCTCTTCCTTGTTTAGAAATCACGCTTCACAACTCAATTACTCAAAAGCCATCTCGTGAGCATCAATATCTAGATCAATCCTCAATAGTGGTGCCAAAGATATGTCCATACTTGCAAGATATTGGGTTGCTTGCTAACATCAACTGGTGTGTTTGACATTATCAAACTGTCAAATCAGGGTAGACCCGATTGGATATACATTGGCAAAGCCCAAGTTCGAGATGAAATGAAGAGAAAATTATAAGATCGTAAGTGGGAAAAATAGGCTAAATTGATTAGAGACCATTTTCTCCTAATCTAGTAACCCGAAACCCATCATTTCATATATCCATGCATATAATTGTTGCTTGCAAAAATGAATGAACTTTATTGCTTGCAACAATGAATGAAATCTCTTGAGATGAGAGCTCTTTGTTTTTTTATACATGATAAAATGTCCCTTTTCAGACCCAAAATATGTTAGGGTTTCAAAAAATAAGGGTATCACTAATCAATAAAATATAATATCTATACAAAGGTTAATGAAAAAAAGGTGTGGTTTTGAATAGAGGACCATGGCCAAGATGCCTCTAGTGATAGATCTTCCATTTAGCTCCATGAATGTGAAAAAATTTATCCCCCACCACACATTTTAGGTTTCCACTAACAAATGACCTCAATCGTTGGCCGCCAAGGTCAAGTAAGGTCGACCAATTATGGTCAACCAAGGTCGACCAATTATGGTCAACCAAGGTCGACCAATTATGGTCAACCAAGGTCGACCAATTATGATCAATCAAGGTCAAAAAATTATACTCAACCAAGGTCCCATACATATATATTTTTTCTTTGTTGCCCTATTGAATACCATTTCATCTTGCAAGGATTTACTCCATTATCTTTATTTGACACATTTGTAAAAGGTTTTTTTAAAGAGCAAGTCCATTGTGCTACCGTTATGGAAGGATGGTCCTCATTCTTGATGTCCATTCATTTCTGGATTGTTCTTGGTGGCCCTCCTATCATTGTTTGGACTTGATTCATCAATTTTCCTAAAGCTCATGGATCAATTGCCTTAGAGCACATAGATGAATTAAAAATATGTGCCTACTTGGATCTTGTAGACCTATCAATCAAATTCAACTAAAATAATTGACTTACTTGTCTATCTTAATTGACCAAGCTTGAGGAGGTACTCGATCATGGTCTACTCATGACTCTTTTTACAAGATTTTGGGGTGATTCTTGGAGCAATTTTGGAGCACTTTCATGCATAGTTCTCTTTACATAGGTTCAAGAACATCAAGAGTGTTCTTTCTACTTCTTCGAAAACGAATATTAAGCTTTGAAGCTTTGTTTTTAGGCACTCTAGTAAATCTATAGGTTTCTTGAAAGGTTTCGGTTATGGTGGGAGAAGCCATTGGAAGTTTATGCAACTTCTTGAGCCTAAAGAACAAAGCTGAGAGACACTTGCAGGTGTTGTTGCTTAGTGTCTAGGTTGTGAATTCAGGCTTTTTTAGCATCATTTTGTTGCATATATTGAGCACATACACACTATGTATGCTTATGTGAATATTGCCTATGCACGTCCATGTGTTCATTGATATAGTTGTTATATTTTTGCATAAAGCTTTTGAAATTGATAAAGGTGGTCATTCTGAGGTTTTTTTTTTTACTAGGAGACGCCCAAATGTCCGGCTCTTTGGTGATGCAGGTGGAAGGCTTATGCGACCTCGCCATAGGAGATGTATGCTATTTGTTTATAGGTGCTTGATAAGCCTAGTTGGCTTCTTTGGGCTAACTGATTATATTCAATGGAGTCATTGATTTACTATGCAAGTTTACATGTCAGTACTTGTAGTTTTGTGAGATTTGACACTGGTCATATGCTCATTTTGTAGAGGATACTTTGGCAAAATTTTTTAGATTTTTTCGTTTTTCAACTATATATTGGTCAATTTACTTTCTGATACACTTATTGGTGTGAGCACATTTATTCTCACATAATCCTTTTAGTTGGTCATTACCGTTCTTTAATCCATTTTTATGGGAATAATTTGCTTCCCTTAATTTGACACTTGGTCATCCTTTTTTGAGCTTTAGTGGTGTTTGGACTCATTTAGCTCCATTATCATTTAATTCATTTTCTATCATCATGGCATCAAAGATCTCATGCACATCGGTGGATCAGGGTCTAGTGCCAGTGTTCCAAGGAGGAGCTATAACTTATGAGGCAAGTACCATTTTGAGATCTGAAAATTTGATGGCACAAAATTTGCTCTATGGAAGAATTAGATTAAAGATTTGCTGATTCAAAAGAGGTAATGGAAGCCAATAAATGGAATCTCAAAGAAGCCTACTGACATGGTTGAAGAGATTGGGATGAGTTAGATGAAACGACTAGGTCTACCATTTGATTGCACCTACTAGATAATGTTTACTTTACAATATTGAATTGTGAAAGTGTAGAGGAGCTTTGGAAGAAGTTATGCAATACATGTGAAAAAGAAATGACATCAAATAAGGTGTGTCTAATGAGAAAGTTATATGATCTTTGAATGAAGGACACATATAGCGTTGTTGCTCATGCAAATGAGTTTGATGCTATATTCTCTCAGTTACTGGCTCAAAAATGGAGATGGATAATGAAATGAAATGAGTCTTATTTTTATGCACCTCCCATCATCACGTGATACATTTTGCACATCTATTAGCAATAGTGCACCTGGTGGTAAACTAGTCTATGATAACATATGTGGAACACTCTTGAGTTTCATAGAAATTCTATGGTTGGCACTCAGAGTGGAGATGCATATAATGTTCATGATTCTTACCAAGGAAAGAATCAATAACATGGTAGGAGCAAGAACAAGGAAAAGAATGGTCAAAATAATAGGAGTAGAAGTAAATCAAGGAAGATGGATATCGAATGCCATTATGGTCATAAGAAAGGACACATGAAGAAAGACAGCTATGCATTTAAGAATGCTAAAGGTAAAGGATAGAATGTTGATGGGCATGCTAAACAACTACCTACACCATCTACTTGGAATGTGAAGATTGAACAAATCAATGCTATTTTTGATGATGTTGATGTGTTGACAATTGATAGGTCTAGGCCTACTGAGCCTCTTATGGATGATTCTCTTTCCCACATGTCGCTACTAGATTTTGATGCTTCTTTCCATGTGATACCACATAGAGAATGGTTCTCTTCTTATGCAAGAAAGTCTCTTGGTACTATGATACTTGGTGACTCTTATCATTGTGACGTTGTTGGGATTGGACGTGTGGTTGTGTAGTTCATTGATTCTTAAAAATTACTATGCATGATGTATGCCATGTACCTCAGTTATCACGTAGTTTGATGTCAGTTGTTCAACCTCATGAACTTCGTTACAAGGTGGTTTTCTATGCTTAGCCCTTTCAATATCAAAGGCAATATGGTTATTGCGAAAGGAAGGAAAGTTGGCTCATTTTATCCTTTATTTGTATCATAGAAAGAACACTTATTAGTTGTTATTGAACAGCATATGGCTTGTATTTGGCATGGCCGTTTGGGCCACATATCTCATAGTGGAACGGAAAACCTTTCTCGTTATGGCTAGTTACATGTGTCATCTTTCTATGATTTTTCATTTTGTGAGCATTGTCAATATGGAAATCAAACTAGGAATGTGCATAAGATGCACATTGACTCTTCAATTCAGCCTTTAGATCTCATTCGTACAGATATGTGTGGTCCTATACCCACAAGGTCATTCGGTGGTTCTCTTTTCTTTGTCACTTTCATACATGATGCTACTAGAAAAGTCTAAGTATATCCTATCAAATCAAAGGATGAGATATTCCCTACTTTTAGAAAATGGCTTTCTTTAGTTGACATTGAAAAAGGAATTGAGGTTAAGGCTTTATGTTCAGATAATGGGGGTGAGTATACCTCACATGAATTCGGCCTTTTTTTCAGTCTAGAGGTATTCGTAGAGAGTTTACCACTCCTTATACCCCAATACAAAATGGTGTATATGAAAGGATGAATAGAACTACTCAGGATATAGTAGTTTCTATGATTCATCATGCAAAGCTTTCACAAGGCTTTTGGGTAGAAGTAGTGTTGACTGCAGTTCATGTGATTAACCTTTCACCTAATACCACTGAAGGTCTGAAGGTGGCACAAGAGTTATGGATAGGGAAGCCACCATATTATGATAATCTTTGAGTTTTTGGGTGTGAAGCATATGTTCATATACCCAAGAATCTTAGACAAAAGTTGGACCATAAGTTAAAGAAATGCATTTTTCTTGGATATGGTCAAGAAGGCAAATTTGGGTATCACTTATGGGATCTTGAAACACGGTCAGTGATCAAAAGTAGTGATGTCATTTTCAATGAGTCTAAGATACATAAACAACCCATCAAGGAGGTTGAAGTGATATGTTTGAGGATAATAATCCTCTAGTTAGCATGCATAAAAATATTGCACATAGGGATGTTCTAGAGAATGTCCGATTAGATCACTCAACAAATGTTCCTGTTTAGCAACCATTGAGATGCTCTGCATGTGTCTCACATCCACCTAATAGATATGTTCCATGTTTGGATTTCATTATGCTAACAGATGCTGGTGAACCTTCTTGCTACAAAGAGGCTATGCAGGTAGATGATCATGTCAAGTGGGAGCGTGCCATGAAGAGTGAGTTGGGTTCTATTCACAAGAATGGTATTGGGACTTATTACCTTCTCCAAAGGGAAGGAAAGCTTTACCATGTAAATGGGTATATAAGCTAAAATTCACATCAGATAGTGCTTTTCCAAAGTATAAAGCACGACTTGTTGCAAAGGATTTTAAGCAACAAAATGGTGTTGATTTTGAGGAAATCTTCTCTCCAATGGTAAAGATGAATACCCTACAAATGTTGCTTGAAGTTGTTGCAATGGAGGACTTAGAGTTAGTCCAAATGGATGTGAAAACTGTTTTCTTGCATGGAGACCTTACAGACGAGATCGATATGGAACAACCAGAGGGTTATGTAGTTCCTGGAAAAGAGAGTCTATTTTGTAAGTTGAAGAAGAGCTTATATGGACTTAAACAGTCCCCTAGACAATGTAACAAAAGCTTGATGTGTATATGAAGTCTCAAGGCTATTCTCGAAGAAATGAGGATCATTGTCTCTACACAAAGAGATGCTCAGGTGGCAAACTGATATGCTTGATACTTTATGTCGATGATATGTTGATTCTTGGGAAGTCCTCTTATGACTTGTCAATTCTCAAAAAGAAGTTGAGTGCACATTTGATATGAAGAATTTGGGGGATGCCAAACATATTCTTGGCATGCATATTACTTGTGATAGGAGTAAAAGATGCATACACATGTCTTAGAGTGAGTACATATCCAAAGTACTTTACATGTTCAATATGCAGGGTGGAAAGGCATTGAGAAAGGATGATTGCCCCAAATCAAATGAGGAAAAGGAATTCATGACCAAAATTCCTTATCACTCTGCTGTTGGCAGTCTCATGTATGCTATGGTAGCTACGAGACCAAACATTGCATTTGTAGTGGGAGTTGTGAGCAAATATATATGTAATCCTGGAAAGAAACATTGGGAAGTGGTCAAGATGATTTTGAGATATCTGATTGGCACTAAGGACAAGTGCCTATGCTTGGGTAGAGGGAAGGTATCCATTATTGGTTACACAGATTTTGATTATCCTCATTGTGTAGGCAATTGTAAGCCTACATTATGATATTTTTCATTTTGCTAGAGGTGCTATCTATTTGAGGTCTCATCTTCAAGAATGTACATTTGTTTCCACTAAAGAAGCAGATTATGTTGCAACAAAGTGAGGCATGTAAGGAAGCATTGTGGCTTTCTTGTCTTGCTTGTTATATGGGTCTATCTGATCATTTACCGCATTTGCTCAGTGATAGTCAGAGTGCCATTGCTTTGGCTAAGAATCCAATCTATCATGCAAAGACCAAGCACATTGAGGTGAGCTATCACTTCATTAGAGATTGTTGATATATTTAGCTAGTAATGTGTGTGAATACACTAGGACTGCCAAGAAACTTTTTTCTCTCTTTAGGAGGTTTTTTTCCCTCGGCTTGTTACCGTTAGTGTCCATGTGAAAGGCCAAATGGCCATTGGATACTTCTTTGTATATGTTCTTTAATAAAACATATAGTGACCTGGTCAGCCACAGACTGCAAGTTCGACCGCATTTGTAAGACCTAAGAAGTCTATCTTCGTGCTCCCTGTGTACTGTGTTTTCTGCGTATTTTGCAGCCTCTGTGCAGAGTACTGTGTGCGGCCTTAGGAGCTCGATTTTCTACTCCGAGCATATCGTCATGAAGCTCTCAAGAAGGAGAGCGCATTCTGGTGCATCGCCATCGAAATACTTCATTGGTATCAAAGCAGTTCGAGGCAAAAGCTTTGTTCCTTTTGTGCGAGCAAAGCGAGCATCCCCCCCAAGGCTTTCTTCAAGGCTTACAACTAAGGCGACGACCAAGGCATAGACCTTGGCATACCTTGTCATCCGAGTCACCGAAGTCACCGTTGGTGCCGTTGGCTGCACGTGAGGGAGGATCTCAACAATCAAGGAATATAGAGGTTCCCGGTGCTTCCCGGGAGGTCACCCATCCCAGTACTGTTCCCCCCGGAGCTCACTTCACCGTGGCAATCTCTTGCCACTAAGCTACACTCTTATGGTGTCTGAAGAAGGGGAAAGGCTAAGGTTGACATTACCTTGAACATGTTTTGGTCCCTCAAAGCTTCATTCTTTGCTTTCAAAGCTATTTTTGAGGCATTTTTGGGTGTCTTTTGGAGCCATTTTGGAGTACTTTTGCACATAGTTCTCTTCATACAAGTCCAAGAACATCAAGAAGAGTGTTCTTTGTACTTCTCTGACAATAAATATCAACCTTTGGGGCTGTGTCTTCAGCCACACTCATAAAACTACAGGTTTCTTGAAAGGTTTCAGTTTTGGTGGGAGCAGTTGTTGTAAATTTATGCAGGTTTTTTGAGCCTAAAATATCAGAGTTGATAGACACTTGCAAGTGTTATTGGCTAGTTTTTGGGCTGTGTATTCAGCCTTTAGTGTCATTTTACTGCATATATTGAGAAAATACACACTATGTACGCTTTTGTGGATACCGCTTATGTACGTCCATGTGGTCATTGATATAGCGGTTACGTTCTTTGCATAAAGCCTTTTACGTTTGATAAAGAGAGTCGTGGTGAGGTTTTCTTAACTGGGAGACTGTAACATAATCCTGGTAGGAGATGGTTGAACCACACCCTAAGGGAGAGGATTAGGAAGTAATCCTCAACCATGGCTTTTGGGGCAAGTGGTTAGCCCATCACATTCCTAACCAAGAGGTTGTGAGTTCAATTCCTTACATTGGTATCAGAGCCTAGGAAGTAGGCTTGGGCAAGGTGGAATGATCCAATGGCCTCTAAAAAAGGCGCTTGGGCATCCTCTATGTGAAAGGGTAGGAATTGTGGAAGGCGCGCGTCGATTTCAATGATGGACCTTACAATGATTGGGGTGTATCTCCCAATCCGTAGGTCGGATTGAGGCGTGTAATATACCGTTGGAAAGCTCTCGGAACGAACTTTCCAATGAGCTAGCTTGCAATGTGTGAATTCCTTGGGAATCCTTGGATGGAACTTGATTGAGTACATCCTACCAGTCCCATAGCTGGTCAGGGTACATTCCCGAGGGAGTTCAAGGGAGGAAGAATGTAACATAATCCTGGTAGGAGATGGTTGAACCACACCCTAAGGGAGAGGATTAGGAAGTAATCCTCAACCATGGCTTTTGGGGCAAGTGGTTAGCCCATCACATTCCTAACCAAGAGGTTGTGAGTTCAATTCCTTACAGAGACACCCATATGTCGGGGTCTCTTCGGTGATGCAGGTTGAAGACTTACCCAGCCTCGCCATAGGAGATGTATGATAGTTGTTCATAGGTGCTCGATAAGCCTAGTTGGCTTCTATTGGGTAACTCATTATATGCAGTGGAGTCAGTGATTCACTATGCAGGAAAACATGTCAGTACTCATAGTTTTATGATATTTTGACACTGGTCATACGCTCATTTTGGAGAGGATACTCTGGCAAAATTTTTCTAGATTTCTGGTTTTGTCAACTATACAGTGGCCGATTTACTCCTTGATACGGTTATTCGCTGGTGTTTCGGACTCTTCTAGCTTATCAATCTATTCAGTTCTCTACCATCATGGCATCAGAGGTCTCAGGCACATCCGGTGGATCAGGGTCTACTGCTAGTGTTCCGAGGAGGAGCTATAACTTGCAGGGCAAAGACCATTTTGAGATCCGAAAATTTGATTGCACAAACTTTGCTCTATGGAAGAATCAGATTAAATTAGATGTGCTGATTCAAAGGAGGCAATGGAAGCCAGTAAATGGAATTTCAAAGAAACTTGTTGACATGGATGAAGATGATTGGGATGAGTTAGATGAAATGGCCAAGTCTACCATTCGCTTGCACCTGGCAGATAATGTTTACTTTACAGTATTAGACTGTGAAAGTGCAGAGGAGCTCTTGAAGAAGTTATGGAATACATATGAAAAAGAGACGGCATCAAATAAAGTCTATCTGATGAGAAAATTATATGACCTTCTTATGAAGGACACATATAGTGTTACTGCTCATCTGAATGAGTTTGATGCTATATTCTCTCAGTTACAGGCTAAGAAAATGGATATGGATAATGAAATGAAAGCAGTATTGTTGTTATGCACCTTGCCATCATCATGGGATATGTTTTGCACAACTATTAGCAATAGTGCACCTGGTGGTAAACTCGTCTATGATCACATATGTGGAGCACTCTTGAGTAAGGAGATTTGCATAAAATCTATGGTTGGCACTCAGAGTGGAGATGCATATAATGTTCGTGATTCTTACCAAGGAAAGAATCAACAACGTGGCAGGAGCAAGAACAAGGAAAAGAATGGTCAATGGAATAAGAGTAGAAGTAAATCAAGGAAGAGGGATATCGAATGCCATTATTGTCATAAGAAAGGACACATGAAGAAATATTGTTATGCATTAAAGAATGCTAAAGGTAAAATACAGAATGTTGATGGGCATGTTAAACAGTTACCTACACCATCTACTTTGACTGTGAAGATTGAAGAATTTAATGTTATTTCTAATGATGTTGATGTGTTGACACTTGATAGTACTATGCCAACTGAGGCTTTAATGGCTGATTCTCTTTCCCACACCTGGCTGGTAGATTCTGGTGCTTCTTTCCATGTGACACTGCATAGAGAATGGTTCTCTAATTATGCAGCAAAGTCTCTTGGTACCGTGAGACTTGGTGACTCTTACCAATGTGATGTTGTGGGGATTGGAGATGTGGTTCTACAATTCATTGATGATTCAAAATTACTATGCATAATGTATGCCATGTACCTTAGTTATCACGTAGTTTAATGTCAGTTGGTCAACTTGATGACCTTGGTTACAAGGTGGTCTTCTATGCTCAGTCCTTTTGCATAGCAAAGGGCAATATGGTTATTGCAAAAGGAAGCAAAGTTGTCTCACTTTATCCTTTATCTGTATCACAGAAAGAACACTTCTTAGCTGTTACTGAACAACCTATGGCTTGTATTTGGCTTGGCCGTTTTGGCCATACATCGCATAGTGGAATGGAAAATCTTCCTTGTTGTAGGTACTTACCTGTGTTATCTTTCTCTGATTTTTCATATTGTGAGCAATGTCAATATGGAAAGCAAACCAGAAATGTGCATAGAATGCACATTGACTCTTCAATTCAACCTTTAGATCTCGTTCATACAGATGTGTGTGGTCCTATGCCCACTAGGTCCTTAGGTGGTTCTCTTTACTTTGTCACTTTCATAGATGATGCTACTAGAAAAGTTTGGGTATATCCTATCAAATCGAAGGATGAGGTATTTCCTACTTTTAGAAAATGGCTTGCTTCAGTTGAGACCGAAAAAGAAACTAAGCTTAAGGCTTTATGTTCAGATATTGGGGGTGAGTATACCTCACATGAATTCAACCTTTTTTGTCAGTTTAGAGGGATTCGTAGAGAGTTTACAGCTCCTTATACCCCAATACAAAATGGTGTAGCTGAGAGGATGAATAGAACTATTCAAGATAGAGTAGTCTCTATGTTGCATCATGCAAACCTCTCACAAGGCTTTTGGGCAGAAGTAGTATTGACTGCAGTTCATGTGATTAACCTTTCACCTAGTACTACCAAAGGTTTGAAAGTGGCACAAGAGCTGTGGACAGGGACGCCACCATATTATGATCATCTTCTAGTTTTTGGGTGTGAAGCATATGTTCATATACCCAAGAATCTTAGACAAAAGTTGGACCATAAGTCAAAGAAATGCATTTTTCTTGGATATGGTTGAGAAGGACAATTTGGATATTGCTTATGGGATCCTGATAATGCTGTAGATGCTTTGACTAAAGCTCTACCACAGGATAGCTTTTGACACTGTTGTCACTTGATGGGGGTTACTTGATTCTTGATCTTACATAGTCACTTGTATACTGTGTAACATGACCATCAGGTGAGAGGTATAGCTTGTATACTTACACTCAAGTATTCTTTATCATTCTTTATTTTTCTCCCACAGTTACTTTGGCCATGTTGGCGTTTAGTGGGAGATTGTTACCGTTAGTGTCCATGTGAAAGGCCAAATGGCCATTGGATACTTCTTTGTATATGTTCTTTAATAAAACATATAGTGGTCTGGTCAGTCACAGACTGTAAGTTCGACCGCATTTGTAAGACCTAAGAAGTCTATCTTCGTGCTCCCTGTGTACTATGTTTTCTGTGTATTCTACAGCCTCTATGCGTAGTACTATGTGCGGCCTTAAGAGCTCGATTTTCTACTCCGAGCATATCGTCGTGAAGCTCTCAAGAAGGAGAGCGCACTATGGTGCATCGCCATCGAAATACTTCACGGCTTGTATATATGCATGTTGCCCTAACATGTTACTTATCTTTGTACATGCTAGTGGTAGTACATTCAGTATTGTGTGTTGTGCTCGAAGCTTCTTCTTCTTCCTTATGTTTTTCACGTGCTTCTACAGACCTCAAACTCCAACAATTGGTATTAGAATAGATCACCACATCATCTAGGGCATTGTCGGCACCCCTCCGATCACAATCTCAAAATTGCACAAAATTTGGTAAGCATACTCAAGGTGATTGGAAGATCAAAATAACCGTTCTATGGTGCCAAAATTGCGATCTGAGTTTGTTTCAACCTCCGAATGCACTATCACAACACTTGTGCAGGCTATTTCATCTTTTTGTGCCAAAGATATATATGGGTTTTGGTTTGCTATTATGAGCATCTCAAAGTCTGCTACAAGTTTAGCACAACTAGTCATGGTAGTTCTGTTCAACTTTTCTAGATACATTCATTTTTTTGCATCAGGGTATTTTAGTCAGTGGCCATGGCTGAAAGCAGTGATGTATTTCGTATGTTAGTTGAGGATAAGTTGGATGGTACGAATTACCCATTGTGGGCTTATATGATGCATCATGTATTGGTCGCAAAAGGATTGTGGAATATTCTGTAGGATGGTGAAAACATCCTATTACACCTGCAAATATAGGTATTGAAGCTAATGCAGATGGCGTTGAAGATGAAGATATTCTTCATGTTCCTATTTGTGTTGCACTTACTACAGATCAAATTCATTGGGATGATAGAGATCTTAGGCACATGCATTGATAGCCTTGTCTGTCAAATGTGCCATTATTCCTCACATTTGCTCTTGCAGAAAAACTAAGGATTCTTGGGATACACTTACCACATCGTACTAGGCTAGGAATGAGGCTCGTGTTGCTTACCTTCGAAAACATTTGGAGAGTGATCAGCATATGAATGAAGGTGATTATATGGACAATTCTAACAAAGATCAAAGATTTGAAGGAACAATTAATTTCTCCTAATGAAGTCTTGCCTGACATTTCACTTGTGCAGGCTGTTCTCAATGGTCTTCGTGATTCGTACTAGAGTTTTTCTTCTACTCTTCGTTTGATGATGAAAGGCAATCCAAATGCCTTAAAATTTGAGGAGTTAGTCTCTGTTATATGATAGGAAGATCAATCTAGGCAGAATAGGTCCATTATGTGTGTTGTAGATCAAGGTTTCTTAGCTAGTCAGAAGGGCAAAGGTAAATGGAACTTTACTACTAGTAAACATAAATCTGCTAATTCTGCACAATCGAAGAAGGAAGACAGAGAAGAGAAGAAAACAAAAAAGCAAAAATTGTTTTGCAAGTACTGTAAAGCAAATGATTATGTCATAAAAAATTGTTCAAAACTAGCTACAAAAGAGGTAAAGAAAAAAGAGGTTGGAATGGTTGTTGGAGAGGCCTCTACACTGAAAACAAAGTCTACTAACCTAGTATAGAATGAAGAATGGGTGTTTACTAAACAGTGTATGTCTGCAGTAGACTCACATGTTTGGTACTTTGATAGTGGGGCAACCAAACATATTACCTCACAACGCAGTTTCTTCACTTCACTCGAGCCTGCCCCTACAGAGAATACTATCACATGCGCCAACAACTCCTCTTATCCTATCATGGGAGTTGGTAAGGTCATTCTGACTACTACTGATGGTAGTTCTTTCACATTGTCGGATGCTCTATTTGTCCCAGGGATCAAGAAGAACCTGTTATCAGTTTTAGCTTTAGCCAAGATTGGTTTGGTCGTGAAATTTGTTGATGACAGATGTACAGTTCATGATCTGTCAAATGGCGATGTGATTATTGCTTTTGGCATTTTATGTCGTGGGCTATATAAGCTCATGGACTATGAAAAATCTGTGAATGATTCAACATGTGTAGTACATGATTCTCAGGCTATGTTAGATGCAAAGCTTTGGCATGCATGCTTTGGTCATCTGAATTTTGCTAGTTTGCTATGCCTATAGAAAGCTGAAATGGTGTCTTCTTTGCCCAAACTTGAGGCACCTGGTAAACATGTTTGTGAAGGGTATATTTTGGGCAAAATGCAGCATTCATCCTTCCCAAAAGATGGTTTAGTTCAAGCTACTTAGAAATTGCAGCTTGTACATAGTGATGTCTATGGTCCTATGCAGACACGTTCTTTTGGAAATTATCTTTACCTCATGACTTTCATTGATGATTTTTCCAAGAATGCATGGGTATATCCATTGAAAGCAAAGTTTGAAGTGTTTATGTGCTTCAAACAATTTTTGGATTTGGCTAAAAATCTATCAACATGTAAAATGGGCACCCTCCATTCTGATCGAGGGGGGAATATATGTCTTCTGACTTTAATGCATTTCTAGTTGAACGTGGGATAAAACATCAGTGTACATGCCATATACACCTCAATAGAATGGAGTTGCTGAATGGAAGAACATGTCACTCATGGAGATGGTGAGGTGTATGGTCAAGAGTCAGGCTTTACCACATAGTTTCTGGCTTGAGTCCGTTATGTGTGCAACATGTGTACTTAATAGATGTCCCACTAAAGCATTGCAATCTATCACTCCATATAAGGCTTGGCATGGTCGTAAGCCATCTGTTGCTCACCTGCATGTTTTTGGTTGTATGGCATATGTGTTGCCTGAACAACATCGCAGGAAATTAGATGATAAAGCAGTAAAATGTATTTTTGTTGCGTATAGTTCTGAAAGCAAAG
The DNA here is from genome assembly GCA_020310875.1 of Ceratopteris richardii. Taxonomy (NCBI): domain Eukaryota; kingdom Viridiplantae; phylum Streptophyta; class Polypodiopsida; order Polypodiales; family Pteridaceae; genus Ceratopteris; species Ceratopteris richardii. The sequence continues at coordinate 117,484,491 of CM035410.1, forward strand.
GCTATCGTCTATATCATCCACAAACTAAATGCATTTTGGTTAGCTGTGATGTTTTTTTTGTGGAAGATGCTATTCAGCCTTTACTTTCATATATGAAGGAGACATCTCTTAGCTCCAAAGACATGTATGATACTTTGTTGCCTCTCTTTACAGGTGGATAGTCTAGTGCTCGTCCTAATGAGGCAACTTCTCAGCCTTTACAGGTTTCATGTGATGATGCACATCATTCTATTTTCTGATGCAGATTTACATGATGCACTTGTTGATGAGATAGCTGATATTGAGGGGGGAAAAACTATGCCAAAATGGCTGGTCCAGACTTTGTGTGACAACAAATTAGGTGAATATCTATCATATTGTACTCGTTCAGGCTCTCATAGTGCCTCTTTTGCATCAGATTGTTATGCTATGACTGCCTCTAGTCTTTGTGATGAGAATGATCCTGTTTCGTTTGATGAAGCACAAAATTCTAAAAATTGGATGGATGCTATGCAATCAGAATATGATGCTATCATGAAAAATTCCTGGTCTTTATGTGACTTGCCTCTTGGAAAGAAGGCCATTAGCACTAAGTTGGTATGCAAGCTTAAGTGTAAGCCTAATGGAACAATTGGTAGGTATAAGGCTAGGCTTGTTGCAGAGGGTTATGCGCAGGAAAGAGGCATTGATTTGATGAGACCTTTGCACCTACATGCCAAATGACTACTATTCGTAGCATCTGTGCACTTTTAGCTCATCATGGTTGCAATGTACATCAATTGGACATTAAAACTGCATTTGTGAATGGTGACTTGCATGAAGTGTATGCTTTTCAACTCCGCGGCTTTGTACAGAAAGGGCATGAAAACCAAGTGTGCAGGTTAAAGAAGGAATTATATGGTTTAAAGCAAGCACCACATGCTTAGTATGAAAAGATACATGCCTATATGATTGCACATGGTTTTGAGAACAATCCAACTACGAGCACCTTATATGTTAAGCATGCAAATGATGTGCTTTTGATCATTGTTGTGTATGTTGATGACATGCTGCTCACTGGTCCTGATGAGAAGCATATTGCTGATTTCAAGGTTGATTTGCATGCCTCATTCGAGATGTTTGATTTGGGGCATTTGCATCATTATTTGGGCATTCAATTTATGCAAGTTGATGGCGGAATAACTTTGTGCCAAACAAAACATATTGACACATTATTGCAGCGTTTTGGCCTTGAAGACTCCAAGACTATTGCCACTCTTATGAAGACAGGTTTACGATTGATTCTTCATGATGCTGGAGATGCATTTGATGTTGTTCTCTATCAGCAGGCTGTTCGATGCTTGATTTACTTATGCATTACTCGACCAAATATTGAGTTTGCTATCCCACAGAGGAGTAGGTTTATGCATTGCCCAAGTGTCAAGCATCGAGAGATGGTCAAGTGCATCTTTTGCTACTTGAGTGGTACCCAACTACTTTGATTGTTTTATCCCAAGGGGGGATCACTACCACCAGATTTACATGCTTTCTCTGACTATGACTTGGCTGGTTATTATGAAACTCATGTGTCCACTATTGGCTTTTGCTTCATGCTTGGTAGCTCATGTATATTTTGGTTGAGCAAGAAGCAGCCTATTGTGGCCACTTCCAGTTGTGAGGCTGAGTATAGGGCAACTTTCACAACAAGTATTGAGTGTGTGTGGCTCATATGCCCTTGGCTATTTTGGGCATTGGTCAGTTATCTGCCAGCATCATCTTCACTGACAGTTAGAGCACATTGGCAGTTGCGAGGAACCCTGTGTTCCATGCTCGCACTAAGCACATTGAGGTGCATTATCATTATGTAAGGGGAGGTTCTCTACTAGAGAGATCAACTTGGCATATGTTCCCATGCAAGAGAACATTGTAGACCTTTTCATGAAGGCTCTGCCTAGGGAGAAGTTTGAAGCTTTTTGCAAAGCTTTGGGCTTACTTCCTCTTGTGGATTGATTCCACATAGCTTGGCACTTCCTTATACATGATTGCCAGCTCCTTGTTCACCACATCACTCCAAGGGGGGATTTGTTGATATATTTAGGTAGTGATGTGGATTGCTTGGGGCACTTTTTTCCCTCTTTAGGAGGTTTTTCCCCCTGGCTTGTATATATGCCTATTGCCCTAACGGGTTAATTATCTTTGTACATTCTAGTGGTAATACATTCAATATTGTGTGTTGTGCTCCAAGCTTCTTCTTCTTCCTTATGCTGTTCGCGTGCTTTTGTAGACCTTGAACTCCAACAGAAATAGTTTAGCCACTAAGCTCATTATTCTTGAGAAGGTTCATACTCGAAATAATGTTGTAGATGCTTTGACTAAAGCTCTACCACAAGATAGCTTTTGACACTATTGTCACTTGATGGGGGTTACTTGATTCACGATCTTACACAATTACTTGTATACTGTGTAAACATGTCCATCAGGTGGGAGGTATAATTTGTATACTTTTAATGAGGTACTCTTTATCATTCTTTATTTTTCTTCCATAGTCACTTTGACCATATTGGCCTTTAGTGGGAGATTGTTATCATTAGTGTCCATGTAAAATGCCAAATGGCCGTCGGACACTTTTGTATATGTATTTTAATATACATATAATGACCTATTCAGCCATAGACTATAAACTTGATCGCATTTGTAACACATAAGAAATATGTGGTTGTGCTATAGGTATGTGTATGCTATAGGTTTGTGCAATGCATGTTTTGATATGTATGCTATAGGTCTGTGCACAGTACTGGTGCCACATCTGAAGCTCGTATTTCTACTATGAGAGTATCATCGTGGAGCTGTTGAAAAGGATGATCCATTGTGGTGCATCACCATCACAATACTTCAATTATTTGGTTATTGCTATAGATTGATAATTTAAGTGATGTGTCAATCCACCACTATAGGACCACTTTTGGCTTTTGAACTTGATGAATCCAAGGTCTAAGCAGATGCAATAATGTTGTATGAGCTCTAGCAACACCCCAAAAGATTAGTACATAAATAGAGCGTTATCCCATTTAGGCCATAAAATTAAAAGCTCTAAAAACTGCCCTCCTTTCCACTACTTGATCTTCTTAAGATCTACATATTCTTATGATCTACTTGATCTTCTTATGACCTAGAAAGAATGAAAGGTAGAACACTTGCTAAGAATAGGAATTTCGAAAGGATAGCTTTTAAGGCCACACGAGGCGATTGGTTTGAACTGATGAAACACTTCCACAACATGCATGATTATTGCTACTATCAACAATGTCCATCAAAAGTGCTTGAAAGTCAACAAGAGATGTCATCGAAGAGCACCATTTCATCTCATCACAAGGATGAGGACATATCCTGTCCATGAGGATTGAACTTTGGCCCCACTCAAGGGAGATGAAAGACAAAACCATCATTCTCTTTTTGTTGTATATCTCTTTCATCAATTAATTCAAAACATTTGCAATTAAATCAAAGCATTTATTGCAAACATAAAAAGAGCTTCACCCAAAAGCCAACATATGTCCACGTCCCATAGGTGGGTTGGTTTGGCACTAGCCTCTTGAGACGGAGATCTTGTGTTCAACCCCTGTGCTGGACGTGTAATGGCTTTGACCAACCTAAACCAATTGTAAACTTGTTTAAACCCTCCTTGTGGGATACGAGGAGTTCCGTAGGTACTAAGTCTATTCACATGTACAATTGTTCTTTCAAAGTTAAAGCTAAAGGGAGTAGTAGGTGCTTCCCGAACTCCATTTAAAAAAGAAAAGACCTATGGCTTTCTCTAAGATTTTTCCTCTCCCTAAAATATCACATGTAAAGTCCGCATTGTTAGTATAAATGCTCTTTTTCTTTTTTTCTGCCCTTCTTCTCGCTGCCATTTTTCGCACTTTTAAAGATAATTTGATCGGACGCTTTTCATGATGCCACGTGTATAAATCTTGTGGTTGAACTCCAGATAGCCTAAAAAGAGCTCCCAACTGTAGGATTCCACAGAAAGGAACGGCTCAGATGAAATTGGTTGGCTCGGTATCGCACGAAGCCCTATATAGCTGTGATGCTGACCCTCCACGAATTTCTAACGTCTGCTCAGTATCTGCAGGTACAGGTATGTGAGAGCGAGCGAGCGAACTGTATTCAGCTATGCTGGCTATGCCTAGTCTGTGAGGATGAATGTGAATTGGAGGGTTGTACTAATGCATGTGTCTATTTGGCTGCGCCTAGTCTGTCAGGATGAATGTGATTTGGAAGGTGTCCTTATGCATGTGTCTATTGTGGATTTGTGATGTCATTTGTCTGTAATGGTATCATTAACATTATTTGAGCGAGTGTTGGGGGTAATAGAGCTTGTAAATTTCATCACAAGTGTTAATATCCTTTGGGTCATGTGATCTTATGTTTGTGCCAGCCCATTGTAGTGCGGGAGTAATCATCTGTGCCGTTGGTGCTCCATCTCCGTCAAGTGAACTGCATTAGCTCTCAGTTTGATGCTTTATGGCTTCACCTGCCGCACTTTCTGTGGTAAATCCTACATTTGGCAGTGCTGCCGTTGGTCAAGATGTTTTTTCACATTCATCTGTTCTTCCCAAAGACGGGAGCAAGCGAAAGAAGGTATGAAATGTCATCGCTCACAGCATCCAGCAAGTCTGCTGATCGGTATTATAAAGCTCATCAGAAATATTGCGCAGGTTAATCGCAAACTGAAACAATCTAAGTTGGACGCGAGACGGGAGCAATGGCTTTCACAGGGTAATTATTTAGTCATTCCATTCAAATTATTTGGTACTATTCCTATACATATTTCAATGCACGCGAAAATGGACATAAACGTTTTTCACTGACGGATTTATGGGGTTTGTGCCCCGTTGGAATAGCACTAAAGTTCGCTTTGGAGAAGAACGATTACGTTTTTGTATCCATGCTCAGTTGAGCATTTGTTTTGGATCTGTATTTCTGACGTTTTAATGATTCTAGCTGAGTTGGAGTATATGTCGAACTCTTTGCAGCGTTTATATCAGATCCCGGTCATATTAGAATGCAAGTCAGACATGAGATCTGGCAGAATTACAGGGACTCTCGCAGACGTCAAAGTCTATAGGTCATAGGCTTATGTAAAGTTTTTTTGTTAGCCAAAGTATCTTGCTATTGGAAATCTGACGATGAGAAGATTTACTTTGGTCGATTTATGTTTGCAGTATCTCCATTAAAGCATCGGAAGGAAAGTCAACAGGATTCACCGGCCTCTGAAGAGATTGATCTGGGAGAGATTATCTGTCCTGGAGATAATGCACCTAATTGTCGGAAGAGTATTCAGGAGTGTGTGTCTGAACGTTTTGCTGGTGTACTGTCTAACAGCAATCTTTACCTACAGCTTCCCAGATACTGTGAAGATGATGACATGAATGCTGTGTCCACTCCTTCTGATTCTGTTAGCTGTCTGTCTGATTGTTTTGAAATGGATACTTCGCCGAAGTCTTCTACACCGGGGAGCACTAAGTACAGTGAAGTGAAACTATTAGTAACTCATGAGCAGATAGATATCAAACAGAGATCCGGAACTGGTAATAATCCTAATGATGGAACTGCAGGTAAGTATGCAAGTGAGAACCCTTAATGACAGGGTACTCTGCGAATGCACATATGATGAAACTCATTTGGATGCTGCAGGGCATACCAAACATGTGTCTAGTCATCTTGATTCTCCTGTCAAGGCTGATGAGTGTGCTACTGAATCTGATTTTGAAGATTGGGAGGCAGCTGCTGATGCACTAGGCGTGTGTGTTTCCCATGAGAGTGTAGAAATCAGTGGAGGGAGTAAAGATGTGGTAAATGAAAGCTCCTTGCAGCCTAGCTTTCCTGAGTCTAGCCAGCACAGAACATGTGCATTATCTGATGCTGTTCCTCGAAGACTTAACAGTAGAGCCTGGAGGCCTGATGATGTGCATCGCCCATCATCATTACCTAATATTTTCAATCAGCAAGGTCAACATCTGAATGTATCAGGTACAATCCAACAATGCATGCAACCATCACAGATTGATTTGCAGGATTCGATGTCTGGACCAGTTCTCTGTCCTATTTGTGCTGAGGAGCTTGACACAACGGACTCTTCATTTGAGCCTTGCATTTGTGGATTTCAATTGTGCCTTTTCTGTCATCATAGGATTGCATCTGAAGATGGACGCTGTCCTGGGTGTAGAAAATGTTATAACTCTTAGCCATAGCCATGATGGTGGTCCCCTGTTATCCCATCGACTGACACGAATATTTTTTGTATAGAATTCTATGATAAAGACTTGAAAATAGTTTTCGAGAACTGATAGGATCTATTGTGACTTCACACTTTTACAGCTTATGTAACAAACGGCAAGCCCCTGTGAAGAAAAAAGCCTTTGATTCCAATGACCTGTGCTTTTAATATCATTCATGTTTGTGTGTTGGTGATCTTTTATAATGAGTTTAAGATGGTGAAACTATACACTTGTTTTGTTATGTAAACAAGTGGTATGATGTGGATATATTCTGCTTGATTATACCATATTGTTAGCTTATTGAATGTTTGTACGTGTGATAAAATTTATTATCTTTCTTCTCATATAATTTTTTAGCTACTAGTCATTGTATCGTTAGGTGTTATAAAGTCCCTTGTCGTGAGGGATTTGTTTGGTGCACTGGGGGGAATAGTATGCCCTAATGTATGCTTCTTTTTCATATGGAATGAATGAACACGTGATTTTAACTGTATTGCTTACTACTCTTAACAAAATTTTAAATTATTCTGCTATTAGGCTTAATAAATAATTCGTTCTAAGGATATAGCTTGAAGGCTGTCTTTCAGCTCAGCCTGGTGTTGCTGGAATGGCGGACAGGCTTACATGGATTTTCAATTTTTATTATTATTATTATTATGATTATTATTATTATTATTATTATAATATTTAAAAAAAAGGTTTCATACTGTTTGTTGCACTACATTTCCCCTCACAATTGGACTTCTTTTCAGCCTGGTTGTTTGGAATGGTTAACAGATCTCATGACACTCCCCCCCTAAAAGAAGTGCGAAAAAAGAAGCTGTGTGTGGCACTCTGATTATTGCACCACATTTCCCTTAGCATTGGACTTTATCGGCTGCCAGAGATGATTGTTTTTCAATTTCTTAGTATTTATGTTCATGGCAGCAATTAATATGACTACAACTTAGACTGCTACATGATTGCTCCATCTACTTTGCTTATTTCAGAGTGCAGTTTAGCTGAAAGAGGGGCAACATCCTTTTGTGTAGTTGTCTTTAGCCAGCCTAAAGCTATAGTAATTAGCCTATCGGCAGCCAGTTATGATGGTATTTAGAATATCTTAGTATTTTTTACTTTTATGATTTATGGGAGAGCTAGCACATACATGTCTTCAGCAGCAATAAATATGATGATAACTCAAGAGACGTGCAATATCACTTCATGTACTTTGAGAGGCAATATTCTTTCTATAGTGCAATGCTATTTCTGTGGTGGTATGCTGGTTTACCAACATTGATTGCTCATTTTCAGAGGCAATTATGATAATATTTATAACTGTATAAGTATTACCACTTCAACTGTGTGAAATATTTCCAAGCAGAGTTTTGAATGTGGAGAGGTAATGTGGCTCCACTTTGATTTTCAGCAGCCAAATTTGATGTTATACATTTAGTGTTATTATTCTGCTTTTGTATACCAGTCTACTGATCACCTTTCATAAATATACCTAACATGAGTCGCAGGACTTGTGCATTTCATGTGGTTGCTCTGAGATGTCATTGCATAAATATACATCCTTAAATCAAATAATAGAATCTTAACCTTTTGTTTCTTTTGGGGGGGGGGGGGGGGCATTGTATGATATACATGCCAGCACTTATCAGTCTTCAGCAGCAAATTATCTGATGATAACCGAAGTCACCTACATTATCTGATGATAACCGAAGTGCAGTTCAGGAGGAGGATTATAATGTAACAGTATTTTCACTGTTATGTACTGGTCTACCAATGATACTTATCCATTTTTAGCAGCAGACATGACAAATTCATAGCTCAACTGTTAAAATGTTTCCCAGCAAGGTTTTGACTAGAGAGGTGCAAAATAGTTTGATTCTGATTTTCACATTATGCTGTTATTCTGTGATGATTTGCTCACCTGCCAATGTATCCTTATTGCTAATGAATTCATTGTCAGCAGCCAGATATGGTAATATTTAGAGTAGTTTTGCTGACATTAATTCAGGGTACAGTTTTAGATTAGCTTTCTGAGTCATTCAATTGCTGACTATAATGCAGGGTCCAGTTTTGTCTATGCTGAGGATTACTTATTAGAGATGGATAGAATTGATTCATTCTTGAGCTAGGGAACTAGGACTTGGCACTGTTAATCTAATCTTTAGATAATGAAAGGAACCTGAATTCCAATAGTGTAAGGTACCATCTTGCCATTACAAAGAATCTGTGTTCTGTCGTGCAACTTCATATAAATGAATCACATTTATACCAATTT
>CM035410.1:117498001-117618001 GCA_020310875.1 Ceratopteris richardii
TCCATCTTTGATGTAAATGTATAATATCCTTTATTTTAGAGCTGGTCTCCCTTGAAAGCAATGGTGAGGGAATGCTACTTAATTTTACTAAGGAATTCCATTGTAAGATACATCTTCCTAGGCCCAACATGGTCAATCTTCCACATTGGAAGTATTCTAGATGCAACCCCACTCTACATAACCCATCTTTGTGTAAACCAAGCTTACATCCCCTTCCATAGGCACAAAGACTACTTGAGGGGCTCCCTTCCACAACAAGAACCACTTTATTCTCAAGATGTTTCATTATAGATTTTACAAGTGTAATATTATCCATGTCAATAAAAACTCTAGGTAAGGAGCTCACATCCACGCCTATGAAATCACAAGGAAATGGTCCTAATGCAACATTATCTCTTACTAAATGATTCAATAGAATTGGTGGATCCCAAATATTTTTCCCGTTGCTCTATAATAATATAATATATAGCCCAACAATAATCGATCCTGAATAGCTACACTCTCTTAACCCTTTCAGGGGTATAATAAAAGGGTTCATTTGAGAATTTGGGTAGTATTGAATTGATATACTTTCTCATTAAGAAGTTCCTCTATATTACATGTTCCCTCACATAATTAATCCATATTACATGTCTTCTTAATATTACACGTTCTATCAATTGAAACAAAGTTGTCACTTAAAGTATTTTTTGATATAGGTTGTACCTTTAATCTGTTTTTCAAAGAGATCTTCTTTATTGAAAACCTACAAAAAATACGGATGTGAAATGGGTAGGCATGGCCTTCCCCTTTGGTCCTTGTTCTCACTTGACATACCTTTTATTATTGAGAATACACATGTAACACAAAACGATGGGTTTCAAGCATTATTTCTTGTAAATATTTGAGAGCTTGTGTTTTTTCCACAAGTTAGGGATCTTTGTCATTGAGATGGTCAAATTTTTCATAAAGATCAACAACCTCTCATAAAAAAAATCAATTCTTACTACATCTACAATCATGTTTAATAAGATTGATAGTGAATAACCTATCAGATGGTGGCATTCCATCAAGATGTCCATACTTACCTACAAGGGGAACCTAATATGATTGACATGATAGGCATAGGGTTAACTTAAACCACTTTAACTTTGCCAAATGCAAGGGAAGGAGCATTTTATCTAACCACATGGGCATAAAGGAATAGGCAAATTCCTTGAGATTGGTCAATGTTGGTCCATGTTTTGATGTCAAAGTCTAAGTGAAGAGGATACTTGATGCCCTTAGCAGATTCTTTTTGCCATAATAGCAAGTTATGGTGAGAACATCCTCTTTTTGTGGCTTGATCAACTTCATCAAATCCATTGATAAGAATATTTGTTTTCCTCTCTTTTTTTAGGCACATATCTAAGCGGTGGGTACTAATAAGGTGAGCAAGAGTGATTAGACAAATTAGGCTTTGTCATTCTTGAATAGTTTTTATATTGAATCCAACGAGCGATTCAAGGCTCATTTAGTGAGATACATAAGTACTTTTTCTTGGGTACCAACTGTTTTACGTTTTTATTCTCAAGATTGTGATCGTTTAAGTTGATTATCTCTTCTTATGATCTTCTTCTTTTTTCAAGTAAGCACAATAATTTTTTAATACAAATCCCAGACTTTGGCGAGTATTGATTTCCTTGCAAGATGACTAGATTGAGGATCAAATAGTGGAGGAAGCAAGAAATATACTTGCTGGGGGATTCTTGTGCAGAAAGGGACTTGAGTGTTTGTAGGAGAATGGAGAGTGAGAACAAGAGAATTTATGACACCGAAAGCTTCTGATAGATTAGGAAGAGAAGAATACAAGCTTGTACATAAGCCAAATGCTCTGCGTAATACGCCAAAGACTAAATAATGCTCATGAAACAAGATTACAAAGTACTTAGAATCTGCCGCCAATCTGTGCACCAGAACTCCACCTTCTCCAAGCTTGCCCTTGTGCACACCTTGCACCAAGCTTTCAATAAGGGGAGGGATGGACACCTTCTGTCAAAGCGCACCTTCAATGGGACTTTGGAACTCTTGCTATTCCTTGCTTCACCTTCTCTGCATACAATCTAAGTCACTCTTCTTGCACCTTGCAATGGCCCCCTATGTCGCGTGCACTCTCTCTGAATATGTCTCCTCTCTCTCGTGCTCTAGAGTATGCTCCCACTAGCTTAGTCCAACCAAGAATACTCCTTCCCTTGGGTGTCAGCTCATGTACTCTCCTAATTCCCATAGCATCTTGGTGCTCACTTTGATGTCCCAAGATTGTCTCCAAAAGTGGGCAGCCAACGAATCCCTATTTTGTCCTGTAGTGACTTTAGACTAAAACAAAATTTTAATTAGGGGCCATACTTTCACTTTTGTGTACGCTGCCGCTTCACATAACTTCATATTTTGCCTTTTAATTCTTCAAATATGCACCTAAGAGAGGGTTTACCTGAACCTTCCAAAACACTTTAAAAACACCTTGAACCTTAGAGAAATTACAGAAGGAGACTCTGCAATCTACAACCAACTTTCTGCAACATATAACCTTTGTGAACGATTAATTGTGCACTACCTGTGCACTTTGACACCCGAATGCTTTGACTTTGCCCATGTTAACCTTGACCTTGAACATGTTGACTTTGATTGCTTTGAATTTTATCCTTTGACTTTGATTGTGGTTGACTTTGCCCAATGTGACTTTTATGGGCTCAAAAGTTACCCACCACCTAATTGGCTCTCCATCCCAGAGAGCTACCAACCAAACTGTGAGCAAAGATGACACCATGATTCTTGTGCTGCAAAATCTTCAAAAGGATATGTGAGCAGCTACCAAGTCCACCAGGGGCAGTAAAGAACAAACACCAGTGAAGAACCAAAAGGTGGAAATTTTGCATTGAAGAGCAATGGATGGAGAATGGATTTTGGAAGGGGAGCTGATGGGCTGAGAGGGATAGGGTATGGAGGGGTAAGGATGGGTCTCATGAGAAGGCTAAATGTAGGTCAGGGAGAGTAGGGTTGTGGGCTTTAGAGAGGGTCAAAGTGAGAAAATAGTAAAGCTACAGAGGATGCATATGGGTAAATATGAAACATAAGGTAAAATAAAGTGAGAATAAACCATGGGGACCACATGCAAAATGAAAAACATGTGATCAATGTGCTCAAAATATGTGGATTTGGCCCAAAAGTTAAAGAAAACTTGGGATTTCAGAAAAACTAAGTCAAAAAATGAGTCCAGAGTGCCAAAAGACATGAAAATGACCCCAAGTTGGCACATCGCGGGGCATGTCGCGAGATGTGTCATGGGGTGGGGGAGGGAGGGGAGAGGGGGGGGGGGGTGTGTGTCGTGGGGCACGTCATGGGGGACATCGCGAGGCGTGTCGCGGGGTGTGTCGTGGGGTGTGGGGGGGAGGTGTCATAGGGCATGTCGCGGGGCACGTCGAGGGGGGGGGGGGGCGTCACAGGGGCACATCGGGGGGAGGGGGCGCGTCGTGGGGGGTGTCACGGGGGTGTGTCGTGGGGCATGTCGCGGGGTGTGTTGCGAGGCGTGTCGCAGGGCACGTCGGGGGGGGGGGGGGTGGAAGGAAGGGGGGGCAGGGTGTGTTGCGAGGGGCAGGGCACGGAGTGGGGGGGTGGGGGGGAGGAGGGGGGGAGGGAGGGGATAAGAAGGGGGGGAAGGGGGAAAAAAGGGGGAGGGGGGGTGGGGCGGGGTGTGTTGCGAGGCATGGGGCGGGGAGTGGGGGAGGAGGGAGGGGGAAGGGGGGGGGAGTGGGGTAGGGTGTGTTGCGGGGCATGGAGTGGGAGGGGGGGGAGGAAGGGGAGGGGGGGTGTGTGGCAAGGGGCGGGGATTGGGGTGGGGGGCGGGTTGTGATGCATTTTTTTTTGTAATTTAAATAAAAAAAATTATCCATGGGGGCCTTTTTTTTTAAGTTAGATAAAAAATACATTTCATTTTTTCCATTCCAGCTTCTTCAGCCAATAGAATCCTCTATTTCCAAAGATTTGCAGGTGCTCCTTCCACCTTCTTGTAAAGCCCTGTACTTACTGCCATAAAAATTAACATAATAGATGATAGCCATACCAATATTCATAACAAAGTGGCCATTGATATAGGATTTGAAATAGCTTCATCATTGTTGCACTTAAGGGCTTTTCTTTTCTTCTCTCTTTTTTGGCCTTTGACTGAGACTGTGTCACTCGAATCAGTAACCTGAATGATATCCTCTTTTTCTTCATAGACTTCCTCTTTACTTGAATTTGGAAAAATTCCATAGCACGAAGATGGGTCTTCTGTATGGAGCCAAGCCAACATGTTTTCTTCTTCATATAAATTTGCTTCTTCATACAAGTCTACCTCTGGGTTATCCAACAATACATCTTCCATAAAAATACCAATTGTCTGCATTGTGCTGTTATGTCTTTGATTGTCTGGTCCTTCTTCTAAAAATATCTGCTGCAACTCTTTCCCCTCTTGCTTTACCCACATTGTGTCCTTACCCCAGTCATGTAGTACATTGGCATGCCTTAACCAAGGTCTCCCAATTAATAGAGGGAAACTTCCTTCTACCTGTGGAAGCCTTAGAACAACAAAGTCCAAGTTAAAGATGGTACCTTGTATTTCGACTGGGACTCCAGGAACCACTTCCATAGGCCTTACTATGCTTTGGTCTGCCAGTGTTACAGTGAAGTTGGCAGGTCTTGAAAGTTGTAATCCAATCTTTTCCATGGTATGTTCAGGCATCAAGTTAATGCCAGATCCACCATCCACAATAACTCCTTGAAACTCATGACCTTTGATAGAGACTGTTAGCCGAGGGCTCTTATAATTTGTAAGGGGTGCTTCCCTTATAATTTTATCTTTATGCATGACAATAACCTTTTCCACTAAACTTGTTGTGGAAGCATCATCAATTATCTGCTAGAGTTCTGAACTGAATTTCCCATCTATCTTTGTTAAATAAAAAATAGTGACCTCATTTTTCATGGACTTGAGTAGTCTTGAAGCTTTTGATTCCTTAAGAGCATGGGCTCCAATTGACTTATCAAACGCCTCATGAGCCCTACTGAATGCATGTCCAATGGAATCACTGGTACTTATGAGATTTTCTTTCTGCCTTGTATCTGCACATGTGTTGGCTTCGTCATCAGATGTCTTTTGTCTTTGTTCAACCCATTAATCCTTGATTCTTGAACTATGTCCAATTGAGCCTTTCCCTTACTTCTTGTCTACATTGTAAAAGATTCAATTTCTTCTAGTTGCACCACTCTGGTAGATGGTGATGGCACATTGACTTGTTCCACAACTTCTTCTTTGCTCACAACAATCATTTGAATGTGTGGCCCAGATGAATATGCCTAGTTCTTAGGACAACAAAGGGTATAATGGTCCCTAACCTCTGGGAAATTCCTACAAGGGAGGGCATTTTCTGGTAGAGTACACCTACTTTGGTAATGCCCACATTCTCCACATCTAAAACAGATAGTTTGCCTCCTTGGCCCATTTCCAAAGTTATCCATGTGTCTAGGGTAGTAATTGTTACCTTGATTAGATGCAGTCGCCACCATATTAGCTGGTGGTTGGGCTCCTCCTTGTGTCGAATATGTTATTGGAGGCATACCTCTTGACTGACATTCTTGGGTCTCATGGCTAGCTTTCCTGCATAGCTGGCAAGTTACACTTAGAAGCGGACACTCACTTACCACACGACCCTGCTTGCTGCACATGGTGTACCATAGTCCACTTTTGATGCCACCTCCCTTGAGTTCTTGTAATTCCTATCAAAGTTGAGCTATTTCTTCTGCTTGGGCTTCCTCTTCCTTTTGTAGTCTGAGGGCCTCGATTTCTCGCCTTAACAAGATTACTACATTTTTTGTCTTCCTTTTGCGGTTCACTTCTTTTTAAGTTCTCCAGCTTTTTCCTTAACTGAATCACTAGATCCTCAATTTCTACAGAATAGGGTAGTTGAGAAGAACTTGATCCATATTGTTGTCTTATTTTTTCCAGTCGTGTGGCTATATTGATGAACTCTTCTATAGAGGTTGTTGGTTGGTTTAGCTAACCATTTCTTAATAAAGAAATCATGTGGAGGATGTGGTAATTAGCCATTAGTGCCTTGGCCCTAGTTACAAACTCTGGAAACCTTTCACCAGGACCTAGTCTCAAGTTTTCTCACTCCTCTATGATTATCTCTGTAGTGTTCCCATGCTTGAATTGAGTTTTGAATGCCTCTTTCATTAAATTCCACGTGGTGAAGTAGTTTTCAGCAAACTGGCTGAACCATTTATTTGCTAGCCCTTCTAATGTGGCAGGAAAGAGGATAAAAAAGGTGAAAATTTGGCACGCTCGATGGGACAGGGTTCCTTTTCCTTGAGAAATCACTTTGAGTTTGAGTGCCCAGGGCCACCTCTCCTCCTTAGGGAAGCTCCTTCTCCTCCTCCCCCCCCCCTCCTCTCTTGGCTTTTTGGGTGATGACTCCTCTTCCTCCTCTCTTGGCTTTTTGGGCGACGACTCCTCCTCCCATCAAACCTCTTGTTTTGCATAATGCTAAGAATATCCTAATGTGCTCGTCTGGATCTTCATGAGCTAAGCCTTTGAAAGATGGAAATTTTATATTTAATATAGAAAGTAGAGTTTCCAAATCTACCTGATCTGCCATGTTCTTTAGTGACGATGTTGACGACAATGGACTGGGGGATCTTCTAACAGCTTTTCCTCTTGTTGCTTTGCACGTGATCCTCAATGTTTGAGACCGGATTGCGATCATGAGCTGTTCATAATCCTCTTAGGCTGAGATAATTAATAAGAAGATTTATCTCTTAACCCAATGAAGTAGTACTATAGCCCTTTCGGCACTTAAATAATGCTTCTCCAACACTGAAATATTGCTTCTCCTATGCTCAAGCCTCCTTAGGATCCACCAGGTGTGCCAAATTTTGTTGGGGGATTCTTGTGCAGAAAGGAACTTGAGTGTTTGTAGGAGAATGGAGAGTGAGAACAAGAGAATTAATGACACCGAAAGCTTCTGATCAATTAGGAAGAGAAGAACACAAGCTTGTACATAAGCCAAATGCTCTGCGCAATATGCCAAAGACTAAATAATGCTCATGAAACAAGATTACAAAGTACTTAGAATCTGCCGCCGACCTTTGCACTAGACCTGTACCTTCTCCAAGCTTGGCCTTGTGCACACCTTGCACCAAGCTTCCAATAAGGGGAGGGATGGACACCTTCTATCGAAGCGCACCTTCAATGGGACTTTGGAACTCTTGCTATTCCTTGCTTCACATTCTCTGCATACAATTTAAGTTACTCTTCTTGCACCTTGCAATGGCCCCCTGTGTTGCACGTACTCTCTCTGAATATGTATCCTCTCTCTCTCTCTCTCGCTCTAGAATATGCTTCCCACTAGCTTAGTCCAACCAAGAATAGTCCTTCCCTTGGGTGTCGATTCACGTATGCTCCTAACTCCCATAGCATCTTGGCGCTCACTTTGATGTCCCAAGATTGTCTCTAAAAGTGGTCAACCAACGAATCTCTATCTTGTTCTGTAGTGACTTAAGACTAAAACAAAATTTTTAATTGGGGGCCATACTTTCACTTTTGCATATGCTGCCGCTTCACATACCTTCATATTTTTCCTTTTAATTCTTCAAATGTACACCTAAGAGAGGGTTCACCCGAACCTTCCAAAACACTTTAAAAACACTTTGAACCTTAGAGAAATTACAGAAGGACACTCTACAACTTGCAACCAACTTTCTACAACATATAACCTTTATAAACGATTAATTGTGCACTACCTATGCACTTTGACACTCGAACGCTTTGACTTTTCCCATGTTAACCTTGACATTGAACATGTTGACTTTGATAGCTTTGACTTTGACCTTTTGACTTTTATTGTGGTTGACTTTGATCAATGCAACTTTTATGGGCTCAACAATACTACTTTGTGATGACACCATAAAGAAGTCTTTGGACAATCTTTACACCTCCTAAGAGAAACAAAGTACCTCTTTGTGCCTCAAACTCCTCCTTAAGCTAATACATTTGACCATTATGGATGGGATAGTATATCCTCTTGCATCAACTATGAAGGGACGTCTCTTGAAGTTGAAAGGGTTTCCCACATGTTACAAGGAGCTAATAACAATTCTCAATAATGCAGCCATAAAGATTGTGGAAACAAGCTATATGATATTTAGGTTATTTAGGCATCAAGGGAATATTTATTTTAATGGAGGATGCCCCAACAAGGAATTATTTGCGACATCATAAAAGGATTTTTCTTTCTATCCTAAGCTTATTCCCCAAAATTTAGGGGGATCTAGTACAATTTGATGTATCAAATGAGACTACAAGGGGTTCATTTGAAGGCTAATAGAAAATTATATCCTTACCAATATTTTATTTCTTATCAAAATTGATATGGTTGCTTACCACCCTAGTATTTATGTCGATCACATTGGCATTATATCTTCTCTTTTGGAAGCATATGATATTGGTCAAGCTTGGTCTCACACACTATGTAAATGGGGTGATGAGGTCCCCAAAAATATTTGCAGTAGGGCAATTCCAATTTATGTTTGGGCCTCAATGGTGCAAGAATTAGGGGTTATGGGTTCATACATTCTAAGGTCAATGAATTATATAGATAAGATGGGATAACATTTGAATAGCTTCTAAAAATAGTGTTATGCCATCCCATACTTTTGGAACTTGCCCAATTCTAGTCAATCTTGAGCCAAAAGGATAATATGTATATTCCCACATGACTGTTGACATGACGAAAGCTTGAAACTAGGCTGTGGAATTTTCCATGTCGCAAGAACTAAGCTAGAGTGATATTAGAACACCTCTATAATCATCAGTAGCTTAGCAACCTTTCTGAAATTGAAAACTTTATAACCGTGTTTAGTGAAATATGAAAATTCACTTTACAGAAAACTTTTCCTTTTCTTCAGGCTTCAATTTTGATGTGATTTTCTTCAATCTTTACAGTTCTTCATTTGCTTACTGTTAGATATTCTTTCTGTCACTTAGATGTGTCAAAACTGTGTTTTGAACATACCGAAATATCACTGGAACATCACTGGACTGCTATCGGACTTTCAGAGTAATCTCACCGTAATTGTATCGGAATCAACTGTGATTCTGGTTGTAGTTACTTCAAATATCTGTGAATGAAGTAAGGAATTAATACCTGAGCTTCCTTAAGTGAATGAGCTCTATCTGAAGTTTGAGAGAAAACTTCATCAGTTCTAAATGTCTTTACTGTCAGACACAGTACTGTGTGTACATGTCCCGTTTCACAAAACTCTTTTAATCAGTTTGTAGTTGAGACTACTAGCTTCAAAAATAAGTTATCACTCATGAAAAAACTTACACTATACTATGAGATCTAACTCGTAGAAGTACCGTAAAATGTGTACTGAGAAAACTGTAACTGTTAACTAACTTTCACAGTAACACGAAATCACTTAGATTTCGCTCAAATTCTTCCACACAAACATGTGTTTTCTATTAGAGAAGATGTGTACAAAATGGCTTGGCCTCACTTCGTTCATAGCCATGGAAAGCTCTCCTATGCTGAGTAGTTCTTCCTTACCATCTCTCTTACAGATGAATACCCGATAGTTCAGGTTCTACTTATTCATCTCTACGTACATACTTATGTATCTCAACCCTCTTGCGCATCATATATTTCTATTAGAAAACTCAATTATATACATATTTTTTCTGAGACTCAAAACTCGTAATTCTGGAAGTTTCTATGAACTATATTACAGTTGTGAATTTTGTCCCTTCACTAAGGCTTGATTTTTCTGAATGCTTTGTTTCTGCTTCTCTTCGTCTTTCTTCATCCTTCATATGTCTTCATGTCTTTATGTCTAATTAGTGAGTGATTCTTCAACAACTCCCCCTCAATCACTAATTAGCATCCTCTGATCTTTCATATATTCTTCTTTTCTTTTATTCCTGCCATTTCTTTGAATCTGCTTGTCTTTACTCCATCCAAGCTCTTTGTCATAATATCTGCAATCTGATCTTTTGTAGGAGTGTATACTATTTCAATCTCCTTCTCCATTACCTTTTCCCTCAGGAAATGATATTGAATCTCTATATGCTTTGTTCTTGCATGAAATACTGGATTTGCTGCAAGATACAACAAACTCACATTATCTCCATGTATGCCAAATATTCAATTTTTTGTCTCACAGATGAGCAAGTTTATGCATTGCGCAGGTGTTAAGCATTGGTAGGAGGTTAAGTGCATCTTTCACTACTTGAGTGGTACCCGGCTATTTGGATTGTTTTATCCCAAGGGGGGATAACTACTGCTAGATTTGCATGTTTTTTCTGACAGTGATTGGGTTGGTTGCTATGACACTTGTGTGTCCACTAGTGGCTTTTGCTTCATGCTTGGTAGCTCATGTATATCTTGGTTGAGCAACAAGTAGCCCACTGTGGCCACTTCCAGTTGTGAGGCTGAGTATAGGGCAGCCTTCACAACGACATTGCAGACCTTTTCATGAAGGCTCTGCCTAGGGAGAAGTTTGAAGCTTTCTGCAAAGCTCTTGGCTTACTTCCTTTTGTGGATTGATTCCCCATAGCTTGGCACTTCCTTATACATGAGTGCCAAATCCTTGTTCACCGCATCACTCCTAGGGGGGATTTGTTGATATATTTAGGTAGTGATGTGTGTGAACACTCTAGGACCGTCGGAGGTTTTTTCCCCCCAGCTTTTATATATGCCTATTTCCCTAATATGTTACTTATCTTTGTACATTCTAGTGGTATTACATTCAATATTGTGTGTTGTGGTTCAAGCTTCTTCTTCTTCTTCCTTGTGTTGTTTGCGTGCTTCCGTAAACATCTACCTCCAACGAAATCATGTCCTATGTACATACATATTTCTTCAACACCTTCTATGGTCACTACAATTTTCTTGGTTTTCTCTTTATTATCATATGCTACTCCTATGAATGCTTCCCTATTAGGCATTCATATCATGAATTTTTTATCTTCTATCTCATATTTTTTAAAGTTCTATGGAACTTCAAATGTTGCTTCTTCTTCTATCTTTGAGGCAACATGTCTCTTTCCTTTATTTTTCTCATTTTGAGTGTCCTTTGTCTCTTTCGATTTCTCTTCCCTTTTTTTTCTTCCATGTTCCTGAGTTCTAGCATTTATCAAGTAGAGGTACTCTTCCTTGGAAGTACAAAAAGGTTCCATGAGGATGAATTCCTTGTCTTCATCACTATCCTCTTTGAGTTTACTTGCACTAGGATCACATTCCTTGATAACCATATTGTACATTATTGGTTTGATAGTGAAAATTGAAATGTCATAGCCATCCTCATTGCAATGGGGAGTCCATTCTTCTTCATTAATAGCTATGTCCATTGCGCCTATAATTTCTGCCGATCCATGGAGTTCAAATCCTTCATCTAGAAACACCATGGGGTGTAGCCTGGGTCATGAATTATTCAAAGGTTCTTCTTAGCACCTACATCTCTAGCGGCTTCTCTTTTCTCTTGCTCCACTGTAGCTTTACACATCCATAAGTAGGTGTCTTCATACATCCATGAGGAGTCAGATCTCATGGAATGCACTAATTCTGTTTCATCTAATGTTCTTTAGAATGGCTCCATTGCAAGAAGGTACATCTCTATGAGAGTAGTCCTTGAGATTGACTTTAGTTGTGACTCCTAAGTGTTCTAAGTACAAAGAATTGGTCCCCAATCTCGCACTATCTACAACTATTGCATGAAAGGTATGTTGGTATTCTAAGGTTTGAATACCATATGTTGGAAGTGGTAGTAGGCCACAATAACAATATATCACAAGTTTACAGTGTCTTCCAACAAATGAACCTTAACATACACACCTTAAGACTCAAAAATAGATGAGTGAGAGATAGAGAGAGAATAGAACATATTTCAAGTGTAATGGTAAGCTATGAGGCTCACCTACACTACTTATATATGAATGTCAAATTACAATGTGTGTATATGATACAAACTGATAATATCTATATCTAGGCAGAAATAGGAACTATATACAAGAGATTGTGTGCCTAAGAGGTATGACAAGTGTGTGTGTGTGCCACAGAATATGGAGAATACAAATATTTTAGAACTATTTTACAACAAACCCAAATTCTGATCAACCTAAATCACAAACGAGTGACCTAGCAAGTAACAACGGAAACAAATTTGCTACTCGTAGTAAATCAACAATGGATGTTGATGGTAAGCTGGCAGAATCTCCTCCAAATAATCACTTAGATGTAGACCACAACTCCTCCAAGAGTGTGAGAACTCCTCCTCCAAAATAGAGCACCTCCTAGTTGATGACCTCCTCAAGAGTGTGTGAACAATCTCTCTTCAAGAAGACCTCCTCCTTGAGTTGAGCACTTAAGCTCCTTCAGATGATCCTTGAGTGATACAAAAGAATAAATGTCCTTCTTATATACTATCTTAGAGATCTTGAAAAGCATGTTTAAAAGCACTAAAAATCTATAATTCCATGTGAGCGATTGGTAAAGAAATCTCTGCCAAATCTATTGGGTGTTACCAAAATCTACGTGAAAAAAATGGCAACCACCGAGATGCTTTTTAATAAAGCAATTTCCAAAAGTTTCTTCACATTGCATGGATCACGGGGCTTGAACCCATGTCGACTTGATGTTGTTTCAAATCATTTCTCCTGGACCAAGGTGCCCACACCGTTTGTTGTGCATAATGTAAAGATAATATTGTTATAGATATAACTGAGAATATTTGGACCATAAGTGAACATTGATTCCAACAACCCCCATTCAATGTCATAATGGTACAAGATTTAATAACCTGCAAAACTTCTGATCTCTACAAATATCTCTTCACTTATTTCCACTTAATCTTGAGCTGACTATGTATGAGCCTGTATACTTGAGAAACTGCAAACTAAATGTCATGTCGTGTATTACATAGATATAAGCAACCGACTGCTTGAATATATAATGTAGCATCAAATGGTTCTGAATTTACTTTCGACTATAATAACACATTGACGTCCATTAGTATTTCCATAGGCTTGGAATCTGTCATCTCAAACATTGCCAATAATTTCTCAATGTATTTTTGTTGTGTCATGTAGATGCACTCATCTCTGTACTTGAACTCAATCCTCGGACTTGTGATAATCATATCACTTTGTAGTGCATCTTGAACACTAGCTGGTTCATTCTCAACTGAACTAAGTGCTAAATTGTTATGAATCTCAAAATGTTATGCATAGTTTACCTGATCTTCTTGTTGTCTCCTGGTTTGACTTCTAGTTCTTCCAGTGTATTCCTGTATATAATTGTCCTTCCATGTTTGATATAACCACTTTGGCGTATTTCTGAAAAGTGGTGGTATATCTTCTGGTTCTTTAGTACCTTTTTCTTCTAGAACTTTGGAAGCTTCTCCATCTTCATAGGTCAGAAGTTTCTCCATCTTCACAAGTCAGAAGTTCAAGAGGTTCTGATGATGGACTAGGTATTGATGTAGGTAATGAAATTATCTCTTCACATGTATCTCTTAAGTTTTGAGAAGGCTCATCACCCCCCCGTATGGCTGAATGTAAGTATCCAAATTCCTTCTGAAAAATGCATAGTCATCTGCCTTTATGATATCTGGAATTTCTTCCTTCTTATCATAAATCTGACTTTTTGCAATATATGCATTGCGTGAGAGTAGGATATCACTTGTATCTGGAAAATAGAATCTGTATCCTTTACTTTCAATTGCATAACCAATAAAGACCACTTTAATGGCTTTTAGATCAAGCTTACCACGATCCTTCTTCTCAATGTGAATATAAGCTGGGGAACCAAAAACTTTAAAGTAATTCACATTGGGTTTCTTCCCATAATAAGCTTCATAAGGTGTGATGACCTTCAAAGCTTTTGTGGAAGACCTATTTAGAATGTGATTAGTTGTATGCACTGCATCAAACCAAAACTTGGGTGAAAGCCTTTTGGATGACATCATACTACACATAATCTCAATAAGTATCCTATTCTTTCTCTGTGCAACACCATTCCGTTCTGACGTGTAAGCAATAGTGAGTTGATGAGAAATACCTTTGTCCTCGAGAAAAGACTTAAAGTCTTTAGACATGTACTCTCCTCCTCTACCACTTCTCAAAATTTGGATCTTTGATAGACTTTCATTTTCAACCATAGCTAAGAACTTCTTGAAAGTAGGTAAAACCTCTGACTTTACTTTAAGACCGTTGTCATCGAGATTTTCTCTCCTCTCATTCATGAAGGCCTACAGGAAACACATTTGGTGAAGGTGGCCAAAATTCCCTGAAAATCCCAAGATGCATCAAGGATGTCAAAGGGATTTCACATACAAACTTTGGAAGAAATCAAGCAAATCCTGGGTAGCAGTCAAAGCTGGTCAAACTTTGGAAATTAGGGCAAAAATTTCAATGTCTCCAAATCACATGAAAATTTATATACTTGTAAAGCCTATCAAAGACAATCTATAGCCCGATTTTCACATGAAAACGGATTTTCTAGCACATTGATATGCCATGTGCATTTTGTAAAAATGTAATTTATAGGAATTTTCGTCAGCCATATGGTTTGGCATGTATAAAGACCATATGAGGCTACATATTTCTACAAAGTTTCAAGGCTATTAGAGCTTTCTAGACACCTTTATGCCACCTTGCAAGCTTCCAAATGTAGTCAAACTTGTACAAGGGAGATTCAGATGGGAGTTTTTTTCTGCATATTCCTAAAGGAGACCTTTCAAAACATAGCCCTACAAATTTTTATCTTCATCAAAGGATATTTGAAGGGTCAAAGAGCACAAAATCCAGTTTTCAAGGTCATCGCAGTTTCCTAGAATAAGAAAATTGAATGCTTGAAGGGTTGCCACATGGCAAACAATGATTGAACCATGTTGTACACTCAATATGAGCTCATATTCAAGGGTGGAGATGCAATAAATCATAAATCAATGAGGATCCACGAGTTTTTTCACCGGATAAGCCTTTTTTGATGATCAAAGATCAATAATGTAGAGTTTGTCCAAAAATAGTAGCTTATCTTATCCAAATTGATGTTAGCACTGATCCAACGGTCCAGAACAGCTCCAGATCCAATGGTGGAGAATGAAGGCGCCTATTTTCTACCCCTTTGCCCTAGATATCATATAAATAACCAATCCTAACCATCCATTTGATAAATCCAATGGTTGTAATCAAAAGAAGTTGATCTTAGGGTTGAGAGTTGATTTCTCTAGATCCAAGGGCCCAAATTCATTCAAAAAACTATATTAAACCCCCCTCCAAACTCCTAGAGCATCATTGTTAGCACATGGTTTCCTTGAGACGATCACCCTCAGTTGAGCGTGTGAGGATCCAAGGTGGGCTAGTAAGAGCATAGTTCCTAGATTCAATTTTTAGAATTCCTCTCTAGGATAGGCTCATAAACCCAGTTTCTCTTTCTTTGCTCACCCTCAGTGGAGCGTGTGAGTGAGTTAGAGCTGGTTTTATGTGTCTTAGACTTCTTTACAAACACATTAGGATCCAAGAAAGACATAGGGTCAATGAAGTGGAACCTATCCTCTTACGTGTGACATTCGGCTAAACTGTCATGGTGAGAGGGTCGTGTGGAAAATGTTTCCTCCACAGGAATGATTACTGCTTCTTCTTCTATTGGTTGATCAGGTGGAGAGGGGGGTCTTTCATACTATAACAACTTGATCTTTAATTCTGCCACTTGTTGTCGTAGCTCAAGTACCTCATTGGTCATTGTTGATTCAGGCTCTGGTGAAGTGGCAGCATTGACCATCTTTTTAGCTTCTAGTGGTTGTGGTGTAGGCACTTGGGATCTTTGTAGCTCTTTTACTTGGTCAGCCAGTTGATCATGTGCTTCTAAGAGGTTGGCATAGGTTTCCAAAATTTGTTGTATGCTTTCTGAAGGGATGGCCCGAAAGCTAGCAGGGTCGATGGGTGCCCCTGGAGTACTTTCTATGGCGGCTTCGAGGTTGTCTTGATTTTGTTGCTGTAATCTCCTGTTTTCTTCTTGTGCAGCCGCTAGGTGGCGTCGGAGTAGAGCCATGTTTCATTGTAGTCTAGCATTACGGGCTAGCTGATCTCTGAGTTGTTCTTCCGCTGCCCTAGTCGTCCCTGTATGTTTGGCTTCGAGCTCCACCTGGGATTGTTGGAGGGTGGTCACTTCATGTTGTAGTGTTGTATTACTTAGCTCCAAGGCATTGACACGTGCCTGGAGTTGAGCCGAGAGATTGCACAGCTCTTTGTTATTTTCTTCCAGTAGTCTATACTCTTGCTTAAGTTGAGTGGCCGCTTCGAACATGGTGTCTAGTGCATGACTAAATGATGTGGATGCAGGGGTAGAGGTAGAAAATGCAAGGGTTCAGGAAATGGGGAGGGAAAAAGTGGGTGTTGTGCCTACTGTGGTTGGAAATGGTGATGTGAGTGAATTGATATGTGATGATGTTGGAACAAAAGTGGGGGTGGGTGGTGCTGTGGATGGTGAAATGTCTATGGGATCGGACGTGATGGTGTGTGTTGTGTGAATCGTGAATACGGGAATGGTGGGCGGTGTGTTAGTGGTGGGTGTGAATGTGGGTGAGGTGTGCTGGGAAAGGTAATTTCTCTTATAATCATCAATTTGTCGCATCATATTTACAAGGTTTGCCAACAATGGAGGTAGGGTGGCTTGTGTTGGTTCTGAGGAGGTGAAGAGGGGCTCAATGGTCTGAGGTTGGGAAAGAGGAAACGTAGTGGTGAGGGGAAATGTGGGTGTTAAGGTCTGGGTAGGGGGATGTGTCTGCCCAAGAGCTTGTTGGAAAGAAGGGTGACCTATGATGGTTTGAGGGGTGGCACGATGACCTATATGATGTTGGGAAGATGGACCCGCAATGATAGAGGTAGGGATAGGTAAGGATGACAAAATGATGGTGTGTGATATAGGTTCACTGAGGGTGGATATTGGTTGCTCAAGAATGCTAGCAGTGAGGGGTTCGGTGGGCTGAATGGGAGGTGACGGTGGAGATGTAATCTGTATATTTACATCTGGTTCATCAAGGCTAGTTGGGCTGGCCATGTGAACATCTTCTTGAGTGGTGGTAGGGAAGGCGGTAGAGACTTCCATTTGAATCATCTTCCCCCTTCGTGGTCGTGTATCGATCCTTCGTTGATCGTATTGAGGAGGGTTGCGATGTAACATGATCTGCATAGCTTCTATTCCCATATGTCTCCGCCAAAAGGTTCAATGATTCCACAAAATGGGGATCCGCGTTCTCTGCTTGAAGCATTTGATTCACCATCGCTCTATTTGCCTCCTCTAATAACTTATGTCTCTTTTGTACCTGCTTGATAGTTTTGTAGAGCCGTTTGAGTTGGGCCGTGTAGGCAGGGGCCTCTTCCTCACTTTCTTCTGATTCATTCCTCTGCATCTCTTCCTGCCCATGTGTCCCTCCCTCCTGTGTTTGTTGTGCCTCATCTTCCCAATGCACCCTTCTAGCCGCACTATGTGCCCGTCCTCTCTGGGATGATGATTCGGGGCCGTCTGTGTCTGAGAAGAACTCACTCTTAGATAAGTGAGCTGTCTGCAAGAAGCTTTCAAAGTCAAAAGATGGGTCTTCTGGCAGTGGAGCCATGGATGCAAACTCCGCATCTGTGGGGGGGGTTGACGGAGTGGGTTGTACCATGCTTCCTGATTGGGGTCCTTGAAGATGGATTGTGAAAGGGGCTACTTGTTCTTCTTCTCTAATGGAGGCTTCTGTGGTGACTTCACGAGGAATTAGAACCTGTGAAAGTGATCCACGCATTCTTTTAGCGGGTTGAACCCCTGATTTCCGCCCCTGAAAGAATTCCAATTGTGAGTACTTGAGGGCTCGTGCAATTGGCACATCATAAGCAAGGCATCTGTAGATGATTCTTGTAATGGTGCAGCAGCCATTCAAAGTAGGCTTCCCCACTCCTCGCTTGCCTGCTTCATATAACTGATCAAGGATCCATACTGGCATTTTCATAGGTAAGCTCCCGGTCTCTGCTAGGTATAACCCATACCAGATCTTCTTATGAGGCTGGGTGAACCGGTCTTGCGCCAGAAATGCGAAGTGTTGAAGGCACATCCGTAATGGTATGGAGATGTTGGGGGTGAGAGCACATATGTCTTTCAACTTCTTGATTTTATTGTTCTTCATAGACTCCGGTATCAAAGGGTCTCAATCGGAAGGTACATGGGTGCCATACATCTGAAGGGCTTCCGTGATTAAAGTAATATTCAACTCAAACTTCTTCATTTCCTCCTGGTTTGATAGAGAGTGCACCAGGAATGTGCCTGAATGATCTTTATCTCCTGTCGCCTTCAGTGTGGCAATCAAGTAGTAGCACCTCAAAAATCAGGTCTAGGCAAAGCTGCACTAAAATAATCTTGCAACCCCGCTTTCAGCCAAATATCTTGAAGAGGAGCTGCATTCTGTAAGGTTTCAAATTCTCTTGAGAAGAATTGAAATGTCCACCAGACTCCTCTGAATTCCAACTTGGACTCCCAGATGTGGTCCGCATCTCCCAAATCTCCTGGCATCTCATTGAGCTAGTGAGAATGCCCCTTTACTCTTTCTGTTAGGCCACTTGGTGGATCTGAGATAGGAATTCTTCTCACATTCAAAAGCTCTTCAGGTCTTGCTGTCAGTGGAGCTTCCACAGGCATGGTATCCCAATTGCTTTGAGTACTAGTGCCCGCCTGGGAGCTTGTTCCTGCTACAGCTTCCATGACACTTCTGATGCTTATCTGCTAGAAGAAGAAAGGCACATTAGTGTTGCATAGGAAACAGGATGTAATGGTGTTCCCTTCACAATACTAACATGACAATCCAGATGGTTAGTGGTTAGAGGTGAAGTGTTTGTGATAGATGTGAGTGATGATTAGAGGTTATTGTCATCCTAGATGCATATTGTGGTTATGCAATGGACTCAGAATGCACCTATATCAGAGTGGATGGATTTACAAAATTGGGTCAGGGGGTTTGATATAGGGTTTAGTTCGCCAAATTTTAATCGAGGATTCGTAGTTCTTAGAGCTAAGGACAGGTAAAGATTTATGAGAGAGATTGTGTTGGATTTGGGACCTTTTGGGTACCCATTTCCAGATAGTCCTAGGTTTGACTGAGTGTGTGTTAGTATGGGATTTAGGTACAGTTCGTGAGTTGTTTGTCAAGAGGACTTGTGAGTGTTGAATTATGCCTGTGACTAGAGTTGGAGCTATATGGGCTCGAAAACAGGCCTTGGGCACCCATATCTATCTAGCATTGGGGCTAGCCTTCATTGGCCGCTTAGGGACCCAAATAGACGTGGTATGCCTAGGAGGTTGCCTAGGGTACTCCTTCACTTGTGTCCTTGATGGTGTGGCTTGTTTTGTGCCTCCTCGAGAACCAGTTACTAGAGCTGTGGGTTTTCCATCCTTACGTATCCAGATCTGCTTCGCGCCACGAGGTACTCTGTGTTGCACTGGTTGGCATTCCTGCTTCTTGATCAGCAGTCTCCTTCGTGTCGTGTGATGTTTGGTCTGCATGTTTAGAATCTTCTTTGGAACAGCTGGGAACTCCTCATTGACTCTTGTACCTTCGGTAAGATTGACAATCCTCTGCACCATAGAACTCAGGACAAGAACAGCATCGTTATCTTCATGTGGATTCCTGGAGAGACCAGGAGTTGGTGCCTTTCCTAATGGTTTGAGTGCTTGATTTTCTAATTCAATCGTAAGATAGTTTTGGCCTGCCCATGCCTGAAGAAGTCCACTTCTTAGGTTGAGGTTGACTGCGTGATCATAGATCCAGTCTTGGCCCAAGACAAGAGGTTCGGTAAGATCCTCGTCTTCACATACTAGCACTTTTGCTGGCATTAGGACCTCTTGAATGTAGAGGGGAAGCTCCACTTCTCCCATGCAAGGGGTTTCAACTCCTCCTAGCCCTATGAGATATGCCTCTAGGGGTTTTACCTCCAATTGCAATTGTTGGCGATAAGACAGCCTAAATGCACTACTGGCGGCTCGTGAATCAATTAAAGCTCTCACGGTCCTTGCACTCTCTCCTTGTCCTACTTCTAGGGTCACAAAAGGTCGTCGATCAACTATCTTATGGGACTGTTCACCTGAAGCCTCGCACATGGCTATGTGATAACCTAGAGCTTCATGATTGTCAGTCATGGCTTGATCTCTACCTTGTCTTCTCAATTTCATTTGTCGGATGCGTTCTAAAGCTTCTACCTGTGCTTCTTCTCGAATTCTTTTTTCCTCTTCCTTACGTTTCTTTGCAATATTGAGCCGATTGAGCATTTCTTGAGTTAAGGGTTCTTGATATAACTTGACTCTGCATCCGCTTATGTAACTTGGTAGTACGTCACCTTCTAGAGTGGCGAGTTGTACAGCTCCACTTGTGGATATCCTATTGATAATCATTGGTCCATAGCCTCTTTTCTCTAGTTTCCATGCGTGTTGCTTCAATGTGTAGACTAGGACTAGATCTCCTGCTTTCAAGCCTTTATTCTTCACGTGTGTATCAAAATACGCCTTTTGCCTCTTCTTGGCTGCATAGATCCCTGCTGCAGCTCTCAATCGTGTCTCACCTAAACGTTCGAGATCAAAGATTCTAGAGGAGAGTTCATGGCCGATCCAATCATGCTCTTGTGCTACCTTCAATGTAGGTATCAAAAAATCCAATGGTAGCACCGCATTCTGGCCAAACACCATCTGAAAGGGTGTGGCTTGGAGTACCGTTTTATAGGCAACTCGGTATGCCCAAACATCATTGTGTAGCTGTTTGTCCCAATCAGAGCGTTTGTTATTCACCAATTTAGTCAGCACATTGCATAAGATCTTATTTGTGCTCTCAGCCTGACCATTAGCTTGTGGATGATAGGGAGCAGACTTCTTATGTATCACCAAGAATTCTTGGAGAAGGTTTTCTATGACTTCATTCAAGAAGTGTGTGCCTCTATCACTCACCAACTCTATTGGCAATCCATACCTCATGAACACATTTTCAAATAAGAACTTTGTTGTTGTTTGAGCATCATTTTTTGTAGTGGCTTTCACTTCTACCCACTTGGTTAGATAGTCTGTGGCCACGATGATATACTCAGCATGTGAACCCTTAGCTGGGGGATTATAGGACCCACAAAGTTTATTCCCCACTTAGAGAATGCACGTCCACCCATCATAGGCTTCAATGGCATCTCATCCCTGCGTATGGGATACTGGGTTCGCTGACAAACCTCACACCTCTTCACATAGGTATGTGCATCCATGTGAAGGGTGGGCCACCAAAATCCTGCAAATAGTATTGCCTTGATCACCCTATCTGGACCGAAGTGTCCTCCTGCTACACCTTGGTGAGCAGTCTCTAATATCTTGAGGTATTCGCTCTCATGAACACACAGTCTTAGGTAACCATCTTTACCACGTTTGTATAAATTATCACCAATGATTGTGTAATCCAAGGCTTCTTGTTCCAAACTTCTTTGTCTGGCCAAAGTCATATCTTGAGGGATGTTTTCGTCCTCAAGAAGGCTACTAATGGTTCACTCCAATCTGGCACTAAAGACACACGATAAAGAGTGGCATGTTCCACTGGTGGTTTAGTGCAGCAGATTGGGCATTCTTTGCACATTCTATGGACATCCACTTCCATGGTTGGCCAATGCACTCCTAGTCTCCTCAGGGTCTGTAGGGTTCGTTGTTTTGAGTAGTGTTGCTCTAATGCACCTACATGTGCTAATTGCAACCACTTAGCGTACTCGTCCTCTTCCACACAACAGGCCAATACTCCTTGCTCCGTATGTTTGTACATACTTCCTGCCAAGATATGATACTTTTGAGCTCTTACAATCTCTCTATCTTCTGTGTGCATTACCGGGTGATTAGGACCGTATGTCAATACTGGCACTAATGGCTTAGCCCACTGTGGTACAACTTCCAAATTAAACAAGTAAGCATCAGGTAGGTCATCTGACACTCCTTGTGGGGCCTCTCTTGATGTGAGCCTTGAGAGATGATCTGCTCTCAAATGAGTCTTGCCTTTTCTCACCACTACCTCAAAGTTGTATTCCATTAGTAAGAGGAACCATCTTACTAATCTTCCTGTATTGCATGGATTGTTTACCAAGTACAACAGAGCTTGATGGTCAGTAAAAAATTTAAACTTATTTGCAAGCAAATAGTGTCTAAACTTTTTAACTACGTATACCATGCCTAACCCCTCCCGTTCAGTGGTGGTATAATTTCGTTCAGTTGCATTCAGTTGTCTACTGGCATAGGCAATTGGAAGATCCATATTACCTTCACCCGTAGGTTGTGCTAGCACGCATCCAATTGCGTAATTGGATGCATCTACATGGACATGGAATGGCCTATTCCAATCTGGTGTGGTCAAGATTGCTGCTGAACACAATCTTCGTTTGAGCTCCGTGAAAGAGTTCTCACACTCATCAATCCACTCAAAGTTAGTTAGAAGGGCATACAGAGGCTTTGCAATGACGGCATACATGTGAATGAACCGGCGGTAGTAACCACAATGCCCCATGAAGGCCTATACCTCCTTGACATTCCTTGGCCTAGGTAGTTCTGCAATGGCTCTCACTTTCTCTTCGTCAGTGGATATGCCGTTCTTTGACACTATATGTCCTAGGATCTTGCCTTTCCTGACCATGAAAACACACTTTTCTGGGTTCAAGCAGACTTGATATTCTCTACATTTGTCAAAGATTTGCCTGAGTTCGGGTATATGAGTATGTCTAATGTTCGCATAGATCATCAACATAGACTTCCAAGTTCTTCCTCAAGAACTCTTTAAACACGTGACACATCAATCTTTGAAAGGTAGCAGGTGCATTGGTAAGCCCGAATGGCATTACCCGAAAGGCAATATGCCCCACTCTGTGGCAAAAGCCATCTTATGCTGATCTTCTGGTGCAATGGCTACTTGATTGTAGCCAGAGAACCCATCTAGGAAGCTGTACACTTCCTTGCCTGCTACCCTTTCTAATAGATGCTCCATGATAGGAAGCGGATAACTATCCCTGATAGTGGCTGCGTTAACCTTCTTCAAGTTAATGCATACACGTAATTTGCCATTCATTTTGGGCACCACTACAATGGGGGATACCCATTCAGTATGCTCAATTTCATAGATAAATCCAGCTTCAACCAAGCGATCTATCTCTTCCTTGATCTTGGCCGCATAGTTGTCATTGTATGTGTATGGCTTTTGCTTAGAGGGCCTAGCCTCTGAAGTCATGGGGATCGTATGTGAGCATATGTCAGGGTCTACACCTTTCAGGTCTTTGTAGCTCCAAGCGAATACATCTCGATACTCCCTTAGCAAAGCTATCAACTCTTGCTCTTCTTCTTCCGTCAGGTCATGTCCTATGTAGGTGCATCTTTCTTCTCCTTCTTCTACGGCTATAACTATTTTCTTAGTAGTTTCCTTGCTATCATAGGCCTCTCCTGATTGTGCCTCACGTTTAGGCATTCTTACCATGACTCTTCTATCTTCTATCTCATACTTCTTGAAATTTTCCGGCACCTCAAACAAGGACTCCTCTTCCTCCGGTGTGGCTTCTTTCTTCTTTCTTTCTCTGCGGGTGAACTTCTACCTCATAGAAGTATTCTCCCTCTGATGCAAACGGTGGGTCCATGATGATTGACTCTAGGTCGGAGTCACTTACATCCTTAAATGCATCAGGGCTAGGTTCGCATTCTTCTAACACTGCATCTCCCATGATCGGTTCTATTTAAAAGACTGAAATGTCATAGCCATCCTCATCACAGTGGGGTGTCCATTGTTCTTCATTGATGGCTACATCCATTGTTGCTAAAATTTCAGCCCAGCCGTGAGGCTCAAATTCTTCGTCAGGAAAAACTACAGGTGCATAGGCTCGGTCTTGAATTGATCTATGGGTTTCTTTTGCACCTACTTCTCTGGCTTTCTCTCTCTTCTCTTCTTCTACTGCTAGCTTACACATCCATAAGTGAGTGTCTTCATGCATCCAGGAGCATCCGGATCCTATGGAATGCACAGACTCAGTCTCATCCTTGGCTCTATGGATGGGATTCCATTGAATAGGCGGTACGTCTCTATGAGAGTAATCCTTGAGATTGACTTTGGTTGTAACACCTAGATGTTGCAAATACAAGGAATTGGTTCCCCAATCCTGTACCACTTGCAATTGCCGCATAAATGGCCTTCCCAAAATCATCTCGTAGGCTTGGTTTTTGCTAAAGTCGCATATAGCAAAAGTATGCTCAAACTCAACACCACATGTAGTGAGAGTTATTCCTTCTAGCAATCCTAAGGGCCTTTCAATATGACCATCGGCCATCTGCAATTTCATTCTCGTTGGCCTGACTGCTGGCTTGCCCCAACGCTTCCATAAGGAAGTGGTAGCAATTGCAACTCCTGCACCTGAGTCCAAAATTGCCTTGGTTGTGTATCCCTGATGGGTAACTGGTAGATACATATTTCCTTCCTCTCCTTCACTCATGTCTCCTATCTTATCCAAGGGTATTTCTGGTACTGTTTTGTGGGATCCTACGTGGGAACGAGATTTGGTTAGGTTTGTCACTTCTTTGGCTACGTGTTTCCACACTTCTGGCTTAACTTTGAGTAGCTCTTCTAAAGTGAGATTGCACTGCACTTTAGTGTTTTTTACTACCTCAGTATTCCTAGGTATGATCGACTCTTCATTTCTTATCATGACCGTGGGCGCTCTCATGCATGTTGACTTAGTTTCCCATGGGCCTGTGAAATGTGGTAACTCTTGCAAGGAATTAGACTCAAAGTCTAACCTCTCATGAGGGTGGGCACTTTCCTGTTCTTCATAGATAGAGGGGATGTCCTGTGGGAATTGATCATGTGCGTCATCCACAAGTTCAATGGGAGGAGGGGCTTCACTTTCCTTTGCCCACTTCTCTTCTTGAATGTCTCTTAGGAACTCTGGTGAATACCTATTCATAGAAGAAGAAGTGTCTGGTTGAGTGGAGTTATGCACATAAGCTTCTTGGGGAGGAAAGCTTATTCTATCTCTTGCACTCCCCTCAAGCTGAGAGGAGGCTCCTTTCCCAGACTTTGCAAGTAGCCTTTCCAATCTATCTAATAGACCGTCAAAATGCAATGGTGTTCTAGTGGAGCTAGAGCCATTGAACAAGCAACTGGCTTCAAACATGGCTTGCGCCAATTCAACCATCTTAGCACAAAGCTTTGTTCTCTCTATTTCTAGATCGGCTCTAGGGTAACATTTGTCATGATCGGTCACGTTTGGCCCTTCCTGGATTCTGGTGTGATATGCTTTAAGCATCATGTCTAGATCCTCAAGAGTGGGATCCACTAGGACTGATCCTACTTTGAGTGGTGGGTGGGTTACGTGTGGTGGATTAGAATGTTGGGGAATGGAAGGTGATGGGTTGGAGGGAGATGGAAACGGTGGTGGGGGGTGGTGTGAGAGTGGTTTTGAGATGCGAGTTCACTTATCTTTGCTTTGGTTTCTCTCAAGCTTTCTTCAAGTTCGCTCATCTTCTGTGACCATTGTCTTTTCATTCTTTCCCGGCTATCTCTCCAAGCTCTTGTCCTTTTCTTAGTTATACTCTCTGCCTCACTAACCTCAGAATTCTTTCCTAAGCCTACTCCTTGAGTTTGCTGCAAGGCTTGAGCTCTAGTGACCACATGCACTGGGGCAGTGGAAGTTACACTTCCTGTAGAGTCTACCACTAGTCCAATGACGTTGATAGGAGTGATTTTTGGCAGGTTATTGGGATTCTTCGGACAATCTCGTAAGAGATGCTCTTTTCCACAATCTTGACAGAAGCACTGAATTGTCACTAGTTGGGGTTGTGTAGGGGCAAGCAGTGGGCAATCACGTATAAGGTGATCTCCCTGACATCTGAAGCATGGTCCTCTAGGAAATGGGGGCCGTACCTGCCTAGGTTGAGGTCTAGAGTTGGGGTTTATGTACATGACATTAGCATACTCAGGCTCCCCACTATTTTCACTTGGGTCTTCATAATAGTATGACTCGTTATGCTCGGGTGACTGCATGTAGTAAGCCTGTGGGCTATCAATATGTGTGGAGTCAAAACTATGGTCACTTGGATCACTGTCTAATAGCAACGGTGTGACTGGGCCTATGGCTCTGTTCAGATTTTCTTCAGCAGATGCATATTTCACTGGGATCACATTGGTTGGAGCAGGGGGTTGCTGTGCTAGGACTGGTTGAGGTCTCTGTTGCCCTTGATAAGGTGGCTGATAAGATTGTTGTGGTCTGCCGTATTGTTGTGGTGGGTACTAATTCTGGTATCCACCCTGTTGTGGATATGGCTGGGGGTAATTTTTCCTGATAGTTTGTTTGTTATAAGGGCAGTCTTGTGCGGTGTGGTTGGTGTACCTTCGCTCTATGGTGCAGTATTGGCTACTAGGATTCACTTGGGGTTGGGCCATAATAGGACAAACACTTGCCATATAGTCACCTCCACAAGTATAGCGCCTCTTGACTGGGCCAAATCTTGGAATTTGTTTGCTAGAGACACCTAATTTTTGAGCTACCTTCTCTGCAAGTTCCTCAATGGATGTGGATTGACCAGATGTGAGGCTACTAGAGCTATCCGAATCCTTATAGATTTTTTATAGTTCTAACTCCTTGCCTAGATTATCCTCAATGTCTATGCACATGCGCACGCACTCTTCTATAGTTCTGGGGTCCTTCAGATACACATATGACATGAGCTTGGTGCTCAACAATCCATCTAAGAACAAAGCCACTTGCTTGGCTGGTGTGGGTAACTCAGGCATTGGGCACCTCTCTAGGTATTGCCTAAACCGTCTTCCTGCTAGTCTGACCGTCTCTTGAGGTGTTTGTTTGAAGCTATGAATTAGTGAGGAAGTGTTGTGCCTTTTGCCACTCTTAGAAAACTCAATGATAAATGCCTCTAGGAGCTGGTCTATGTTTCTGAAATGCCTCTTTTTCAGTGGTTGAAACCATGTAAGGGCAGTGTTCCTAAGGGTTAGACCAAAAGCATTATATTGTGTGAATAGGTCCTCTACCTGTTCAGCTTTCAAGACTTGCCTAAATTCTGCCACATGGTCATAAGGGTCTCCAGTGCCATCGAAGTAATTCTTCATGGACTTCACCAGTTGTGTTGGTCTCAGAGCCCTAGTGTGTTCTCTAGGCCTTGGCAAAGGGAATTCATCAGCATTTCTCTGGTTCCTTGGGGCTCTAGGTCTCTCGGTTTCTTCCCTATCTGTCCATGTTCTCATCCTTTCTCTTCTTAGGGAGTTGGCAAAGCTTATGTTGGCAGTAGCAGTAGCCAGAGGCATAGAAGACGCGGAAGCATGTAAAGATAGAGCAGGGAGCCAGCCGAATCAATTTTTCAAAGATTTATGTTTTATAAATATTCTTCAAAACCTCCAACAGTGATTTTCATCACTATTGTAACATATGTAACATAGAAAAACCCTTTTTTGTAATCCATAGCTCCATTTTGTGCAAGCCGAGGAGTCCTCGAGCTTGAGGAGCTTAGGTAGAATGAGCGTATCAATTTTGGTCATTTTTAGCCACCGTTTATTCCCTCAAATAGCACTTAGGACCTATTTTTTAACTATGCCAGTCATTAGATGTGAAACCGGTCAAAACTAGTCTAGAAACTATAAAATGAGCTAGAGAGCTCATTTTTGAGGTTACTTAGTGTTAGCTTGTGTGAGTAGAGAAGAGGTTAGAGCTATTTTGAGCTTGTAAGAGTATTCTTGAGCAATAGAGTTGATTTCTCACCTTCCATTGTGTCTTGCTTGTCTCTTCGTTGTGTGTGTGTATGTGTGTGTGCATGTCTATGCTTCTCACCTTCACTCTCACTTCATATCACATTCACGATCTTCATATCACTCCTATCTCTTCCGTGGATTGACATTAAGGAGGTGGAGCTTCTTAACGTGGTTCTCACCATTGTGCTAGAGCAACACCAAATTTGGTGCCGTTGCCGGGGATCGAGTCTAGGGCGAATGTGTGATGGTAAGAGTATAGCAAGAAGTGGCGTTGGAAGGTAAAAATTTCAGTTTTTATTGTTGTTTTTAGTTAGTTTTTAGTTAGTTTTTAGTGTTTTTCACCTCCCCCACACTCCATCTTCATCACCGCATCATCATCTTCATCTCCAAAAAGAATCAAAAAATTCACCATATCCACCCATTCTCCTCATTTCCCCTCATTTGTGCATGTGCGAGAGAGAGAGAGCTTTTGTGCTTGTGTGTACTTGTGTGTTTTTGAGTTTTCTTGCAGGTACAGAGCTCCAGTGCATCAGGAAATCTTGGAAAAGGTAAAATTTCACTTTCTATCAGAGATCTGCCGAGTGTGTCAGACCATCGCGATGGTCTGCCAAGTTCGGTAATTTTGGTTAGCGACCACACCACGAGGTAGGCGACACAAGCGTATGCACGAACCCACAGACGCATTTCAAAAATTCACACTTTGGTGGACCATCGTGATTGGCTCAGACCATCGCGATTGTGTCACACCATCGCGATTGGCTCACGCCATCGCGACGGCTCGGCCGGACCATCACGATGGTCTCACACCATCGCGAGGGCTCACTTGAACCATCGCGACGGTTCACTTGGACCATCGCGAAGATCCCGTCGACCCCACACCATCGCGATTGGCCCATGCCATCGCCTCGATAGTGCCACGTGTCAAATTAGACCATCGCGATTGCTCACTAGCCACGCCATCGCGACGAGACCCTTACACCATTGCGACAGCTCAAAATTTGGACCATCAAGATTGGCTCACGCCATCGCATCTGTGACCATCGCGACGGTTCACTTTGGACCATCGCGATTGTTCACGTTGACCGTTGACTGACGCCATCGCAATTGTTCACTCAATCAGACCATCACAACGGTTCACGCACACGCCATCGCGACGGTTCGCCTAGACCATCGCGACGGTCCCAGACCATCACGATCATCTCAGACCATCGCGATTGTCCACCCCAAATGCAAATTTTAGGGTTTGATTTTTTTACCAATTTTGGAGCTATTTTTGTAAATTTTTGGATCATTGCACTCATAGGAGACCCCTTAGCTCATAATTAAAGAAAAACCTGTTTGTGAGTTTTCACCCCCCAGGGCCTGAACGGTCATATCTTTTTCATCCGAAGTCTGTTTTTTGAGCTTTATAGGTCATGCATGGGTATATCCATTGTCAGAGAGGGCAGTCCAAGTTCCTCATCAAGACTCTTTTCTGAACCGCTTGAATCCATCACTGTCTTCAAAACCTGCACATGTTTTATGACCTGCAGAAAGCTTTTCTTTACCTTTCTTGGATGTATTTGATGAATTTGCTGGTTTGAAATTTCCATGCAATCTTCCACTCCATGGATTTGATTTGGAACTATTGCTTGGTGATGCATCCGGTCCACTCAAAACTTGAGATTCTGCACTTGATTTTTCAGCATTTTATTTGTCATTTGGTTCAAGATTTAGTCCTTCTTTGGCATTTGCATAGAAGCTTGCCATTTCATCAAATACCACATCTCTTCTCACCTTTACCTCTCGTGTGAGTGGGTTATAACATTTATATCCCTTTTGCTCAAGGGAGTATCCAATGAAGACACACTTTTCTGCTTTTGGATCAAGCTTCATCTTGAATTCATCTAGGACATGTACATATGCAATACAGCCAAAAACTTTCAGATGTGATAAGTTTGGCTTTTTATTTGTAAACTTCTCTTCAGGTGTAACTTGATGTACAACAGCACTCGGAGTTTTGTTCATGATGTATACAGTATTAGGCACAGCTTCTGCCCAATAATAATGAGGCATATTCTTCTCAGCCATCAAGGCTCTTGCTATTTCTGCAATATGTCTATTTTTGCGTTCAGCAATGCCATTCTGTTGTGGTGTGTACCTGCATGAAAACTGGCACCGAATTCCATGATTTTTTAGAAAATTGTTGAACTCATTTGACATGTATTCACCTCCTCCATCAGATCTTAATGACTGAATGTACTTCCCTATCTGCTTTTCCACCATAGCTTTAAAATTCTAGAAGTGAGTGAACACCTCGCTCTTCTCTTTCATGAAATATACCCATACTTTGTGTGTATGGTCATCAATGAAAGTAACATAAAACCTGCAACTGCCCATAAATGTGGTCTTTGTTGGACCCCAAACATCTATATGTACTACTTCTAGTACATTCTCACTAGCATGCTTGTCATGTGAAAATGATGCTCTTAACTGTTTACCAAATTCACATGCTGCACATACTTTTGCATTTCTATAACTTTGAAATTTGGTAGCCCATGGACAATCTCCTTTGACTACATCAATTTCAACCTTTGCAAGTTTGCATGTCCAATCCGTTTGTGCCACATCTCTATATGTGCAGTAACTCCTGCACCTTTTGCAAACATGGCTGCATTCATTTCAAGAATCTTCACATTTAAGGTGAACATCCTACCCACTTTGTTTCCTTTGGCAACCAATCGTCCATCCTGCTTGTACTCTTCTACATATAATCCATGAACATTGAACCTGACTTGTAATCCCTGGTCAACCGTTTGTCCAATAGAAACCTGATTCTTTGTTATATTTGGAACATGCAGCACATCAGCCAGATGTTTTACCTTTGCATCCTCCATCGATAATTCTATGTTTCATGTATGCTCAATAGGATGTGATGTGTCATCATCTGTTTCAACATATCTAGGAACTTGCAATTTCTGCAAAGTACTAAACCATTCCGCATGACTGTTCATGTGATTTGAAGAACCCGAATCAACATAATAGAGATTATCATTTGATTTTGAAACACCAGCAGACATCATATTCATCATGTGATGTTGAACCATGAACAGCTTCTCAGAATCATCTACACTTGTGGATGCATAGTTATTCTCCTACCTTCTATTATTTTGATTCTTCAACCTGCAATCACGTTCAAAGTGTCTACGTTTACCACAATTCCAACATCCTTTGTTGTCATTACCTGAATCATTTCTTTGGAAATTTTTGCGGCCTCTTTGGCTCCCCCTACCTCGAAACTATCCTCTTCCTCCTGCATGATTCTGTTGTTGACTTTGGTCTTGGTTAGTACTTCCTCTTACACTTCCAAAACCTCTACCTCTGCCTCTTCCTCTACCAGAGTAGAATACTTGCTCAGAACTAGATTTTCCTTGGGAGTTTGAATCCTCACCAAGATTCTTTTCTTCAATAATCAGCATACATACCATATCAACAAAATTTGGAATATTTTCCCTCGTATGTATAGAAGTTATGAACTGCTTATATGCATCTCCTAGACCACGAAGACACACTTCCACCTTATCATCATCATCTACATTCACGCCAATAGATGCAAGTGAATCATATATGCTTTTGATTTTCAAGGTGTAGTCACTTACCGACATACTCTTCTTCTCCAATGTATGCAGCTCGTTCTTGAGTTGCAATTTCCGTGCCTTTGTATTGGTCTCATACAATGTGACCAAACTGTTTCAAGCCTCTTTTGGAGTCTTGGCATCCTGTATATGTCCAATCATGCTATCCTGTATGCTAACAGATAGCCAGTACATTACCTTTTGTGCTCCTTGATTCCATTCCTCATATGCTCTTACCTGATCTGCATGTCGATTCCTTTCTGGTAATTGTGGAGCATTTTCATTCTCTCCTTCGATGTGCTTCCAATAGCCTTTTCCCATCAAGAAATTCATCATTTTGAATCTCCAAGCATGGAAGTTGTTCTTATCTAGCTTATCACTCATAAGCTGACTCATTCCATCTGTGTTTGCCATTTTTGCAGCAATTCACAACAGTGCAAAACACTACAAGCAGCACTTCTGCTTGAACACTATTGCACTATGACGTGACATTTCGATCTCAGAAAAACACAGTTTTAGTGTATCAACAGTACATGGAATCGCTTGAAATTCTGGATCTGGAATATATGAGTGTTATCGAACACAAGCAAGTTACAATTTATGAAACTGATCTGGATTTTCTACAGGCCCCACCTTGTGGGCTCGAAATGGAGGTCGAGATGGCTCCGAAACTTTGATCTGACAAAAAGGAGTGATCCTAAAGGGATCTTTCTTGAAAATATTTTGAGGTCTTCTACCTTCATGCCGATTTTTTTAGCAAATGGAGGTCGTTTGTGAATCACGTTTTCTCCACGCCTTGCTACATACTCTTCACCGTCGCCTTCTCCACGAGCTCTCTACAGTCATGCTAACTCTAATACCATGTCACGAGGAAGGAGATAAGGAAGAGAGCTCACACACACACTCACACTCTCAAGGAGAAGCACACACATAGATTGAGGCAAGGAAGAATGATCTTCTTCTTCTTCTTCTATTACATAAAAAGGAATGTACAAGAATGACCTAAAAACAAGAATACAACAAGTGCAATATATAAAGATCGGTACAAAAGGAAAAACCTAATTTCCACGAATGATTGAGATGGAAAGGAACAAATGTGCCATCTCTCTTGGTAGATAAATCTAATAAAGCTCAATGAAGTATCCCTAACATATACCGGCATGACCACTATACATGTCAGAGAAACGAAATACTTGTACGTGTCATCCTGGAACATCACATGTTGAGCTTGATATCTCAACACAGATGATGTACTCAATGCATTACAGACTCTCACACCACGACAAGCCTCAAGCAATTGATTGGGAGAAGCTAGAAGCAGATTTAGCACAAGACCTCAAAGCCGCAAAACAAACCCTTGCCAAAGATCTCTTACAAAATTATATCATGCATGCCCTACAACAAGGATCTATTAAGGATGATAGACGCGAGAGGGAGGGGGATGTTAGCAATGTAACGAGTAGTAGCTACAGACACTGGCATAGAGGAAGCATGTAAAAGGGAAAACATGAAGATCGGGGGGGGGGGGGGGGGGGGGGGGGGGGATTCATTCTTTTTCAAAACATGTTGTTTCATTATAAGTAACCAAACTATCAAAAGGGATTTTTATCACTCATGTAATGTGTGTAATATAGAAAACCCCGATTTTTTCACAAGCCACTCCATTTTTGCAAGTCGAGGAGTCCTCAAGCTTTAGGAGCCTAGATAGAGTACTCACACCAAATTTCATAATTTTTGGACATCATTTGAACCTCCAAATGAGCCTTAGGACTTTTTTTTTAACTAGGCCAGACATTAGGTTCGAAATCGGTCAAAACTAGTCAAAAAACTATAAAAAGAGCTAGAGAGCTCATTTTTTAGGTTAGCTTGTGGATTGTTAATAGAGAGAGTAAAGAGCATTTTAAGAGCTATTCTTGAGTAATACAAGTGTGATTCTCGCCTTCCATTGTATCTCCTCTTATCTCTACCTTGTGTGTGTGTGTGTATGTGTATGTGTGCACATGTGTGCTTCTCACCTTCGCCTTCACACACATCACTCATTCACGATCTTCATATCACCCTACCTCTTTCGTGGATTGACAATTAAGGAGGTGGATCTTCTTGATGCGGTACTTTCCATTGTCTAGAACAACAACCATTATTCTTGATCAATTGTACTATAAGGGTATTATGGATATTTGGCTGCACTGTGTGCCATCACATGAGGTTCTATCGGTCATTACGAAAGCTCATTTTGGTATGTCTGGTGGTCGTCTGAGTACAAAGTTAACAATTCATAAGATTGTACATAGTGGATAATGGTGGCGAACTATGCATAAGGATGTGTCTGAACATGTGTTACATTGTGATCCTTATTAGTGTATGGGTGAACCCCATGATATTCATCGATTCCGCTTGCAACCCATTTTACCTCTAGAGCTGTTCCAAAACTAAGGTTTGGATTTTATTGGTCCAATTCGGCCTCCTACTTCTTTAGGTAAAACTTTTATCCTGACTTGCATAGATTATTGTATGTGTTGGGCTAAAGATTGGTGTTTGTGGCATTAAATTATGCATCGTGTAGCTATAGTGTTAACTACGAAATTATTTCCTCGATATGGTCTTTCGTTGGAGCTAGTTTCCAACGGGGCACTCATTTCCTCAACCAACTTATAAAGTCAATCACTGATTGTTTTCAAATTGAACATAAATTTAGTTCCCCATATTATCCTCACACCAATGGATTGGCAAAAAGTACCAACAAAATTCTATAAACTATGCTAAAAAGTTCCTAATGGAATGTCCAAATAAATGGGAAGAATTGAAGAAAATCACTGTAATAGTTTTTTTTTTATGCAAGGAGTTCAAAATCGCCAAAGTCATTGGCATGATAGACAATTATGGACTTGTATTTTTCATCCAAGTGATTTAATTCTATTCTTTAATTCCAAAATGAAGAGACAAGCTGGAAAATTCAAATTACAGTGGACTTTTTGGATCCATCAAGAAATTGGTGTTGCTATGTTTTAGCTAACCACACTAGTGGATAAGCTTTTACAAATTCTAGTCAATGGATCCAAGTTGCGGCTTTCTCACAGTTACAGTGTGACTATTAGCTTTATATAGTGCATATATTTTTGGAATAAACTGACAGTTGTCATTCATTAAATAAAAGGCATCATGATTTTATGAGTATGGTGGCATTTGAAGATGGCAGCAAATCTTTCACCCGACTCGAGAACATTGAATTTGCATGCAGCATTAAAATCCCTTTATGTCAAATTGCGCACATGCACATAACCACAAGTCTTCTTTTCAATGGCATTTCTCTCTCTTATTGTTGGGGGATTCTTGTACAAAAAGGGATTTGAGTGTTTGTAGAAGAAAAAGGGAAAGATAAGAAGAAAGATACACACTGTAAGCCTCTGTCGATTGATTATAAGAAGACAAATACAATGGTGATGCACAATACAATCCAATGCTTCTGTGCAAAATCCCACAGAGTGCACAATCAAAAATACAAAATACCCAAGGGTCTTGTTGCTGCCGGCCTTCTTTGCACCAGACCTCCACCTTCTCCAAGCCTGCACTTGTGTACACCTTGCACCAAGCTTCCAATAAGGGGGAGGGATGGACACCTTCTGTCAGCACGCGCACAGCTTCAATGGGACCTTGGGATCTTTGGTTGTAAGTTTAGCACTTCTCTGCACACTTCTTAGTCACTCTTCATGCATACCTTGCACTTCACTTCTCTGCATTGCACACTGTGTGTCTCTTGCACTTCTCTCTCTTGCTTAGTCTAGACTATGCTCACCCTTGCTTAGTCTAGAC
Source organism: Ceratopteris richardii (assembly GCA_020310875.1). Classification (NCBI taxonomy): domain Eukaryota; kingdom Viridiplantae; phylum Streptophyta; class Polypodiopsida; order Polypodiales; family Pteridaceae; genus Ceratopteris; species Ceratopteris richardii. The sequence goes on from CM035410.1 coordinate 117,533,248, forward strand.
TATGCTCACCCTTGCTTAGTCTTCAAAGAATAGTGCCTTGCCTTGATTTGAGTGTTGGTTCATGTACACTCCTAACTGCAAGAGTATCTTGGTGCTCACTTTGATGTCCCAAGATTGTCTCCAAAAGTGGGCAGCCAACGAATCCCTATTTTGTCCTCTAGTGACTTTAGACTAAAACAAAAATTTTAATTGGGGGGCCATACTTTCACTTCTGCATACGGTGCCGCTTCACATACCTTCACATTTTGAATTTTAATTCTTCACTTGTGCACCTAAGAGAGGGTTCACCTAAACCTTCCAAAACACTTTAATTGCAAAATCTTCAAAATGACCCTTGAGTAGCAACCAAATCCACCAGGAGCAGAAGCGAACAAACACCAGAGAAGAACAAAAAGTGTAAATTTTGCACGAAAAAGCCAAGGAGGGCAAATGGAGGATAGGAAGGAGGGGGAAGGGAGGGCTAACGGGGCTGAGATGGATAGGGCAGGGAGGGGTAAGGATGGGACTGGGTAGAAGGGTAAAGGGAGGGTGAGGGAGTAGGAATTGGGTTTTGGAGAGGGCCAAAATGAGAAAACAAGAAAGCTACAGAGGGTGCAATTGTGAAAATGTGCAATATATGGTAAAATGAGGTGAGAATAGACCATGTGGACCATGTGTGGAATAAAAAACACGTGAGAAATGTGCTCAAAACATGTGAGGTTTGACCAAAAGTCAGAGAAAAGGTGGGATCTTGGAAAATTTAAGGCAAAAAATGAGTCCAAAGTTGCCAAAATACATGAAAATGACCCAAGTTTGAAAAAAATTTCCATCCGAGGTGCAATCTAAAGCCAAAAGATTTTGCCCATAAAAAATAAATATATATATATATATATTTAATTATTTATAAAGAAAAATAAAAATTTTCTTCTTTTTTTTTGAGGGAACGTAAAATAAATAAATACAAAATAAAGAAACAAGAAAATTAAAATAAATAAAAAAAAATAGAAAAATAAAATACAAAATAAAAAATATATATATAAACAAAAATGGGGGGGCAGGGGGGGACGGGGGGGGGGGGGGGGGGGACGGGGGGGGAAGGGGGGAGAGGGGAGAGAGAGAGAGAGAGAGAGAGAGAGAGAGAGAGTTTTGAAAAATAAAGATTCAGTCTCTAGGGGCTTTTTTTTGGGGGGGGGGGTTAAAAATACTTGAAATTAAAAAGGAAAAAATGCTAAGAAAATCCCAAAAAATTCAAAAAATACAAAAAATTCAGGAAAAATTCCCAAAAAAATTCTCAATATTTCTAAGCCATTTTTCCACTCAAAACCATAGAGAGCTTCCTTTATATGCCCATTGAATTAATAAAAAGGCATTAAAAAAGATGAAAAAGTGATAGAAAATTTTCTAAAAATGCTAGAAAAATTCTTTAAAATTTCCAAAAATTGTACTAATGCAAAGGGCTATGAAAGGGTTGCTAAATTTGCTAAAAACACAAAGAACAAGCATGAAAATGGATAAAAACTACTAAAACTTAAGCAAAAATGACATGAGAAGGCTATGTACAACCTGGACAAATTTTGCAGGCTCCAGGTAATCCATAAATCTTCAGTTGTTTTGATGGTAAGACTTGAGCCTTGACATGTTGACTAAGAGAAACTTCTCCATAATCTCCAATTGTACTACACTTCATTTGTTTTGTCTTCTTGTTGGGCACACTGACCATCCGATAGGGGTACCCTAAATCCTTCATTAGAATATTATCTCCTCCATACTGCATCTTTTGTATCTTTGTTTTCGCAACTTTATATTTTAATCTGCAAAATTTCATTTTTACTATTCCAACTTCTTCATCCAATGGAACCCTCTGTTTCCAAAGACTTGTAGGTACTCCTTCCAAATCTCTATAAAGCCCTACACTTACTAGCATAAAAATTGACACAAGAGATGATATCCATACTAGAATCCATAACAAACTAGCACTTGATATAGGATTTGAAGTAGCTTCGTCAGTGCTGCACTTAAGGGCTTTTCTTTTCTTCTCTCTTCTATGGCCTTTGACCGAGACTGTCTCACTTGAGTCAGTAACCTGAATGATGTCCACTTTTTCTTCATATGCTTCCTCTATACTTGAGTTTAGAAAAATTCCATACCAGGAAGATGGTCTTCTGCATGGAGCCAAGCCAACATGTTTTCATCTTCATATAAATTTGCTCCTTCAAATAGATCTGCTTCTAGGTTGTCCAAGAATTCTTCTTCCATACAAATACCAATTGTCTGCATCTGTTGGCAGCAGTCAGGGAACCGAAGGAGCCACTAGACAAAGAGCGTCGGAACGAAGAGATAGCACGAGCAGACACGGTAGCCAAAGAAGATCTGGCAAGTAGGCCATCTAAATTTTTCAGACATCAAGGAGTTGAGCACACAAGAAGAAAGAGCAAGTAGGGAGCTCAAAGAGGTGTATGACAAATCAGCAGAGAAAATCCCTACACAAATAGTGATTTTAATCATCAAACACCATTGTAAATACCATTTCGTATTTTTGTAGCTCCATTTTGTGCAAGCCAAGGAGTCCTTGAGCTTGAGGAGCTTTAGAAGTATCTACCTGCCAATTTTCGTAATTTTTAGATCTCGTTTGAGCCCTCAAATAAGCCCTGGAACCTAAATTTTGAATAGGCCGGACACTAGGTCTAGACAGGGCCAAAGCTAGTCAAAAACTATAAAAGGAGCTAGAGAGCTCATTTTTGGGGGTAGATTGTAATTGAAATGAACTTGTAAGAGCTTTTTGAAAGTAATCTAAGAACTCTATTGCTTCTCACTCTTTGTCTTGCCGTGTGTGCGCGTGTGTGTGTATGTGTGTGCATGTTTGTGTGCTTCTCACTCACGCACTTGTGCCTCCACTTGCTCGAGGTCTTCATACCATCCTCACGTCTTCTCGGATTGACATTAAAGGAGGTGCTACTCATCACTGAGCTACACCAAATTTTGGCGCCGTTGCCGGGGATCGAGCTTTGAGGACGAGCGTGTGATGGTAAGACGTAGATTGGAGACGTTGGCATTGTAGGTAATTTCTTTACTTTTCCTATTTTTCTCTTTCTTACCTTACCACCATCATCACCAACATCATCATCACCATCTTCCACCTCCATTTCCATCATCGCGAAAATTTCAGTTTTCTTATCATATCACCTTCTCCACCTCAATTCCCTCATTTCACTTGTGAGAGAGAGCGAGAGAGCGAAATTGTGTGTGCTGTTTTTGCATGTTTCTTGAGTTGTCTTGCAGGTACAGGCCGCATCATCGTCCCCAGCACTCTGCGCAGGTACGGAATTCTCGGTAACTGTCTGTGTGTCACCGACCTCTGTCAATCGCGACCGATAGAAAAAATGCTCAAATTGCCAAACAAAGTGCAAAACCATGATCTACAGGCCTAGAGCTTCCCAAAAATGTGCTTAGATTTTTGAAACTCCTCAGATTTTTGTCAATCGCGATCGCTCTGTCAATCGCGATCGACCAACCACGACGGACAGACCTGTCAATCGCGATCGACCAATCAATCGCGACTGACAGCCCACGACGGCTCTGTCAATCGCGATCGACAGAGTCAATGACCGATTGACCACGACTGACGGATCATATGCGTGACACGTGTCAATCGCGATCGAGTCATCAATCGCGATCGACCCATCAATCGCGACTGACAGCCCACGACGGCTCTGTCAATCGCGACCGACACAGTCAACGATTGTTGACCACGACGGACAGACCCTCGCGACCGACCTGTCAATCACGATCGACCCATCAATCGCGACCGACAAAGTCAACGACTCTTTGACCACGACGGACAGACCCTCGCGACCGACCTGTCAATCGCGATCGACCCATCAATCGCGACTGACAGAGTCAACGACTCTTTGACCATGACTGATTGACTTTTCGAGCCACGTGTCAATCGCGATCGACACATCCATCGCGACTGACAGCCACGACGGACCTGTCAATCGCGATCGACACATCAATTGCGATTGACCTGTCAATCGCGACTGACAGAACTTGCGAACGCGATAGAAGGGCAAATTGGGTCAAGATTTTAGGGCAAAGAATAGGGGGCTAATTTGGTCAATTTGTGGGACAACCATTAGGGGTTAGCATTGCATGTTGAGGCCGCAAACCAAGCAATTCAAGAAATTCCACCTGCCTGATTAAGCTGTCTTGAACCCTGTTTTAAACCCTAAAGCCTGAACTGACATAACTTTCTCATACGAAATCCGTTTGCCGTGATTCTTGTTTTGTTAACCATACCCCGAAGTAGGAACCTGAGGGACCCTTGGGATTGTTTTCCATAAAGGCAAGGGATAATGTGATTTATGAGCTACATGCATGAAAGTGGTCTAGTCTGTCATTTGAATTTAAGTCTGGAGCTAATCTTGGAACTGATGCAGGTCTATTGAGAAGCAATTGAGAGCATCCAAGCAAGGGCTTTGTGCAAGCTTGAGAATCAACTTCTCGAGCATTAAAGAACAAGGATCGACACGAAAGGTCGGCATATTCTCAACTCCCCTTCGTCAATTCCTAGCGTAGGCTAAGAACGACTAGAGGTAGGAGTAAGTCAGGGCGACGATAGGCAATTATCAAGTTGAAGAATACCTAAAACTTTCAAGTTCAAGCTAAGGACATAATCTTTGTACTGTCGAAGACTTTAAAGGAAAAGAACTTAACGAGGAACGAACAACTTTAAGCGCGGAACTACACTCAAATATACCTGACGACGTGATATTAGACAAGAATTTTAACATGGTAATCAACTAAAAAGAATCAAGTAATTGATACAAAAGGAATCGGCAACGAGGTTGTACTTGGGCAAATTTGGGTTATTCAATCAAGCTTATGAACCTTAGATCAGGGCGACATCTAGGGAGAGAGACAAAGCCTTAGGTCTTCAGAGGCTAGTGTCAACCACACTGCTAGGTCTTGGGCCCAGCAGTTGAGCCACCACTCATACTACCCTAGCTCTGAGACTAGTGAATCCGAGATGTCTCAAGGTATGGAGAGACCGACAGGAAGTTCAGGAGTGCCATACTTGCACAGGGTAGAAGGCCCTTACAAAACGCAGTTGGAATACCTTAGGTCCAACCGATTAGGTGCTAGCATTTATGAGGACGGCCTAGGAAGATCTGTGGTACAGATTAAAAACCCTGACCAATCCATTGGGCTAGAGCACCCCGCTGTCAAGTTTGAAAACGGAACACACTTGGACAAAGAAGGAACTATATACGTAGTCACCAGTCACCCAGATAGGACAGACGAATTCGGAAATGTGATCTCAGAAGCGGATTTAGGTGACTTGGAGCAAGGAAACATGGGTGTAGAACCTAGAACCCCCCGAGGCAAATCTGTTCTCACTAGGATTATCACACCAGAGTGGATTTCCCAGGACAATAAGAGCATAGATCTGCTTCTGAACCGAGAAACTGACGAAGCCTTTTGGAGGTATAAATCCGATCGGCCAATTGATATAGGAACAATCATGATCTATGAGTTTAAGGATCCTGATAGCCCAGGCAGAGCGACCTACTTAGATCACGCTTCAGAGAGGATCTTTGTGGTTACAGAAAATGATAGGCATGCTTACACTTGGAAGGGTGAATTCATTTTCCCCCAACCAAGATCGAACGTGTCCTGTGGTCACCCAAGAGCTGGAACCTCCCACGCTCACGGAACTCAAAGGGACAGACATAGAGAAAGGCCGGAGGTGAGCTTTGCCAACTCAGGGGGCAGAGAAAGAACGAGGACGGAAACAAATAGAGTAGATCCTGAGGTACTTAGAGCTCACAGGAATCAAAGAAATGCGGATGAGTTCCCTCTACCACGACCTAGAGAGCACACAAGGACTTTGAGACCAACTCAGCTAGTTAAGTCCATGAAGAACTACTTCGATGGCACGGGAGATCCATACGATCATGTGGCTGAGTTTAGGCAAGTCTTGAGAGCTGAACAAGTGGAGGATTTATTCACGCAGTATAATGCCTTTGGTCTAACCCTAAGGAACACAGCCCTTACGTGGTTTCAACCATTGAATGAGAGACAGTTCAGGAGCATAGACCAACTCCTAGAGGCTTTCATTATTGAATTCTCTAAGAGTGGCATAAGACATAACACCTCCTCGTTGATTCACAGCTTCAAGCAAACCCCTCAAGAAACCGTGAGACTTGCAGGAAGAAGATTTAGGCAATACTTAGAAAGATGTCCTGTTTTGGAGCTCCCCACACCTGCTAAGCAAGTGGCTTTATTCTTGGATGGATTGCTAAGTACCAAATTGAGATCTTATGTGTACTTGAAGGACCCTAGGACCATAGAAGAGTGTGTACGCATGTGCATTGACATCAAGGATAACCTAGGGGAGGAGTTAGAGCTTTCCAAGATATACAAAGATTCAGATAGTGCCTCTAACCTCTCTTCCACGCAATCCACATCAATTGAGGAACTTGCAGAGAAAGTAGCTCAGAAATTAGGTGTCACTAGCAAACAGATCCCAAGGTTTGCCCCGGTGAAAAGATGCTATACTTGTGGGGGTGACCATATGGCAAATGTATGTCCCATTATGGCTCAACCCCAAGTAAATCCTAGTAGCCAGTACTGCACCATAGAACGGAGGTACACCAATCACACCGCGCAAGATTGCCCATACAACAAGCAGGCGGTTAGGAAACCCTACCCTCAGCCATACCCTCAGCAGGGAAGATACCAGAACCCGTACCCTCCACAGCCATATGCAGGCCACAACAACCTTATGAGCAACCATACCAAAACCAACAAAGGCCTCAGCCTATGTTAGCACAACAACCCCCTGCCCCAGCTAATGTGATCCCAGCAAAATATGCAGCAGTAGAAGAAAACCTGAATAGAGCTATAGTCCCAGTAACACCATTGCTTTCTGAAAGTGACCCGAGTGACCATAGCTTTGATTCTACATATGTTGATAGCCCCCAGGCCTACTACATGCAGTCTCCTGAACATGGTGAGTCTTACTATAGTGAAGAGCCAAATGAACCTAGTTGGGAGTCAGATTACACAAACGTCATGTGTGCAAACCCCAACCCTAGGCCTCAACCTAAGCAGGTAAGACCCCCATTCCCTAAAGGACCATGCTACAGATGTCAGGGAGATCATCTCATTCGTGATTGTCCCTTACCTCCACCTATGCAACCCCAGTCAGTAACCATTCAAGGCTTTTGCCAAGAGTGTGGGAAGGAGCATCTCTTACGAGACTGCCCTAAGAATCCTAATAATATGCCAAAAATCACTCCTATTAATGTTATTGGGTTAGTGGTAGATTCCACAGGAAGTGTCACTTCCACTGCACCCGTACAGGTAGTCACTAGAGCTCAAGCAGTGCAGCAAAACCAAGGGGTAAGCTAGGAAAAGAGCCCAGGCACTAGCGATACTGAGAGCCAAAATAAGAAGAGAACACAAGCATGGAGAGATAGCCGTGAACGTATGAAAAGGCAATGGGCAAAGAAGATGAGTGAACTTGAGGAAAGCATAAGAGAAACCAAAGCCAGGATAACTGAACTCACATCTCAAACTCCCTCTCACACTACCCCACCACCACCATTCCCATCGCCATCCGACCCGCCACCTTCCAACCCACCTCATACGATTCCACCACCCCCTAGAGTAGGATCAGTATTAGCTGATCCCACTCCTGAAGACATAGACATGATGCTTAAAGCATATCAGGCCAGGATCCAAGAAGGGCCAACCGTAACTGATCATGAAAAGTTCTATCCTAGAGCAGAATTAGAGCTTGAACGAACTAAAATTTGTGCTAAAATGGTGGAATTGGCTCAGACCATGTTTGAAGCCAGTCGCCTCTTTAACATCTCTAGTTCAGCAAAGACACAGTTGCACTTTGATGGACTATTAGAAAGAATAGAGAAGCTGATTGCACAATCAGAAAAGGAACCCACCTCTCAACATAAGGACAAGGCAAGTGAAAGAGCAAGTCTTCCTGCCCAGAAAGCCTATGTGCCTGAAGCTTATGTGCCTAACTCTACGGAGCCAGACACATCATCTTCTATGAATCGATTCACACCAGAATTCCTACGAGAGATTCAAGAAGACAAATGGGCTAAAGAGAGTGAAGTCCCTCCTCCTATTGAACTTGTGGATGATGCACATGACCAATTCCCACAAGATATCCCATCCATTTATGAGGAGCAGGAGAGCACCCAATCTCAGGAAAGATTAGAATTCGAGTCTAATTCTCTACAAGAATTACCCCACTTCACAGGCCCATGGGAAACTAAGTCTACTTGTATGAGAGCACCCACGGTCATGGTACGAAATGAGGACTCAGTCATACCTAGGAACACAGAGGTAGTGAAAAACACTAAAGTACAATGCAGCCTCACCTTAGAAGAGCTACTCCAAGTAAGGCCAGAGCTATGGAAACATGTAGCCAAACAAGTACCAGCGATAGCAAAACCTTGTTCCCAGGTAGGATCCCAGAGAACAATGCCAGAAATACCATTGGACAAGATAGGAGAGATGAGTGAAGGTGAAGAGGGAAACACTTATCTTCCCATTACACATCAAGGATACACAACCAAGGCAATTCTCGACTCAGGTGCAGGAGTTGCAATTGCCACCACTTCCCTATGGAAGCGTTGGGGCAAGCCAGCACTCAGGCCAACGAGAATGAAATTGCAGATGGCCGATGGTCATATTGAGAGACCCTTAGGATTGCTAGAAGGAATAACTCTCACCACCTGTGGTGTCGAGTTTGAGCATACATTTGCTATATGTGACTTCAGCAAAAATCATGCCTATGAAATGATTTTGGGAAGACCATTTATGCGGCAGTTGCAAGTGGTACACAATTGGGGAACCAATTCTTTGTATTTGCAGCACTAAGGTGTTACAACCAAAGTCAATCTCAAGGATTACTCTCATAGAGATGTCCCTCCTATCCAATGGAATCCCATCCATAGAGTCAAAGATGATACAGAATCGGTGCATTCCATAGGGTCAGGATCCTCATGGATGCATGAAGACACCCACTTATGGATGTGCAAAGTAGTAGTAGAAGAAGAGAAGAGGGAAAAGCCAGGGAGGTAGGTGCAAAAGAAACCCATAGATCAATCCAAGACCCAGCCTATGCACCTGTAGTCTTTCCAGGCGAAGAATTTGAACCCCACGGCTGGGCAGAAATCCTAGCAACAATGGATGTAGCCATCAATGAAGAACAATGGACACCTCACTGTGATGAAGATGGCTATGACATTTCAGTCTTCTCCATAGAGCCAATCATGGGAGAGGCAGTCTTAGAAGAGTGTGAACCTAGGCCTGATGCAGTTGAAGATGCGAGTGACTCCGATCTAGAGTCAATCATTATGGACCCACCTTTTGCATCAGATGAAGAATACTTCCATGAAGTAGAATTTCAACCCCAGAGGCATGGAGAGCTTACAAATGATGTACAATTAGCCACACATGTGACCCCTAAGGAAGAAGGAAAGAAAAGGAAGAAGAAAGAAGTCACACAAGAAGAGGAGGAATCTTTGTTTGAGGTCCTAGAAAATTTTAAGAAGTATGAGATAGATGACAGGAGAGTCATGATCAGAATGCCTAAACGAGAAACACAATCAGGAGAGGCCTATGATAACAAAGAAACCACAAAGAAAATTGTGGTAGCCATGGAAGAGGGAGAAGAGAGATGCACGTACATAGGCCATGACCTGACGGAAGAAGAAGAGCAAGAATTGATAGCCTTGCTAAGAGAATACAGAGATGTATTCGCTTGGAGTTACAAGGATTTGAAAGGTGTTGATCCAGACATATGCTCACACACTATCCCCATGACCTCGGATGCCAAACCTTCTAAGCAAAAGCCATACACATATAATGATAATTATGCTGCTAAGATCAAAGAGGATAGATAGACTGGTTGAAGCTGGATTCATCTATGAAATTGAGCACACTGAGTGGGTATCCCCCATTGTAGTGGTGCCCAAGAAAAATGGAAAGCTGCGTGTATGCATTAACTTAAAGAAGGTCAATGCAGCCACAATTCGAGATAACTATCCGCTTCCGATCACAGAGCATCTCTTAGAAAGAGTAGCAGGCAAGGAAGTGTACAGCTTCCTTGATGGATTTTCGGGCTACAATCAAGTAGCCATTGCTCCAGAGGATCAACATAAGACAGCATTTGCCACTGAATGGGGCATATTTGCCTTTCGGGTAATGCCATTCGGGCTTACTAATGCACCTGCTACCTTTCAACGATTGATGTGTCACGTGTTTAAAGAGTTCCTGAGGAAGAACTTAGAAGTCTATGTTGATGATCTTTGTGCTCATTCCAACATCAGACAAACCCATATTCCTGAACTCAGACAAATCTTCGACAAATGTAGAGAATATCAAGTCTGCCTGAACCCAGAAAAGTGCGTCTTTATGGTCAAACAAGGCAAGATCCTAGGACACATAGTGTCAAAGAATGGCATATCCACTGATGAAGAGAAAGTGAGAGCCATAGCAGAGCTACCTAGGCCAAGGAATGTCAAGGAAGTACAAGCTTTCATGGGACATTGTGGTTACTACCGCCGGTTCATTCACATGTATGCTGTCATTGCAAAGCCCATGTACGGACTTCTGACGAACTTTGAGTGGACTGATGAATGCGAGAATTCCTTCAATGAGCTTAAACAACGATTATGCTCAGCACCAATCTTAACCACACTAGATTGGAACAAGCCATTCCATGTTCACGTGGATGCATCCAATTATGCTATTGGGTGTGTACTCGCGCAGCCTACCGGTGAAGGTAATATGGATCTTCCAATTGCCTATGCTAGTAGACAATTGAATGCAGCTGAACGAAATTATACCACTACGGAGAGAGAAGGACTAGGCATGGTATATGCAGTTAAAAAGTTTAGACATTATTTGCTTGCAAATAAGTTTAAATTTTTTACTGACCATCAGGCACTGTTATATCTCCTGAACAAGCCATGCAATACAGGTAGATTAGTAAGATGGTTTCTCTTACTAATGGAATACGACTTCGAGGTTTTGGTAAGGAAGGGTAGGACTCACTTGAGAGAAGACCATCTCTCTAGACTCACCTCTGGAGAAGCCCCACAAGGAGTGTCAGATGACCTGCCTGATGCTTACTTGTTCAATTTGGAAGTGGTGCCGCAGTGGGCTAAACCATTAGTTCTAGTATTGACATACGGGCCTAATCACCCAGTAATAGCCACACAGGATAGAGAGGTAGTAAAAGCCCAAAAGTACCACATCCTGGCTGGAAGTATGTACAAGCACACAGATCAGGGGATCCTAGCCTGTTGTGTGGAAGAGGATGAGTACGCTAAATGGTTGCAATTAGCACATGTAGGTGCATTAGAGCAACACTATTCAAAGCAACGAACCCTACAGACACTAAGGAGACTCGGAGTGCATTGGCCGACTATGGAAGCTGATGTCCAAAAGTTGTGCAAGGAATGCCCAATCTGCTGCACTAAACCACCTGTGGAACATGCCACTCTTTATCAAGTGTCCATAGTGCCAGATTGGAGTGAACCACTAGTTTCCTTCCTAAGAACGAAAGCTTTCCCTCTGGATATGACCCTAGTTAGGAAAAGGAGTTTAGAACAAGAAGCCCAGGATTACTCACTCATTGGTGATAATCTATACAAGCGTGGTAAAGATGGCTACCTGAGACTGTGTGTCCATGAGAGTGAATATCTTAAGATCTTGGAAACTGCTCACCAAGGTGTAGCAGGAGGACACTTTGGACCAGATCGGGTGATCAAGGCAATACTATTTGCGGGCTTCTGGTGGCCGACCCTTTACATGGATGCACATACCTATGTGAAACGATGTGATGTCTATCAGAGAACTCAGTATCCTATACGTAAAGATGAGATGCCACTGAAACCTATGATGGGTGGACGTGCATTCTCTAAGTGGGGAATAGACTTCGTAGGTCCTATTAATCCCCCAGCTAAGGGTTCCCATGTAGAATATATCATTGTTGCAACAGACTATCTAACAAAGTGGGTAGAGGTAAAAGCCACAACGAAGAACGATGCTCAAACAACTGCTAAATTCTTGTTTGAAAATGTATTCACAAGATACGGGCTACCTATAGAGCTAGTAAGTGATAGAGGCACTCACTTCTTGAACGAAGTAATTGAAAATCTACTCCAAGAATTCTTGGTAGTTCATAAGAAATCTGCCCCCTATCACCCACAAGCTAATGGGCAAGCCGAAAGCACAAACAAGATTCTATGTAATGTGTTGACCAAGTTAGTGAATAATAAACGCTCTGATTGGGACAAACAGCTACACCATGATGTTTGGGCATACCGAGTTGCCTACAAAACGGTACTCCAAGCCACTCCCTTTCAAATGGTGTTTGGTCAAAATGCTGTGCTACCTTTAGACTTTTTGATACCTACATTGAAAGTGGCACAAGAGCATGAATGGACGGGTCATGAACTCTCCTCTATACTTTTTGACCTTGAACGATTAGGAGAAACAAGACTGAGAGCAGCTGCAGGGATATATGCAGCTAAGAAACGACAGAAGGCCTACTTTGATGCCCACGTTAAGGATAAAGGTTTGAAAGCAGGAGACCTAGTGCTTGTCTACACTTTGAAACAACATGCTAGGAAGCTAGAGAAAAGAGGCTACGGACCCATGATCATTAATAGAATCTCATCAAGTGGAGCAGTGCAACTAGCCACATTAGAAGGTGATGTTCTTCCAAGCTACATTAGTGGATGCAGAGTCAAGTTGTATAAGGAACCTCTCACAGAGGAAATGCTAAGCCGACTCTACACTGCTAAGAAACGCAAAGAAGAAGAAAAGCGAATTCGAGAAGAAGCTCAAGCAGAAGCTTTAGAGCGCATACGGAGAATGAAATTAAGAAGACAGGGTAGAGAGCAACCTAGGACAGATGCATATGCAGATCAAGGATATCACATGGCTATGTGTGAAGTTTCAGGCATCAGCTCTCATAGAATAATTGATCGACGTCCTTTTGTAACCTTAAATATAGGACAAGGAAATAATGCAAGGACTGTAAGAGCCTTGATTGACTCAGGTGCAGCCACTAGTGCTGTTCAAGTGTCTTACTGTCAAGAGTTGAAATTAACTGTCAATCCGATAGAAGCATATCTCATAGGATTGGGAGGCGTGGAAACCCCTTGCATGGGCGAGGTGGAACTTCCCCTCTATATTCATGACGAGGCAATGACAGTCAAAGTACTAGTGTGTCAAGATGAGGACCTCACTGAACCTCTTGTCTTGGGTCAAGACTGGATCTATGACCAAGCAGTCAACTTAAACCTAAGAAGTGGACTTCTTCAGGTATGGGTGAATCAGACTAGAATTACAGTTGAGTTAAATAATGGAGCACTCAAGGAACTAGAAAAGGCACGGCCTCCTGGTCACTCCAGGGGTACACATGAAGTTGACCATGCTGTTCTTGTCCAAGACTATATGATACAGAAGTGCGAAGATCCCAAAGAAGGAGTCAGGACCACAATGGAACTCCCTTCTTTTCCAAAGGCCAGAAGGAGGCAACAACTAAGGGCAGATCAATCACTGAAGACTCTCCAGGCGAGAGACCAAAAGAACGCGCGAAGCAGAACAACTCAGCCGATGAAACAAATGTGGGTGCGGAAAGACGAGTTGCCGACCGTAACCAAGTCGCAACAACGGTCTCAACTTCCTATTAGTAATCAACGACTTGATGATAATAAGAGGACTCCTAAAACCTCTGTTGAGAAAGTGAAATCTATTTGGGTACCCAAGAAGTCGATGACGGCTGACCCACAATCAAGACAAATTTGGGTGCCTAAGGCTTGCTTGCGGGCTCAACTAGTCCCACACAATTCACATCATACACGACATGGTTCACTCGCTCAAGAAGCCGCCACCCACTCTTGTCTGATACACTCGAACACACTGCCACCTAGAAGCATGCACGGACTCACTCGTAAATGGGTCCCAATGACACAACAACTCCCAGCAGAATTACTCATGCAACCCTCCCGAGTCTCCATAAAACCAAGACCAAAAGCCATCCATGGTGTTTGGCAACTTAAGACTTGTAATAAACCCCCCGACCCCAATCTATGAATTCATCTCCACTTACTAACTGCATTAGTCAGACAGTGCATCTTTCCATCTAGCTCCTAGGACTATCCAGGCATTAACTACACACACTGCCATCGTGCACTCACTGACCACTAACCCATTACTCACCTCACGATAATATTGTAACGAGGGCAAAACGTGTTCTATCTTGTCCATTACAATATTAACGCATGCTCTATATTCTCGACAGAATCAGTAGCAAGCAATAACTATGGCAGAAGCCGGAGGTTCCAGTTCTCACCCCGGATCCAGCGTACAAATTGTGGACATAGAAACACTCCTCCTCGAACCACATCTCACCGAAAGACCGCAAGAACTTCAAGCTGTGCATGTGCTCCCAATTCAGGATCCTCCTCAGGGACACACCTCTCAGGTGGGCAAACACGCTCATTGGTTCAGTGATGTTGCAGGACCATTGGGTGATGGAACCTATTTTTGGGAAGCCGAATTGGAGTTTAATGGTAAATGGGGACGCTACCATTTTTTCACGTGCAAATTTGAGAACTATCAGAATGCCGAAGTAATGCGTTCGGTATGGACCAAAGCGGGCCTGGACAGTTATTTCAGGATCCACTTACCGAAGCCAGATTTTTTACGTTGTTCTTATTTTATCAGTACCATCACGCCTAGCAAGGCCAAGGGAGGCAATAGCACTTTTGTGTTACCCTCACTGTTGCCGGGCCACGAACTTAAAAGATTCAAACTGACCCTCAATCTGGTACGAGAAGCCTTGGACATGCATGGTATGCACATTCCTACTGAAAAGGAAACAATGGTTCCAGGCAGAATGAAACATAAAGATCTCAATAAACTGAAGGATATGGTAGCAATGACACCAACCATCGCTCTTCACCTATGGACCATCATGCAGCATTTTGCTTTTCCAGCCCAGGAAAGATTCACCATGCCACTAAAGAAGATATGGTTTAGTTTGTATTTGGCAGAGACGGAAAATCTTCCTATCAATGTACCACATTGGATCATAGATCAGATCCACCTAGCCCATCAACGGTGGAACAAAAAGCAGAAAAATGTGCTCCACGGGTGTTGTGCTCTGACCAAGATAATCTATTGATGCTTAGCCTATGACATACCTGTTCAGCGGGCACTCGTATGGTCCCGGGCCCAGGAGTTCCAGAGAAGGCTATCAGCGGCAGGTCCTCCATCAAAGAAGATGAGAGGGGGAGTCCAATTACCCTGCGCTCAACCAAGGGGAGCCACCACTACACCAGAAATTACCCCTCCCCAGACACGACGCATTAGACCATTCACTATTCGGCTACCAAGACCAAGTACAGAGGGACCCAATCTGGTGTTCCCACCCGTCCCATTAGACTTGGAATTTCCACAGGGCTTTACTCTCAATGATCTCACTGATGAAGAAGTGGCTAGACTAATCTACGACTCTAATCTCGAAACGGAAATAGAGCGAACTCAGGAACCACAACCCCATACAACAACTTCAGCCCCCACGCGACCGCAAGTTGTAGAAGTCGACGTAGATGAACAAGAGACAGAACAAGAGGAAGAAGCCTACGAAGAACAAGAGTATGACGCACTTTCAGAGTTAGCAAGTGCCCCAGCGTATTCGGCACAAATAAAAAGACTATATCGAACCATGAAGCTAGTTCAAGAACAGCATAAAATGTCACTTGAAGCAGGCAAGAAACTCATGAATGAATTGCTGGCAGAGGAAGGCGTGGATGATATGTTCATCGAGTCCATAAACCTACACGCCGATGCAGTAGGATTGGATGAAGCCATTCATGAGGCAATGGCCTACATTCACTGATTTGAGAAAGGAGTTCCCACCCGTCCCATGAGGTCCGGAAAACAAATTCATATCAACGTATCAGCACCAGGAGATACAACGCAAATAGACGAACATCAGGAAGCACCACTATCACCACCCTCCTCTCACTACACAACTCACTCCACCACGTGACACTATCACCACCACGCCCACCATCAACACAATCGTCATGGGAATTCCACTCTCTCCGGGAATCCAATTCGGGGGAGTCACCATGCCCACCTTCACGACGCTCTTCACCAATATCACTTCCACCCCACCCACGGTTCCCCTCTTTTCTGTCACACCCACATTCGACACAATGGAGACATCACCCGCCACAGTACCACCCCCACCCCCCACACAACCCCAATCTCCCATACCCCCTCCACCAACTTCACCACTTGGTTCCACAGCATTCACAAATCCCTTCCCCATCCCCATTCCCCCTGCATCTTCATCTTTACCTGCATCTTTTAATGTAAATAGTATATTCCTGTCATTACATCATTGTGTCTATCAACTTCAGCGCGAGTATAGGGATCTAGAAAGCCGCCATCATCAGCTGACAACAGAGCATCAGCAACTACAAACACGACTTTTAAGGCTAGAAGAAGAAAATGTGGAACTCAACCAGCGCTACACAACTCTCGAGCAAGCCCATCAAACACTCCTAGAAACTCCCCAACCACCACAACAGCCAGGTACCAAACAACTCGAGGCCTTGCTGGACGTATACCAAGCCGATAATCTCAGAGTCCGGCGTAACTTGGCACTCCTCAGAAAACACATGGCGACCGCCCTTGAAGAGAACAAGAGACTGCAGCAGCAAAATGAAGCAAATCTAGAAGCAGCAATAGAAGGCTCTCCCCACGAAATTGATCTAGAGCAGTATAAAGCTGTACCCTCAGAGACAATGAAGACCATCTTGGAAAGCTATGCAGACCTATTAGACGCTCATGATGAGTTGGAAAGGGAACGTGATGAGCTGCGCGGCCAGCTCAAGGAACAGGAGGCTCCAACCAAGGTAATAGAGTCGGCCTCGACTTCAGAGGAAGTGAAGGCATTGACAGAGCAGGTGGTTGAGCTCCAAAAAAAGTTACTAGACTATGAAAGGCAACCCTCTCCAGTTATTGAACCTGAGCCAGAAGACTTGGTTCCCATTGAGGTCGATGATTCGTATGAGGAACCATACGTTCCTATGCCAATGCCAGGAGGGCAGCAAACCTCAGAGGGAATGGATACCTTAGAAGTAGAAGCACCTGAATGGCTTCAGTCATTAGAGAAGACAGCGAACACCCACGATGAACGAGTAGCAATACAAATCCAATCATTAGCCAAATTAGAAGACACTATCATCAAGTCTGAGTATTTTAGACGTATGTCCCATCACAGGTGGATAGGGACCAATGATGATCAATATGTGCCATATTGCATATTATTGGCTGATTACAATGCAGAGATCCAACGACAATGTGGGAAGGCCCCCACCTTTGCCACCCAGTTTGGCCCCGACGATATACCAGAGAGTGCGAAAAGAGGATCTATTCATCAACCCACTTGGAGGATCCGTCTCTTGGAGACTTATCCTGAAATGGTACGAACCTGGAATAACATGCCCCTATTTATTAAGTACAATCCTTGTTATGCCCCAGTCCTACGGAGACGCACATGGCCCGAATTCACCATTGCGGTCAGGAACATCAAAGGCTGTGCCAAGTGGCTAAATTATGTTTATCTAGCACCTCCACGAGGACCTCCCACTGTAAATTACATGATTTCTACTATCAGACACTGGAGCACTCGACTACGCAATACACCCGATGTGATGGCACAAATGTGTATGAAAATATTTGAATTGATGCTGATCACATTCAGGACATTTAAAAACATTAAGGATCCCCATTTCTCAGGAGCGGGCTTCGTTACAGGCAACCAAGACCTAGTTTACGACATGAGCACCACCCCATCAATCGAAGTAATATATGCTTGGCACGCCAGAATAAAGTACCTCCCCGCTTGTTTTAAACAGACATTCGAGGAGATGTTCATAACGGGATTTTGGGAATATCACTCAGAAATTTTTGTACCCAGGCCTTCACATCTCCTCCACTTATTCGCTGTGGAGAGAACCATACATTCAGAACAACTATGGGTGCCACATCCGGACGTACCAAGACCAATGAATTGGGACGCATTATTAACAGATCTAGCACGGGGGCTCAGATTAGAAGAACATCACCTCGCTTCTGACGTCGTCCAATACTACGTTCAACGAACATCTAGACAAGGGTCTGTCGGGGCGACAGACGCGAGAGTGGGGGGGGGGGTGTTGGCAGCAATCAGGGAACCGAAGGAGCCACTAGACAAAGAGCGTCGGAACGAAGAGATAGCACAAGCAGACACGGTAGCCAAAGAAGATCTGGCAAGTAGGCCATCTAAATTTTTCAGACATCAAGGAGTTGAGCACACAAGAAGAAAGAGCAAGTAGGGAGCTCAAAGAGGTGTATGACAAATCAGCAGAGAAAATCCCTACACAAATAGTGATTTTAATCATCAAACACCATTGTAAATACCATTTCGTATTTTTGTAGCTCCATTTTGTGCAAGCCAAGGAGTCCTTGAGCTTGAGGAGCTTTAGAAGTATCTACCTGCCAATTTTCGTAATTTTTAGATCTCGTTTGAGCCCTCAAATAAGCCCTGGAACCTAAATTTTGACTAGGCCGGACACTAGGTCTGGACAGGGCCAAAGCTAGTCAAAAACTATAAAAGGAGCTAGAGAGCTCATTTTTGGGGGTAGATTGTAATTGAAATGAACTTGTAAGAGCTTTTTGAAAGTAATCTAAGAACTCTATTGCTTCTCACTCTTTGTCTTGCCGTGTGTGCGCGTGTGTGTGTATGTGTGTGCATGTTTGTGTGCTTCTCACTCACGCACTAGTGCCTCCACTTGCTCGAGGTCTTCATACCATCCTCACGTCTTCCCGGATTGACATTAAAGGAGGTGCTACTCATCACTGAGCTACAGCATCATGCTGGTACGTCTTTGGTTGTCTGGACCTTCTTCTAAAATTATCTGTTGTAACTCTTTCCCCTCTTGCTTTACCCAGGTTGTGTCCTTACCCCACTCATGTAGTAGTACATTGGCATGCCTTAACCAAGGTCTCCCAATTAACAGGGGGAAGCTTCCTTTTACCTCTGGCAGCCTTAAAACAAAAAAATCCAAGTTAAAGATGGTACCTCGTATCTTGGCTGGGACTCGAAGGACCACTGGTTGACAGTCAAGGTCACACACAAGCATGGAAGCGCATCAATGAAGTGGACACACAACAAGAAGGAGCATGTAGGGAGCTCTAAGAAGCACATGCCAAATTTTCATAAGAAATCCCTATAATAATAGTGATTTTTATCACTAAATACCATTGTAAATACCATTTTTCTATTTTCACAACTCCATTTTGTTCAAGCCAAGGAGTCCTTGAGCTTGAGGAGTATTAGAAGTATTATCCTACCAATTTTCATAATTTTTAGACTCCGTTTGAGCTCCCAAATAAGCCCTAGAAGCTAATTTTTAACTACGTCGGACACTAGGTCTGAACATGGCCAAACTACTCAAAAAACTATAAAAAGGGTTGGAGAGCTCATTTTTGGTGCTCGCTTGTTGTAGATTTCAGCTTTATAAGAGAGTTCTATTTGTAATCGAAGTCCTTCCATTGTTCCACTCTTTGCTCTTACCTTGTGCGTGTGTGTGTGTATGTGTGTGCATGTTTGTATGCTTTCACTCACACACTTGTGCACCTCACTTGCTCTTGGTCTTCATACCAGTCCTCACGTCTCCACAGATTGACATTTATGAGGTGTATCTCCTCACATTGGTACTTGCCATTGTGCTAGAGTGACACCAAATTTGGCATCGTTGCCGGGGAGAGAGCTTGGAGGACGAGCGTGTGACAGTAAGATGTAGAGTAGCAACGTTGGAAGGTAAAAAATCACCATTTTCAGTTCAGTCTCTGAGTTTTTCTTCTTCATCATCTTCATCATCATCACCATCTTCTCCCATGTTGACTAGTTTCAACATGAAGGATTGCTACAATATGCATACATTCCATGGCCTAGTATTCCTAACCATCCCATGATCAATTCTTTTGTGTAAGAATGCTAGGATCAAGTCGAAGTGTTAGTGTTCAACTTGCTTTTATTGAGTTTTGTATTAGAGAATCAACTCGTCTAGTGATCAATCTAGCATATATTGCAACTCAATTGCACGTTGATCAGCAAGGCATTACTGCACCATTAGACTTAGCCTTGTCAGCAGAGATGGAGTGCATGTTTGGTCATGCATGTTTAGGGGAATACAAGTATGCCAGATTCTCGGACACGAATCCGTGGAAGTTTGGATTGCACCTGGCTACATTGGTAGTTTTTGTGCAGAGCAGGTCTTATGGTGTTTCTCAGACACTACATTTGTTAATTAAGGATGCTAAAGCAGCAGAAGATCAAGTGAATTGGGTTGAGATTATTTTTTAAAGTATAAAGAAAGAAGTGTGCCGATTGTAGTCACGTGCTCGTAAGCCCCAACAATTGGATACAAAGCTTGGTGTGCTATTGGCTTTATTAGTATATGCAGCTCCTTTGCTTGTATTGTGCTAGTTCATTATGGTAAATGAAGACACTTTCCTTCAAGTAGGTAAGAAACACAGTAAAAGAGTAGTACTAGATCTGCTGGACCCTTTGAATGTAGAGAAGCGAGCTTAGGTCTAATTTGTTTAGGAAGCTATACATCATGCAAAAGAAGAACAACAACGAAGAATGCAGGAGCAAATCGAGGAGGAGCTCCAACAATGGTAGGAGGGGGAAGTTGTAGGAGCTACTAAAGCCCAATAATGGTAACAGTGAGTAGGGGATGAGGCTACCCATCAACAACAACAACAGTAGATGACAAGCAATGGTCCAGAAGGGCAACCTCAACAACAGCCTACACATAGTCAAGGACCCAGTGGGCAACAACAATAACAACAAAGGCAACAATAGCAACAAAGGAGTTGTGAAGGTCAAGGGTAGATCAGATTGCACAATCCATCAGCACAACAATCCCCAACAGGTGGTCAGCTTGTTAACCCTCCTCACAATTTGTAGTAAGATCAAGATTGTCAGACTTGGATGTCACGAAAAACTAAAATTGATCACTTCTCATACGTAGGGCCTTCAAATTCAGTTCATTTCCCTCCATTCAGTAAGAGAAATTTGATCCATGGAGGAATCAAGAAGGTAAAGTCCAATTACCTACCCTAAATTTTTCTTTAATTATTTATCCCTAGTTTTTTAAGGATTATCAAGTACAAGCTAGCATAGTTGCAGTTGTTGCCCGTTTGTTATCATTATGATCCATTCAGATGGAGAAGGAGAAAACTACTCAAATGATAGCTCAATCTCAATGGGAGCAGTTACATGCGGATGTGTTGCTTTACAGGCAACATAATGTGGAGTTGCATGATGCATCAGTTGGCAGAGCAAATTGTTTTGTTGAAGATGTCAAATCTTTGAAAAATAAGATTACTAATCTGGAGATACATATAGAGGAAATTACTGAGGATCATCAAGAAGTGACTAAGAAACTAGCAACAATTAAAGATGACCTTTGATCTGTTCATGTTGATAGGGATGATTTGCAGAATCAAGCTACTAAATTACTAACATAACAAAATTTTGCCAATGATCATATTGTATCTTTATTTGAAAGTCGCCAAGTTTCTATGGCAGGTGGATGGGATTAAAGACTTAGAAGTTCAGTTATAAGAGGCTACTCAAGTAAACACTTATCATCTTTAGATGCTTGTGGATAAAGAGATCAAAAATTTCTTCATTGTTACAAAATAAAGAAGCATTGCAAAAACAGCTTGTTGATACGGGAATACAATTAAGTAGTCAGACTAAAGAGCTGCAAAGAGTTCAATTATGGAATGAGGAAGAACATGTATCTATGCAAGAATTCTTAGAAAAGCTTAAAGCTGATTTTTCAAAAGCTAAAACCGAAGTCGGTGCCTGGACTTCCCAACTTCATTGGAATCTAGATGAAGATGTCTATCGGGAAATTATTGATTCGAGTGTTTCTAGTCTCCATGAAAATTTTTATGAGTTCTTATATGACAGGTAGAATACATAACCCTTTATCTGATATGGATGAATCTTAGTATTCCGAGTTTGATTCCACCATCCATGCGAATGTTAGTTGTTGCTAGTGTGAATATTTTGTAATTTCCTAATATTCGTAATTTATCTATTTTGTAAAAACCAATAGATCATGTAATGGAAATGTACCATTCATGTGACTATTGGAATCCCCTAGAGAAGAGAGAGATCAGATACAAAGATAGAGAGTGGAAGGAAAAGTGAACTAGAGAGATATCTAAACTATGTATACAATGCATTGCAATTCAACAATCATAATACATAGATTTGTTTGATGCCATTATTGTGTATTGCTATTGAGTCTGCATTCTATATTTTGTTGGATTACACTATATTGATTGTTAGAATTTTATTCTATTTGGGAAAAGAAATGGACTGGAAATTATCTAGTAAACCCCATTCCCTGAACCTATCATTTGTGTGTAGAAGTAACTTACCAATTTCAATGCAGCCAAACAATCTTGTTTCTACTCTTCTACATATAACCCATCAACATTGATTTTGAGTTGTAATCTTTGTTCAACCATTTGTACAACAGAAACTAGATTCTTTGTTATATTTGGAACATGCAGCACATCAACAAGATGTTTTACCTTCCCATCTACCATAGACAGTGCTATGTTTCCTGTATGCTCAATAGGGTCTGATGTGTCATTACCTGTTTCAACATATCTAGGAACTGGCAATTTTTGCAAGCTACTAAACCATTCCACATGACAGGTCATGTGATTTGAAGCACCTGAATCAACATACCAGACATTATCATTCAATTTTGAAACATCAACAGACATTGTATTCATCATGTGATGTTGAATCATGAATAACTTCTCAAAATCATGTGCACTTGTGGATGCATAGTTGTTTTGTTGCCTTTTGTTATTTTTATTCTTTAACTTGCAATCATGTTCAAAGTGTCTAGGTTTACCACAATTCTAGCATCCTTTACTTTCATTACTTGAATCGTGCACCCCACCAAACCCATCGTAAAAATTTGTTGTCACTACATACTCAAGTAAAATCTCACCTATTGTTTCTTGTAGGTGGGTACCTAAAAAGTCCCAATCCCATGTGCTCGACCTCGAGGAGCTACTCTCACATCAGACATTTCTTCGACACCAAAATGCATAGTCTGCTTTTTACACTCAGATTGCCAAGGCATAGCACTGATGGTCCACAATTGATCTTTCCCCTTCTACTGTCTGACTTGGAATTTCTTGAAGGATTAGGTTTGGAAGAGCTAGGTAATGTTGACTTTGAACAAATCCTCAAAGATATAAACTTGGAATTGGAAGAGGAGGAAGGAGGAGATCGCCAGCGGCATGAAGAGGGACACGAGGAGCAATAAGAGGACGAAGAGCAAAATAAGGAGGATGATGAGGAAGAACAAGATGAACAAGAGCATGAAGGCACCCTAGCATACATGACATAGCTACATAAGTTATATGAGATGATTAACAATGTACAAGAGTAGGGATGAATCTCACTCCAAATCGGCATTTTCCTTATCGATCGAATCCTAGAAGAAGAGGGAGTAGGTGCTCACTTCATAGAATCCCTTCAACTTATGAATAAAACCTATGGAGTAATAGAAGTTGTATATACCATGTTACAAAAGCCATAACCTTGATACAACCAAAGGCACATGGATACTAGGTCAAGGCCAAGTAAAGACCTTTGGATACCTATCTCACAATAGGAAAAGACAACCACTCATAAAGAAACATCAACCACCACTATCAATTTGATTGCAAAAACCTTTGTGCAAACCTCACCCATCTCATCTCAACAACCTCAATCCCCACCCGAAACCCAAGAAGTACATATTATCACCACAACCACATAATGTCCAACTAACAGAACCCATGTTTCAAAACCCTCCCAACTCATCACCCCATACTGAAGCTACCATCATTATTTCCAAAATAAGCACATCAACCCCTTTATTTAGTTTCAAAAACCCTATTTCTTAAGCCACACTCTTTTGTTCAATCAACAATCCATTGTACACTACCGCATTCGAACCCCTTGAATGAGTCATCGATCATCCGTTCAAACACAGTAGTAGGAAAAACATCCCTGATTGAAGGTAGTCTAGGCTTCTCTGCTTACCCTCAAACCTATGTTGTGCTTATGACGCATCCCTATTCTTTCATTCCTCAATCTCAAGAACTTGTTGCCACCTTACCACCATTTTGGGCAACATTCTTGGAGGCTTTGAACTGCCCCCACAGCACCCTCCTCTCAAGGTCCTCGCTTAGTTATTGCATAATCACTATTCATGGACACCATGATCACAACATCTACCATCCCCATTTATATGGTAGAACCAACATGCACAACACTATCCAACCCCATGGATATCTCACTACCCATGGCACCAAACCCTCCTCTACACTTCCAAAGTCTTCCATTCCCCCTCTACCAACCTCCCTGGGACCTATCACACCATCCTACACTAGATTCACAACTCCCATTCTCACTTCCCTTCCCACGATAAATATCACATCCATGTCTGTAAGTAATATACTTGATACTATGATTCAGCGTGCCACATAGTTACGATAGGAATATCAATAGTTGGAAGAATGCAATAGCATACTTATGGAAGAATCATAAGCAGTACAAGCTAGAGTTACTACTTCGGAAGATGACAACCGCACATTATGATAGCAGTATGACACACTCCAATAGGCACAAAATGAACTCGATTCTCAAATGCAAAATCTGGATCAAGAAGCTATTAAGAATTTTGAGACTATGCTACACCATGAGATGGACAGAAATGCTAAATTACAAAGAAATATGTGTCTTCTTTGAAGACTTATGGCAGTGGCTATGGAAGAGAACAAAAGGCCTCCAATAGTAGAATCATGATAACTTAGAGGTAGTAATGGAAGGCACCCCAAGAGTAGCAATTAGTCCTACAATGTTTCAAGTATTTCCTTCTAAAAACATCTGCATATTCTTGGAATACATGCAAACTTCTTAGAATCTTATGCAAAGTTAGAGAAGGAATGGGATGAGCTAAAAAAATAGCTAGCCACAACTAGCACCCATGTGTGCAAAGCCATTCCCCTCCACACTAATACACAAGAAATTGAGGCCTTGCAAAAACAAATCAAGGACTTACAAGCACAATTTTTACCATACAAATGACCCCCATCCCGTGACCGGTGGAACCTGAACTAGAGGAATTAGTAGAAATTGCTATGGAGGAAACCTTTGAAGATGTCTATGAGCCACAAACAGTACTTGGGGGTTTGAGTAATTGAAGAAGGAAAAGATACATACAAAGCACCCATACCTCAATGGCTCATACAAGTCGAGGAAATAGGGAAGATGCATGATGATAGGGTGGCAATACAGATCTAGTCTCTATCTAATTTAGAAGACATAGTACTTAACTCACAATACTTTCATAATCTATCCCACAAATGGCTAATCACCACTTTAGAGATGAAGTATATGTTGTACTTTGTATGTCTGGTTGACTACAATGCAAAGATTAAAAGGGTAATTGGAGAGGAACCACCTTCACTAAGTTTCAACCTAGTGACCTCTTGGAGAGATCTAAGAAGGGAACCATATTTCAACCAAATTGGTTGGCAAGGTTGCTAGAGACCTGCCTTGAAATGCTAAGGACATGGTCAAATTTCCCTTCACACATCAAGTACAATCCATGCTATTGTCGAGTACTTCATCAATGTCCATGGCCAAAATTTTCTATCAAAGTACGCAATGGCAAAGGATGTTAGGATTGGCTCAATTACCCATGCTTTGCTCCACTAAGAGAATCACCTACGGTAGCATATATGGTATCAATGATCAGAAACTGGTCACAAAGGCTCAAGAATGTACTTGATATGGTTGCCAAGATGTGCATGAAGATATTTGAGCTTATGATAGTGATTTTCAAAACATTAAAAATATCAAGGCCCCATACATCTTAGTTGTGGGCTTCAATGAAGGAAACTTCGGCCTCGTCTATGATATGAGCAAGAATCCATCAGTCAACACCATGTATGCATGGCATGCAAGAATCAAATACATGCCGTCTTGCTACGAGAAAACATTTGAAGAGATGTTCTCAATAAGATTTGAATATCACTTTGAAATCTTCATCCCTGGACCTACACTTTTTTTACATCTCTTTGTGGTGGAACAGGCTCTTCATGCTAAGCAACTACATATCCCACATCCGGATGTTCTAGGTCTTAAAGATTTAGAAAGTCTTTGAGAATATCACTTTGAGAATATCACTTTGAAATCTTCATCCCTAGACCTACACTTTTTTTACATCTCTTTGCGGTGGAACAGGCTCTTCATGCTAAGCAACTACATATCCCACATCCGGATGTTCTAGGTCTTAAAGATTTAGAAAGTCTAATGATAGATTTAGCATGTGGCCTTCACCTCAAAGGACATGATTTACATGTAGATGTGGTCCAATATCACATATCACGCCCTCCACCACAAGTGTCTGTCAGGGATGACAGATGCAAGAGGGGGGGGGGGGGGGGGGGGGGGTTGGCAGCCAAGGAAGTAGCCTAGGAGATTTGACATGGCAAGGGAGTTTAAGACAAACAAGTCAAAGGAAGCAAGGGTAGAGAGAAATCCAAGGAGGATTGAGTGAGAAAAGTAGCCAACAAAGATCTGGCAATTAGGCCGATCAAATTTTGAAAGACATTTCCCTTTAAAACAGTGATTTTTATCACTATTCATACATTGTAAATACTATTTTTGATTATTCCAACTCCATTTGTCCATACCGAGGAGTTTATGAGCTTGACGAGTATTTGAGTGCTTGTGTATCAATTTTCATAATTTTTTAGAGCTCATTTGAGCCCCAAAATTAGATTAGGAACTATTTTTTAACTAGGTTGGACACTAGGTCTAGAAAGGGCCAAAACTAGTTAAAAAACTATAAAAAGAGCTAGAAATCTTATTTTCAGGGTTGTCTTGTTGAAGAATGAAGCATTTCTAGAAAATTTCAAATCATTTTGGATAATCAAAGACTCCATTGCTCCATCTCTTTGTCTAAACTTGTGTGTGCATGTGACACATATGTGCGTGCTTTGAGAACAGTGCAACTGAAAGCACCTTCTATGTTAAGCATGCTAATCATGTGCTTCTGATCATTGTTGTGTATGTTGATGACATGCTACTTGGAGTTTGAGGTCTGCAAAAGCACATGAACAACAGAAGGAAGAAGAAGAAGCTTGGAGCACAATACACAATACTGAATGTATTACCACTATAATGTACAAAGATAAGTGACCCGTTAGGGCGGTAGGTGTATATACAAGCCAGGGAAAAAACCTTCTAAAGAGGGAAAAAAGTGCCCCAACGGTCCTAGAGTGTTCAGACACATCACTACCTAAATATATCAACAAATCCCTCCTGGGACTGATGCGGTGAACAAGGAGCTGGCACTCATGTATAAGGAAGTGCCAAGCTATGTGGAATCAATCCACAAAAGGAAGTAAGCCCAAAGCTTTGTGGAAAGCTTCAAACTTCTCCCTAGGCAGAGCCTTTGTGAAAAGGTCTACAATGTTCTCCTGCACGGGCACATATGCCAAGGTGATCTCTCTAACAGAGAAACTCTCCCTGACATAATGATAATGCACCTCAATCTGCTTAGTGTGAGCATGGAACACATGGTTCCTCGCACTACCAATGCGCTCTAACTGTCAGTGAAGTTGATGGTGGCAAAAGACTGACCAATACCCAAATCAGCCATAAGGCGTCTGAGCCACACACACTCAACACTCGCTATGAAAGCTTCCCTATACTCAAACTCACAACTAGAAGTGGCCACAATAGGCAAGTCACATAAAGAAGACTAGGTACCATTTTTCATGATAGCATCATATTCTGATTGCATAGTAGCGATCCAATTTTTAAAATTTTGTGCTTCATCAAACGAGACAGGCTGATTCTCATCACAGAGACTAGGGGCAGCCATAGCATAGCAATCTGATGCAAAAGAAGCAATATGGGAGCTTGAAGGAGCATGATATGATAGAGGTGCATCTAATTTGTTGTCACACAAAGTCTGCACCAACCATTTTGTCATAGTTTTTGCCTCCTCAATATCAGCTCTCTCATCAACAAGTACATCATGTAAATTTGCATCAGAAATGAAATGATCTACATCATCACATGAAACCTGCAAAGGTTGAGAAGTTGCCTCATTAGGACTAGCACTGGACTGTCCACCTATCAAGAGGAAGCAAAGTATCATACATTTCTTTGGAGCTAACAGATGTATCCTTTGTACATGAAAGTAAAGGCTGAATAGCATCTTCCACAAAAATACCACCACGGCTAACCAAAATGCATTTAGTCTATGGATGATATGATGATGGCCTTTGCTTTCAAAACTTTATCCAACAAAAATACATTTTACTGCTTTATCATCCAATTTCCTGTGATGTTGTTCAGGCACTAATGCATATGCCAGACAACCAAAAACACGCAGGTGAGCAACAAATGTCTTATGACCATGCCAAGCCTCATATGATAGACTATAATGCTTTAGTGGGACATTTGTTAAGTACATATGCTGCACACATAACGGCCTCAAGCCAAAAACTATGTGTTAAAGCCTCACTCTTGACCATACACCTTGCCATCTCCATGAGTGACATGTTCTTTTGTTCAGCAACTCCATTCTATTGAGGTGTATATGGCACTATGGATAAGGACCACATGAAGAAGATGGTGCTCAGGCTCGGTGCATGGCTTCCATGAAGGCTGCCCCAAATGGTGGTAAGATGGTTGCAGGCACATGAGGTTGATTCATGGATGAAAACATGGAGGAATAGGCAGGTGTGAAAAAAGGGACATGGGTGGGTTGGAATGTTGGGATGTCTAGAATGCCTTTAGTTGGAGGTGGGTTTCCCATGGCTATGTGTTTGAATGGGTGGACTAGGGTGGGTTCAAGTGGGGCTAAGGAGGTAGTGTACAATGGGTTGCTAATGGAAGAGAACAATCCTAATTGGGAGATAAGTGCATGAAAACTAAAGGAAGGGGTGGAGGTTTCTACTTTGATGGTATATAAAATGCTCTCCAAATGAGGGGGTGGGGTTTGAAAATGAGCTCTTCTGCTTGGGTGATTTTGGTGGTTGTGGTGGTAATTTGTACTTCTTGGGTTTTGGGTGGGGATGGAGAGTGTGGAGGCAAGATAGGTAAGGTGTTGACCAATGTTTCTACAATAAGATCAATCATTGGTGTTGATGTCGCTTCTTGAAGGGTAACTGTTTCCCTTTGGGACATAGGCATCTGAATATTTTTTTCTCGATTGTGGCCTAGTGTCAGTATGCCTCTAGTTGTATTAGGGCCATGTTCGCTACATCATGATGTGGATGGCTTCCATAACTCCACAAGTCTTTCACATGAATTGGAGGGTTTCAATGAAATTCAGGTCCACACCTTCTCTCAAAATCTGATTAACTAGTATTTGACCAATGTGGAATGAAAGTCTACCTCTTTCTTGCAAACTCAAGATTGTGTCATATAATCTTTGTAGTTGCATAGTGTAAGCAAGGGCACTGACAACTTCTTCATCTTCTTCCTCCTCTTCGTCTTCTTCATCCTCTTGTTTGCTTTCTTGTTGTTTCTTTTCATGTCACTCCTCTTCTTGTTGGTGTTGTTGATGTTCACCTGCTACCTCTTCTTCTTTAGAACCTACCTCCATATCTGAGAGGAGTTGTTTGTTGGAGTTCAAGGTCTGTGGAAGCATGCTAACAGCATAAGGAAGAAGAAGAAGCTTGGAGCACAACACACAATACCGAATGTATTACCACTAGAATGTACAAAGATAAGTGACCCATTAGGACAATAGGCATATATACAAGCCAGGGAAAAAAACCTCCTAAAGAAAGAAAAAAGTGCCCCGATAGTCCTGGTGTGTTCACACACATCACTACCTAAATATATCAACAAATCCCCCCTGGGAGTGATGCGGTGAACAAGGAGTTGGCACTCATGTATAAGGAAGTGTGAAGCTATGTCGAATCAATCCACAAAAGGAAGTAAGCCCAAAGATTTGTATAAAGCTTCAAACTTCTCCCTAGGCAAAACCTTGTGAAAAGGTCTACAATGTTCTCTTGTGTGGGCACATATGTCAAGCTGATCTCTCCAAGAGAGAACCTCTCCCTGACATAATGATAATGCACCTCAATGTGCTTAGTGCGAGCATGGAAAATAGGATTCCTTGCAACTGCCAATGTGCTCTGGCTGTCAGTGAAGATGGTGGTGGCAAAAAATTGACCAACACCCATACTCAACACATACTCAACAATAGCTGTGAAAGATTTCCTATACTCATCCTTAGAATTGGAAGTGGCCATAGTAGGCTACTTCTTGCTCAACCAAGATATACATGAGCTACCAAGCATGAAGCAAAAGCCACTAGTGGACACATGAGTGTCATAGCAACCAGCCCAATTAGAGTCAAAAAAATCTTATAAATCTGGCGATAGTGATCCGCCCTTGGGATAAAACAATCCAAGTAGCTAGGTTCCACTCAAGTAGCAAAAGATGCACTTAACCGCCTGCCAATGCTTGACACCTAGGCAATTATAAACTTGCTCATCTGTGAGACAAAAAATGAATATCTGGTCGAGTAATGCATAAGTAAATCAAGCATCCAACAACCTGCTAATAGAGAACAACATCAAATGCATCTCTAGCATCATGAAGAATCAATCGTAAACCTGTCTCCATAGGAGTGGCAATAGGTTTGAAGTCTTCAAGGCCAAATTGCTGCAAATTGTGTCAATATATTTCATTTAACACAATGTTATTCCACCATCAACTTGCATAAATTAAATGCCCAAATAATGATGCAAATGCCCCAAATCAAACATCTCAAATGAGGCCTACAAATCAGCCTTAAAATCAGCAATATGCTTCTCGTGAGGACCAATGTGCAACATGTCATCAACATACACAATAATGATCAAAAGAACATCATTAGCATGCTTAACATATAAGGTGCTCTCTATTGGACTGTTCTCAAAACCATGTGCAATTGCAACCATGCCAAGCCTCATATGGAGTGATAGACTGCAATGCTTTAGTGCGACACCTGTTAAATATATATGTTGCACACATAACAACCTCAAGCTAGAAACTATGTGGTAAAGCCTGAGTCTTGACCATACACCTTGCTATCTCCATGAGTGACATGTTCTTTCGTTCAGCAACTCCATTCTGTTGAGGTGTATATTGCACTGTACACTGATGTTTTATCCCACGTTCAACTAGAAATGCATTAAAGTCAGAAGACATATATTCCCCTCCTGGATCAGAACAAAGGGTGCCCATTTTACATGCTGACAGAATTTCAACCGAAACCAAAAACTGTTTGAAACACATAAAAACTTTGGACTTTGTTTTCAATGGATGTACCCATGCATGCCTGGAAAAATCATCGATGTAAGTCACGAAGTAAAGATAGTTTCCAGAAGAGGGTGTCTGTATAGGACCACATACATCACTGTGAACAAGTTGCAATTTTTGAATGGCTCCAGCTGAAGGAATTCTACATTTTGCCCAAAATACAACCTTCAAAAACATGTTTACCAGGTGCCTTAAGTTTGAGCAAAGAGGACACCATTTTAGCTTTTTGCAGGCATAACAAACTACTGAAATTCAGATGACCAAAGCATGCATGCCAAAGCTTTGCATCTCACATAGCCCGAGAATCATTTACTGACATGCCCAATCATTTACAGATTTTTCATAGTCTATGAGCTTATACAACCCACGACATAAAATGCTAGAAGCAATAATCACATTTCCATTTGAGAGATCATGAACTGTACATCCGTCATCAATAAATTTCACAACCAAGCCAATCTTGGCCAAAGCTGAAACTGATAACAGATTCTTCTTAATCTCTAGCACAAATAAAGCATCCGACAATGTAAAAGAACCACCATTAGCAGTAGTCTGAATGATCTTTCCAACTTCCATGATAGAATAAGAGGAGTTGTTGGTGCATGTGATAGTATTCCCTGTAGGGCAAGGCCCGAGTGAAGTGAAGAAACTATGCTGTGAGGTTATATGTTTGGTTGCCCCACTATCAAAGTACCAAACATCTGAGTCTAGTGTAGACATACAATGTTTAGGAGAAGATGTGTCAAAACTACAAACAATAGTAAACACCCATTCTTCATTCTACACTAGATTAGCTGACTCTGCTTTCGGTGTAGAGGCCTTTGCAACAACCATTCCAGCCTCTTTTTTCTTTGCCTGTTTTGTAGCCAGTTTTGGACAATTCTTTATGACATAATCATTTGCTTTATAATACTTACAAAAAAAATTTTGCTTTTCTGTTTTCTTGTCCTCTCTGTCATCCTTCTTTGATTGTGTAGAATTAGCAGATGTTTGCTTACTAGTAGAAGAGCTCCATTTACCTTTTCCCTTTTGACTAGCCAAGAAAGCTTGATCTACAACACACATAATGGACCTGTTCTACATAGACTAATCTTCTTGCAACAAAATAGGGACTAAATCCTCAAATATTGAGGTATTTGAATTGACTTTCATCATCAACAGAAGAGTAGAAACAAAACTTTGATATGAATTGGGAAGATCAGTCAAGTTAGGCCACTCGGTGGATCCGAGATGGGAATTCTTCGCACATTCAGAAACTCTTCAGGCCTCGCTGTCAGTGGGACCTCCACCGGCATGGTATCCCAATTCATTTGAGTACTCGTGCCTGCCTAGGAGCTCGTGCTTGCTTGGGAGATCGTGTCTGCTGCTGCTGCCATGAGACTTCTGATGCTTATCTGCTATAAGAAGAAGGGAACATTAGTGTTGCATAGGAAACAAGATTTAATGGTGTTCCCTTCACAATACTAACATGACATTCCAGATGGTTAGTGGTTAGAGGTGAAGTGTTTGTGATAAGTGTGAATGTTGGTTAGAGGTTAGTGTCATCCTAGATGCATACTTTGGATATGCAATGGACTCAGAATGCATCTACATCAGAGTGGATGGATTTACAAAATTGGGTCAGGGAGTTTGATACAAGGTTTAACTCTCCAAACTTTGATTGAGGATTCGTAGCTCTTAGAGCTGATGATAGGTAAAGATTTATGAACTAGATTGTGCTGGATTTGGGACCTTTTGGGTACCCATTTCCAGACATTTCTAGGTTTGATCTAAGGTGTAGCAATGTGAGGTGTAGGTATCTTCCTTGAGCTATTTGCCAAGAGTACTTATGAGTGTTGATTTATCCTAGTGACTAGAGGTGAAGCTATTTGAGCTTGTAAGCAGGCCTTGGGCACCCATATCTGTCTAGGAGTGGGGATAGCCTTCATTGACCGCTTAGGGACCCAAATAGAAAGGGTGTGTCTAGAGTGTTGCCTAGGGAACTCCTTTGTTTTAGTCCTTGATGGTGTGGCTCGCTTGATGCTTTTTTGAGAACCTTTCTCTGGAGTCGTGGTTTTGTCCCCTTTGCGTATCTAGATCTGCTTCATGCCACGAGGTACTTCATATTGCCCAAGTTGGTGTAGATGCTTCTTGATCATCAGTCTCCTTAGTGTCGTGTGTTGCTCAACCTGCCTTTCTCGAATCTTCTTTGGAACAAATGGGAACTCCTCATTGACTTCTGTTCCTTCGTCAAAGGTGACAATCTTCTGCACCATAGAACTTGGAACAATAATAGCATGGTTATCGTGGGTTCCTGGAGGGACCAGGAGTTGGTGCCTTTTCTAATGGCCTGAGTGCTAGATTTTCTAATTCAATCATGAGGCGGCTTTGGCCTACCCAAGCCTGAAGAATTCCCCTTCTTAGGTTGAGGCTGGCTGCTTGATTATAGATCCAGTCTTGGCCCAAGACAAGAGGTTCGGTAAGATCCTCATCTTCACACACACTAGTACTTTTATTGGCATTATGATCCCTTGAATGTAGAGGGGAAGTTCCACCTCTCCTATGCAAGGGGTTTCAGCACCTCCCAACCCTATCAGATATGCTTCTATAGGTGTTACCTTCAATTGCAATTCTTGGTAGTAAGAAAGTCGAACTGCACTAGTGGCTGCACCTGAGTCAATTAATGCCCTCACTATCTTTGCACTCTCTCCTTGTCCTACTTCTAGGGTCACAAAAGGTCAGCGATCAACTATCCTGTGGGTCCATTCACCTGAGGCCTCGCACATGGCCATGTGATAACCTAAAGCTTCTTGAGAGTCAGGCATGGGCTGATCTCTACCTTGTCTTCTCAATTTCATTCATCGGATACGTTCTAAAGCTTCTGCCTGTGCTTCCTCTTGAATTCACTTTTCCTCTTCTTTACATTTCTTTGCAGTATTGAGTCGATTTAGCATTTCTTTTGTTAAGGGTTCTTGATATAACTTGACTCTGCATCCACTTATGTAACTCGATAGTATGTCACCTTCTAGAGTGGCTAGTTGTACTGCTCCACTTGTGGAGATCCTATTGATAATCATTGGTCCATAGCCTCTTTTCTCTAATTTTCACGCATGTTGTTTCAATGTGTAGACTAGGACTAGGTCTCCTGCTTTCAAGCATTTATCCTTCACATGTGCATCAAAATATGCCTTTTGCCTCTTCTTGGTTGCATAGATTCCTGTTGTAGCTCTCAATCATGTCTCACCTAAACGTTCAAGATCAAAGATTCTAGAGGAGAGCTCATGGCCTGTCTAGTCATGCTCTTGTGCTACTTTCAATGTACGTGTCAAAAGATCCAATGGTAGCACCGCATTCTGGCCAAACACCATCTGAAAAGGTGTGGCTTGGAGTATCGTTTTATAGGCAACTCGGTATGCCCAAACAGCATGGTGTAGCTGTTTGTCCCAATCAGAGCGTTTATTGTTAACCAATATTGTCAATACACTGCATAGAATCTTATTTGTGCTCTCGGCCTGTTCATTAGCTTGTGGATGATATGGGGCAGACTTCTTATGTATTACCAAGAATTCTTGGAGAAGGTTCTCAATGACTTCATTCAAGAAGTGTGTGCCTCTATCACTCACTATCTCTATTGGTAATCTATATCGGGTGAACACATTCTCGAATAAGAACTTACCTGCTATCTGAGCATCGTTCTTTGTCGTAGCTTTTACTGCTATCTAGGAAGTTGTATACTTCCTTGCCTGCTACTCTTTCCAAGAGATGCTCAGTGATAGGAAGCGAATAACTATCTCTGATAGTGGCTGTGTTAACCTTCTTCAAGTTAATGCATACACGTAATTTGCCATTCTTTTTGGGCACCACTACAATGGGGGAAACCCATTCAGTGTGCTCAATTTCATAGATAAATCCAGCTTCAACCAAGCAATCTATCTCTTCTTTGATCTTGGCAGCGTAGTTGTCATTGTATGTGTAGGGCTTCTGCTTAGAGGGTCTGGCATCTGAGGTCATGGGGATCGTATGTGAGCATATGTCAGGGTATACACCTTTCAGGTCCTTGTAGCTCCAAGCGAATACATCTCTGTACTCTCTTAGCAAAGCTATCAACTCTTGCTCTTCTTCTTCCGTCAGGTCATGCCCAATGTAGGTGCATCTTTCTTCTCCCTCTTCTATGGCTACAACTATTTTCTTGGTGGTTTCTTTGTTATCATAGGCCTCTCCTCCTTGTGCCTCACGTTTAGGCATTCTTATCATGACTCTCCTATCGTCTATCTCATATTTTTTAAAGTTTTCGGGAACCTCAAACAAAGACTCTTCCTTTACTGGCATGATTTCTCTCTTCTTCCTTTTCCTACCTTCACTTCTGGCAGTCACTTGTGTGGTTAACCTTACATCATTTGTGGGCTCTCCATGTTTTTGAGGGTGAACTTCTACCTCATAGAAGTATTCTTCATCTGATGCAAAAGGTGAGTCCGTAATGATTGACTCTAGATCAGAGTCACTTGCATCCTCAAATGCATCAGGGCTAGGTTCGCATTCTTCTAAAATTGAGTCTCCCATGATTGGCTCTATGGAGAAGACTGAAATGTCATAGCCATCCTCGTCACAGTGGGGTGTCCATTGTTCTTCATTGATGTCTACATCCATTGTTGCTAAAATCTCTGCCCAGCCATGAGGTCCAAATTCTTCATCAAGGAATACGACATGTGCATAGGCTGGGTCTTGAACGGATCTATGAGTTTCCTTTGCACCTATCTCTCGAGCTTTTTCTCTCGTCTCCTCTTCTACTGCAACTTTACACATCCACAAGTGGGTGTCTTCATGCATCCATGAGGATCTTGATCCTATGGAGTGCACAAACTCCGTGTCATCCTTGGCTCTATGGATGGGATTCCATTGAATAGGCGGTACGTCTCTATGAGAGTAATCCTTGAGATTGACTTTGGTTGTAACACCTAAGTGTTGCAAATACAATGAATTGGTTCCCCAATCTTGTACCACTTGCAATTGCCGCATAAATGGCCTTCCCAAAATCATCTCGTAGGCTTGGTTTTTGCTAAAGTTGCATATAGCAAAAGTATGCTCAAACTCCACATGTAGTGAGGGTTATTCCTTCTAGAAATCCTAAGGGCCTCTCAATATGACCATCGGCCATCTGCAATTTCATTCTCGTTGGCCTGAGTGCTGGCCTAGCCCAACGCTTCCATAGGGAAGTGGTAGCAATTGCAACTCCTGCACCTGAGTCCAAAATCACCTTGGTTGTGTATCCTTGATGGGTAACTGGGAGATAGGTATTTCCTTCTTCTCCTTCACTCATGTCTCCTATCTTATCCAATGGTATTTCTAGCACTGTTCTATGAGATCCTACCTGGGAACGCGATTTCGCTACATCTGGCACTTGTTTGGCCACATGTTTCCACAATTCAGACTTAACCTTGAGTAGCTCTTCTAAAGTTAGGTTGCACTGCACTTTAGTGTTCTTTACTACCTCCGTATTCCTAGGTATGATCGAATCTTCGTTTCTTATCAGGACCGTGGGTGCTCTCATGCATGTTGACTTAGTTTCCCATGGGCCTGTGAAATGTGGTAACTCCTGCAAGGAGTTAGACTCAAAATCTAATCTCTCATGAGATTGGGTACTCTCCTGCTCTTCATAAATAGAAGGGATGTCCTGTGGGAATTGATCATGTGCATCATCCACAAGTTCAATGGGAGGAGGTACTTCACTTTCCTTTGCCCACTTCTCTTCTTGAATCTCTCTCAAGAACTCTGGTGAATACCTATTCATAGAAGAAGAGGTGTCGGGTTCAGTGGAGTTAGGCACATAAGCTTCATGGGGAGGAATGCTTATTCTATCACTTGCACTCTCCTTAAGATGGGAGGAGGCTCCATTTCCAGACTTTGCAAGTAGCCTTTCCAATCTATCTAATAGACCATCAAAATGCAATGATGTTCTAGTGGAGCTAGAGCCATTGAACAAGTGACTGGCTTCAAACATAGCTTGCACCAATTCTACCATCTTAGCACAAAGTTTTGTTCTCTCTATTTCTAGATCGCCTCCAAGGTAAAATTTTTCATGATCTATCACATTTTGCCCTTCTTGGATTCTGGCCTGATATGCTTTAAGCATCATGTCTAGATCCTCAGGAGTGGGATCGGCTAGGACTGATCCTACCCTAGGTGGTGGATGGGTTATGTGTGGTGGATTAGAAAGTTGGGGAGTGGGAAGTGATGGGTTGGTGGGAGGTGGAAAGGATGGTGGTGGGGTGGTGTGAGAGTGGTTTTGAGATGCGAGTTCACTTATCTCTGCTTTGGTTTCTCTCAAGCTTTCTTCAAGTTCGCTCATTTTCTGTGACCATTGTCTTTTCATTCTCTCCCGGCTATCTCTCCATGCTCTCATCCTTTTCTTGGTTATACTCTCTATCTCAGTAACCTCAAAACTCTTTTCCTGCCCTAACCCTTGAGTTTGTTGTAAGGCTTGAGCTCTAGTGACCACATGCACTGGGGCAGTGGAAGTTACACTTCCTGTAGAGTCTACTACTAGTCCAATGACATTGATAGGAGTGATTTTTGGCAGGTTATTGGGGTTCTTCGGGCAATCTCATAAGACATGCTCTTTTCCGCAATCTTGATAGAAGCCCTGAATTGTCACTGGTTGGGGTTGTGTAGGGGCAGGCAGTGGACAATCACGTATGAGGTGATCTCCCTGACATCTGAAGCATGGTCCTCTAGGAAATGGGGGTTGTACTTGCCTAGGTTGAGGTCTAGAGTTGGGGTTTGTGTACATGACATTTGCATACTCAGGCTCCCCACTAGGTTCACTCGGGTCCTCATAATAGTATGACTCGTCATGCTTAGGTGACTGCATGTAATAAGCCTGCGGGCTTTCAATGTGAGTAGAGTCAAAACTATGATCACCGGGATCACTTTCAGAAAGCAATGGTGTCACTGGCACTATGGCTCTATTCAGATTCTCTTCTGCAGCTGTGTACTTTACTGGAATCACATTGGTTGGAGCAGGGGGTTGTTGCACTAACAGGGGTTGAGGCCTTTGTTGGGTTTGATAGGGTTGTTGTGGTCTACCATATTGTTGAGGTGGGTACTGGTTCTGGTATCTTCCTTGTTGAGGGTATGGTTGTGGGTACGTTTGCCTAACTGATTGCTTATTGTATGGGCAATCTTGCGCGGTGTGATTGGTGTACCTCCGTTCTATGGTGCAGTATTGGCTATTAGGATTCACTTGGGGTTGAGCCATAATGGGACATACATTCGCCATATGTTCACCACCACAAGTATAACATCTCCTCACTGGGGCAAATCTAGGGATTTGTTTGCGAGAGACACCTAGTTTTTGAGCTACCCTCTCTGCAAGTTCCTCAATAGATGTGGACTGACCAGACGTAAGGCTGCTAGAGCTATCCGAATCCTTGTAGATTTTTGATAGCTCCAACTCCTCGCCTAGATTATCCTCAATGTCTATGCACATGCACACGCATTCTTCTATAGTTCTGGGGTCCTTCAAATACACATATGACCTAAGCTTGGTGCTCAACAATCCATCTAAGAACAAAGCCACTTGCTTGGCTGGTGTGGGTAACTCAGGCATCGGGCACCTCTCTAGGTATTGTCTAAACCGTCTTCCTGCTAGTCTGACTGTCTCTTGAGGTGTCTGCTTAAAGCTATGAATCCGGGAGGAGGTATTATGCCGTATGCCACTCTTAGAGAACTCAGTGACAAAAGCCTCTAAAAGTTGGTCTATGCTCCTAAACTACCTCTCATGTAGTGGTTGAAACCATGTAAGGGCAATGTTCCTAAGGGTTAGACCAAAGGCATTGTATTGTGTGAACAGGTCCTCAACTTGTTCAGCTCTCAAGACTTGCCTAAATTCTGCCACATGGTCGTAAGGGTCTCCAGTGCCATCAAAGTAATTCTTCATGGACTTCACCAGCTGAGTTGGCCTCAGGGTCCTAGTGTGTTCTCTCGGCCTTGGCAAAGGGAAATCATCAGCATTTCTTTGGTTCCTTGGGGCTCTAGGTCTCTCGATTTCGTCTCTATCCGTTTCTGTTCTCATCATTTCTCTTCCCAGGGGGTTTGCAAAGCTTACCTCAGGTCTGTCTCTACTTCTATCTCTTTGAGCTGCATGAGCTTGGGAGGTCCCAGCTCCTTGGTGGTTGTAGGACACATCGGACCGAGGTTGGGGAAAAACAAATTCACCCTTCCAAGTGTAAGCATGCCTCCCATGCTCTGAGACCACGAAGATCCTTTCTGATGTATTGTCTAAGTAGGTCACTTTGCCTAGGTTATCAGGGTCTTTAAACTCATAAATTATGAGAGCTCCTACTTCATGAAGCTGGGCAGGCTTATACCTCCAAAAAGCCTCATCGGTTTCTCAGTTTAAAAGCAATTCTATACTCTTATTGTCTTGGGGAACCCACTCTCGTGTCATGATTCTGGTCAGGGCTGATTTGCCACGGGGAGTCCCCGGCTCTCTCCCTAAGTTCCCTTGCTCTATGTCACCCATGTCGGTCTCTGCGGTCACATTCCCGAACAAGCCTAAGATCACTTCGAACGGAGTTCGTATGAGGAAGTTATGACTGTTCAGGCATTTAGGGTTCAAAACAGGCTCTCAGGGTTCAAGAATTTTTTTATGATTTTCTCGGTATTTTGCCCACTTCTAAGGCTCTAAGGTAGTCCCAATATGTTAGAAATCAAGCCCAAAAATTATCCCAAGTCAATCAATTATTACACTCCAAAAAATTATTCATGAGGCCAGTGTATCGCAATAGGTCGGGTCGATGTGTCGCGATAGATCGGTGTGTCGCGATAGGTCGGTGTGTTGCGATAGGTCGGTGTGTCGCGATAGGCCGGTGTGTTGCGATAGACGGGTGTGTCGCGATAGGTCGGTGTGTCTCGGTAGATCGGTGTGTCGCGATAGACAGGTGTGTCGCGATAGACAGGTGTGTTGCGATAGGTCGGTGTGTCGTGATACCTCGGTGTGTCGCGATACCTCGGTGTGTCGCGATACCTCGGTGTGTCGCGATAGTTCGGTGTGTCGTGATAACTCGATGTGTCGCGATACCTCGGTGTGTCGCGATACCTCGGTGTATCGCGATACCTCGGTGTGTCGCGATACCTCGGTGTGTCGCGATACCTCGATGTGTCGCGATAGACCAGGATATGGTGAATTTTTCTGATCGGGCTAGTGATTCTAAGAGCTCTCAGCCTGCGCAGTATCGTGGTGCACTCAGAATCGTGATAGGGTCAGTTTTTCGGTGTGTCGCGATAACTCGAGCTCGTCACCTGGGGGCTTGCACAGAGAAGTTCCGTACCTACTAAGCTTGCTGGAGATGGTGAGGATGCTGAAACCTGCAAGAAACATGCAAAAACACACAAAACAACAATGCACACTCGCTCTCTCTCAAACTCGCACAAAGCAAATGAGGAGAATGACAAGGAAGAGGGAATATAAGTGGAGAAGGAGATGGAGATGGAGGTGGAGATGGAGATGGAGATGGAGAAAAAACACAAAAATTACCTACTACTTGCCATTCCAACGCGTCCTCTCTACGTCTTACCATCACACGCTCGTCCTCAAAGCTCAAATCCTCGGCAACGGCACCAAAATTTGGTGTAGCTCAGTGATGAGTAGCACCTCCTTTAATGTCAATCCGAGAAGACATGAGATGGTATGAAGACCTCGAGCAAGTGAAGGCACAAATGTGGGAGTGAGAAACACACCAACATGCACACACATACACACACACGTGCACACACGGCAAGAACAAAGAGAGCAAGACAATGGAATCACTTCTGTTGCAACAAAGTTCTCATACAAGTTCAAAACTACAAGAAGCTCCCCCAAAAATGAGCTCTCTAGCTCTATTTATAGTTTTTTACTAGCTTTGGCCCTATCCAGACCTAGTGTCCGGCCTAGTTAAAAAATAAGGTTCTAGGGCTTATTTGAGGGCTCAAACAACGTCTAAAAAATATGAAAATTGATAGGCAATTAGTTCTAAGGCTCCCCAAGCTCGAGGAATCCTCGGCTTGCACAAAACGGAGCTACAAAAAGATGAAATGGTATTTATAATGGTTGTCAATGATGAGAATCACTTTTATGCTAATGTAAGGATTGGAAAAATTTAATGGGTTGCCTTAGTGCTAGATCTGCATGCATGCCCATACTTGCTTCTTCCCATATGATGCCAACACTCATCCTGGTCATTAAGGATGGAAGCTTATCTTCAAGGCAGGAATTTATATGGTTATATAGTTGGAGATGAAGTTATGCCAAGTTTTAGGAACAACGGTCAAACAACACAAGAAGAGCAAGAAAGATTGAGCACATGGTGCTCCAAGGATGCACTTGCAAGGTCTTATCTCCTCAACTCTATCTCAGATTTTTTGTTGCCTCACATTAGAAGTTGTAAAACATCTTAGGAAGTGTGGAATGCACTTGAAGCCTTCTTCTCTTCAAGTAGAAAGGCAAGGAAGCATCAACTATGGCTGGACTTCACAACTCTCAAGAAAGCTCCCAAACAAAATGTGACTAATTTTGTCACAAAGCTCAAGGACATAGCAGGTTAGTTGGAAAGCATTGGAGAGGTAATAGATGAAGAACAAATTGTAAGACAGGTCATCAATGGCTTGAAGACAGATGACAAGTGAGAAGCATTCACAACATCTATGGATCTATACATGGATATGCATGTACCAGATTTCAATACACTCATAGGACAACTACTTACTCAAGAGGCCAAGCTTATCAAGAATGGAGAAAGCTCCAAAGGTAATGAATCTTTTGCTTTGTATACTGATAAAAGCAAGTCAAAAGAAAACAAACGAAGAGGAAAGAAAATGGATGATGAAGCAGGTACACATCAAGCTAACTATGCAAGTAGAGGAAGACATGGTAGAGGTAGAGGCAAAGAAGGAAGGCAAGGTAGGGGAA
Source organism: Ceratopteris richardii (assembly GCA_020310875.1). Taxonomy (NCBI): domain Eukaryota; kingdom Viridiplantae; phylum Streptophyta; class Polypodiopsida; order Polypodiales; family Pteridaceae; genus Ceratopteris; species Ceratopteris richardii. The sequence goes on from CM035410.1 coordinate 117,575,703, forward strand.
GATCCCAAGACTTGAATTCATGCTCTATTTGTGGATTAACTAATCATACAACTGAAAATTGCTTTAGGAACTCTAGGAATCAAAGAGGTAGAGGCTACAATAGAGGAAGTTATGGCTACTCAAGAGGAAGGTTCAACAATGACCATGGCAACCATAACAATTACAACCATTCAAACTATCAAGGAGGCGATAGGGGAAGAAGAGACTTCAATAACTACACAAAAGACTCAAATCAAGAGGACTCATTGCTAATCATGAATATGTCCATGCCACAAGGTAAATCTGATGAGCATGTTTTCTACATAAATTCAGGTTGTTCAAATCATGTGGTAGAAAATGTGGCACTCCTATCATATTTAGAAGATCCAAGGACCAAGCATGAGGTACAAATAGGAGATGATACAAGACACCTTATGGAGAAAATAGGAAATGTCAAGGCACCTGATGGAAACATCAACCTACTCAATAAGGTACTCTATGTCTCGACCATTACAAAGAACTTGATAAGTGTAGGATAGATTGTGGAAAAGGGCCTACAGGTTAGGTTCACAAAAGCAAAAGAATTTGTTGAAGATCCAAGTCAAGGATTCAAGAGAATTGCAAAAGGTGAAAAGATAGGTAGATTGTTCACATTTGAATTACAAGACATTAGAAACATTGCTCTCTTTAACTATGGTATTCAGACACTCACAAAATTGGAAGTATGGAACAAAAGGTTAGCACATATTGGTGAAAGATCATTAAAGCAAATTTTCAAGGACCAAAGTGTGCTTGGACTCCCTAGCTTGTCAAAACAACACATGATTTATAAGTCTAGTGCATGTCAATTTGGAAAGTCTCACAGGTTACCATTCATGAAGAAAGGATATATGCATGGAGATCTCTTGGATTCGGTTCACACAGATGTATGGGGACCTAGCAAGGATGCTTCAATATATGGATCAAGGTATTATGTCTCCTTCATTGATGATTGCAGTAGATGGACTATATTATATTTTATGAAACACAAAGATGAAGTATTCTCATGCTTCAAAAGATATTTGGCTCTTGTGGAGAATCAAACAGGTAAGACATTAAAAAGGCTAAGGTCAAATAGAGAGGGGGAGTACTTCTCCCATGAATTTAATTCCTTTCTTCAAGAGAGGGGAATCAAAAGAGAGATCATAACAAGGTACGCTCCTGAGCAAAATGGAGCGGCAAAAAGAAGGAATCGGACAATTGTTGAAGCTACAAGGTCTATGCTAAATGAGAAGCACTTACCTAATTACTTATGGGCTGAGGTTGTATCCACAACCACTTATTTGATTAACAGGTTACCTTCAAAATCACTTGATGGCATGACACCATATGAGGCTTGGAATGGAAGAAGACCAAGCTTGGATCATTATAAGATTTTTGGATGTATTGCTTATGCTCATGTTCCTTCACAAGTTAGAGGCAAGATGGATCCCAAAACAGAAAGGTGTGTATTCATTGGATATGACAACAATCGAAAGGGCTACAGATTATACAACCCAACAACCAAAGGATTCTTGATGAGTAGAGATGTATTATTTGATGAGAATATTTCTTGGTATGAAGATTCATGTAGAAAGGTCAACTTACCTTATGAAATTGAAGAAGATTTTCCAAAACTTGTGAAGGATAATTCTTCTAAAGTTGGAGAGCAGGATACCTCAGAAGATGATGAAGCAACTTAGTATGAAAAACTCAAAATGTGGAAGTCTAAAGGTAAAGAAAAAATGCAAGACCTTGCACAAAACACAGAATCATCACATCATGGCCTCAGAAGATCCATGAGGGAGAAAAGAAAACTAGAAAGATATGGGTTTGATACTTCTCTAGTCATTAAACATTCAATCTATCTAGCACAGGACATAAATCAAGAGGACCCTCAACATTTGGCGAAGCAAAGAAGAAATCAGAATGGAGGCATGCAATGGAAGAAGAAATTGAAGCTCTTGAGCAGAATAACATTTGGGAATCAGTTCCCAAGTCTCCATAAATGGAAGTGATAGGCTCAAGGTGGATTTACAAATTGAAGAAGAACTAAGATGGCTCCATTAACACGTATAAAGCAAGGCTTGTGGCAAAAGGCTTTGCACAAACTCAAAAAAGTTCATGGCTTGAGTCATCAAAAGGTTTAGAAAGTCAAGTGATGGCTTGAGTCATCAAAAGGTTTAGAAATTTAAAGGAAATGTCAACTCCTTGTAGAGTTCACTTGTGAACTCCCTCTTGTAATCTTTGAGTATTTACTTGATGTAAAAAGTGAAAGCATCTAAAGTGGTTGAGTCCACTTCATAAAAAAAGAAATGAAAGGCCACGAATTCATGATTGAAGGTAGTTGGAGAATCAAATCAATCACTAAAAAGTTTGGGGAGTGATTATAGGAAGATTCAAATTCAAAATTAGGCTCCAAGCATCACTATAAATACATGGCAGTTTAGTTGTATTTTTTTGTACCTCCATGAGCAGGGCTTCATGTCATATCAGAGTGTGATTTCAAGGCATACATATGTATCAATAAGTCCATTGTACTTTACAATCAATATACATTCATTTTCATGATCATTTGTGTCCATAACTCCATGCTTTTGCAAGTGCACTATTCACTGCCATATCTCTTAGTTTTCTCAGCCAGATTGTAGAGATCATTTCTTTGAGCTGGTTGCATCATTTTCAGTGATTTAAGTGGGTAAAGTTTGCTCCTTGAGTCTAATACATATTCACAAATCTTCATTGCAATTGACTTCTTCAATCGTGAGGTATGTTCATTTGAAGTCGCTTATATCTCTTCATATTCTACTTCTCTATGAGCACTCCATTAGATCAGTATCTTTCTCAAAGCTGGTTCTCAGTGTGTACTTCATCATTTTCCATTATTCAAATCTTGATACAATCAGCATACTTTCTATTATATGTATACAAAATTTCATAAGCATTGTTTTATGGAATCTCAAGATATTACCATTTCTCTACTCACAGGTCTCAGTAGTGCTACAGCCCATGAAAATCGAGGTGATGCTACAACTTGTTAAACATCTTTCTCTTTATGTGTTCCATAAATTTTGATGAGATAACTCTTGATGGTTAGCTTACTAAGTTATTAAGAGTTCCCCAAAAGGAACTAAGTTAATTGCTGTTGTGGCGAGAGAATTGTTCAAAATTTGGATAAGTGTATAAACCAAAATATCAAGTTTTTTACTCATGGTTCAACTTCTACCTATCTGTTTTGATTTATCTCTTTGAAAGTGAACTTCCTAGGTACATGGGGTGTCTAATACATCCTTTGGTAAGCTAAAAGGGCCCACTACATATCCCAAGAGTTTATTTGCCTGGTGTAGTGCAAAGTTTTTGCAACACCACTTCATCTTCTCCAAGTTCAAATCCATCTCTTCATAGAATTTGAGCTGCATGGTTGGGCAGAGATCCTAGAGACCATGGACATAGTGGTGAACGAAGAACAATGGACTCCTCACTACGATGAGGATGGGTATGATATCTCTATCTTCATGATAGAACCCATGGTAAGTGAGCCTATTTTAGAACAATGTATTGAGATAACCCTAGATCCAATCGAGGTAAGTAATGAACATCTAGAGTGCATTACTATGGAACCCTTGTGTTCTTTAGAAGAAGAATACCTTTATTTTGTGGAAGCCACTACCCCTAATGTGATGGAGGGTAACCAAAATAAGAAGCTCACCCCACTTCCAAAAATCAAGGAGAATAAACAAAAGAAGGAATGAAAGAAATCTTCCATGCAAGAAGAACCCCTATTGGAAGTACCAGAGAACTTTAAAAAATATGAAATTTAAGATAGAAGAATAATGGTAAGAATGCCCAAGAGAGAAACTAGTACAGGAGAAGCATATGATATTCAAGAAAAGAATAAGAAGATTGTATTTACAGTTGAGGAAGGAGAAGAAAAATGCACATATATCAGGCATGACTTGATAGAAAAGGAAGAAGCAGATTTGATTGCCCTACTGAGGGAATATAGAGATGTGTTTGCTTGGAGCTAGTAGACCCTAACATATGCTCGCATAGAATTCCCATGACCACAGATGCCAAGCCTTCCAAACAAAAACCATACACTTATAATGGTTATTACGTAGCCAAGATTAAAGAGGAGACAGATTTTACAACATCATTGGCACTATGCCATGATGCCCAATGATAGTGAGATGAGTAGGCTATGGTGTAAGCCACTCAAGTCTAACAAATGATCAATGGAAGAGCTCCAAGAAGAGGCATTCAAGGCTGCGAGTTTTCAAGGTCCTTTTATAACTATCTTCTTCCAAGTTTTGAATTTGAATTCAAGTTTGGATCCCACTAAAAGTGATTCCTTTGATCTAGGAGATATTCTCTAATAAAAAATTCATAGCTAATATGCTTCGTACCTCCACGAGATACAAGGCTCTTGAAAGATTCTCAATGCTTTAACCTTTTACAAATGGTAAATGACTAATTGTTACAAGCTATGATTCACATGGATCATCCCATGCTTCCACATATAATCTTCCAAGCTAAGCCAAATGTGAAGGCTTGTCCAATTGCACCAACAGCTCCCCCTCAAGCCAAACATCTTGGCTTGTATTTCTTCATGAGTCTTCTTGAATGTATTGCAATCCAATCATGGTTTTAAACCTACAAAGTTTTTTTAGTACCATCAAGTGCTTTGGTCAATAAATCTGCACATTTCATATTTGTGATATGATACATCTCGTGGCTCATGATACGATACCACAAGGTTCGCGATATGATACCACTCAAACCGCTATCTACGATACCTCAACTTGGCAATACATGATACCTTGACGATATCACGATACCTCGAGGAGGTACTCACGATACACGATATCTGGCGAGTATCATGAGTGATCCACATATATCTATGTGGATCACTCGAGTGAGGAGATGACCAGCAACACTATCTATGTTGTTGGCAACAGTCAAGGTACCCAAGGACTCACAAGACAAGGAAGTCAAAGAAGGGATTCAGAGCGAAGAGAAAGCACAAGCAGACAAAGTAGTCAACGAAGATCTGGCAAGTAGGCCGTCCAAATTTTTCCATGAAGTAATACTTCCTAAATAGTGAATTTAGTCACTCTACATCATTGTAAATATCATTTCACCTTTTTTTAGATCCATTTTGTGCAAGCCAAGGAGTCCTTGAGCTTGAGGAGCATTAGAAGTATCTACCTATCAATTTTCATATTTTTTAGACTCCGTTTGAGCCCTCAAATAGGCCCTAGAACCTAATTTTTAACTAGGTTGGATACTAGTTCTGTACAGGGCCAAAGCTAGTCAAAAACAATAAATAGAGCTAGAGAGCTCATTTTTTAGGTTAGCTTGTAATAGATTTGAACTTGTATGAGCACATTTCAAGTAATCTAAAAGAATTCCATTGTCTCTCTCTTTGTTCTTGCCGTGTGTGCGCGTGTGTGTGTATGTGTGTGCATGTTAGTGTGCTTCTCACTCACGCACTTGTGCCATCACTTGTTCGAGGTCTTCATACCATCCTCACGTCTTCCCGGATTGACATTAAAGGAGGTGCTACTCATCACTGAGCTACACCAAATTTTGGCACCGTTGCCGGGGATCGAGCTTTGAGGACGAGCGTGTGACGGTAAGACGTAGAGTTATGATGTTGGCGTTGTAGGTAATTTCTTTACTTTTTCATTACTTTTCTCTTTCTTACTATACCATCATCATCACCATCATCATCCTCGCCATATTCGATCTCCATCTCCATCATCACAAAAATTTCAGTTTTTTGATCATATCTCCTTTCCCCTCCCATTTCCCTCATTTCACTTGTGAGAGAGAGCGAGAGAGCGATTTGTGTGCACTGTTTTTGCATGTTTCTTGAGTTTTCTTGCAGGATCTGGCTGTCCCATCATCTCCAGCACGCTACGCAGGTACGAAAAAGCTCGGTCATGTCTCTGTGTCGCAGACCCCTGTCGATCGCGATCGACAGAAAAATCACTTATTTGGTAAAACAAAGTACACCACAATGACACACAAGATGAGCACACTCTAAATCACCAAACACAGTAAAAAAATCTGAGTTCCTCTGTTGATCGTGACCGACAGCCTCTGTCAATCGTGACCGACAGCCCTGTCGATCGCGACCGATAGGCCCCATGATCGACCAACTGCCACGTAGGATTCAGTCAATCGCGATCGACACCATCGATCGCGACCGACTGAAATTTGACGATTGACACTAGAATTTGTGTGTACACGTGTCCATCACGACGAATAGGCCCACGATTGACTGAAATTTTGCTGGAATTCTCGCAAAAAGTGTTGATCGCGATTGACACCATCGATCGCGATTGACAAGACTCACGACCGACTCTGTCGATCGCGATTGACACTGTCAATCGCGACTGACGTGTCGATCGTGACCGACAGCCACGACAGACACCTCTGTCAAGCACGATTGAGAGACCTGTCGATTGCGATTGACAGGCATTTTCAGCCAAATTTTAGGGTTTTGTTATTCCAATATTTGGGGATATTTTTGGGCATATTTGTCTATCAATTAGCATTTTGTGAGGTCCCTACACGTATGTTTTGAGGAAAATCCTGTGAACTGTTAGCTTGTGTGAACCCTGTTTTAGCCCCAAAACCCTAAACTGGCATAACTTTCTCATACGAAATCTGTTCGGAGTGATCTTGGGCTTGTTGGAAAGCTCGTGGGGAGAACTACCAAAAATTCCATTGGTTACGATAAAATTAATGTCAGGATTATTAGAAATAGTATTTTTAAGTGGACCATATCCAACGGGAGGAAAACTCAGGGATCTCTAGAATGGTGTTCCATAGAGACATGGTGCAAATTGACATGTGATTTACATGAATGAAAGTGATTTTTTGTGTCCTTTGAATCTAAGTCTTGAGCTAACTTTGGGACTTTTACAGGTCCACTATGAGCACAAGAAGGCATCCAAAGCAAGGGCATTCCACAAGCTTGAGAACGAGGTTCTTGAGCACTAAAGATCAAGGGATCTGCAAGTGAGGTTGGATTATTCTCAACTCCCTTTGTCAATTCCTGGCTTAGGCTAAGCACGAGTAGTGCTAGAAGTAAGTCAGGTGATGATAGGCATCTATCAAGTTGAAGACTACCTAAATACTAAAGTTCAAGCTAAAACATAATCTCTATGTGATCGATAACTTTAAAGGAAAGGAACTTAACGTGGAACGATCAACTGAAACAACGGAAATTAACTTAAGTATTCCTGACGACTTGATATCAGACAAGATCATAAACACGATAATCAACTAAAAAGAACCAAGTGACTGATACAAATTGATCGGCAACGAGGTTGTACCTTGGGTAAAAACTGGGATTGCTCAGTTAGGCATATGAACTTTAGATCAGGACGACACCTAGGGAGAGATAGACAGAGTCTTAGGTCTTCAGAGGCTAGTGTCAATCATACTGCTAGGTCTTGGGCCCAGCAGTTAACCCATCATTCTCACTACCCTAGCTCTAAGACTAGCGAGTCTGAGATGTCCCACGGTATGGAGAGACCTACAGGAAGTTCAGGTGTGCCATACTTACATAGGGTAGAAGGTCCTTACAAGACTCAACTGGAATACCTTAGGACCAACCGATTAGGTGCTTGCATCTATGAGGACGACCTAGGAAGGTCCGTGGCCCAAATTAAAAACCCAGATCAACCCATTGGACTAGAACGTCCAGCAGTCAAATTTGAAAATGGAGCATACTTGGACAAAGAAGGAACCATATATGTAGTCACCAGTCACCCAGACAGGACAAATGAATCCGGAAATGTGATCCCATTAACGGACTTAGGTGACCTAGAGCAAGGGAACATGGGTGTAGAACCTAAAACTCCTCGAGGCAAATCAGTTCTCACACCAGAATGGATTCCCCAGGACAACAAGAGCATAGACCTGCTCTTGAACCGAGAGACCGATGAAGCCTTTTGGAGGTATAAGCCTATTCAGCCTAATGAGATAGGAATGATCACGATCTATGAACTCAAAGATCCTGATAGCCCAGGCAAAGTGACCTATTTAGACAACACTTCGAAAAGAGTAATTGTGGTCACAGAGCACGGTAGGCATGCCTACACTTGGAAGGGAGAATTTATTTTTCCCCAACCAAGATCTAATGTCTCTTTTGGCCACCAAGGAGCGGGAACATCCCAAGCTCATGGAGCTCAAAGAGACAGAAATAGAGATAGACCTGAGGTAAGCTTTGCCAACCCAACAGGAAGAGAACGAACGCGAATCGAAATGGATAGAGAAGAAACCGAGAGACTTAGAGCTCCAAGGAACCTAAGAAATGCTGATGATTTTCCTCTGCCAAGGCCCAAGGAACACACCAGAACCTTGAGGCCAACGCAGCTGGTTAAGTCCATGAAGAACTACTTCGATGGCACGGGAGACCCATATGATCATGTGGCCGAGTTTAGGCAAGTCTTGAGAGCTGAACAAGTTGAGGACCTATTCACGTCGTACAATGCCTTTGGTCTAACCCTTAGGAACAGAGCCCTTACATGGTTTCAACCACTAAATGAGAGACACTTCAGGAACATAGAGCAACTTCTGGAGGCATTCATTATTGAATTCTCTAAGAGTGGCATAAGACATAATACTTCCTCACCGATTCACAGCTTCAAGCAAACCCCTCAAGAGACGGTTAGACTTGCAAGAAGAAGGTTTAGGCAATACCTAGAGAGATGTCATATTTCGGAGTTACCCACACTAGCCAAACAAGTGGCTTTATTCCTAGATGGATTGCTAAGTACAAAGTTGAGATCGTATGTGTACTTGAAAGACCCTAGGACCATCGAAGAGTGTGTACGCATGTGCATTGACATTGAGGATAACCTAGGGGAGGAATTAGAACTTTCCAAAATCTACAAAGACTCAGATAGTTCTACTAGCCTCTCTTCCTCGCAATCCACATCTATTGAGGAACTCGCTGAGAAAGTAGCTCAGAAACTAGGTGTCTCTAGCAAACAAATCCCAAGATTTGCCCCAATTAAGCGGTTCTATACTTGTGGAGGTGACCATATGGCGAATGTATGTCCCATCATGGCTCAACCCCAAGTGAATTCCAGTAGCCAATACTGCACCATAGAACGGAGATATACAAATCACAGTGCGCAAGATTGCCCCTACAATAAGCAAGCAGTTAGGCAAACCTACCCTCAGCCCTATACACAACAGGGAAGATATCAGACCAGTACTCACCACAGCAATATGGCAGACCTCAACAACCCTATTAGCAGCCCTACCCAACCCAGCAAAGGCCTCAGCCTGTGTTAGCTCAGCAACCTCCTACCCCAACCAATGTGATTCCCGTAAAATATGCAGCTGCAGAAGAAAATTTGAATAGAGCTATAGTCCCAGTAACTCCATTGCTTTCAGAAAGTGAACCGAGTGATCATAGTTTTGATTCCACTCACATAGATAGTCCCCAGGCTTATTACATGCAGTCTCCTGAACATGGTGAGTCCTACTACAGTGAAGAACCGAGTGAACCTAGTTGGAATCCGGAATATGCAAATGTCATGTATGCAAACCCGAACTCTAGACCTCAACCTAGGCAAGTTAGACCCCCATTTCCTAGAGGACCATGCTATAGATGTCAAGGAGATCACCTCATTCGTGATTGCCCCATGCTTGCACCTACACAACCCCAGTCAGTAACAATCCATGGCTTTTGCCAAGATTGTGGAAAGGAGCATCTCTTACGAGATTGCCCAAAGAATCCCAATAATATGCCAAAAATCACTCCTATTAACGTTATTGGGTTGGTAGTAGATTCCACAGGAAGTGTCACTTCCACTGCACCAGTGCAAGTGGTCACTAGAGCCCAAGCTTTGAAGCAACACCAAGGTGTAGGCCAGGAAAAGAGTTCTGAGGTTAGTGAAATTGAGAGCATAACCAAGAAGAGAACTAGAGCCTGGAGAGATAGCCGCAAAAGAATGAAAAGGCAATGGGCAAAGAAGATGAGTGAACTTGAGGAAAGTCTAAGAGAAACGAGAGCCAAGATAAGTGAACTTACATCTCAACCTCCCTCTCACACTACCCCACCTCCTCCATTTCCATCTCCATCCAATCCACCACCTTCCAACCCGTCTCATACGACCCCGCCACCCCCTAGAGTAGGATTAGTATTAGCAGATCCTACTCCTGAGGACCTAAATATGATGCTTAAGGCATATCAAGCCAGAATCCAAGAAGGGCCAAACATAACCGATCATGAAAAGTGTTACCCTAGAGCGGAACTAGAGCTTGAAGGAACTAAAATATGTGCTAAGATGGTGGAATTGGCTCAAACCATGTTTGAAGCCAATCGCCTCTTTAACATCTCTAGTTCAGCTAAGACGCAGTTGCACTTTGATGGACTACTAGAAAGATTGGAGAGGCTAATTGCACAATCAGAAAAGGAACCAACCCCTCCAAATAAGGGCAAGGCAAGTGGAAGAGTAAGCCTTCCTGCCCAGGAAGCGTATGTGCCTAAGTCCACAGAACCAGACACATCTTCTTCTATGAATTGGTACACACCAGAGTTTTTGCGAGAAATTCAAGAAGAGAAATGGGCAAAAGAGAGTGAAGTCCCTCCTCCTATTGAACTTGTGAATGATGCGCATGACCAATTCCCACAAGACATCCCATCCATTTATGGAGAGCAGGAGAGAGCACAATCTCAAGAGAGATTAGACTTCATTTACACGAATTACCCCACTTCACAGGCCCATGGGAAGCAAAGTCTACTTGCATGAGAGCACCCACGGTCATGGTACGAAACGAAGACTCAGTCATACCTAGGAATACGGAGGTAGTAAAGAACACTAAAGTGCAGTGCAACCTCACTTTAGAAGAGCTACTCAAGGTTAGGCCAGAACTATGGAAACATGTAGCCAAACAGGTACCAGAGATAGTGAAACCACGTTCCCAGGTAGGATCTCATAGAACAGTGCCAAAAATACCCTTGGACAAGATAGGAGACATGAGTGAAGGAGAAGAAGGAAACACCCATCTGCCCATTACCCACCAGAGGTTCACAACCAAGGCAATTCTGGACTCAGGTGCAGGAGTTGCAATTGCTACCACTTCCCTATGGAAGCGTTGGGGCAAACCAGCTGTTAGGCCAACGAGAATGAAATTGCAGATGGCTGATGGTCACATAGAAAGACCCTTAGGCTTGCTAGAAGGAATAACTCTCACTACTTGTGGTGTAGAGTTTGAGCACACATTTGCTATCTGTGACTTTAGCAAGAACCAGGCCTATGAGATGTTTTGGGAAGACCATTTATGCGATAGTTTCAAGTGGTACAGGATTGGGGAACCAATTCTTTGTATTTGCAACACCTAGGTGTTACAACCAAAGTCAATCTCAAGGATTACTCTCATAGAGATGTACCGCCTATTCAATGGAATCCCATCCATAGAGCCAAGGATGACACGGAGTCTGTGCACTCCATAGGATCAGAATCCTCATGGATGCATGAAGACATTCACTTATGGATGTGTAAAGTAGCAATAGAAGAAGAGAAGAGAGAAAAGGCCAGAGAGATAGGTGCAAAAGATACCCATAGATCAATTCAAGACCCAGCCTACGCACATGTAGTATTTCCTGATGAAGAATTTGAACCTCACGGCTGGGTAGAAATTTTAGCAACAATGGATGTAGCCATCAATGAGGAACAATGGACACCCCACTGTGATGAGGATGGCTATGGCATTTCAGTCTTCTCAATAGAACCAATCATGGGAGTGCGAACCTAGCCCTGATGCATTTGAGGATGCAAGTGACTCCGACCTAGAGTCAATCATCATGGACCCACCCTTTGCATCAGATGAGGAATACTTCTATGAGGTGGAAGTTCACCCTCAAAGACATGAAGAGCTCACAAATGATGTGAGATTAACCACACCAGTGGCTGCCAAGAGTGAAGGCAAGAAGAGGAAGAAGAGAGAAGTCACACGAGAAGAGGAAGAATCTTTGTTTGAGGTCCCTGAAAATTTTAAGAAGTATGAAATAGATGATAGGAGAGTCATGATAAGAATGCCTAAACGCGAGGCGCGATCAGGGGAGGCCTATGATAACAAAGAAACCACCAAGAAGGTAGTTGTAGCCATAGAAGAAGGAGAAGAAAGATACACTTATATAGGGCATGACCTGACGGAAGAAGAAGAGCAAGAGTTGATTGCCTTGCTAAGGGAGTACAGAGATGTATTTGCTTGGAGTTACAAGGACTTAAAAGGCATAGACCCTGACATATGCTCACACACTATCCCCACCTCAGATGCCAAACCCTCCAAGCAGAAGCCATACACTTATAACGATAACTACGCTGCTAAGATCAAGGAGGAGATAGATCGCTTGGTTGAAGCTGGATTCATCTATGAAATTGAGCACACTGAGTGGGTATCCCCCATTGTAGTGGTGCCCAAGAAGAATGGAAAGCTACGTGTGTGCATTAACTTGAAGAAGGTTAATGAAGCCACTATTCGAGATAACTATCCACTTCCTATCACTGAGCATCTACTAGAAAGAGTAGCAGGCAAGGAAGTGTACAGCTTCCTTGATGGATTTTCAATCAGGTAGCCATAGCCCCAGAAGATCAGCATAAGACAGATTTTGCCACAGAGTGGGGCATATTTGCTTTTCGGGTAATTCGGGCTTACCAATGCTCCGGAAACCTTCCAAAGATTGATGTGCCATGTGTTTAAAGAATTCTTGAGGAAGAACTTAGAGGTCTATGTTGATGACCTCTGTGCTCATTCCAACATTAGACAGACACATATACCTGAACTCAGACAAATCTTTGACAAATGTAGAGAATATCAAGTCTGCCTGAACCCAGAAAAGTGTGTTTTCATGGTCAGGCAAGGCAAGATTCTAGGACACATAGTGTCAAAGAACGGTATATCCACTGATGAAGAGAAAGTAAGAGCCATCGAAGAGCTACCTAGGCCAAAGAATGTCAAGGAAGTACAAGCTTTCATGGGGCATTATTGTTATTATCAACGCTTTATACACTTGTACGCCATCATTGCCAAACCTCTGTACGGACTTTTGACTAACTTTGAGTGGACTGATGAATGTGAAAACTCTTTCAACGAGCTCAAAAGAAGATTGTGTTCAGCACCAATCTTGACCACACTAGATTGGAATAAGCACATTCATGTTCATGTAGATGCATCCAATTATGCTATTGGATGTGTACTCGCACAACCTACTGGTGAAGGTAATATGGATCTTCCAATTGCCTAGGCTAGTAGACAGTTGAATGCAACTGAACGAAACTATACCACCACTTAATGAGAAGGATTAGGCATGGTATATGCAGTTAAAAAGTTTAGACACTATTTGCTTGCAAACAAGTTTAAAATTTTTACTGATCATCAAGCACTGTTATACTTGGTAAACAAGCCATGCAATACAGGCAGATTAGTAAGATGGTTTCTCTTACTAATGGAGTATGACTTTGAGGTAGTGGTAAGGAAAGATAAGACTCATTTGAGAGTTGACTATCTTTCTAGGCTCACATTTGGAGAAGCTCCACAAGGAGTATCAGATGACCTTCCTGATGCTTACTTATTTAATTTGGAAGTTGCACCTCAGTGGGCTAAGCCATTAGTGCTAGTATTGACATACGGGCCTAACCAACCAATCATAAACACTCAAGATAGGGAGGTAGTAAAAGCCCAGAAGTACCAGATCATGGCAGGAAGTATGTACAAGCATAAAGATCAAGGGATCCTAGCTTGTTGTGTGGAAGAGGATGAGAACGCAAAATGGTTGCAATTAGCACATGTAGGTGCATTAGAGCAACACTACTCAAAGCAACGAACCCTACAAACACTAAGGAGACTCGGAGTGCATTGGCCGACTATGGAGGCTGATGTCCATAAGTTGTGCAAGGAATGCCTGATGTGCAACTCTAAACCACTTGTGGAACATGCCACTCTTTATCAACTGTCCATAGTGCTAGATTGGAGTGAACCACTAGTAGCCTTCCTAAGGACGAAAACCTTCCCACAAGACATGACTCTGGCCAGACAAAGAAGTCTAGAACAAGAAGCCCTAGATTACTCACTCATTGGTGATAATCTATACAAGCGTGGTAAAGATGGTCTTAGATTATGTGTCCATGAGAGTGAATATCTTAAGATCTTGGAAACTGCTCACCAGGGTGTAGCAGGAGGACACTTTGGACCAGATCGGTGATCAAGGCAATCCTATTTGCAAGATTATGGTGGCCAACCCTTCACATGGATGCACATACCTATGTGAAACGGTATGACGTTTGTCAGCGAACTCAGTATCCTATACGCAAAGATGAGATGCCTCTGAAACCTATGATGGTTGTACGTGCATTCTCCAAGTGGGGAATAGACTTTGTAGGTCCTATTAATCCCCCAGCTAAGGGTTCACATGCTGAATATATCATTGTGGCCACAGACTATTTAACGAAGTGGGTAGAGGTAAAGGCTACGACAAAGAATTATGCCTAGATGACAGCCAAGTTCTTATTTGAGAATGTGTTCACAAGGTACATGCTACTTATCGAGCTAGTAAGTGATAGAGGGACTCACTTCTTGAATGAAGTTATTGAAAATCTTCTCCAAGAATTCTTGGTTATACACAAGAAGTTTGTCCCCTATCATCCACAAGCTAATGGGCAAGCCAAAAGCACAAATAAGATTCTATGCAATGTGCTGACTAAATTGGTGAATAATAAACGCTCTGATTGGGACAAACAGCTAGACCATGCTGTTTGGGCATACCGAGTTGCCTATAAAACAGTACTCCAAGCCACCCCCTTTCAGATGGTATTTGGCCAAAATGCAGTGCTATCATTGGACTTCTTGATACCTACATTGAAAGTAGCACAAGAGCACGAGTGGACAGGCCATGAGCTTTCCTCTAGAATCTTTGACCTTGAACGGCTAGGTGAAACAAGACTGAGGGTTACCGCAGGGATATATGCAGCTAAGAAATGACAGAAGGTGTACTTTGATGCCCATGTTAAGGATAAAGGTTTGAAGGCCGGAGACTTAATTTTGGTGTATACCCTGAAACAACATGCGAGAAAGCTAGAAAAGCATGGCTATGGACCTATGATCATAAATAGGATCTCAACGAGTGGAGCAATTCAGCTAGCTACACTAGAAGGTGATGTCCTCCCTAGTTACATCAGTGGATGCAGAGTCAAACTATATCAAGAACCCCTCACTGAGGAAATGCTCACTTGACTCAACACTGCCAAGAAACGTAAAGAAGAGGAAAAACGAGTTCAAGAAGAAGCACAGGCAAAAGCCATGGAACGCATCCGAAGATTGAAGATGAGAAGACAAGGATGAGATCAGCATAGGACAGAGGTGTATGCAGATCCAGGGTATCATATGGCTATGTGCGAAGTTTCAAGTAGTAGTTCTCATCGAATAATTGATCCACGTCCTTTTGTAACTTTAGAGATAGGACAAGGAAAGAGCGCAAGGACTGTAAGGGCATTGATTGACTCAGGTGCAACCACTAGTGCTGTTAAATTTTCTTACTGTCAAAAGTTGAAATTAAGTGTCAATCCTATAGAAGCATATCTCATAGGGTTGGGAGGTGTGGAAACTCCTTGTATGGGCGAGGTGGAACTCCCCCTTTACATTCAAGATGCTCTTATGACAGTTAAAGTACTAGTGTGTCAAGATGAGGAACTCACTGAGCCTCTTGTCTTGGGTCAAGACTGGATCTATGATCATGGAGTCAACCTAAACCTAAGAAGTAGACTTCTTCAGGTATGGGTAAATCAGAGTCAAATTACAGTTGAGTTAGATAATGGAGCACTCAAGGAACTAGGAAAGGCACACACTCCTGGTCCTTCCAGGAGTACACATGAAGATGACCATGTTGTTCTTGTCCGAAACTATGTGATGCAGAGGGATGATTATCTCAACAAAGAAGTCAAGGATGTGACGGAACTCGCTTCTTTTCCAAAAACCATAGGGACGCAGCAACCAAAGGTGGATCAAACGCAAAAGAAGCAGGCGACTTACGCTCGAAGCCAAAAGAAAATACTAAGCATGGTGTCTCAACCACCAAAACAAATGTGGGTGCGGAAAGGCAAGCATCCTATGGCGGTCAAGCTACAAAAACTAGCCCAACTCCCTATTAGTGATCAACGGCACGACACTAATAAGAAGTCTTCCAAAGGATCTTCTTTGAAAGTAAAATCTATCTGGGTACCCAAGAAGTCGATAAAGGTTGACCCACAATCAAGACAAATTTGGTGCCTAAGGCTTGCTTGCGGGCTCAAATAGATACACAAAGACCACACCCTGTGCAACATGGTTCACTCACTCGAACAGCTGATATCCACTCTTATACATCACGCACGAACACATATTCACCCATGAGCACGAGTAGAATCACTTGTAAATGGGTCCCTAAAAAGCCTCATTTCCAAGCAGATACTCTCAGAAAGCCCTCAAGAGTCTCTACCAAACCAAAACCGAAAGCCATCCACTGTGTTTGGCTGCCCAAAGTGTGTAATAAACCCCCCGACCCCACTTGTAAATTCACCTCCACCTACTAACAGCATCATTCTCACTCTGCATCTTTCCATTTAGCTTTTAGGACAATCCATCCACTAACTACACCCACAATCACCGAGAACTCACGGACTAACTAACATATCACTAAAACCTCATGTTAATGTTGTAACGGGGACACGTGACCACTCGGTGTCCATTTGCAATGTTAACATTCATTTGTATATTCTCACAGAACTGGTGACTAGTCCCTTCAATATGGCCGAGGCTGCAGGAACTAGCTCCTAGGCCAGATTGGAACAAGCAATTTCATGTTCATGTGGATGCATCCAATTATGTTATTCGATGTGTGCTAGCACAACCTACTGGTGAAGGTAACATGGATCTTCCTATTGCTTATGCCAGTAGACAATTGAATGCAGCTAAACAAAATTACATCACCACAGAAAGAGAAGGATTAGGCATGGTGTATGTGGTTAAGAAGTTTAGACATTATTTTCTTGCAAATAAGTTTAAATTTTTTACAGACCATCAAGCATTACTATATCTTGTGAACAAACCTTGCAATACTGGCAGATTAGTAAGATGGTTTCTCTTACTAATGGAGTATGATTTTGAATTTGTGGTTAGGAAAGGTAGGACTCACCTTAGAGTGGATCACATTTCTTGACTTACTTCTGGAGAGTCCCCTCGAGGAGTGTTAGATGACCGTCCTGATGCTTATTTGTTCAATCTAGAAGTAGTGCCTGAGTGGGCCAAGAATATAGTGCCTATCATCACCTTTGAACCTAAACATCCTATAGTGAGAACCAAAGATAAAGAAGTAGTGAGGTCCCAGAAATATCACATAATGGCAGGAGCATGTACAAGCACACCAATCAAGGCATATTGGCTTGTTGTGTAGAAGAAGATGAACATGCAAAATGGTTGCAACTAGCACATGTAGGTGCACTTCAGCAACATCACTCTAAGCAAAGAACAATCCAGACTCTGCAAAGGTTAGGGGTATATTGGCCAACTATGGAAGTAGAAGTTCATAAGTTGTGCAAGGAATGTCTAGTTTGTGCTATTAGACCACCAGTGGAACATGCCACTCTATATCGAGTATCTTTAGCACCAGTTGGAGTGAACCTTTAGTAAATTTTTTGAGGACAAAAACACTCCCTCAGGATATGATATTGGCCATGCAATGAAGTTTAGAACAAGAAGCACTAGATTACACACTCATAGTTGGTACTCTATACAAACGAGGAAAAGACGAATATCAAAGGTTGTGTGTCCACGAGAGTGAATATCTCAAGATCTTGAAAATTGCTCACCAAGAAGTGGCAGGAGGACACTTTGGACCAAATAAGGTGATTAAAGCTATATTATTTGCATGTCTTTGGTGGCCAACTCTTCACATGGGTGCACATACCTATGTGAAGCGGTGTGATATTTGTCAGCGAACCCAGTACCCAATACGTAAGGATGAGATGCCATTGAAACCTATGATGGGAGGATGTGTATTCTTTAAGTGGGGAATAGACTTTGTCGGTCCTATTAATTGAAACCTATGATGGGAGGACGTGCATCCTTTAAGTGGGGAATAGACTTTGTCGATCCTATTAATTGAAACCTATGATGGGAGGACGTGCATTCTTTAAGTGGGGAATAGACTTTGTCGGTCCTACATTATTGTTGCCACTGATTATCTGAAAAAGTGGGTAGAAGTGAAGGCCACAACAAAGAACGATGTTCAGATGATGGTTAAGTTCTTATTTGAGAATGTATTCACTAGATATGGATTACCAATTGAGTTAGTAAGTGATAGAGGCATGCACTTGTTGAATGACATCATTGAAAATCTTCTTCAAGAATTCATGGTGGTTCACAAGAAGTCGACTCCATATAACCCACAAGCTAATGGGCAGGCGGAGAGCACAAATAAGATTCTATGTAATGTGTTGACAAAATTGGTGAATAATAAACACTTTGATTGGGACAAACAGCTACACCATGCTGTTTGAGCATACATAGTTGCCTATAAAACGGTACTCCAAGCCACACCCTTTCAGATGGTATTTGGCTAAAATGCAATGCTACCATTAGACTTCTTGATACCCACATTGAAAGTAGCACAAGAGCATCAATGGACCGGCCATGAGCTTTTATCTAGAATCTTTGATCTAGAACGCTTAGGTGAAACAATATTGAGAGTAGCAGTAGGGATTTGTGCAGCTAAGAATATACAAAATGCATATTTTGATGCCCATGTGAAGGATAAAGGCTTGAAAGTAGGAGACCTATTTTTGGTGCACACCCTGAAGCAACATGCACGAAAGTTGGAGAAGCACAGGTATAGACCTATGGTCATCAATAGAATCTCAACAAGTGGAGCAATCCAATTAGCCAACCTAGAAGATGACATCCTACCTGGTTACATCAGTGGATGCAGAGTGAAATTATATCAAGAAGCCCTCACAGAGGAAATGCTAAACGGACTCAATACTACAAAGAAACATAAAGAAGAACAAAAACGAACTCGAAAAGAAGCGCAGGAAGAAGCTCTAGAATGCATCCGAAGAATGAAATTGAGAAGATAGGGCAGAGATCAACCTAGGTCAGATGCTTATGAAGCTCTAAGATATCATATGGCTATGTGTGAAGCATCAGGTGTATGTCCCCATAGAATAATTGACCCACATCCTTTTGTGACCTTAGAGATAGTACACGGAGATAGTGCAAGGACTATAAGAGCCTTGATTGACTCAGGAGCAGCCGCTAGTGCAGTTAGACTTTCTTATTGTCAAGAGTTGAAATTACTTATCAATCCTATCTACATTCAAGATGTTCTTATGATAGTTAAGCTGCTAATGTGTCAAGACGAGGATCTCATTGAACCTCTTGTCTTGGGTCAAGACTGGATCTATGATCATGCAGTCAACTTGAACCTAAAAAGTGGACTTCTTCAGGTCTGGGTAAATTAGAATCGTATTACCATTGGGTTAGAAAATAAAGCACTCAAGGAACTAGGAAAGGCACCAACTCCTCGTCCTTCCAGGAGTACACATGAAGATAAACATGTTGTTCTTGCCCAAAACTCTATGATGCAGAAGGATGATGTTTTCAACAAAGAAGTTAAGGATCAGATGGAACTCCCTTCTTTTCCAAAAGTGATCAAGACAAAGCAACCAAAAGAGTATCGAAAGCAGAGGAAGCATACGGTCTATACCCATAGGCAATGGAGGGCACAAAGCAAGAGGACTCAAAATGTGAAGCAAATATGGATACGCAAGGGTGAACAACCCTATGCTCTGGTGATAGATCCCCAATGGTGCACCAAACCAACTGCTCGAGTAAGGACTACATAGAAAGAGTGTTCCAAAATTCTCCCAAAATGGACCATTTCTATTTGGCTTCCGAAGCAATCGATGATGGTTGGACCCAATGCACGACAAATCTGGGTGCCCAAGACCTGCTTCCATGCTCAAGTACACTCACATAATCTCACAAGCTTGAAATGTCAATCAGAAACATTCAGATCACACACTTCACGGCACACATCTGCATTCCAACACTCCACACATTCGACCACACCTAGAAACTACTTGGAAATGGGTACCCAAAAAGTCCCAAATCCAAGACAACACGATTCAAAAACATGAGAAGACCATAGCAACCAAGAGAAACCATCTCACACATAAAATTTGGAGAGTTAAACTCTATGATAAACCACTTGACCCCACCATGTAAAGTAATGTGCATAGACATAGATGCATTTGAGTACATTGCACCACCGAGTATGCATATAGAAACATCACTGACCTCCTAACTCTACCTCACACACACAATACCCCATTCAACTAACTTCTAACCCCAAAGAATGACATGTTGGTATTGTAGAGGGAACACGGTATTATCATGTTTCATATGCAATGCTAATATGATAAGATCATATTAGCATTGCATATAAGATCAGCAGAAGCTCCCAGTAATATCATGGCTGATGTAGCAGTAATATCATGGCTTTGCCAACAGACATGGTGTGGCCACTTGGGGGATCTTATATAGGTATAATCTGAATGGCTTGCAATTCCTCTAGTCTTTCAGTTGTTTCACGCATGATTGATAGATTCTCCATATCAACCACTTGTTGGCTCGTGCCTTCTGAGAGCAGTAGATAAGATCATCAGAAGCTCCCAGTAATATCATGGCTGATGTAGCAGGAACCAGCTCTCAGAAGGCACGAGCCAACAAGTGGTTGATATGGAGAGTCTATCAATCATGCGTTAAACAACTGAAAGACTAGAGGAATTGCAAGCCATTCAGATTATACCTATACAAGATCCCCCAAGTGGCCATTCAGATTATACCTATACACCATGTCTGTCGGCAAAGCTTCCCATTGGTTTAGTGAAGTTGCAGGACCTTTGGGAGAAGGATCATACCTCAGAGAGTCAGAGTTGGAATTCAATGGAAAGCAAGGCAAATATCACTTCTTTACATGGGAATTTGAAAAGTTACAAAATTCAAAAGCACTACGCCCTGTATGGGAGAAAGCAGGATTGGATGCATACTTTGGTGCTCAGCTCCCAAAGCCCGACTTCATGAGATGCTACTATCTTATCAACACCTTGACTCCGAGCAAGCACCCCAAAGGTTCAAGCACATTTGTGTTCCCATCTCTAATGAGGGGCAATGAGTTGAAGAGGTTTAAGTTAACCAACAAATTAGTGTGAGAGGCCCTGGATATGCAAGGAATGCATGTACCCACAGAGACGGAAGTTCTGGTCCCTAATAACATGAAAAATAGGATCTTCACCAAGCTTAAGGACATGGTGGCCATGACACCCAATATTGCAGTACACCTTCGGATGTGCATTTAGCACTTTGCTTTACTTGCCCAAGACAGATTTACTATGCCACCCAAGAAAATATGGTTTAGTTTGTATCTAGCAAAGACACAGAACCTCACCATCAACCTACCCCACTAGATCATGGATCAGATACAATTGGCTCACAAGAGATGGCCATGAAAATCAATCTTGTATGGATGTTGCACATTGACTAGGATTATTTACAAATGTTTAGCTTATGATATCCTGATCTAGAGAGCCTTAATGTGGAATAGAGTGTAGCAAATCAAAGGCCGAACATCAATTGGACCCCCTTCCAAGAGGATGAGAGGAGGCATACAAGTTCCTTGTGCTCATCCCCGTGGAGCAACATTAACACCAGATGTCACCCCCCTCCTCGAAGGGTCAGGCCATTCACACTTTGACTACCATGATGAAGCTTTGAAGGTCCAAACATGATATTCCCACAAGTTCTGACGGACGTGGAATTCCCCGGAGGAGCATTGTTGGAAGAACTCACTAATGAAGACTTTGAGAAAATGTTAAAAGAAGTGAATCTTGAAGCAAAAGAAGAACAACAATTGGAAGGAGCTCAACTACAAGCAACAACATCACAAGTACCCATTACCACTGTTGATGTGGATGAAGAAGAGGATGAAGATGAAAAAAATGAAGAATCTAAAGAAGAGGAGGAAGGGCATGAAGAAAGATATCGAGATGAGCAGCAAGGAGTACCAAAACTTCTAGGTGCTCCTGCATACACAACCCAGTTGCAAACGCTATAGGACATGATCAAGGAAGTGAAAGAAAGGCACAGACTTTCATTCACATCAGGCCAAGCCCTAATCGAATCACTTCCCTCCAACTAATGTCCGAATCCTTGGGAGTTCAGGAGGCTATCTACACAGTAGTTTGACAATCTGTTTGATACGACCATCATAGAGCGGATACACGACCACATGCAGGCAAGAACATCCGAATATTGGTAGCCAAACCTGAAGCACCGATAGAATCAACAACCACCCGAACCACCACCATAGACCTTACAGCCGAATCATTTGTACAAACATCATCAATCTCACCCCAACACCCTCCATCTCCTCCATCTCCCCCACCCCACCAGCAACCACTACAGAAACTACTGTTGTAATAACAAGCATGATCCAAACCCTAGCCTCTTCATCCTCCTTTTCCTTTCGTGAACCAACTTCTCAGGCCACCCTTTTTTCTTTCATTACCAACCCTTTTATCACTTCACCATTTTTGCCTTCCAAACCTGTCATTGGACATCCACTCATACCTAGTATAGAAGGACACTTGTGACCCACAAAAGGTAGTCAAGGTTTCCCTGCATATCCATATTCACACCTTCCTCTTCCCAGGGATCCATATTTTCCAGCTCCCTCATCCATGTTTGCGCATACCTCACTCGCCACAATCGCCCCACCTCATTACGTATTCTTCATGCAACAATTCATTCGTGCTCCTGCTCCTCAGGTGCTCGATTCACAAACACTCACAACCACATCACTATACACAAACACCACACTCACCTCACCTACCATACCCACATACATGGTAGCTCCTGCATGCACCACAGTGTCTGACCCCATGGACATTTCACCACCCACAGCACCTCCCCCTCCCCCCATGATTCCACCATCACCCACTCCCCTACCCCCCACCTCACCAATCACCACCTCATTGGTAGACACATCATCGATAACTCCCATTCCCTCTACATTCCAAAATGCTCGTAAATAATTCACTCAATATGTTAACTCAATGTGCATATCAATTACAACAAGATTATCAACGATTGGAAGAGCACAGTGCTTCCTTCTAGGTAGAGTCATAGAGGCTACAAGTAAGAATCACTACACCGAAAGCTTACTATCAAACACTTCGAGCAAAGTACACCACCTTAAAATAGGCTCATATCGAATTGGAGTCCAAGACGTCTATTGTGGATGACCATGCATTCAAACATTTGGAAAACCGGCTCAAAGGACAGATGCTCACCAATGCTAAACTAAGACGCAATCTAGGTCTACTACGGAAGCACATGGCGGTAACATTGGAAGAGAACAAGAGGTTACAACAACAAAATCAAGATAATCTCGAAGCTGCTATGGAAGGAACCACAGGCACGGAGATTAGCCCTACAAAGTAGTAACTAGTCCCCTCAGAAGACATACAGATACTTCTCAAAGATCATGCCAATTTTTTGGAATCATATGAAAAACTAGAGTCTGAATGTGCTGACCTAAAGAAGCAGTTGGCCAATGTAAGCACATCTCAACCTGAACTTGCCATCCCCCAATAGTCCACTAAAGAACTAGAGGCCTTAAGAAATCAAGTCAAAGAATTAAAGGCCAAACTCCTACCATATGAGAGGCCACCCTCTCCTATTGAAGACCCGAAACCTGAAATCGTGGTGGAGATTCCGATCGAAGAGATTTTTGAAGAGCCTTATGACCCGATGTCGGTACCTAGTGGGCATGTCAGGAAAGAGGGACAAGAAACATTTGAGATCGAAGTCCCAGATTGGCTCAAGAGATTCAAACAAATCAGTCAAACACATGATGATAGAGTGGTCGTGCAGATCCAGTCCCTTTCCAATCTAGAAGAAACTGTTCTCAGGTCTGCTTACTTCCACAATCTCTCCCATCAATGCTTGATTACCACATCAGAAACGTAGTATAAGCCCTAAATTGTATTATTATCTGACTATAATGTGGAGATTAAAAGACATACAGGAAAAAAGCCTACATTCACCACCCAGTTTGAGCCTGATGATCTACCAACAGACACACTTGCAGGCTCGATTTTTCAACCCAACTGGCAAGAGTGATTACTCACAGAATATCCAAAAATGATGCGCACATGGGACACAATGCCATTATATATTAAATATAACCCATGTTATTGTCTAGTAGTCCGCCTCAGATCATGGAAAGCTTTTGCCATCAAAGTCCGCAATAATAAAGGATGCTCGGATTGGGTTAATTATCCATATTTTGCTCCACCTAAAGCACCACCCACCGTAGCATACATGATCTCTACAATACATCATTGTTCTACATGCTTAAAGAATGTATCGGACATCGCTGCCATGATATATATGAAAATCTTCGAGTTAATGATGCTCGTATATGGTCACATTCCCTTGGTTTTGCAAGTAAAGGCAATCCTTCACCCAATCTTGAACTACTTGTAGTTGTCTCATAAAAGTTCTTCCTAGTATGATCTCATATGATGTAAGATGGGGAAATTCTACTATTACAAAGGTATGTTCAATTTCAATTCCATGTGTTTTTATTATTACCCTTTCCCAAATACCTAAGGGTTTCTCTACATGTCCATCTGCAAGTTGAAGTCTCATTATAGTGGGTTTAAATTGTTGATCTCCCCATGCTTCCCATAGGGGTGTCTAATTATCTTGACAAATCTTGTATTGGCTTGCACTCACCTTTTTGTTTAGTGATAATTCTTTCTGATTCATTTTGAATTTTCTCTTGTCCCTCCAATTCTTCTATTTTCTTTTCCTATTTTGATTTTTGCTTAGCTCTTCTCTCTTTGCATGATGAATTATTTTTTAGTGTTTTCTTCTCCTCCTCCTCATTGTTTATTTTTTTATGTTTTGCTTGAGCTCTAGTTATTACTTGAACAAGTGTTATCTCATCTTGATCATTTCTAGAAGTTGCTAGAATTTTCACCACTTTCAAAGGTATATGATTATTTGTCCTTTGCTTGTTTGGATTTTTTGGACAATCTCTAATCAAGTGTTCTTTCCACAATCTTTAGAATGCGCTCCTTCTATACTAAGAGTAGATGGCTGATGAAAATGTCTCATAAAGTGGCCTCCCCCACACGTATAACAAGTTACCTTCTGTATGTTCTTGAATTGAGGTTTTAGGTTTTACATGTAATTATTGGTTATGTACATGAATGTAGCTACATCCACCTACACTCTACCATTTCTCGAATTCAAGGCTTGAAGATCAGGTTCTTTGTTATATGCATAGTCCCAATTTGTGTCCTTAGAATGATCATATGAATGGCTATTATAACCATCAAATTAATCTCTAGTTGATACTAAGGACCTTTCCAAATTTTCTTCTACAATTTTGTATTTCACTAGAACGACATCGGTTGGTACAAGTGGTTGTTATCCTATTACAAGTCAAGGTTGGTCCAAAAAATCTCTTTCTCTTAGTTGTATAACTCTCTTCCTCTCATTGGTTGTTTGTTATATAAACACTCCTCGTGTGATTTGTCCACTTTTTTTCTAGGGTGCAATATTTGAGTGTTCTTTTATCTTGTAGATGGGATGGTTTTTGATAACTACACATGTGATTAGGATGGTTTTCTCCACACACATACCATTTCCTAGCTTGTGTTTTCTTGGGTTTACTATGCTTGATTTGATTGTAGATCTTAAAGCTTTTGCTATGGCTTGAGCTAATTCTTTTGTGGGTGGTATTTTACTCTCCCCGTTGACTTGTTGATCATATATTAGAAGATCAGTTTCTCTATTGTCTTCTAAATCAATGGCTTCTTTGATGCAAGGGTCTAAATTTGAACATCTTCTACAATAAACCATCATCCTTAGTTGTGTATTATTCAATCCCTCAATGAATATGACACCCTTTTAGGCATAGATGGTTTTTCTTCATTTGGACAACTATCCAGATATTGCTTAAAAACCTTGCAGCTATTCTCACATTTCCCTAAGGTTTTTTCTCAAATGTATGATTCAATGTAGTAGTACTATGTCTGATGCCTGTTTTGGAAAATTCCCTTATAAATTCTTCCAAGAATCTATCCATCTTTACAAACATTTCCCTCCTTAATGGTAAGAACCATGATAAGTCATGATAGAGTTAGTCCAAAGGCTTCAAATTGTGTTTTATATTCTACTATATCTTCTGCTCTCAAAATTTGTTTGTACTCAGCTACATGGTCATGAGGATTTGTAGATCCTTCATATCAGTTTTTCATACACTTTGCTTCTTGATATGGTCTCAATATCCTCCCTGGATTATTCCATTCATTTCTCCTTTTGATTGGAAACTCGTCCATTGCTTCTCCTTCTCTAGAAAGGGATCAGGTGAAGTTTGATACCTTCTCTCTCTCTCTCTCTCTCTCTCTTTGTGGCTCTATAGGAGTGTGATGTCTTCTATTTCTTGGGTTATCTGGTTACTTTAAGTTTTGATGTTCCCTTTATTTGAAAACTAACCAAGATCATTTGTTTCATGAGGGTTTCTTGTAAATACATGAGGGCTTCCCATTATGTTCCTCCATGTCTATTTGTGACAAATGTGTGCTTTCATCCTCCCCAGCTTGGTCTTGGTGTGCTAGATGTCTTTTTGGTCTTTGATTATGTCTAGTGGTAAGTCCTCATCCCACTCTCATTAGTTTTAGGGTTTTTTTCCAAGTAAACCCTGAGTTTTTGTTTCTTTTTGGAAACTAGGGCTTTAGTTTTCCTTTGTTTTTCCTTAGAATTTTTCTCTCAAAATGACCTCCAATTAGATAAAAATTTACCCTTTCCATTTCCCAAATGGAAAATTTGAGTTTTTAATCTCAATTGAAAAATCACAATTCTATCCATAGAGTCATGATTTTCACTAAGAATCATGATTCTCAATTTTACACTTCACTTGGTGTATTTTTTTCAATCTTTTGATTTTTCAGGAGTTTATTATATTTTTTTTGCATATTATTCTAATTTTCCAAAAGACTTTGAGAAATATGTTTTTGTTTGATTTGTGAAAAATCACGATTTTGTGCTAAAAATCATGATTTTCAACAAACCACGATTCTCAATTGAGAATCTTGATTTTAAGATCTCAAAATCCACGATTTTCTTCAAAACATGATTCCTAGTGAGAATTGTATTTTTTCAAAAAATCCCAATTTTATGTAGAAAACTATGATTCCCTATGACGAGAAAATCACAATTTTCGAAGTGCTCAAAATGGTGTTTTTTGGATGCAATCATGTTTTTCACAATTGTGAGGTCAAAATAGTGAAATTTTAGCACTTCACAATTGTGATTTTCTTTCACAATTGTGGTTTTTCATTATTCTCAATAGAAAATCATGTTTGTTTGCAGAGAATCGTGTTTTTTACTTTTCCACGTAATTGCGATTCTAAATGTCCTTTTGGTAAAATTTTTTAATGTCTCTTTTTTATGACTTTATCTTCCTAAAATATGAGCCTTTTTATTATACTTCCATGGAATGCAAAATATCAATCATATGACAAATTTTTCCTATTGAAATAGTATTTCAAGGAAATCGGGATTCTATAATTTTCCTATTTCTTTCATTTTTAAAGCAAAATATATTCAATGCCATCAAATATGAGCATCACATATGCTTATCTCAACTTGGGTTGCAAAGCAATAAATAAATAACAATTGTTTGCTTTGTGCTCTAGAAATTGCGATTATCTGCTCACTATCTCTAACTCACTCTCTCTCACAATGAACCATTTTTTCACTAAGTCTCATTTTTATACTATTTGATCACAATTGTGATTTTCAACTTTTTAGATTAAAACGTCTGTTTACCTCTTGATTGAGCTTTGGTACCCCTTCTTACCTTTTGTCCAATCTGTGCTTTTTTCAAATTTTCACTTTTTTTGGGTAATCCCTACCTTCCACAAAGAATCGTGATTCTCTAGAAAAAAAAATCGTGTTTTTGTGTTAACCCTTGTTTTTGTATTTTTAATCGCTTTTTTTTATGAAGAGTCTTGACTTGAGGTCCAATAATGTTCATCTTCCCTCTTTTACCTATAAATCAATAAATTTTGTGATTATACTCAAGAAAATAATTTTAGGTTAACATAATTTCCACTCAATTTCTTTCTTCAATCTTTTCTAGTCCTTTTCCTTTCCTATTCTTAGAGTTGATTATCCAATGTATGTTGATATGCGATCATAAAATCTTCAACAACTTTGTTTTTTGTTTTTTCCCAAAAAAATAAAAACCATTTGTCTAGGGTTTTCCAAAAAATGAAGCTAAAAACTTATGATAAAATATTGCAATCTCATATATGGAATTAGAGAACAACATAAAACTCCTACATTACCTTTTCAAAAAGATGAATGAAAAAATCTCTTTCTAAGACTAAAACACACTCACCTTTTCATCTTTCCCACTCTTGGTGGTTCAAAAGTATTTTGAAAAAACATTCATTACCATCAACTTGGAAGATCCAGGAAGGTTCAAAGCTTTGCTTCAATGTTCCCCAACAATGGCACCAAAAAATGTTTGTTGTGCTTTGGAGTTGTCCTCTCCAACCAACATAGCATAAAGGATCAACAAGCTCAAACACTTAAATTGTCAATCTATGGATCGTGCTAAGACCCTTGAAGTGTATGTGTATGCACATGTGCATGTGTGTGTATGTGCATGTGTATGTGTATGTGTATGTGTATGTGTATAAGTAAGTGTGTGTATATGAGTGTATGTGCATGTGCATGTGTATGTGTATAAATATGTGTGTGTGTATATGTATGTGCATGCATGTTCATGTGCATGTATATGTGTGTATGTGCATGTGTATGTATATATGTATTTGAGAGTATGTTAATTTATGAAAAACAAAACAATTCAAATGATATAGAAACAATGAAAATTGTACTTATTACACTTATGTGTTCCTCAAGTAGCTTTGATGTGAATCTTTTCCCTATACATGGGCACTTTTTACTCTAGTGCTAGCTAGAAGTTTTTTCCCCATGTTACCACATACATGATTCACTCACATGTGGTGGTACTTTGTACTTAGGGATATTATCCAGCTCTTACTTCAGTTTTGATCATCATCAATAGAGTGAGCCATTCAAGCCATCCATCTTCTTCGTGTGTCTTACTGATTTTGTGCTCCTTGTGTGTGTTGTCTCTTGCACTTCTACACACACACACACACACCAAAAAATGATATCAGAGGAGGTTCAGCTCCTTCTCAAGTTTTGGTTTTTCACGTCGTGACACATGCACACTTTTAATAGCAGAAATCGACTTCGGAGCATAGAACAATGATTTTTAGTAGCCATGAAACATTTCCTCTAGTTGCACTACAGTTTTACCTCCATATTGAAGCCATTCATGCAATCAAAATCACCACCAGAGTGATGGATTGTGAGGTGAAATTTTAGCACTTATTTCAATTTTTGTTGAAGTAAAGATCTTGTCACATTCTTGTTCTTTAGTGAAATGGCAGGTAGCAATGACTTTTTTGGCATGCTTCAAGCTTAAAATAAGCTTGATGGAACCAACTATCCAATGTGGTATTACATGATAAAAAATATTCTTGTTGTGAAATAACTATGGAACATAGTGGCAGATGTAGGTTCTTCTACTTTAAAGTCTACTATCACAGATGGAGCTTCTTCTTCAAGCACAGTGGTTACTCCTTCTCCACCAAGAGCAACTTAGATGCAATGGAAAAGATGCTCAAGCTTGTACATTGATTGCTCTTTTGTGAAGTGTCACATAGTTCCACACATTCGGTCATGTTCTACATCAAGACATGCATGCGATACTCTTGCTTCTTTGTATGTTGTGTGTAATGAAGCACGCGTTGCATACTTGAGGAAGCAACTTGAGTATGTATGTATGACTAAAAATGATTCTGTGGATGTGTATGTGACACACATCAAGGACTTGAAAAAGCAATTGAAAAACATAGATGAGATTATTTTGGATGCATCACTCAGCTCTACATTGTGGAAAGGATTGCGAGAATCTTTTCAAAGCTTAGCCACTACACTCGATTTGGTTGCAAAAGGAATTCCAATATGTATCCATCTGATGAGGTCATGTCTCTTCTTTTGCAAGAAGAGAAATCTAGAGTGAATAGGAGTGGTTTGATTGAGGGAACATAAGCACTTGCTATCTCACAAAAAGGGAAAATCAAGTATGGTTCAACTTTGGGTTCATCAAAACCAAAGCCTCAACCTTCCTCTTCCATTCTTTCCTCTAATGATGCTGATTTGCAAAAGAAGAAGAGATGCAAATATTGCCAAAAGGTTGGTCATACTATTGATGAGTGTAGGAATATTTCTAAGTGCAATGAAAAGAAGGAGGAGTTCGGCATGTCTATTGTTGAAAATTTGCCAAATCAAAGAATGATGAAGCCAACATGGCTCAAGATTTTTGGGCATGTATTGTTACATGTCATTATGATGCATCATTGCATTCTAAATGTATGGTTGTAAGTGAGGTTGATTCCTATTGGTTCTTTGATAGTGGTTTTCAAAGCACATAACTTCATGTAAAAGGTTTTTTGCATCTTTGAAAGATGCACCCAAACGAGAACATGTGGTGTCTGCGAACAATGTCTCTTATTTTATCAATGGAGTATGAGAAATTGAGCTTATGGCTGCAAATGAAGATGTGATTCTCTTGAAAAATGCATTACATATACCCAATATTAAGAAGAACTTAATTTTTGTTTTGCTGATTGCCAAAGCTCGACTTCATGTACTCTTTGTTGATGATTAAGTGTATGGCTCATGATTTCAGCAATGGTGATATTACCATGATGTCCGCCACATTATTGTTAGGAATTGAACTCAAAACCTCCCGATTAGGAGTGCGATGGGCTAACCACTTGCCCCAAAAGCCATGTTTGAGGATTACTTCCTAATCCTCTCTCTTAAGGCATGGTTCAACCATCTCCTACTAGGATTGTGTGACATTCCTTTCCCCTTAGACTAAGCATTGCCCTCAATGCTCACTTGTGGACCCTTTTGACTCTCTTGGACCCACTTTCCATGCACAAATGCTTCCACCAACCTCAAACTCTAGCACATAGACCTAATTTGGGCCTATCCCACCCTCTCTAGGTGCCCAAATGCCCATGCACCTTCATCTAAGGCCAGTTTCACACTCACCATGGATAAGTGCTTTTTCCAAGTGCCCACAAATGAGATGCAAACCTCCACGTTGCCCAATTTCTCAATTGGGCTCTGATACCAATGTTGGGAATTGAACTCACAACCTCCTGGTTAGGAGTGCAATCGGTTAAACACTTGCCCCAAAAGCCATGGTTGAGGATTACTTCCTAATCCTCTCTCTTAAGGTGTGGTTCAACCATCTCCTACTAGGATTATATGACAATTATGTAATGGTTTGTATTGCTTGGATACATGCAAGAGGGCTAGCTCAAATGCCTTGGTTGTTCATACTTCTTCCATGGCTGAAATGAAGCTTTGGCATGCTCATTTTGGTCACTTGAACTTCAATAGTTTGCTTTACTTGCAAAAGAAGGACATGGTTATTGGTTTGCCAACACTTGAGTCCATTGAAATTGATGCATGTGAAGGTTGCATTCTTGGAAAAATGCATCGTGCTTCTTTTCCAAAAGATAGTCATACACACACTACAAGAAAACTACAGCTTGTTCATAGTGATGTATGAGGTCCCGTCAAGACTCCATCTTCTAAGAAACATGTATATTTTGTGACTTTCATTGATGATGCTACTCGCCATACATGGGTGTATCCTATGAAAGCAAAGAATGGGGTATTTTCTTGCTTCAAAGCATTTTTAGTTATGGTTGACAATTTTTCTTCAAACAAGCTTTTGACTCTATGCATAAATCATGGTGGTGAATACATGTCACATGAGTTTAATGCTTTTCTTCATGAAAGAGGAATTTCACACCAATGTACGGTGCCATATACACCTCAGCAAAATGGTGTTGGCAATCATAAACATAGAACACTTCTTGAAATGGCACGATGTATGGTTAAAGGAAAGCACCTTCCTAACAAGTTTTGGATGGAAGCAATCATGTGAAAACTATATGTTGAATTACTTCCCTACAAAAGCATTGAGATTCATCACTCCTTATGATGTTTGAAATGGCATAAACTTGTGGTTAGTCATATGCGTGTGTTTTGTTGTTTGGCATACGCTCTTGTGCCATCACAATAAGGTCACAAACTTGATGACAAGGCAAAGAACTATATATTTGTTGGGTATGATGCTGAAAATAAGGGGTATCATTTGTATCATCCATTGAGAAACACAACTATTGTGAATCAAGATGTGGTATTTGCTGAAAAATTAGTTTTCCCTCTACTTGAATGCAAAAAACAACCAACAATTAGCTCACAAGATGTGTTTGATACACTCATGCCTTTGTTCGAAAGTGGTGTGCTTGATTATGGCCATGTAGACTATCCAATTGAGGCTCGAAGGGCTGAAAAATTCCAGCAAAATAGAGCTAAAAATGCTGAGAATTTCCATCCAAATATGGCTAAAATTTTATAATAAAAAATTTTCAGAAGTACTCGAAATTTCAAGCTACAAACGGTTGAACATTTGCGTCAAAGTATGGTTAAAAATGAGCATGAAATTCAGCTCGCACATGATATACTTGTTGATGATGTATTACATAATGAACACATGTTTATCAAGAGTGCACAAAGTATGCCGAAGTGGTTGAAACAAACTTTTTAGAACAACAAATTGAGTGTACCTTTACTTGGTAGAACAAGATCAAGCTCTCGCCATGCATCAAGTAATTTTGTGGATTATTCTCTTATTGCAACAACATGTAATGAAGAGCCATTTACTTTTGAAGATGCATGTGACAATCAACATTGGATGAGTGCTATGCAATCACATCCATACATAGGAATGGTACTTGGGAGTTATGTGCATTGACAAAAGGGAAAAATGCCATTGGTACAAAGGGGGTTTACAAGATTAAAAGAAAGTCAGATGGTAGCATTGATTGCTACAAAGTTAGATTGGTTGCCAAAGGATATGTGCAAAAATATGGCATTGACTATGAGGAAACTTTTGCACCTACTTCACACATGACTACCATTTGTACCATGGTTGCATTGGTGAGATTGAAAAGTACATCAGTTGGACATAAGAATGACTTTCTTGAATGGTGATTTGCAAGAAGAGGTTTATGTGAAGAAACCTCCTGGGTGTTCCATGAAAGGGCAAGAGCATATGCTTTGTCACTTGCATAAAGCCTTGTATAGACTCAAGCAAGCTCCACCTACATGATATGGCAAAATCCATAAGCACTTGATTGCTCTTGGCTTCACATGTGGTCCAATTGAAAGCACAATCTATGTACGTGAAGATGGGGTTGATCTTATTGTGCTTGTTCTTTATGTTAATGACATACTCTTGACTAGGTCATGTGATGCAAAACTTGACATTCTTATGGTTGATTTGTAGCAAATTTTTGATGTCACTTATCTTGGTCTATTGAGCTACTATCTTGGAATCCAGTTTGTATCTGTTGAGGGGGGAATCGTTATGCATCAAGAAAGGTATGTTGAAAAACTACTTCAACATTTTGACTTTGAGAATCACAAGCCAATTTCTATACCGATTGAGACAAGATTTAGGTATAAGATGAGGATTCGAGTGATGAATTTGACACTTCCCTTTATTAGCAAGCTTTGGGATGTCTTATATATGCATGCAACATAAGGCAGGATATACAATATGTAGTTTGCTCGTTGAGTCTATTCATGCATAGCCTCGGCACTAAGCATTGGCAAGCAATGAAACGTGTGTTTAGATATCCCAAAGGAACTTTGAGTTTAGGCCTCTTTTATGACATAGATATTCATCCATGCTTGCATGCTTTTACAAATAGTGATTGGGCTAGTCGTAATGATATTCAAGTGTCCACTAGTGGTAATTTCTTTTTCCTTGGAGATTCATGCATATCTTGGTTGAGTAAGAAGCAACCTATAACATTGAGTTGTGAAGCTGAATACATGGCAGTTTCCATAACTACAGTGGAGTGTGTATGGATGAGATGCCTATTGATGGATCTTTGCATGGGGATTGATGCTTCTACGCATATTCTCACTGATAGTCAAAGTGCATTGGATGTTGCACGAAACCCAATGTTTCATGCATGGACCAAATATATTGAGGTGCATTATCACTATGTGAGGGAGCACCTTCATGTAGGAGATATTGATTTGGTATATGTGCCTACACAAGATAATGTGGTAGACATACTCACCAAAGCTCTTCCACGAGAAAAGTTTGAAGCTTTTCAAAAAACTTTAGGCTTATTGCCTAGTGGGGGATGATCTGTCACTCCTTGTATGTGTTCACATCATTCGCTCCAAGGGGGTCTGTTACACTTATGTTTTCCTTGAGTAGCTTTGATGTGAACATTTTCCTTATACATGGGAACTTTTTACTCTAGTGTTAGCTAGATGTTCCCCCCCCCCCCCCCCCCCCCCCATGTTACCACATACATGATCCATTCATATGTGGTGGTACTTTGTACTATATTATTCACACCTTACTTCAGTTCTAATCATCATCAATAGAGTGAGCTATTCCCGCCATTCATCTTCTTCATGTGTCTTGCTGCATTTGTGCTCCTTGTGTGTGCTTCTCATGTGTCTCTCGCACTTCTACACACACCCAACAATATCTACAATAATTAGCCATATATTATGCTCGATATAATTCTTCAATAACTTGCAATAAATATGGAGAGAGAGAAACAAAAAAAGAGAGAGAAAGTGTGTGTGTGTGTGAAGGAGAGAGAGAGCTTGTAAGCATGCACCCAACACTATATACAATAGAACATGTAATCACAAAAAAATGAAATTGTGTTGTGTCAACCATTGCTATAGAGGATCACTTTTGCCTACGATATAAGGGCTCAAGCAGTTTAGGTAGATCTGAAATTAGGCACCATTTGGTCACTCATGTGTATGGCCCACGATCTCAAGACTAGACTTAAGCATAAGTTCATGTGATGTCTTAACCAAGTGGTCCACTTAACCTAGTGGTTAAGTCTCAAGGTTGTGAAGGAGAAGGTCTTGGGTTCAATCCCCATGGGGAGCATGGGGAGAGTGTTTTGCCCAAGGAGCTCTAGAGCCTTCTAACTCAAGTTAACGTGATTTAACTTGAGTCCCATGAGACTTAACTCAAGTGGCAAGTACACCAACCACTAGTGGACTCTAGTGCACGATACTAAAGCAGTGGTCGAGATCACTCCAACCACTAGTAGACTCTAGTGGAAGATATTAAAGGAGTGGAGGAGATTGCACATACACTTGTGGACTCTAGTTACATTTGTGGTCCTCATTGCTTCGAGCAACTATATATACATGCATAAGGTTGGGTGGAGAGTCATCTCTCTAGCATGTGGTGGTGGTTCTAATTGTTATTCTCTTGCATTGGTATCAAGTTGAGAATTCCCAAGAATTTAAAGCCAAAGATTTTTTAGAAAAGTTTCCTAAGTTGGATAATTTTCATTTGTGGATTTGATTTGGTCAAGTTATAGTACAGTTGACCCAAAGTAAATGGAAAAATTTCTCCTATAGTTTACATAGGATTTTCAAACCCATCAGGACAAAGTGGTCCTCAAGTCGAGTGAATAAATCAAGTAATTGGTTGGGAGCTAACCATTGTACAAACATCCAAGTACGATGTTTGGGCCAATCAAACTTCAGTTTTCTAAATCACATTCAAGTGAATCAAGAGTTCTCAAAATCTTGATTGGGATAAGAATCCTGCCTTAGTTACTAAGTCCATGCACGAGGCATGCCCATAAACGGACTAGTAATTGGAATCCATCCATTTCATATGTTTGTGCCTAGATTGCACATCAAGAAACACTGGAGTGGCTAGGAATGTTTTTAGATCCACCCTTATTATCCATTCACTAGTTTGTACTTTGACCAGTTCAACAAATTACAAATCAAGATGGTGTTTTGAATCATTTGGGCAGGGATCCCACCATAGAGTTGAAACATGTTCTTTCGATTTTTAGAACATGAGGCTCGGGGGCTGCATACTGTTACTATATATAGCTTTATTTTTTAGGACGAAAATCTTTCCCAAGGGGGCAAGAATATAATAAAGTAAATCTATGATATAAGGGTTTGGTCGGTTTAGACAGATTTAAAATTGGTCACTCATGTGTATGGCCAAAGATATCGAGACTAGACTTAAGAATAAGTTCATGTGCTCTCTTAAACAAGTGCTCCACTTAGCCTAGTGGTTAATTATCACTGTTATGAAGGAGGAGGTCTTGGATTCAACCCCCATGGGGAGCATGGGGAGAGTGTTTTGCCCAAGGAGCTCTACAACCTTCTAACTCAGTTTAACGTGAGTCAATTTGAGTACAACGAGACTTAACTCGAGTGGCGAGTACACCAACCACTAGTGGACTATAGTGGAATGTACTGAAGCAATGGTTGAGATCACTCCAACCACTAGTAGACTCTAGTGGAAGATATTAAAGGAGTGGAGGAGATTGCACATGCACTTGTGGACTGTGGTTACATTTGTGGTCCTCATTGCTTCAAGCAACTATATATACAAGGATAAGGTTGGGTGGAGGTTCATCTCTCTAGCACATGGTGGTGGTCATAATTGTTATTTGTCTTGCAAATGTACAAGTGTTGATATCACTTTTTGGAACCCATGAAGGCCAAACTAGTTATAGTTACACTTAAATCTAGGAAATGAGTTTCTTGTCAATGGGAAGAATGGTCATCCCATTTTGAGTTGGTTGATAAGAAAAACCTTACTAGAAATAGACACCCACATTTCTAATGCTCATGTTAGGTTATAAAGCCTATTGAACGGAGAAATGTCTCACTCTCTTTGTAAAACTCTAAGAGACATTTGATGGCTTACAATCGTTGAACGCTACGGTTGTGGCATCCTTAGTCCTTTTTCTATTAGGGTTTGTATTTTCCTTTCATTTAATACATTTATGCATTGTCACAAAAAAACAATTCTCAATGTGCATGAGAATCTTCAACTCACATGAAAAGAGTAGAACAAGTATCCAAGATCTCTAGATATCTACTCAACAAGTTGATCTATAAACTCTGTATTCAATCCCATGCACCCAAAATCATATTAAGAGGACTTGAAAGGGACATGGAATAACATTTTTTTTTTAAAAGCTTGAACTTGATCAAAGAAGGAAAATGTAGATAAAGAGAAGATTGATGAATAAAGGACCATTTCCTTTTTGGTTTCCTTCCTCAAAATACAAATATCATAATATGTAGGAATAATGTTCTTTCTCTCTTTCTCTCTCTCACTCTCTCTCTTGTTTTGAGGAAGTCCAATCATGGCCCTCTTCTTCCATTTATGCTTGAAAGACTAGAGTGAACAACTCATGCACCTAAGAATGCTCTTATGGTCCTTGATTCTCTTGACTAGCAAGGTTAGCAATCATTATATATAAAAAGCCTTAAAAAAATCATCAAAGTTGAATGCATATCTTTCCTTCCATATCTTCTACAAAACCTCTTCTTTGATTGCATTCCAAAATGGCTTAAGACATCAAATGACTTCACTTAGGATCGTTTGTTGCTAGAAAACCTTTGTTTACGATGAGAATCTTTTGTGATGACATTAAAAAACATTCCTTCAAATGAACTAACACTTAGTTAAGCACTACCCGCTTGATAGGATTTCCATTCATGGTCTTCGATATAAGATTGGCCCAAAACATGCTACTAGACACAATGAAAGTGAGAGTTCTAAAATTGTCACATCCCTTCATATTTTACATAAGGCCTCTTCTCTATTCCCCTTTCAAAAGGTTGCAAAACATTCAATCACCTCACTTAAACACTTTCTTTTTTGCTTTCAAGTTTTTCTTTTAATACAAACCTTAGTCTTTGAATTCCACACCTTTGTAAAGCTTAGTGTCTCATATAAATTCCACGCCCTTGTAAAACTTAGTGTCTCATAGACCAGACTAAAAGTTTTGACTAGGTTTTCCACTAAAGCATATCTCTTTCACTTTGCCATAGAAGATCTCTTTGACTTTACTTAATATCTCTGTACTCAAATCGAGAATGTTTTGGACTAACGTTCAAAATGATGGCCCAAAACTCGTAGGTGAGTTGGTTGAGCCTTACCTCTTGAAGTGGAAGTTGTGTGTTCAATCCCTATGGATTGCTTCACATGCCTAGGGCAATTGGACCATTCTATGTTCAAAATGATGGCCCAAAACTCGTAGGTGAGTTGGTTGAGCCTTACCTCTTGAAGTGGAAGTTGTGTGTTCAATCCCTATGGATTGCTTCACATGCCTAGGGCAATTGGACCATTCTATCCATACAATATCTTCGGGCCATTGAAATTAGATGTCTTTAGGAAGTTCTTTCCTTGTAATGCTTTGATAATCTAATCCTTGCTTGCTTTGTGAGATAAAGGGATCCATAAGATATGATGCCCTTTTATTCTTTCAATACATTCAATGAAGAAGAGATTAAGCTTCGGCCGAACTTCTTTTGAGAGAAAAAGAAAAAAAGAATCACGGCATCACTTGTTAAGGACTACCAGCTGAAAGGAGGTACATTCGCGAACCGTGGTCCGCGATGTATGGATGCGTCAGAAGATAGTCTTGAGCGCAATGGAAGTGAGAGTTCAGCAGTCGATGAATCCTATTGTCGACCAACGGAGGCTGACGTACACTCACGCCACACAGTTGAGCTACACGCCAAGTGGGAGACATGGAAGAAATACGTTTAAGAAGGGGCTTTATCTATCCTCAGCCGCCTCGTACGGGTCGAAGCTGCCATGGTCCAATAGCGCACGATTGAGCTACAAGGCAAGAGAGAAAGGAGGAAGAAGGTTCGAGAAGCAGAGGCTCACGTCTTCGAGGAGGCTACATGTCTGCTGGGCGCAAACAAATGATACCTCGAAGAATGTTCCACAGAACGTGGACCTGCCGCGTCCGCCCCCCCGGCACAAGAAGAAACCCTGGATCACCCCTCCGACACCGGGCGGTTTTCTCAAAAAGCTCAAGCGCGGCCCACCCAAGCTCCGTATCCCCCCCGCTCCTGCCAATGGACTCCTCGTACCCAAACTCATCCCTGTCGCGCATCAGGTGCTCAAGGCACGGAAGTTGGTGATGCACCTTATTCCAAAGCTCATGCAAGTTGTGTCCGTTCATACTTGCAAGTAAGCATTCTATATTCTTGTAATATTTGATAACAAGGATCTCCACCATATTGGAGTGTCAACACTTTCTATATGGTGGAGTGTTATCAGAATTTGTTTTTATTGAGAGAGTATGCCTCAATTCGCTGGTATACATTTTGTGCATGCACAAAGGGGTGAGCTTGAGTCACTATTATGGCGACAGAGCGTGTATTTATGGTTTACTTAGCACTTTGCTAGGTGAGAAATGATATTCAGGCGATGCTGCTGCTTTTGATGGCCTTGTTTGTTCATAGATAAGTGTTGTGTGAATCGTTCTGTGAGACAGTAGGTGTGTAAGTATGAGTTTAAACAAGAAACATTGCTTAGTGTAATTGTTGTTAGGGGGACCTAATCCATTGGTTTGGTATTGCCTAGTTTTATTTTAAACGAATGAATTATCTGATTTTTCTCATATGGAAGCTATTGATGGTGCCAATCATGGCAATTGAGAAATCATAATGGATTATTTTTCTAGAAATTAATGCATGTATTTGGCCTCTTACTACGTAATTTCAGAATTAGGGCTTGTCATAAAACAGTTCCAAATT
The DNA here is from genome assembly GCA_020310875.1 of Ceratopteris richardii. Lineage (NCBI taxonomy): Eukaryota > Viridiplantae > Streptophyta > Polypodiopsida > Polypodiales > Pteridaceae > Ceratopteris > Ceratopteris richardii. The sequence goes on from CM035410.1 coordinate 117,615,624, forward strand.
GTTTCTATTCACTTAAATAGCACATACACACACTCTTCATGCCTCTTAGGTAGTTTATTTACAATTTCTTGTATCTAGATCCCTAAATTCAACCCAGAGTCAATTTTGTATAAGCATACTTTCAATTTTGTATCATTACATACATTGTAATTTGACATTCATAATAGATAGTGTAGGTAAGCATTCAACTTATTGTTACACTTCGGCATATTATGTATCCTCTCGCTATTTCTCATTCATCTAATTTTGAGTCTTAAGGTGTGTATGCTAAGGTTCATATGTTGGAAGATGGTGTAAACCTGTGGATATTATTATTGGGCCGACCTCACTTCCAACAGGTGGAAGAGCACAAAAGCAAATTTAAGAGCTATATGGCTTAATTAAAAGGGATGAAAAGTCCGATTTCAAAAGAAATCGCTGTCCTAGTTCTTTTGAAGAGACTTCCTTCTTCATATAATATGATTACCACTATTTTGTAGAACAACACTAATCCTAACTCTTGACAGAGTAATGGCAGCTACAAATGTTGGAAATGGGTGGGCCTTAATAACAATAATTAGAGGTTTTCAGGATCTTCCAACAAATGAATCTTAGCATACACACCTTATGACTCAAAAATAGATGAATGAGAAGTAGAGAGAATACACAACTTGTCAAAGTGTAACAGTAAGTCAAAATGCTTACCTACACTAATTGATATTTGAATGTTAAATTACAAAATGTGTATATGACTACAAAACTGAATGTGTGCTTAATGTAGATACAAAATCTGAATGTATGCTTATACAAATCTGACTATATACAAGTTTGTTCATAAAGTGCCCAAGAGGTATGAAGAGTGTGTGTGTGTGAGTTTGAAGTGAATAGAGAGAGTTTACAATTGTTTGTACAACAAACCCTAACTGAATAACAAGGAAAACTCCTTCTTATGCTGATGTAGAAGGCTTTAAGCCTAGGATTAGCAACACCAAAAGAACATTACAGAATATAGAACTTGCTACTCACAAATTTCAGCAAGATGCTGATGATTGGCTTCCAAAATCTCCTCCAAAGCTTCACCAAAAGTTAGAGCACACCTCCTCTAGACACCAGAGATTAGTCACCTCTCCAAGTAAGTGATCTTTGACCGGAGCCTCAATTGATAACCAAGAGTAACCCCCTTGGGTTCAATATATAGCACTTTAGCTGCCCCACGATGGCAACCACAAAAAGCTATGAAAATCCAAAAAATTATCGCCAACATTAGCAAAAAGCACTTAATTCAATGAAAATTGAATTCTTACATAAAATTTGCTTTTTAGAGTCAAATCTGGTGTGACCTTCTAATTTGGCTATTAGATGGAACATGATAAGATACTTTCCTTGAAGTATATGCTGAGAGGATCATACCTATGTAAAAAACATATTTTAGTAAAAATTAGGATTAAGGTTTTCTACTATTTTTGGACCTTTGATGATTGAATGTTGTATACCAAATGAAAGCTCTCTTGAAGTACTAACTGATGAGCTCATAATAATTTTGAGCTTTTGTGACCGAAATTTGGCTAATTAGGGTAGCTGGAAATTAGGGTTTTATGCTATTCTGACATTGTTTCCAACAAGCCCCCCTTCAATGTCATAATTGCATAAAGTACAAAAATTTGCAAAACTTTTAATGTTTGCAAAACTTCGAGTGTCTGTGAAAATTCGGATGTATGCAAAACTTAGGATATCTGAATATATCTCTTAATTGATTTCCGTTGAATCTTGAGCTGAATGTGCAAACATGGACTCAACTGAAAAACTGAATACGTAAGTCTTTGAACTTCGAAATGTGTGACTGAATTGACTTCTTTGTGTTGGTTAGCAGACTTCTTAGATGTGCTTTCTTGATAGAATTCTTGCTTTGATAGAAATTCTCTAACTTCAACAAAGTCTGATGAAAGGTTCTGAATGACCTGAATGATGATAGAATTTCTCATTCTTCTCTATAAACCTCTTATTGAGCAGAAATTGGAACAACAGGTCTTTGGAACATAGTGGTTAGCAACGGGATGGCAACGTCGTAGGCAACGGGTTGCTAACGCGTTAGCAACGGGTTCAAGTTGCGAACCCCAAGTTGCGATAAAGTTGCGTACAAATCAATTTTTATTTTAGATTTTTTTATATGTATATATGTGTGTGTGTGTGTATATATATATATATATATATATATATATATATATATATATATATATATATATATATATATATATATATATATATATATATATATATATATATATATATAGATACATAGATACATACATACATATATACACACACACATACATACATACATGGATTATATTATATTACATACATAGCAGTAAATATATACTACATACATACGTGTAATG
>CM035410.1:117625501-117715501 GCA_020310875.1 Ceratopteris richardii
GAGATATGGACAGCTTGTATATCTTGTAGATTACTTATGCGATCTTGGAACTTCATGTACTTCATGATGGAATGTAATGCAAGTCCTTTATTCAGGTGCTCAGAGGATGTTACCAACTTTGTAAGTTCTTGCTTTTGTCTTTGAATAGTCAATGTACTAGATGTCACGTGTCTGCAGTTGGGCGGTGGCACATTTATGCACTTCAAATCTATCATATTTGTGCTCAAACCTTAAGCTCTCTCACCATTGCGTAATTGTTTTCAAATCTTTGATCAACTAATCATGGTACAATGCATTAAGTACAGTTGTGTTCAACCACTCTTAAACCATTGCAGTTGTGTTCTACATAGAGATTACAATGGTTGTACATGGTTTTGTCTCATAGGTCAACTTTGGCCTTTGGAAGATGTTAATATAACTTTCTTTCTTTCTTTCTTTCTTTCTCTCTCTCTCTCTCTCTCTCTCTCTCTCTCTCTCTCTCTCTCTTTCTCTCCCCCCCCCCCCCCCCAAAAGGCTTTTATCAGCTTAGTAAAGGACAACTTTTCTTTCAGTATGTTTCATATTATAGACAATCTTTTGAGGTACTTCTTGCTTGTTGTTCATGCTTATCAGATTTTTATTTCTCTCCTTATGACGGAGCTGGATAATTTTTTGTACTTATTATTTTCGTAAACGACTTTGTTCATAGTGATTCCAGTGAGCCGAGGCTGAAAATTATAAGGTTACTCAGAGAGTGAATCTTATAATGTGAGATATGGGATCTTCGCATTTAATATTTTGATATTTTGTATATTTAAAAATCAGCATGATATCATCATCTCACAGCCGATGTGTAGAGACAAATTTTTGAAGGGGCATCAGATACAAATTCAGTCAACTTGGAAGTACCACTAACCTTAGATTTGCTGTACAACATTGCAATTATTTTTAAATGTATTTGACCTTGTAGTGCTTTCTCTTTCAATTTTTACATACTTTCCCTCTCTTTTTGGGCAGATATTGTACTGATAGTCATGTTGGACCTGTGGGCCATGGAATCGCTACTTGTAATGGTGTGCAGGCTAGCAGGAGGCGTTCAAGACATGAGTGGACCATGGCAAAACCCAGTGATGTTTTCCCTAGTCTTGATGCTTATCATCTATATGACAGGTTAAAGACAGTTTACCATGCAGAAAGGTTTAGTGTCCCCAGATTGCCAGCACTCGTGGAGCTGTGCATACAAGCAGGTGTGGAGCTTCCAGAATACCCCACATTGCGAAGGAAATACCCCATCAAGGCTATTGGTAAAAGAATAATTGAAGAAAATACAGCCTTGTTTGAGTTCAATGATGAGGTGGATCCATTTGCTGATATAGTTGCAGAAACTAGCTCAGATTCGGACACTCAAAGTGAAGATAATTACAGCAGTGCTGATAGCGAGCTTGATTTTCTGGATGGGGAGGAGTCTGAAGCAGGGCCTCATGGGCATGATGTAGATATTGACACACTTCATTATAATGGAAGCGATTTTTTGGATGAGAATATATTCATAGAAGACTCTGTTTTGTCGAGCATTTTTGATGCAAACAGGGAAATGAGTTCGTTAAGCTCTGAAGAGGTGGCTCATGTAGCTCAAGTGACTTTGGATTCATGGCAAAGCATGAGGGAGGGAGTAAGAAGGCTTATGTCAAAATATTCTGTCAGGGTTTGTGGGTACTGTCCAGAAGTGCATATAGGACCTCGAGGCCACAAGGTTAAAATCTGCGGTGCATTTAAGCATCAATGGCGGGCAGGGCAACATGGGTGGCAAAAAGCTACCCTTGAAGATTTGATACCTCCAAAATATGTTTGGCATGTTCAAAACTTGAATGCTCCACTTCTCCATAATCAGCTCCGCAGATACTATGGACAAGCACCAGCTGTTGTTGAGTTGTGTGTTCAAGCAGGTGCAATGATCCCTGAGGAGTTCAAGCCAATGATGCGCCTTGATATTGTTGTTCCTGATGTAGACGAAATTTATCATGCTGTCTGAAGGGGCGAGTTCAACCGAAGAAACATTGTCCTTCAGGACGTGATTGTGCATGTAATCTAGACTCTAGTGATATGTTGTGCAAATCAATGTCATCGCTATTTATAAGGCCCTAAAGCAGCATTGGCTATCCAAGTGCTTAAATGAGAAGCATTTATGTTATAAATGTAAAATAATATTTCATCATCGGTTTGAAGATGACCTCTTGTGATGTTTTTCCTTTTTCTTTTTTTCGTTGTGCTTTTCTTGCTCCCTGTTCCTGTTTTATTCTTGATTCGAGGGTAAGCCTGTTCCTGTCTTATTCTTGATTTGAGGGTAAGACTATCTGGTTGAGATGCCCACATTATTGAAAATGCTGGTTGATCTCGTCTGATCAAGAATTATTGATGCTATTCAGTATGGGAACTTGGGGTTACATTGCTGAATAGAATTGCTCTGAAGAGGATTCAACCTTGTGATTAGCCCAGTGAACTTCTGGTCATTCCAAGAAGCTCATGTTTTAGTCGAGCAGGTGTGACATCATGGTTAGCCTGGAGAACTTGTGGATGGAATGTCCTGAATTCAAGTTGCATAGAGGCTTCATGCATTATTGGAAGTTGGACTGGAATCTGATGACCTTAGGTACAGATTGTGGTGCAGTACACAGGAGTGCAGATTGTGGTGTAGTGCAGGAGTACAGATTCTGGTGCAGTGTATGAGCTATTGGGTCATACATGAGAGCATTTGGTTGCTGCCATGGTGGAAAAATACCAGTAGGGTGCTTAGGCTGAAAACTCAGTTGCCTTTTGGATAGTTATATGCCCATGCTTTTGTGGGACATCGGGGTCCCATGGGTACTGTGTACATTCACCTGTACAGTACTTCAAATTAATTCAAGCCCAAGGAGAGTAGGCTATAAGGTTGAAGTCAAATAAAAGAAAGAGATGTTCATGTTGTTGAGTTGCTCTTGTATTGTCTGTGGTCATTTCCTACAAAATTCTCATGTGTAGCAAGGGATTTCCACATGGACATGATATATTGATGGGGCAAAAATGAGTGTAATTCAGACATTTGGGAAAACGAACTCCAATAATTTTTTGAAATCCTTAGAGTTTTTTGAGTTACTTCGCACTATTAAAGTGTTTTAATAGAATTCAGGGTTCCACCTATGATCATTTTCTTTTTTTGGGTTCTGCACAAAAGTTCATTATATCACTTGAAAAGTTATGTATGTCTGAATTTTCACATAAGGCTATAAACATCAAATACGGGTGCTTAAAAGGAAGCCTATGAAAACTCTGCATTGAACAGGGCAAAACAAATAACAAGATCATAACCAATGTCAGAGATTGGTATAATAGGGTCTCCTCAATGCTGCTCTGGGTTCACAGAGATAGTGGCAGCAATTAAGGGTCCATGGTAGCATGGAATGGTGTATTACTTTCCCTGAAGTTGAATGGACATTTTTATGTCTTGGATTGCAAGGATGTCTTGTCAATCTTTATTTATCTTCCAGTCTTGAGAAGCTTCAGTAGGTTAATTTTTGATAGTCTCTTCTGCATTTCAGCATAATCCAGCCTTTGCCAATGTGCTTCTTGTACTGATAACTTTCCCATAGTAGCAGCAATCAAAGGTCCATAATAGGTGCTTTGCTGACCCGGAAATGGAATGGATGCTTTTGTATTGCAGAGACAGCCTGTCAATTTCATTTTTTTCTGTTCTAAGAATACTTGAATGGGTTAATTTTGGCAGACTTTTCTGCCTCCTTGTATTGATACAACTTTGCCCATAGCTTCCCAGGTACACTCTCAATTTGGTTCAAAGAAATTGGAGTGGTATTACCAAATCTTTAGCTTATGGAGATGGTTCAAAGAAGAGTGCATTCAAATTTGTGGATTGGAGAAGTGTGGTAACATCGCTCACGTGAAAATCAAATCTTCAGCTTATGGAGATGGTTCAAAGAAGAGTGCATTCAAATTTTGCGGATTGGAGAAGTGTGGTAACATTGCTCACGTGAAAAATCATCTTGGACATGCATTTGGCAAAGATATGGCACTAAGTAGAAGTATTACAAATGATGTGAACAGCAGTCTTGTAGAAAGGAAAGCCAACTGCTTGGATTTGGCTAGCATTGGTGGTGTATATGGACAAACTCTTTTTGGAAGTGAAAAGATAAGCCAACTGAATGAGCAAGTTCAGGTTTTATGCAATTTTTTAGATGCAAATGAATCCCTTTTTTGAATGTGGCCTTGAATGACCTGGAATGAGTGGCAAGTTCCATCCGAGATCTTATGCACACAAGAGATGAAAAAGAAAAGTGCATGCTTCAATTATTGCATGACACATGGAAAAAATATGATTGTAGCATTCTTTATTATGTATGATTGATTTCTGAAGTTTATTTCTTCATATGCACAGGACATGTTTGGATTATCTGATGTGCCTCGAGTCTTGGTATCAGGCTGCAAATGCTTACATTTATGGGTACATAAGGTGTGTGATCAATGGTATTGACATCCAGGATGTACAGGGGATAACCGACAATATTTTGTCTATGTGGCACTTGAGAACAAATTCCTTCCTATTGCTTGAACATCTTGTGCAGATCATTCCTTGGATTTTTTTCATCGAGGATGCTTGTGAAGTACTTTGTTCAGCTATATGTCAAATTAGAAAGGGACTGTTGTAAAGTATGTATAATCAGGCAACCTTCTACTATGAACCCCGCTTGCAGGCTGAATTTGGATGGTCAAAGCTTGGTCAAAGGGCTGGTCAAAATGTTCAGAATTTGACTAAAAATCTTATTACATAATATGGTAATACCATAGTTGTTATTCATAGCAGTACGAACACATTCATACATACTTTTCACACTGTACGTGCTAGTACGTATTCGTACCAATTTCGTACCAGAAAACTACATGTGTTTTATTTTCCATTTTGACTTAAATTTATTAAGAAAATGCATTGGTTTTGGAACTATACTAGTGAGAGAACAATTATCTTCATGCATATATACAATATTATGCATATTCATGGCAAAAATACTCTATGTGTACACTCCCATATATATAAAAAGATGAAAAAAAAAAATCGTACTAACATCGTACGGATTCATACCTCAAGATTAGTACGTATAGTATGGTACTATTACGTATCGTATTTGTCGTATGGATCGTATTTGAACAACTATGGTTTTTTTAATTTCTAGGGGCATGTTTTTTTTTTTCACAACAAGGGTCAAGACAATGAGCGTGAATCAAGCCGATAATAAGCTTGGGGTATTAGAGTTCACCATTAGATTTTCATACATGTTCATTGTTTTCAAACGTCTTAATTGAAGCATGTTCAAAAGTAATACGCTTATGATAAATCACTTGGGAACAAGTGAATGCTTCAAAATTCCTTGCTTATCATCTTGATGTGTAAGAAATCTTGGCTGTTTGAGACAGAAATTTATGAGGTTCATGAAGCTTATCTTTAAGGTATTTCGAATATTTTGAACGAGAGATTTCAAGAAAAGCACATAAGCATCTTTTGAGTGTGTCAATAAGATCGAGGAGTCTTTCCATAACAATATGTGATTATCAATTGATGAGCAAGAAATCTTGGCTGTTTGAGACAGAAATTTATGAGGTTCATGAAGCTTATCTTTAAGGTATTTCGAATATCAAATTCCTTGCTTATCATCTTGATGTGTAAGAAATCTTGGCTGTTTGAGACAGAAATTTATGAGGTTCATGAAGCTTACCTTTAAGGTATTTCGAATATTTTGAACGAGAGATTTCAAGAAAAGCACATAAGCATCTTTTGAGTGTGTCAATAAGATCGAGGAGTCTTTCCATAACAATATGTGATTATCAATTGATGAGCAAGTTGTAATTTTTAAGTTAAAGATATGAAGCCAGTTATCAAGTATATGTTTTTTTTAATGGTTTCTTGTGTACCATAGTATATGTGCATAAATTCACACTGTAAAATTGATTATTCTTTTTGTGTCAAGAAGTGCTCTATGTGGCTATTAAGGTGAAATTTGTTTCATAAACCTGTTCATGCAAACATATCGCTGCATTCCCTCATAGTGTAGCCAAACATAATTGAAGGAAGAAGCAAAGGGAGGATTTTTGAAATATGTGGAGAAGTATAAACATGATGATGTGGACATGGGAATTAGCCTTGAACTCAACAATGTGTCTTTTTAGATTATTGAGCAACATCTCATAATTACAAACTTCTGTTGTTAATATATCATCTTCATATAGTTGACGACATGATTTCATGTATTCCATTTCTTTTTGTATCTATATGAGTGCATCTCCATTTTGTATGTAGGAGAATCCATTTCATATTTATTTAGTTGTATCTAGTTGTATTTAGATGTACTTTGGAGAGCCTCCTCCACCTCTATATAAAGAGGGTCTCTCTTACACTTTGTACTTGGATAGAAGGTTGGAGAGATTACTTCATGCTCTTGGCAAGGTCACTCTAATCTATATGAGTTTTTTCATTTCATGGTCTACTATTTTTGAGTCTCATACTCTTTCATTTTGTATGTACACTCTTCATTTCATTTTGCTTTCACATGTGTACTCTCTGTACACTATTAAAGCATTAGCTGGAGATCATGGTGGTTCTTTTGGTGGTGACTTTGGAGATTTTGGTGGTGGTGGTGGTGCTTGAGTTTGGTGCTGTTGCTTTCTCCTCATTGGGAGAAGCTTTTTTGCCATTGTTTTTATGCTATTTGGATCACACTTTGCCCATTTGCCCACCTCTCACCCTTATTTTCATCCAACTTCCTTTTCCACCACTCTTTCCCATCCTTCCACCCTTGCATTTGACAATGCACACATCTTGTTAAAAAAAAAGTCAAGTTGGTGGATCTCACATTTTATAGTATTCATAAACACTCTTGGATTCACTTTGAAAGTTTCACCACAACATTGAAGTGTCTATAAACACTTTGGTATTTTCCTTTTGAATCTCAAGTGTTATGTATATTGGAGGTCCCTCGTTCAATTTGGTGTTGCTTTTGATCTTGAATTCTCATTTTAGTGTCTCTACTATATTATCCTTTGGTGGAATTTTATATTTTTCTACTTTGTATCCCATTGATTGTGCAAGGATATGTGCACATAAATCTATTTCGAGCAACAACATCTAATAGCATAACATTCCTTTTCTCTTCTCTGTCATTACTCAAACATGGTGCCCACACATGTTAATTTGCAACCATCCTGTGGTAAAGGTTTTCAATATGCAAACTCTTGGGTAATAACAAGCTTATATAAGTGAGAGGGATTGGTGCTCTAAGTTGTAAGGACCCAATTATGAGGAGAAGCCATTGTGAGAGCCCGGACATTTGTGGAACGTTAACTTACAAGTTAGATGAGGTCTATGTGTGACCGCTGCACGGTTTCCCCATAGAACCTTAATGGGGGAAGTGCAGAGAGGGGCTTACCCCTTTTGCAAGGTCCAGGGGGCCTATCCTCATAGCCCGTAGGGCCGAGATGGTAGGACTTGGTCGTGGAGATATTGTAATTGTATATTTTACTGACTATTTCATATCTCCGGATACGTTTATCTATGGCGACTCCCCCTTGTTAAAGCTATATAAGCATGGCCCGAGTTGAGCTTTACACAACATTGCACACTGTTGGAGTTAGACGTTTGCGAAAGCACGCAAGCAGCACAAGGAAGAAGAAGAAGCTTGGAGCACAACACATAATACTGAATATATTACTAGAGAATGTACAAAGATAAGTAGCCCATTAGGGCAATAGGCGTATATACAAGTCGGGGGAAAAAAACCTCCTAAAGAGGGAAAAAAGTGCCCCGACGGTGCTAGAGTGTTCACACACATCACTACCTAAATATATCAACAAATTCCCTCTGCGAGTGATGCGGTGAACAAGTGGCTGGCACTCATGTATAAGGAAGTGCCAACCTATGTGGAAATCACTCCACAAAAGGAAGTAAGCCTAAAGCTTTGCGGAAAGCTTCAAACTTCTCCCTAGGTAGAGCCTTCGTGAAAAGGTCTGCAATGTTCTCCTGCATAGGCATATATGCCAAGTTGATCTCCCCAGTAGAGAACCTCTCCCTGACATAATGATAATGCACCTCAATGTGCTTAGTGCGAGCATGGAACACAGGGTTCCTCGCAACTGCCAATGCGCTCTGACTGTCAATGAAGATGGTGGTGGCAAAAGTCTGACCAACACCCAAATCAGCCATAAGGCGTCTGAGCCACACACACTCAACAATAGCTGTGAAAGCTGCCCTATACTCAACCTCACAACTGGAACTGGAAGTGGCCATAGTAGGCTGCTTCTTGCTCAACCAAGATATACATGAGCTACCAAGCATGAAGCAAAAGCCACTAGTGGAAAGACGAGTGTCATAGCAACGAGCCCAATCAGAGTCAGAAAAAGTATGCAAATCTGGCGGTAGTGATCCCCCCTTGGGATAAAACAACCCAAGTAGCCGAGTACCACTCAAGTAGTGAAAGATGCGCTTAACCGCCTGTCAATGCTTGACTCTTGAGCAATGCATAAACCTGCTCATCTGTGAGACAACAAACTCAATATCTGGCTGAGTAATGCATAAGTAAATCAAGCATCCAACAACCTGCTGATAGAGAACATCATCAAATGCATCTCCAGCATCATGAAGACTCAATCGTAAACCTGTCTCCATAGGAGTGGCAATAGGCTTACAGTCTTCAAGGCCAAAACGTTGCAATAATGTGTCAATATATTTCATTTGACACAAAGCCATTCCACCATCAACTTGCATAAACAGAATGCCCAAATAGTATGCAAATGCCCCAAATCAGACATCTCAAATGAGGCATGCAAATCAGCCTTAAAATCAGCAATATGCTTCTCAATAGGACCAGTGAGTAGAATGTCGTCAACATAGACAACAATGATCAGAAGCACATCATTAGCACGCTTAACATATAAGGTGCTTTCAGTTGGACTTTTCTCAAAACCATGTGCAATCAGATAGGCATGTATCTTCTCATACAAAGCACGTGGTGCTTGCTTTAAACCATATAAAGCCTTCTTTAACCTGCACACCTGGTATTCATGCCCTTTCTGCACAAAGCCACGGGGCTGAAAAACATACACTTCTTCATGCAAGTCACCATTCAGAAATGTTGTTTTAATGTCCAACTGATGTACATTCCAACCATGATGGACTGCAAGTGCACAAATGCTCCGAACAATAGTCATATGGCATGTAGGTGCAAAGGTCTCATCAAAATCAATGCCTCTTTCTTGCACATAAACCTTTGCAACAAGCCTAGCCTTATATCTGTCAACTGTACCATCAGGTTTACGCTTCAGCTTGTATACCCACTTAGTGCCAATGGCCTTCTTGCCAAGAGGCAAGTCACATAAAGACCAAGTACCATTCTTCATTATTGCATCATATTCAGATTGCATAACATCCATCCAATTTTTTGAATTTTGTGCTTCATCGAACGAAACAAGCTCATTCTCATCACAGAGACTAGATGCAGCCATAACATAGCAATCTGATGCAAAAGAGGCACTATGAGAGCCTGAACGAGTATGATATGACAGAGGTGCATCTAACTTGCTATCACGCAAGGTCTGCACCAGCCATTTTGGCATAGTTCTTGCCTCCTCAATATCAACTCTCTCATCAATAAGTGCATCATGTACATCTGCATCAGAAATGGAATTATCTACATCATCACATGAAACCTGCAAAGGCTGAGAAGTTGCCTCATTGGGACCAACACTAGACTGTCCACCTGTAAAAAGAGGCAACAAAGTATCATACATGTCTTTGGAGCTAACAAATGTCTCCTTAGTACATGAAAGCAATGGCTGAATAGCATCTTCCACAAAAACAACATCACGGCTAACCAGAATGCGTTTAGTATGTGGATGATACAGACGATAGCCTTTACTTTCAGAACTGTACTCAACAAAAATACATTTTACTGCTTTATCATCCAATTTTCTGCGATGTTGTTCAGGCACTAATGCATATGCCAAACAACCAAAAATGCACAGATGAGCAACAGATGGCTTGCGTTCATGCCATGCCTCATTGGAGTGATAGACTATAGTGCTTTAGTGGGACACCTGTTCAGTACATATGCTTCACACATGACAGCCTCAAGCCAGAAACTATGTGGTAAAGCATGACTCTTGACCATACACCTCGCCATCTCCATGAGTGACCTGTTCTTTCGTTCAACAACTTCATTCTGTTGAGGTGTATACGGCACTGTACACTAGTGTTTTATCCCACGTTCAGCCAGAAATGCATTAAAATCAGAAGACATATATTCCCCCCCTCGATCTGAATGGAGGGTGCCCATTTTACATGCTGACAGATTTTCAGTCAAAACCAAAAACTTTTTGAAGCACATGAACACTTCGGACTTTGCCTTCAATGGACATACCCATGCATGCCTGGAAAAATCATCGATGAAAGTCACGAAGTAAAGATAATTCCCAAAAGAAGGTGTCTGCATAGGACCACAGACATCACTACGTACAAGCTGCAATTTCTGAGTAGCCCGAATTGAACCATCTTTTGGAAAAGACGAACAAAATACAACCTTCACAAACATGTTTTTTAGGTGCCTCAAGTTTGGGCAAAGAGGACACCATTTCAGATTTTTGTAGGCGTAGCAAACTAGCAAAATTCAGATGACCAAAGCGTGCATGCCAAAGCTTTGCATCTGACATAGCCTGAGAATCATTTACTGCACATGCCAAATCATTTACAGATCTTTCATAGTCTATGAGCTTATACAACCCACAACATAAAATGCCAGAAGCAATAATCACATCGCCATTTGATAGATCATGAATTGTACACCTGTCATCTTTCACAACCAAGCCAATCTTGGCTAATGCAAAAATTGATAACATGTTCTTCTTGATCCCTGGCATAAATAAAGCATTTGACAAAGTGAAAGAGGTACCATCAACAATAGTCAAAATGATCTTACCAACTCCCATAACAGGATAAGAGGAGTTGTTGGCACATGTAATAATATTCCCTGTAGGGACAGGCTCGAGTGAAGAGAAGAAACAAACGTTGCGAGGTAATATAAAAACCATTCAGAACGGTTTGCACAAGTGAGCTATCTGGTATAACGTCATCAGTAGAAATCAACTGTTCCTTCAAGTCTTTTATCTTTGTTAGGAAACTGTCCATAGAATCACCTTCATTCATGTGCTCACTCTCCAACAGTTTTCGAAGGTAAGCAACACGAGGCTCATTCCTAGCTTGGTACAATGTGGTAAGTGTATCCCAAGCATCCATAGCTGTTCTCCAAGAGCGAGTATGAGGAATAATGGCACGTTTGACAGAAAAAGCTATCAATGCATGTGCCTGGGCATCTCTGCCATCGCAACAAATCTGCTCTGCAGTAGGTGTAGCAGAAACTGTAGCACGAACATGAATATGCAGAATACCATCATCTTCGACACCTTCTGCATCAACTTCAGTACCTGCAGTTGTAACAATTGCAGGTGTGATAGGACATTTTTCGACACCCTACACAATGTTCCACAATCCTTTTGCAACCAACACATGCTGCATCATATAAGCCCATAACGGGTAGTTGGTACCATCCAACTTATCCTCAATAGCCAACATACAAAATACATTACTACTTTCAGCCATGGCCAATGACTAAAATACCTTGATGTAGAAAATTGACTGTATCTCAAAAAGTTGAACAAAACTTCCTAGACGAATTTCGCTAGACTTGTAGCAGACTTCGAGACGCTTATATTGGCGAACAGAAACTGGTATATACCTTTGGCACAAAAAGACAAAATAGCCTGCACAAGCACTGTGATAGTGCGTTCGGAGGCTGAAACGAGCTCAAATCGCGATTTCGGCACCACAAAGCGAAGCAGTTTTGATCTCTGAAACACCCTGAGTATGCTCAACAAATTTTGTGCAAATCTGAGACTACAAACGGAGGAGTGTCAATGGCGCCCTAGATGAAGCGACGACCTACTCTGATACCAATTGTTGGAGTTAGATGTCTGCGAAAGCACGCGAGCAACACAAGGAAGAAGAAGAAGCTTGGAGTACAACACACAATACTGAATGTATTACTAGAGAATGTACAAAGATAAGTAGCCCATTAGGGCAATAGGCGTATATACAAGCCGGGGGAAAAAAACCTCCTAAAGAGGGAAAAAAGTGCCCCGACGGTCCTAGAGTGTTCACACACATCACTACCTAAATATATCAACACACACTAGTAAGCACTTTTGCCTAGATTGCCATCTAAGCTCCACATTGGGAGCGCACGAGTGGAAAACACCATTATTGTAACTCCATTATGCTTAGCAATATGAGAATTTGAGTTCTCTATATCCCAGTCTGCATCTATCTTTGTGTGCATCTTTCTCTCAACTTTGTCTACTAGTCTATTTCATTGTGCTGTTATTTTCTTACATGGTATCAGAGATCAAGAGGCTTTGAGTGGTGCAGAAGCAAAAACGTAGAGGTTGCAGAGGTTTCAACGACAAAAGAGAGAAGATGTCAAGTGGTACGTCATCATCTTCAACTAGGAATCAAGGTGGTTCATCAAGAGGAGTAGGTGGAGCGCAGATAGGGGTAGCAATGATTCCGATCATCCCAACGTTGTGGATACGACCACCAAACATCATGGAAGGTAAAATTGATGGTACCTATTTCAAAGTATTCAAAAGTGAATGTTATGTACATGTTCCAGATAGGGAGAGAAACAAGCTTCAAGCAAAAAGCATCAAATGCATCTTCTTAGGGTATAGCAAAGATAAGAAGGTTTATAAGCTTTGTGACCCTGAGGCCAAGAAGATCATGGCGAGTTGTCGTGTGGTGTTTAAGGAGGGGAAGCCACATGCAGTGGAGGAGGAAAAGAGAGCTTCCACTTTATCATCAGACAAAGGGGCAATCCACTATGAACCTAGCCCAAAAGCTTTCTCTTCTACACAAGAGAAGGAAGCATCATCTTTCGATGATGAGTCTGAAAGTCACCAACCTATTGTCACCCAAGTGGAAAAGCCATTGCCATGTTGACTGATGCAACTCTATGATTCTGCAGACCCCATCCCACAATCACTAGAACATGTTGCAGATGGACTGTGGTGATAACAAAGAATAGAGGAATAGAGATGGGAAAATGATCACATTGTGAACACAACCCTGATGGCTGAGCTCATTCAAGAACAAGCAAAGGAACCAAACAATGTGGAAGAGGCACTCCACGATCCAAATTGGAGGGCTACCATGCAAACAAATTACAACAATATGATGAAGAATGGAACTTGGGAGCTAGTGGATCGACCCCCAAAGCGTAAAGTCATTGGCACCAAGTGGGTCTGGAAGCTAAAGTACATGGATGATGGTACTTTGGAAAAATAAAAAGCAAGACTTGTTGCACAGGGCTACTCACAAGTCGAAGGCATTGACTTTTGTGAATCATTTGCCCCGACTGCAAGGATGACTATTGTCCGAGTAGTACTAGCTCTAGTTGCACATAAGCATTGGCCAGTCTATCACACGGATGTCAAATCTATGTTCCTAAATGCAAACCTCAAGGAGGAGCTATATGTGCCTCATCCACTAGGTTTTAAGGCTCCCCAATCAGAGAACAAGGTATGTAAGGTGAAGAAGGCATTATATGTGCTGAAACAAGCCCCTAGAGCATGGTATCAACATGTAGATAACTATGTCATGGATCTAGGTTTCAAAAGATATGCTTTTGATGCTAACTTGTATGTTTTAAAGAGAGGAGGGAAGACAATTGTGCCTATACTCTATTTAGATGACCTTGTGATTACAAGAAATGATGATGCTCTTCTTCAACAAACAAAAGATGGCATGAGTTCAGAATTTGAAATGATAAACTTGGGCTTAATTCATTATTGCTTAGGCTTTGAAGTTTGGGAGCAAGCAAGGAAGATTTTCATCTCTCAACGAGTAGTAAGCAGGTTCTCTAATAAGCCTTGCTAAACTCATTGGAAGGCATGCATGCAGATACTCAGATATGTGAAAGGAACCATTGATTATGGTATTCTTTATGAAGAAGGACCATCTCTAGTTGGACATTGTGACTCAAATTGGGCTGGAGAGATACCAAAAAATCAGTTTCTGGTTATTGCTTTGATCAGCAAGAAGCAACCAACTCTAGCATTATCTTCTACTGAATATGAGTACAAAGCAGTATGTGTTCCAACATGTGAAGCAGTATGTGTTCCAACATGTGAAGTAGTATGTGTTCGAACATGTGAAGTAGTATGGTTGAGGAGGATCCTATGGCATATAGGAATACAAGGACAGGAAGCTACATGGTTGAAGTGTGACAACTAAAGTTGCATGGCCATTGCCAATAATCTTGTTTTCCATGCACGTAGCAAGCACATAGAATTTCAATATCACTATGTACATGAGTTCTTTGAGGATGGGGTCATGGAGAGAAGACATCTTTACCAAGGCCCTTGGGAGAGAGCAACTTCATCGAAACTTTCCAAAGCTTGGCATTGGACCAAGGAGGTAGTTCACCACAAGATGGACATTGAGGGGCCATGTTAGATATGCTCAATAATCCACCCTCAAGTGACCACAAATAATCCATGGTCCTCTAAGTTGTTAGGCCCTCATTATGAGGAGAAGCCATTGTGAGAGCTTGTACATTTGTGGAACCCTAACTTCCAAGTTATGTGTGACCGTTGATGGTAATAGATGATCTTTGTGAGCCTAGCCATTAGGTTAGGTAGGGCATAAAGTTCCGGACCATTGGGTTACCATTCAAGGTGAAAATAAACGCTTTGTGGTCCCATGTGATTTCCCCATAGAATCTAATGGGGGGAGTGTAGAGGGGGGACTTGTCCCCTTCTACGGGTTCTAGGGGGCCTATCCGCTTGGCCCATAGGGCTGAGATGTTAGGACTTTTGTTAATGGAGATATTGTCAAATTATATATTTTGCTAACTATTTTATATCTCTCGACTACGTTTATCTATACCGACTCCCCTTGTAAAGGCTATATAAGCATGGCCTAGGTTGAGATTTGCAAAGCATTGCGCACTACTAAGCCCTTCATCTAGAGTCCATCTAGATTGCCATCTAAGCTCCACATTGGGAGTGCACGAATGGACAACGCCATCATTGTAACTGCATTATGCTTGGCAATATGAGAATTTGAGTTCTTTATCTCCCAGTCTACATCTATCTTTATCTATGTTCTTCTCTCAACTCCATCTACTAGTCTATTCCATTGTGTTGTTATTTTCTTACAAATCAACTATCCATGTCAACTCAAAAGAATGTAGTAGCTGCACCCTTTCTCTCTCTCTGAGGGAGAGAACACTCATCAAAGAACATGGTATTGTAGAGGACTGATATGAGGTGATGAGAAAGTCCTAGAGGTGATGAAAAAGATCCTCCATTGCCTGCTTGGATTTGTGCACACACAAAAATTGCTTCGAGCAAGTTTTTGATACATTTGATACTGCATACAGAGGCATATAGTGATGCATTTGAATGCCTACATGCTAGAGGATTCTTGGTGATGAAGCACAACACTCTTTCGAGTAAGAAAGCAAAAAAATTGACTTCCTCTCTGCTTACTTGCAACACCATCAGAGAAGAAGAGCACATCAAGTTGTGTGCCATCTCTATGAGAGAGAGAGAGCATGCTTGAGCATGCCAAGCACCCCTGAAGCAAGGTTTGAAGAGAGATCGTTGACAAAATAAAGCAATGAATCAAGTTTATGAGAAGGGGACATTAAAGGTTGCACAAGATGAGTTCACTTCTTTGCTAGAGTATGAGAGAAGGATATCTGTGAAGCCCTTAGGACAACATTTTAATTCACTCTCCTAGAGCTCTTTGATGACGTTCCTCATAGAGAAACCTAGCTATAGACCTTTGTTCAATCCCTCAAAAAGAAGTGGGCACCATCAATCACACACTTCAATAGTTGCATCATTCTTTCTCTTTGAGAGAGAGAGGGAGGGACTGAGAGACAGACAAAGAAAGAAAGAAAGAAAGAAAGAAAGAGAGAGAGAGAGAGAGAGAGAGAGAGAGAGAGAGAGAGAGAGAGAGAGAGAGAGAGAGAGAGAGAGAGAGAGAGAGAGAGAGAGAGAGAGAGAGAGAGAGAGAGAGAGAGAGAGAGAGAGAGAGAGAGAGAGAGAGAGAGAGAACCATTTCCTCTTAGAAAATGAGCAAGCAATATACAAAGGTTTGGGCAATGTTTTGATGATTGCTTCAAGCACATGGATCTATAAACTTTTGTTTGACATCATCAATGATTTAGAACTTATTTCACACTTAAATTATTTATTGGCAAAGGAAAATGGAGCTCTTCAACTAGTAAGCAAAAATCTGCTAATTCTGCACAATCAAAGAGGGAAGACAAAGATGAAAAGAAACCAGAAAAGAAAAAATTGTTTTGCAAGTACTGTAAAGGAAATGATCATATCATAAAGAACTATCCAAAACTTGCTACTAAAGAGGCAAAGAAGAAAGAGGTTGGAATGGTTGTTGTAGAAGTCTCTACACCAAAAACAGAGTTCGCTAATCTTGTGCAAGAAGAAGAATGGGCTTTTACTACTGTTTGTAGTTTTGACCCATCTTCTCATGAGCACTGCATGTCTGTAGTAGACTCAGATGTTTGGTACTTTGACATTGGGGCGACCAAACATATTACCTCGGAACACAGTTTCTTCTCTTCACTCGAGCCTGTCTCTATAGGGAATACTATTACATGCGCCAACAACTCCTCTTATCCTATTATGGGAGTTGGTAAGATCATTTTGACTACTGCTCATGGTAGTTCTTTCACTTTGTCAGATGCTTTGTTTATGCCAGGGATAAAAAAAAATCTGTTATCAATTTCTACATTAGCCAAGATTGGCTTGGTTGTGAAATTTGTTGATGATAGATGTATAGTTCATGATCTATCAAAAGGCAATGTGATTATTGCTTCTGGCATTTTATGTCATGGGCTGTATAAGCTCATAGACTATGAAAGATCTATAAATGATTTGGCATGTGCAGTACATGATTCTCAGGCTATGTCAGATGCAAAGCTTTGACATGCACTCTTTGGTCATCTGAATTTTGCTAGTTTGCTACGCATGCAGAAATGTAAAATGGTGTCCTCTTTGCCCAAACTTGAAGCACCCAGAAACATGTTTGTGAAGGCTATATTTTGGGCAAAATGCAGCATTCCTCCTTTCCAAAAGATGGTTCAGTTCGGGCTACTCCGAAATTGCAGCTTGTATGTAGTGATGTCTATGGTCCTATGCACACACCTTCTTTTGGAAATTATCTTTACTTTGTGACTTTCATTGATGCTTTTTCCAGGCATGCATGGGTATATCCATTGAAGGAAAAGTCGGAAGTGTTCATGTTCTTCAAAAAAATTTTGGTTTTGGCTGAAAATCTGTGATGGTGAGGTGTATGGTCAAGAGTTAAGCTTTACCACATAGTTTCTCGCTTGAGGCTGTCATGTGTGCAACATATGTACTTAACATGTGTCCCACTAAAGCGTTGCAGTCTATCACTCCATATGAGGCTTGGCATGATTGCAAGCCATCTGTTGATCATTTGCATGTTTTTGGTTGTTTGACATATGCATTAGTGCCTGAACAACATCGCAAAAAATTGGATGATAAAGTAGTAAAATGTATTTTTGTTGGGTACCGTTTTGAAAGTAAAGGCTATCGTCTGTATCATCCATAGAATAAACGAATTTTGGTTAGCCGTGATATTATTTTTGTGGAAGATGTTATTCAGCCATTGCTTTCATGTACTAAGGAGACATATGTTAGCTCCAAAGACATGTATGATACTTTGCTGCCTCTTTTTACAAGTGGACAATCTAGTGTTGGTTCTCAGCCTTTGGAGGTTTCATGTGATGATGCAGATCATCCCACTTCTGATGCAGATTTACATGATGCACTTGTTGATGAGAGAGCTGACATTGAGGAGGCAAAAACTATGCCAAAATGGCTGGTGCAGACTTTGCATGACAACAAATTAGATGTACCTCTATCATATCGTACTTGATCAGGCTCTCATTGTACCTCTTTTGCATCAAATTGCTATGCTATGGCTGCATTTAGTCTCTGTGATGAGAATGAGTCTGTTTCATTTGACAAAGCACAAAATTCAAAAATTGGATGGCTGCTATGCAATCTGAATATGATGCTATAATGAAGAACGGTACTTGGTCTTTATGTGACTTGGCTCTTGGCAAGAAGGCCATTGGCACTAAGTGGCTTTACAAGCTTAAGCGTAAGCCTGATGGAACAACTGACAAGCATAAGGTTAGGCTTGTTGCAAAGGGTTATGCACAGGAAAGGGGCATTGATTTTGATGAGACCTTTGCACCTACATGCCGTATGACTATTGTTCGGAGCATCTGTGCACTTGTAGCCCATCATGGTTGGAATGTACTTTAGTTGGACATTAAAACTGCATTTTTGAATGGTGACTTGCATGAAGAAGTGTATGTTTTTCAGCCCCCTGGCTTTGTGCAGCAAGGGCATGAAAACCAGGTGTGGGAAGAAGGCATTATATGGTTTAAATCAAGCACCATGTTAAACGCTATGTTAAATGCTGTTGGTTCCTTCTAACTATCAGAAGCGCGTTTAAGTGATTCTTGGGTTCTTGGGAGTGGTAGGGGTCTGTTAAACAGAGGCCCTGTACTTAGTTCCCAAACTCACTGCTCATACCCAACACTATACTAATGCTGAGAGCTCTATCAAAAATTGCTGTACTTAGACATTACCGTCACAGTCTTAGCTCAACCACAGGTATCGAATACGCAAGATGATATGTTGCAGCTACACATAAACTTACTGGAAATACCGAAAACAAGAGTAATCGTTAACCTTTACCGACTGGATCTAAACAGTCAGGCAGCACCGTAGACACAGAGAACTTGAGAGTTCAACCACACAGTACTGAAGGCTCAGTGCACAACTTAGAAAGATCCCTACTGCACTTAACTTTACCATATGAAGACAGATTCCAACATTGCAGACAACACAACACAAATCTAAATACCAGAATGCTACTACAGTTGCTCAGATTTCACCAATCACTAGCAGAACATTCCAAAAGGGGTAACACACAATGCGCGGGCTAACACCACAACTCAATAGAGATTCACAAACAACTTACTCAGACAACAGTCCACTATCTATTAGCTGTGAATGGAACTCGCAACCTCAAGAGAGGTCGATAGGCAACAAAACACAGATACACACAGTACAATCGGAGTACGCAGAAGTTAGACAACAACGCTATAGTAGTGTTCAGGCAATCCTCCAGACGAACAGTCTGGTGATTCCACGAATTGTCTCACTGGTTAACAAAAGAACAGATGTCAACGGCAGACAAGACAAGATACGAACACGAACTCAGAATATAGGAGATTATGCAAATGACACTACAGACAACGCCCGATCAGTCACCCAGACAGACAGTCTGGTGATCCGTCCCGTACCCGTCTCTGCACGTCTTCTTGATTTATATAACTTTTTTACAAACTGTTTGTAACTACTTTTTCACTCGTGCGAACAAGATTCAGTTATACAATCTTCCGATCCGGCGGCTGCTAACACTCTGGCACACACGGTGGACTCGAACCCGTAGGTTTTACAAAATTATTGCTCATCGATAATACCTTCTAAGTACATATTTCTAGCTAATCTAAAGGTACGTGTGATCTTTTGCTTGAGGGTTTCTAATAACTGTTTTAGGGTGTCCGGTTCTATTAACTGTGCACGTATAGAGCTTAGGGCTATGGCTTCATTTAGCAAAATTTCTGCTTGGGTCTGCAGAAAGGCTTCCTAAGTAAAATTCATTAAGTAATGTTTGAGCATGTTGTTAACATCTGCTAGATTTTCTTTTATCCGCTGCAGTTCTTCTTCTGTTAACTTAGCTTGCGTCTTCTGTTCTTGACTCTGCTGCACTAATTCTTGTAGATGAATTCTGGTTTCTTCGAGCAAGTTTCCTAAGGCGATCCTTGCATCTTCCTTGTCCTGTATATCTTGCTTCATTTTGCTGATTTCTGCGTTTGCAATCTGTAACGACTCTTCTTTCTTTGTGAGTTCCGCCACGGCCGCATCTCTCTGATTGGCAATTGTCTGTTGTTCGGCAATTTGAGCTTGGAGCTGGGCAATCTGTGAGTTGAGCTGATGGTTTTCGACTTTAATTGCATCTATCTCTTCTTGCAGTGGCGTGATGTCTGCTTCTAGAATGTCCACTTTGTGTTGTAGCTCATTCCGGATGTTGTCTGTGGCTTCTTTCATTTGGATTGGTAGTTGTTGTGATAGGTTAATGAGTAATTGACCCATGTTGGCCAATTCAGAAATTATGGGAATCGACGGAAGTGTCAGTTGAGGTCGTGGTTGGGATGAGGAGGCGGTGAGCAGTTGTTGGGAGTTTGGTGGAGAGTAGTTGAGGGAGGATGATGAAGAATCAGTGGTTTCGGCAGGGTGAATGGGTTGGATGGGGATAATGGGATTGATGGGTGATTCCGGTGGGGGAGTGGGAATGACAGTCTGAGATGTTACCTGATCTATGTTTTGTTGTGCATTATCTACGATTGTGGACTCAACTGCCTTAAGCAGCCTTTCGAATGCTTCTTTCGCAAGTTGTTCTTCATCTGCTTGTTGTTCCCTTTCAGACTGTTGCTGTGATGCTTCTTCGGTAGATGTTGTGTCAGCTTCAGTATGATTTTCCTGTTGTTGCTCCTGGGAAGATTGTGCGGAGGATTCATTCTGCATTGATGTTGTGGTATCGTGGAATGTTTCCTCGTCATGTTTTTCTTCTTCTTTGTCATCATCTTTGTTTCCTTCGGCAGATCCTTGTGCTTCACTCTCAGAAGAACTAATTCGGATCCTTTTTCTGCGGAATAGTTGGTTTAGCTCCTCTTCATCTTCTTCTTCATCGTCCCATAGTTGTACAGATTCTTCATGTCGCAGAACAGGCCCTCTGGGTGGTGGTTGTGCTGCGAGAATTGCTGGAAAAAGGAATGAAAGGATGTGCGGAAATCTGGATCTTGGCATGCCTCCCTTGTTTACCTGTTTAATAATGGACATGCACTCTCGGTGAATGCGGTGGAAGAAGAAGGATGCGAAGTTGACTCGTTCTTGCGCAGCTAATTCTATGGCGGAGTAGAAGGGGCGAGATATTCCATAGGTGCGTTTCTGTAGGTTGAGAATGGCTACTAAGAACTGGAGAGCTGATCGTTCTGGTTCCGGTCGGCAGAGAATCGCATACTCGTTGGATGAATGCCTAGGAAATAACTCTACCATTCTAGCGATTGTCAGACTTGGGCCATTTTCCCGGCCTTGCGAAGGGAGTCTAAAGGCTTCTACAAAAGCTTGGAATGTGATGAGTGTACGGGAGGGGAGGGAGGTGATCGGCCAACTCTGCTCGGTGGCAGGTGTGTTGGCGATGGTGGAGATGATTTTGGGCGAAGAATGGGTGGGACTCCACTGAATGCCAAGGCAGTTCAGCGAAGTTGTTAAGCCCACAAATGCGCAGAAACTCTTCTACGTCTGCAGGGAGTCCATCACGGAAGGCGGCGTAGTTAGCCAAAGCTTCCATGGCGCACACAACTATAGTAAACACAAGCACGCAGAGCACAGGGTAAGCACACAGAGCACAAATCACACAAACACAATAATGTTTTTCGGCGAAACAGAAAAGGTTAAGTAGATGCGTTATGGTGGAGAGCAATCAAGGATGACTAATCATCGCGCGGTATTGAAATGATAATTCTTAACTTCGGTGTGCATGCGTGAGTAGCTGGCAAAGGCAGTGCGGCTTTGGACATAATTAGTTAACAAAATGCGGATATCTACAGACTTATTTTATTAAGCACGCAAAATAAAAGAAAAGAAAAGAAAAGTGAAGGAAACGCCAAAAGACGCGGCCAACCACAAAACGTTTCAGTGCGGGTTAGACGTGTGTTGATCCGGCCGCAGCTTCGAACCGTTAATGACTTTTGGAAGAGGGATTCCGGTCAACGTAGTCAACCGAAAAGTTGCTGGGCCCACTTGCTCAGAAATTCGGTAGGGACCAAACCATCGCAACTTGAATTTGCCAGCAGAGCGATTCGACTTTGCATTGTAAAAGAGTACAAGTTGTCCCACCGAAAAAATTGGGGTCTTTAGATATCGGTCATGTGTTCGAGCTTGTCTCAGTTGTACTTCCTGCATAGTCAAAAAACTCTGCCATCGTTGCTCGTCTAATTCTCTGAGTGTATCCAACCGAAAGGACAGTGATTCTTCCGGTAGTAGTTTCTGGTTGATGGCTACTGGTAAACTTGGTATAACTATCTCCATCGGTGCTATTGCTTCTAATCCATAAGCCAGTTTGAAAGGGGTTAATCCTGTTGTTACCTTGTATGTAGTCCGATATGCCCATAATACTACAGGCAACAACTGATCCCATCTTTCCGGTGCTTCCATAATCAATTTTCGAAGCATATTCAACAAAGTTCTGTTTGTACTTTCAGCCAAACCATTAGCACGAGGATAATAAGGAGAACTAAACTTATGCGTGACCTGGAACGACTGTGTGAGTACTTTCATTAAATTGTTGACAAAATGAGTGCCTTAATCTGTAACAAGTTCCAGTGGTAAACCAAAACGTGGAAAGACATCGGTTAGCAGACACTTTGCTACCGCAACAGCTGTAGCAGACCGTAAAGCCCAAGCTTCTGACCATCTGGTAGCATAATCAATACATGTCAAAATATAACGATTGTTACTGAGGATTGCTGGTGGTGTAATTGGTCCAATGAAATCTAGACCCCACTTCTAAAAAGGTTCTAATGGCAGGACAGGTTGTAGCGAAAAATAATGACGTGGTAACGGCTGTCCAGACCTCTGACAATTATCACAATTTTTTACAAACTGCAATACATCCCTGTACATAGTAGGCCACCAGAGACCACTTTGCAGAATTTTCCGGTGTGTTAAGTTCGCAGCAAAATGGCCATCGGAAGGAATTGAGTGAGCCAAAGTAATAACTGAGTTAACCTCATGTGGTGGAATACAACAAAGTAGAATTCCAGTATGATCCACATAGTATAATTCCCCAGCAATCAACCGAAATCGGTGGCTAAAAACTGCAATTTTCCTGCGTATTGCCATAGAAGTCTAAGATGGAAGGCATCCATCGGTGAGGAAGGTCAATGTCTGATCATAGTATGTAGATGGCATAGGCGGGTCTGTAATTTCATCATTAGTTGGTTCAGAGACATAAATTGCTGGTGTTGTGTCATCTACACCGACCGGAGCTTCACCGGAATCTAAGCGAGACAAAAAATATGCTAAGGCATGTGAACTGCCTGGCCGATGAATGACATCGTAGTCAAATTCTTGTAAAAGTAGAACCCATCGTGCTAATCGACCTCCTAGATGCTGTTGCCGAACCAGATAAACAAGTGCAGCAGCTTTCCACATGACACCGCAAACACAGATTTGTTTGGGTTCAAACAGAGTCTGTATTCTCTGCACTTTTCAAAGCAGCATCGTAAATGGAACAGGTGTGCTATCATCTTACTGAAAATTGAAAAATCATCAAGATATACTTGCATAAAAGAGGTAAGGTAAGGAGAAAATATTTCCTGCATACACCTTTGGAACGTACTCGGGGCATTCCTTAATCCAAACCACATAACAGTACATGCGAAAACACCCCAATTGGTAATGAAGGCGGTCTTTGGTATATCTTGTTCATCCATTCTAATTTGATTATACCCACTGTACCCATCTAAGAATGAATACATTTCATGTCCTGCTACTCTATCAAGCATTGTGTCAAGAAAAGGGAGTGGAAATGGATCAGACACTGTAGCTGCATTCAGTTTCCGGTAATCTACACATATTCGTAATTGCTTATTCTTTTTAGGGACAATAACAATTGGAGAGATCCATTCAGCATGCTCTATTGGTACAATAAATCCGATTTTGAGTAGTCTATCAAGTTCTGCCTTTACTTGTGATGCATAGTTTGGATTCATCCGATAGCTGGGTTGCTTAAGTGGTTTTGCTTCCGGCTTCAGCGTGACCTTGTGTTGATAGATGCGCGGGTCCAAACCCTTCATATCTTGGTAATCCCATGCAAATACATCAGAAAATTCACGAAGTAGTTGGATTAGATCTGCTTGAAATAATTCCAGTAAGTTCTGCTTTATCCTAACAGGTCATGGATTTTCTTCATCACCTAAATTGTAAGTGGTCAGTTGATCTTCTGGAACATAGAATTGTCGAGGCTTCTCTATATTCTCAGCTGGGTTAAAGAGTTGTTGTAGATCAGCGTCATCTATGGTAGCCTTATCTTCTTCCATATCTTTTTCTGTTACAATCATCACCGTACACACTGTAGGATTCCAGTTATCTACAACAGATTGTAGATCAACAATTCCTAGGGAGATCAAGTCAATGTTATTTTTCAGAAACTCTTCTTCTTCATCATCTGACAACCCATCTAGCATATGAATTGGTTCCGCAAAATATGGTCTAGCATGCAACTCGCAAGGTTGTATAACATCTAATTTTACAACGTATTTACGATTATTATCCTTGAAAGTGAGTTCCTGTGCAGACCAATCCTGTATCATCTTAGCGTGCTTCAGCCAAGGTCGGTCGAAAAGGAGGTTGTAATCAAGAGTGGATTCCGGTAAATCTAGTATGACAAAGGTCATTTTAAATGTTGTACCTTGTAAAGTGATTGGTACATTTCGTACAAGTCCTATGGGATGGACTCTTGATTGGTCGGCCATTCTGACAAAAAACTGAACTGGTTCGATTTCGGTCCACCCTAACTTTTTACACAGTGCAGCAGTAGCAATGTTGACACAAGATCCTCCATCAATTAGTACTTGTGTGATTTTATGATTTTTATACCATACCGTAATCAAAGGAAGTGAATGATCGACCGTGGAATCAGGTTCCGGTTGCACTGTTGCTGTCGCTGGAATGCAGGGAGGCACATGACTGAATTGTTGTTGGAATTGTTGTCGAATCCGGTACTAGTGCAAGTAATTGGCCCAGAGGAAGAGTAATGGATGCCTTAGATAAAATTTCCCAGGCCTTTTGTGATTGGATTGTATTTTCCACAGGTTCTAAAGATGATGCGCCTGCTGAAGATGATGTGCCTGCTGATGAATTGGAATCCTGTTGTTGTGTTTCTTCTTTGGTTAACGGAGTCTGGGTTACCGGAATAGGATCTAGGAAGACTGGAGGTTCTGTAGTGGTCCATTGACTAGCTTTATCGTACATCCTTTGTTGTTCACATATGCCTGGTTCAAATATTTCTGCTGCTGGTTGCAGTTGCTTACCGGAGCGGGTCTGAATTACTACAGCGTGCGTTTCTACTGGTGTGATTTGTACCATATTAGCCATTGGATTTTGATGTTCTTTCTTCCTCTTACTCAGCTGTATCCTTACAAAATTTTCTAATGTGACCAAATTCACCACAGAAATGGCAGCGCGGTGGTGGCAAATTGGGATTTTCCGATGGCGGTCCGGTCTGCCAGCGGTTTGCATTATAGTTATTATTTCTCTGTCCTCTGTAATTTTGATATCCTTGTTGCTGGTTGTTTCTCATTTGCAGAGGAACATAGTGATTGGCTGGCTTCCCTGGTTCCTGTATAATTGCATTGACAGTTGTTGTTCCTTGCACTTTGGCGTTATATGCGTAGTTTTCGGTGGTGTGTCCGGTAGTGTTGCAGATAGCACAAAACAACTGATTAAGTGCACAAGTGGCACTAGTATGGCCTGAATTCTTGCATGTAGTGCAGTACATTTGTCTGGTCGGGTCTTCGGCGACATTTTTATTTGCTTTTAATCACTCCAAATCTTTTGTAAATCCTCCAACCTTGTTTTCCAACTGCAAAGCCATTGCGATCACTGCATCTAGCGTCATAACTGCTACACAACGTATGATCATAATCTGTTTAAGTTGTGGAGTCAAGCCATTGATGAACCATTGAGTAATAACGTCATCCGGTAGGTTGGCATGCGCTGGTGGTAACTGCCTCAAATGAGTCCTGAATAGCGTGGCGTACTCCTGTACTGTTTGATTTATCTTCTGTCTATTGTTTTGCAGGTAGTCGAAAATTTCGGTTGGATTCTTCTTTAGCCTGAATCTTTGCAAAAAGGCATCCCTTACTGCTTCATAGGTGCCGAAATGGTTAATATCATATTCTGTAAGCCATCTAGCTGCTTCGTTGACCAATGTCGATTGGAAAACAATAGCCTTATACGCCGGATCAGGTGGATGGTTGAGCACTGCGTAACTTATCTCAAATATACGTACATGAGCATCCGGGTCATCACCTGGGAATCCACCAAATTTGGTGTACGTTACTCCCGTTGGAGTCGGCCTAGGTAGACATAGTTGTTGTTGTTGTTCGTTCATCGTGCTGATGGTTGTATGGTGACTATCTCCTGTATTCCGAGGCTGAATATCTAAACCGTCGGAGTTTGTATTAGTCTGTGCACTTTCCGGTTCGATAATCTTGTTCAGTATGCTTCGAATCTCGGTTTTGAACAAGCTACCTTCCTTCTTGATGTCAAATGTAGGGAAGCTTACTCCCAATAGCGGTGACTGGGCTGAAGATTCACCAAGAAATGGTAACCTGTCGCCGAAAAACTGCGATCTTTCAGTAACTGTTACCGAAATATCATCGGAATGTGTCGAATTTTCACCAAAACAAGGTGTTTTTTCGCCTTCACTAATTTCTTTGGCTAAAGTGTTTCTAGTCGTAAACAAATTTGAATCTTTACCCAATGTTGTTAGACTAACTTCAGGCTGCGTCCTGGTAGATTCTGGAGTTACTATATCTTCGACAAACTGTGCCGAAATAGTACCGGAATTTACCAGAGGCGTAACACGTTCCACCAGAATATGACCGGAATCACTACTAACGTTCTTTACTTTCTTGACAACTGGGTTAGACCTAGTTGTACTTCTACCTCCCGGAGTCGTTTTTAGCAAATTAAGTACCCCAGGCTGGCGGTTCTTTGGATACGTTTCATCGGATCGAGTAACCGGCATGTATCATCTTTTGTACTAATCGCGTACTGTTACTGTTGATTAAAAATTTACAGTCACGTTTCCATAACAGGTTTGCAACAATCTGATCTGTTGCCACCTTCCCATAGATAAATGGCAATCTTGATAACACTTTCGACAGATAAACGGCAATCTTGATGCCACCTTCCCACAGACGGTGCCAGTGTTAAATGCTGTTGGTTCCTTCTAACTATCAGAAGTGCGTTTAAGTGATTCTTGGGTTCTTGGGAGTGGTAGGGGTCTGTTAAACAGAGGCCCTGTACTTAGTTCCCAAACTCACTGCTCATACCCAGCACTATACTAATGCTGAGAGCTCTATCAAAAATTGCTGTACTTAGACATTATCGTCACAGTCTTAGCTCAACCACGGGTATCGAATACGCAAGATGATATGTTGCAGCTACACATAAACTTACTGGAAATACCGGAAACAAGAGTAATCATTAACCTTTACCGACTGGATCTAAATAGTCAGGTAGCACCGTAGACACAGAGAACTTGAGAGTTCAACCACACAGTACTGAAGGCTCAGTGCACAACTTAGAAAGATCCCTACTGCACTTAACTTTACCATATGAAGAAAGATTCCAACATTGCAGACAACACAGCACAGATCTGAATACCAGAATGCTACTACAATTGCTCATATTTCACCAACCACTGGCAGAACATTCCAGAAGGGGTAACACACAATGCACGGGCTAACACCACAACTCAATAGAGATTCACAAACAACTTACTCAGACAACAATCCACTATCTATTAGCTGTGAATGGAACTCGCAATCTCAACAGAGGTCGATAGGCAACAAAACACAGATACACACAGTACAATCGGAGTACGCAGAAGTTAGACAACAACGCTACAGTAGTTTTAAGGAAATCCTCCAGACGAACAGTCTGGTGATTCCACGAATCTTCTCACTGGTTAACAAGAGAACAGATGTCAACGACAGACAAGGCAAGATACGAACACGAACTCAGAATATAGGAGATTATGCAAATGACACTCCAGACAACGCCCGATCAGTCATCCAGACAGACAGTCTGGTGATCCGTCCCGTACCCATCTCTGCGCGTCTTCTTGATTTATATAACTTTTTTACAAACTTTTTGTAACTACTTTTTCACTCGTGCGAACAAGATTCAGTTATACAATCTTCCGATCCGGCGGCCGCTAACAACCACGTGCTTGGTATGAGAAGATACATGCCTATCAGATTGCACATGGTTTTGAGAACAGTCCAACTGAAAGCACCTTATATGTTAAGCGTGCTAATGATGTGCTTCTGATCATTTTTGTCTATGTTGACGACATGCTGCTCACTGGTCCTATTAAGAAGCATATTGCTGATTTTGAGGCTGATTTGCATGCCTCATTTGAGATGTCTCATTTGGGGCATTTACATCACTATTTGGGCATTCAATTTATGCAAGTTGATGGTGGAATGGCTTTGTGTCAAACGAAATATATTGACACATTATTGCAGCGTTTTGGTCTTGAAGACTGTAAGCCTATTGCCACTCCTATGGAGACAAGTTTACGATTGAGTCTTCATGATGCTGGAGATGCATTTGATGTTGTCCTCTATCAGCAGGTTGTTGGATGCTTGATTTACTTATGCATTACTCGGCCATATATTCAATTTGTTTTCTCATAGATTAGCAGGTTTATGCATTGCCTAGGTGTCAAGCATTGGCAGGCAGTTAAGTGCATCTTTTGTTATTTGAATGGTACTCAACTACTTGGGTTGTTTTATCCCAAGGGGGTTCACTATCGCCAGATCTGCATGTTTTTTCCGACTCAGACTGGGCTGGTTGCTATGACATTCATGTGTCCACTAGTGGCTTTTGCTTCGTGCTTGGTAGCTCATGTATACCTTGGTTGAGCAAGAAGCAGCCTACCATGGCCACTTCTAGTTGTGAGGTTGAGTATAGGGCAGCTTTCACAACGACTGTTGAGTGTGTGTGGCTCAGACACCTTATGGCTAATTTAGGCGTTGGTCAATCTTCTTGTGAAGGTTGTATTTTGGGCAAAATATAGCACTCCTCCTTTCCAATAGATGGTTTAGTTTGAGCTACTCACAAATTGTAGCTTGTTCACAATGAAGTCTATGTTCCTATGTAGACACCCTCTTTCGAAAATTATCTTTACTTTGTGACTTTTATTAATGATTTTCTAGGCATGCATGGGTATATCCATTGAAAGCAAACTCTAAAGTGTTTATGTGCTTCAAACAATTTTTTATTTTGGCTGAGAATCTGTTAGCATGTAAAATGGGCGCCCTCCATTTTGATCGAGGGGGGAATATATGTCATTTGACTTTAATGCATTTCTAGCTGAACGTGGGATAAAAAATTAGTGTACAATGTTGTATACACCTCAATAAAATGGAGCTGCTGAACAGAAAAAAAGGTCACTCATGGAGATGGTGAGGTGTATGGTCAAGAGTCAGGCTTTACCACATAGTTTCTAGCTTGAGGCTATTATGTGTGTGGCATATATACTTAACAAGTGTCCCACCATTGCATTGCAGTCTATCACTCCATATGAGGCTTGGCATGGTCACAAGCCATCTGTTGCTCATTTGCATGCTTTTGGTTGTATGGCATATGCATTGGTTCCTGAACAACATCACAAAAATTGGATGATAAAGTAGTGAATTGTATTTTTATTGGGTACATTTATGAAAGCAAAGGCTATGGTCTGTATCATCCACATACTAAATGCATTTTGGTTAGCAGTGATGTTGTTTTTGCGGAAGATGCTATTCAGGCGTTACTTTCATGTACTAAGGAGATATCTGTTAGCTCCAAAGACATGTATGATACTTTGCTGCCTCTTTTTACACGTGGACAGTCTAGTGCTAGTCCTAATGAGGCAAATTCTCAACCTTTGCAAGTTTCATGTGATGATGCAGATCATTCCATTTGTGATGTGGATTTACATGATGCACTTATTCATGAGAGAGCTGATATTGAGAAGGCAAAAATTATGCCAAAATGGTTGGTGTCGACTTTGCATGATAGCAAATTAGATGCACCTCTATCATATCATACTCAGTCAGGCTCTCATAGTGCCTCTTTCGCATCATATTGCTATGCTATGGCTGCGTCTAGTCTCTATGATGAGAATGAGCCTATTTCATTTGATGAAGCACAAAATTCAAAAAATTGGATGGTTGCTATGCAATCTGAGTATCATGCTATAATGAAGAATGATACCAGGACTTTATGTGACTTGCCTCCTAGCAAGAAGGGCCAATGGCACTAAGTGGATATACAAGCTAAAGCATAAGCCTAATGGAACAGTTGACATGTATAAGGCTAGGCTTGTTGCAAAGGGTTATGCACAGAAAAGAGGCATTGATTTTGATGAGACCTTTGCTCCTACTTGCCGAATGACTACTGTTTGTGCACTTGCAGCTCCATGGTTTGAATGTAAATCATTTGGACATTAAAACTGCATTTGTGAATGGTGACTTGCATGAAGAAGTGTATGTTTTTCAGCCCCATGGATTTCTACAGAAAGGGCATGAAAACCAAGTGTGCAAGTTGAAGAAGGCATTATATGGTTTAAAGCAAGCACCAGGTGATTGATATGAAAAGATACATGCCTATCTCATTGCACATGGTTTTGAGAGAAATCCAACTGAGAGCAACTTATATGTTAAGCATGCTAATGATGTGCTTTTGATCATTGTTGTGTATGTTGATGACATGTTGCTCACTGGTCCTCATGAGCGGCATATTGCTGATTTTAAGGCTGATCTGCATGCCTCATTTGAGATGTCTGATTTAGGGAATTGGCATCATTATTTGGGCATTTGATTTATGCAAGATGATGGCAGAATAGCTTTGTGTCAAAGGAATATATTAACACATCATTGCAACATTTTGGCCTAGAAGACTGCAAACCTATTGCCACTCCTATGTAGACAGGTTTACAGTTGAGTCTTCATAATGCTAGAGATGCATTTGATGTTTTTCTCTGTCAGCGGACTGGTGGATGCTTGATTTGTTTATGCATTACTGGGCCATATATTCAGTTTGTTGTCTCACAGACGAGTAGCTTTTAGCATTGCCCAGGTGTTAAGCATTGGCAGGCAGTTAAGTGCATCTTTCATGACTTGAGTGGTACCCGGCAACCTGGATTGTTCTATCCCAAGGGGGGGATCACTACCACCAGATTTGCATGATTTTTATGATAGTGATTGGGCTGGTTGCTATGACAATCGTGTGTCCACTAGTGACTTCTGCTTCATGCTTGGTAGCTCATGTATATCTTAGTTGAGCAAGAAGCAGCCTACTGTGGCCAGTTTCAATTGTGGGGTTGACTATAGGGAAGCTTTCACATCCACTGTTGAGTGTGTGTGGGAGAGGTTCTCTATTGGAGAGATCATCTTGGCATATGTGTCCACGCATGAGAACATTGTAGACCTTTTCACAAAGGCTCTGCCTCTGTTAACCTTTTTGAGATACAATTAATTTTCTTCATCAAGTTATTTTAGTCACCAGCCATGGATGAAAGAAGTGATGTATTCCGTATGTTGGTTGTTGAGGATAAGCTGGATGGTACCAACTACCCGTTGTGGGCTTATATGATGCGACATGTATTGGTTGCAAAAGGACTATGGAACATTGTGTAGGGTGTTGAAAAACGTCCTATCACACATTGTACCAAGCTAGGAATGAGGCTCGTCTTGCTTACCTCCGAAAATAGTTGGAGAGTGAGCACATGAATGAAGGTGATTCTATGGACAATTTTCTGACAAAAATCAAGAATTTGAAGGAGCAATTGATTTTTGCTGATGAAGTCCTTCCTGACAATTCACTTGTGCAGACTATTATGAATGGTCTTCATTACTCATATTAGAGCTTTGCTTCTACTCTTCGTTTGATGATGAAAGGAAATCCAAATGCCTTGTCATTTGAGGAGTTAGTCTCTATTCTATTGCAAGAAGATCAGTCTATGCACAATAGGTTCATTATGCGTGTTGCAGATCAAGCTTTCTTGGCTATTGAGAAGGGCAAAGGAAAATGGAGCTCTTCAACTAGTAAGCAAAAGTCTGCTAATTCTACACAATCGAAGAAGCAACAGAAAGATGAGAAGAAATCAAAAAATTAGAAATTGTTTTGTAAATATTGTAAGGAAAATGATCATGTCATTAAAACCTGTCCAAAATTGGCTGCTAAAGAGGCAAAGAAGAAAGAGGCTGGAATGGTTGTTGCAGAGGCCTCTACTCCAAAAACAGAGTCTGCTAACCTTGTGCAGGATGAAGAATGGGCGTTAACTATTGTTTGCACCCATCTTCTCATGAACAATGCATGTCTACAGTAGACTCAGATGTTTGGTACTTTAATAGTGGGGCGACCAAACATATAACCTCACAACGTAGTTTTTTCTCTTCACTCGAGTCTGCCCCTACAGGGAATACTGTCACATGCGCCAACAACTCCTGTTATCATGTTATGGGAGTTGGTAAGATCATTCTGACTACTGCTGATGGTAGTTCTTTGACTTTGTCAGATGCTTTATTTTTGGTAAGGATAAAAAAGAATTTGTTATCAGTTTCTGCATTAGCTAAGATTGGCTTGGTTCTGAAATTTATTGATGACAGATGTACAATTCATGATATGTTAAATGGTGATGTTATATTGCTTCTGGAATTTTATTTCGTGGGCTGTATAAGCTCATAGACTATGAAAAATCTGTGAATGATTTAGCATGTGCAGCACATGATTCTCAGGCTATGTCAGATACAAAGCTTTGGCATGCACACTTTGGTCATCTCAATTTTGCTAGTTTGCTATGCCTGCAGAAACTTGAAATTATGTCTGCTTTGTCCAGGCTTGAGGCACCCAAAGAACATGTATGTGAAGGCTGTATTTTGGGCAAAATGCAGCATTCCTCGTATGGTTCTGTTTGAGCTACACAGAAATTGCAGCTTGTTCACAGTGATGTATGTGATCCTATGCAGACATCCTCTTTTGGAAACTATGTTTACTTCGTGATTTTCATTGATGATTTTTCCAAGCATGCATGTGTATATCCATTGAAAGCAAAGTGCAAAGTGTTCATGCACTTCAAACAGTTTCTGGTTTTGGCTGAAATCTATCAGCATGTAAACTGAGCACCCTCCATTTTGATCGAGGGGGGGAATATATGTCTTCTGATTTTAATGCATTTCCGGTTGAATGTGGAATAAAACTTCAGTGTACAGTGTCGTATACACCTCAATAGAATGGAGTTGGTAAACGGAAGAACATGTCACTCATGGAGATGGCGAAATGTATGGTTAAGAGTCAAGCTTTACCACATAGTTTTTGGCCTGGGCCTATTATGTGTGTAGCATATGTACTTAACAGGTGTCCCACCAAAGCACTGGAGTCTATCACTCCATATGAGGCTTAGCATGATCGCAAGCCATCTGTTGCTCATCTACTTGTTTTTGTTTGTTTAGCATATGCATTAGTGCCTGGACAACATCACAAAAAATTCGATGATAAAGCAGTAAAATGTATTTTTATTGGGTATAGTTCCAAAAGTAAAGACTATCGTCTGTATCATCCACAGACTAAATGCATTCTGGTAAGTCGTGATGTTTTTGTGGAAGATGCTATTCAATCATTGCTCTGATGTACTAAGGAGACATCTCTTAGCTCCAAAGACATGTATGATACTTTGCTGCCTCTTTTTACAGGTGGACAGTCTAGTGGTGGTCCTAATGAGGCAACTTCTTAGCCTTTGCAGGTTTCATATGATAGTGTAGATCATCCCATTTTTTATGTAGATTTACATGATGCACTTGTTGATGAGAGAGTTGATATTGAGGAGGCAAAAACTATGCCAAAATAGGTGGTGCAGACTTTGCATGACAACAAATTAGATGCACCTCTGTCATATCGTACTCGATGAGGATCTCATAGTGCCTCTTTTGCATCAGATTGCTATGCTATGTCTGCATCTAGTCTTTTTGATGAGAATGAACTTGTTTCTTTTGATGAAACACAAAATTCAGAAAATTGGATGGCTGCTATGCAATCTGAATATGATTCTATAATGAAGAATGATACT
This sequence comes from Ceratopteris richardii, assembly GCA_020310875.1. Taxonomy (NCBI): domain Eukaryota; kingdom Viridiplantae; phylum Streptophyta; class Polypodiopsida; order Polypodiales; family Pteridaceae; genus Ceratopteris; species Ceratopteris richardii. The sequence continues at coordinate 117,659,673 of CM035410.1, forward strand.
TGGTCTTTATGTGCCTTGCCTCCTCGCAAGAAGGCCATTAGCACTAAGTGGGTTTACAAGCTGACGTGTAAGCTTGATGGAACAGTTGACAGGTATAAGGCTAGGCTTGTTGCAAAGGGTTATGTGTAGGAAAGAGGCATTGATTTTGATGAGACCTTTGCACCTACATGTCGTATGACTATTGTTCGTAACATCTGTGCACTTGTAGCTCATCATGGTTGGAATGTACATTAGTTGGAAATTAAAACTGCATTTGTGAATGTTGACTTGCATGAAGAAGTGTATGTTTTTCAGCCCCGTGGCTTTGTGCAGAAAGGGCATGAAAACCAGGTGTGCAGGTTAAGAAAGGCTTTATATGGTTTGAAACAAGCACCACATGCTTGGTATAAAAAGATACATGCCTATCTGATTGCACATGGTTTTGAAAAGAACCCAACTTAGAGCATGTTATATGTTAAGCGTGCTAAGGATATACTTCTGATCATTGTGATTTATGTTGATGACATGCTGCTAATTGGCCCTCATGAGAGGCATATTGTTGATTTAAAGATTTATTTGCATGCCTCATTTGAGATGTCTGATTTGGGGAATTTGCATCATTATTTGGGCATTTCGTTTATGCACATTGATGGTGGAATGGCTTTGTGTCAAATGAAATATATTGACACATTACTGCAACATTTTTGCCTTGAAGATTGTAAACCTATTGCCAATCCTATGGAGATAGGTTTATAATGGAGTCTTCATGATGATCGAGATCCATTTGATGTTGTTCTCTATTAGCAAGCTGTTGGATGCTGGATTTACTTATCAATTACTCAGCCAGATATTCACTTTTTTCTCTCAAAGATGAGCACATTTATGCATTGTCCAGGTGTCAAGCATTGGTAGGCAGTTAAGCGCATCATTCGCTACTTGAGTGGTACCTAGATTCTTGGGTTGTTTTATCCCAAGGGGGGATCACTACTACTAGATTTGCATGCTTTTTCTGACTTTGACTGGGCTGGTTGCTATGACACTCGTGTGTCCACCAATGGTTTTTGCTTCATGCTTGGTAGCTCATGCATATCGTGGTTGAGCAAGAAGCAGCCTATTTGGCCACTTCCAGTTGTGAGGCTGAGTATAGGGAAGCTTTCACAGGAACTGTTGAGTGTATGTGTGGGCTGATTTGGGTGTTGGTCAGTCTTCTACCACCGCCATCTTCACTGACAGTCAGAGCGCATTGGGAGTTGCAAGGAACCCTGTGTTCCATGCTCACACTAAGCACATTGAGGTGCATTATCATTATGTCAAGGAGAGGTTCTCTGCTGGAGAGATCATCTTGGCATATGTGCCCATGCAGGAGAACATTGCAGACCTTTTCACAAAGGCTCTACCTAGGGAGAAGTTTGAAGCCTTCCACAAAGATTTGGGCTTACTTCCTTTTGTGGAGTGATTTCCACTTAGCTTGGCACTTCCTTATACATGAGTGCTAGCTCCTTGTTCACCGCATCACTCCCAGGGGAGGATTTGTTGATATATTTAGGTAGTGATATGTGTGAACACACTAGGACGATCGGGGCACTTTTTTCCCTCTTTACGAGGTTTTTTTCCTCCGGCTTGTATATACGCATGTTACCCTAATGGGCTACTCATCTTTGTACATTCTCTACTAATACATTCAGTATTGTGTGTTGTGCTTCAAGCTTCTTCTTCTTCCTTATGTTGTTTGTGTGCTTCCGCAGACGTCTAACTCCAACACTTTCCAATAAGCTTTGGGCTTACTTCCTTTTGTGGATTGATTCCACATAGATTGGCACTTCCTTATACATGAGCGCCAGCTCCTTGTTCACCGCATCACTCCCAGGGGGATTAGTTCATATATTTAGCTAGTGATGTGTGTGAACACACTACGATCACTAGGGCAGTTTTTTTCCTGTTTAGGAGTTTCCCCCTCCGGCTTGTATATATGCCTATTGCCCTAACCGGTTACTTATTCTTGTACATTCTAGTGGTAATACATTCAATATTGTGTGTTGTACTCCAAGCTTCTTCTTGTTCCTTGTGTTGTTCACGTGCTTCCACAAATGTCCAACTCCAATAGAGTAGACCTCGTTCTAATTGCAGTTGGTAGCATAAGTAGATGGGATGGATAGATGCCTCCCCAAGCTTCATGTGTCAACTCTCAACTTCCCTAGTCATCCAACTATGAGACCCAAGTAGTGTGGAAAATTATCAAAAATGAAAATGATCACACCCATAGTCAAAGAGCATACCCATGATAAAAAATGGAAATGATCATACCTAGGATAAAAAATGGAAATGATTACACCCACGATCGAAATTGGAAATGATGATACCCATGATCAATGATCATACATGTCATCGAAATGTATATGACCATATCCATGATAAATCCATTTTGATTATTATCTCGAACTTCACGTGAGGCTCACACATATGATAAAAAAGACAGCTAGTTCAAAAAATGATAGTGTCTCCCTTGTTGATACGTTTTGGTTGTGATGTGTGTGAAAACACTTATGAACATTGGGGCACTTTTTTTAGGAGGCTTTTTTTTCTTAGCTTGTATATAAGTCTATAACCCTAATGGGTCACTTATCTTTTGTACATTCACTTGGTAATACATTCTCTGATGGATTGTTCTACCAAAGGTTATGCTCAAGAGAAAGGCATTGATTTTGGTGAGATTGTTGCTTCCACATCTCAAATGACCATTGTTCGTAACATCTATGGACTGAGCTCATTATGGTTGGAATGTACATCGCTTGGCCATTAAAACTGCATTTATGAATGGTGATTACATGAAAGGTGTATGTATTTCAGCCCCATGATTTTGTGCAAAAAGGGCATGAAAACAAAGTTTGAAGGTTGAAAAGGCAATACATTGTTTGAATGGAGCAAGCACCACGTATTTGTTATGAGAAGATATATGCATACTTTTCTAGCACATGGTTTTGAGAACATTCCAACTAAGAACACCTTATATTTTAAGTGTGAGGATGATGCATTTCTGTTCATTGTAGTATATATTGATGTTATTCTCTTGGTTGGTCCTAATGAGAAGTATATTGCTAAATTTAAGGTTGATTTGCATGCCACTTTTGTGATGTTAAATTTGGGGCATTTCCATTTATATTTGGGCATTCAATTTATGCAAGTTGATGGATGAATAGCTTGTGTCAAAAACTACATTTCTAAATGGCAATTTAAACTAAGAAATGTATGTATTTGAGACCCATGGTTTTGTAAGGGCATGAAAATAAAGTGTGAAAGTTGAAAAGGGCATTATATGGTTTGAAACAAGCGCCACGTGCTTAATAAGAGAAGATACATGCCTACTTGCTAGCACATGGATTTGAGAATAGTCCAATTGACAACACCTTATATGTCAAGTGTGTGGATGATGTTATTCTGATCATTGTTGTATATGTTGATGATATGTTGCTCATTGGTCCTAATGAGAAACATAATGCTGATTTTCATGTCCCTTTTGTGTTGTGATCCAAGCTTCTTCTTCTTCCTGTTGTTGTTTGTGTGCTTCAACATACCTCGAACTCTAACAATTGTTCAATAGGTTGTAGCAAACAAATTTGAACCCAAGATGATGTGTTGCAAAGGAGTTTGTTCTACCCAAGTTGCCAACTCACCATATGTGATGGAAAAGTCTTAGCAACATTTGTTAATATATTTTCCAACCTTCCTAAATGGATGCAAGAGGAATTTCCCTAGAAAAAAGAAGGTTGGTGCGCTTGATGGGTATCAAACTCATAACACATTATTTAGCAAAGATCAAGCTATCCAACCCATTGTCCTTCATATAATGACCCGAACTCTATGAATTTATTTAATTAATTATTTATTAGCATATGTGCATGGCACACAGATGAAGGTGAAGCATAAAATACGATTGCAAAGAAGATTACACACTATTCAATCCAAAATCCTCAAACATCTACAAGACCATTTATGCATGTTTCTTTTCTCTCTTTGCCATCTCAAAGGATGTTTTTTTTTTCTTTTTTGTGCACATTGAGCAAAACCAAGATCTTTTGGAGCTTTTACATATGTATGAGCAACAAAACTCTACTTGAGAGTTTCTTATGCCTCCTTCAAGCCCATCCAAGTTGGGTTGTCTCCATTTTAACATTCTTCTTGCTAAGCCAAAGACAGTCTCTCCTCCAAGATTCTCCTTTTAATTATTCATTTGTAAGATCCAAAGCAACCAAACCTCTTTTTTTATCTTGTCTTCCAAGGCCAACAATCTAGAAGGGTGGTCTAATTACTTCAAGTGATAAAGTAAAGGCATCCTTTTGCTTCATTTGGATATCTAAAGCAAATCCAAGGTGTTTGTGTGGATGAGAACCAAATGGTGAAGCTTGGAGTAGAATCAAGATGGCTCTTCTTAAGGGGCAATGTAAGGACATAGCTTCACAGGAAGCTAAGAATTTTCCAAGTTATGATTGATTTCAATTCTTGTTTGCCATAACTTTCATTCATCATTGAAGCATAGGTATATAATTGATAAATGAAAGCTTAAGTCTCGAGGAATCATGTATATAGTGAAGGGGAATCAAGTACGTTAAGCTGATTCATATGGCATGCAAACGTGTATTTCCAAGTTTCATCCTTATAAGATGATTGAAATAATATTTTTCTTTTGCATCATACTTTTGTATTCTATCTCTACAAATGTGTTCTTTTTTTTAACATCAAAAATATGCTTTTTCCATTCCACATGGAAGTCATCACCAAACTCAATGGTTGTTAGTTCTAACTTTGTTAAGAAATGTGCATTCAATTAGCCTAAAGGTTTTCCATTAATATCTTGCCACTTCTCTTCAATCTCAGTTACACACAAATGAGATTGAGCTATTCTTGAAAAGATTAGATAAACAAAAATGAGGTAGAGAAGATTAGTTTTGGTCCCACATTCTTTAATTTTCCAAATTTTTAGCCTTCTCAAGAGCCCCCTAAAGACTTGCAATACAATCTTGAAATTCATCAATAGCTATCCACTTCCTACAACATAAAAAAAAAAATCAAAAAGTTTGAATCTAGGTAGTTTTATGTTGAGTTTAAAAAATTATCAGAGGTTGCAATTATCTTCAAGTTTGGGAAGCTTTACAACAGATTCCTTGTCTCATGAATGAGTTAAAATGATTCACGTTTTCATTGCTTTTAGTTCCAAGGTCTTGCAAGAAAAGTTACTCTTTCTTGACATCATATCCTAGAACTTTCTAGGAACTTACTAAACATTCTTGAATCAACTTTTCACATCATCCAAAGGTTCAAAGAATGATCTTTTATAGATCATTCTAACATTCAAGGCTTTATGCTTTGATAGTTAACAAGCTCCTCATTTTTGGAGTTGAGCTTCTATATTTTATATCCTCAAGTGTAGCTCAATGATGAGTAGCACCTCCTTTAATGTCAATCCGGGAAGACGTGAGGATGGTATGAAGACCTCGAGCAAGTGGCGGCACAAGTGCGTGAGTGAGAAGCACACTAGCATGCACACACATACACACACACGCGCACACACGGCAAGACAAAGAGTGAGAATCAATGGAGTTCTTCAATTACTTTCAAAATGCTCTTACAAGTTCGTTTCAATTACAATCTAACCCCAAAAAAATGAGCTCTCTAGCTCTTTTTATAGTTTTTGACTAGGTTTTGGCCCTGTCCAGACCTAGTGTCCGGCCTAGTTAAAAATTAGGTTCCAGGGCCAATTTGAGGGCTTAAACGGAGTCTAAAAAATACGAAAATTGATATGTAGGTACTTCTAAGGCTCCTCAAGCTCAAGGACTCCTTGGCTTGCACAAAATGGAGCTACAAAATATGAAATGGTATTTACAATGATTGTTAGTGATAAGAATCACTGTTAAAAGATGTAGATTTGGGAAAAATTGAAGGGCCTATCTGCCAGATTTGCGTTGACTGCTTTGTCTACTTACTCATTCACCTTGTTCTGACTCTCTCCGCTGGCTTCCTTGTCTAGTCGGTCCTTGGGTGCCCATACTGCTCTCAACACCCCCCCCTCTCTCGCGTCTGTCGTCCCTGACAGACCCTTGTTGCTGGGAGTGTTGGATGTAATATTCCACAACCTGAGTGGCAAGCTGATGTTCTTGTATGCGTAGTCCTCTGGCCAAATCTGTCATCATACGATCCCAATCGATTGGTCCTGGAATGTCCGGATGTGGCAGACGTAACTGATCTGCATGGATCGCTTGTTCTACTGCGAATAGATGTAGCAAATGTGTGGGTCTGGGAATGAAAATTTCGGAATTGTATTCCCAGAATCCCGTAGAGAACATTTCCTCAAATGTCTGCTTGAAGCATGCGGGCAAGTACTTTATTCGTGCGTGCCAAGCAAAGATGATAGTGACCGAGGGGGTTTGGCTCATGTCGTAGACTAAATCCTTGTTGCCTTGAGAGAATCCAGGGGCAGAGATGTATGGAGCTTGGACATTCCAAAAGGTTTTGAAGACAATGGTCATGAGCTCGAATATCTTCATACACATTTTCGTTGCTATGTCGGGTACATTATTTAGACGTGTAGACCAGTGCCGAATTGTTGATATCATGTAGGCTACGGTTGGGGTCCCTCGAGGTGGAGCAAAATATGGGTAGTTAACCCAAGCCGAGCACTCTTTATTGTTGCGTACCTTGATTGCAAATGCTTGCCAGGATCTGCGACGTACCACTGGACAATAGCATGGATTATACTTGATATACAGTGGCATGGTTGCCCAAGTACTCATCATCTCTGGGTAATCGGTGAGTAGACGTGCACGCCAATTAGGTTGGAAGATCGAGCCAGCACGTGCATCTGTCGGTAGATCCCCTATCTCAAATTGAGTGGCGAACGTGGGCTCCTTCCCTGTGTGTCGTTTGACTTCTGCATTATAATCATGTAGTAAGACAAAATATGGCATGTATTGCGATTCTGATGTTGTGATTAACCGTTGATGGGATAAATTTTGAAAGTAGGAAGACCGAAGGACAGTTTCTTCCAGATTTGTGAGAGATTGCATTTGCACGGCCACATGATCATCATGTGTCTTACCCACTTTCTAACGTGTCTTGTCCTTCCTCTGTAGTTCGACCACCAGGCGTCGGCATAGGCTCGTATGGCTCTTCATAGCTGTCATCAACGGGGATTTCCACTACTGTTTCAGGTTCTGGTTCTTCAATGGGCGAGGGTGGCCGTTCATATGGTAAGAGGCGTGCTTGGAGTTCTGCCACCTGTTTCCGGAGGATCTCCGTTTCTTCTGTAGAGTGTTGCAAGATTACCGGCTCCGGTTGAGCGGTGGGGACACTGGCTATCTGTTTCTTTAGATCTGCACATTCAGTCTCTAGTTTTTCATATGACTCCAAGAAATTTGCATGCTCCTCAAGTAAGATGCGAATGTCTTCTGATGGAACTGCTCTATATCTGGTAGGGCTAATGGTTGCTCCTACGGTTCCTTCCATAGCCGCTTCAAAGTTGTCTTGGTTTTGTTGTTGAAGTCGTTTGTTCTCTTCTAGTGCTGCGGCCATATGCTTCCTTAATAGCCCAATGTTGCGTCTGAGTGTAGCGTTAGAGATCATTTGCGCTTGAAGCACTGTTTCTAGTTCCTTGACTGCTTGGTCATCTATAGTTGATGTCTTTGATTCCAATTCGGAGTGAGCCTGTTGTAATGTGGTATGCTCGGTTAGGAGCGTCTGGTAGTCAGCTTCAAGAGTGGTGACTCTAGCTTGCAGACGTTGAGATTCTACCTGGAGGGTAGCAGTGCGTTCTTCCAATTGATGGTAGTCTTGTTGTAGCTGATGTGCACACTGAAGTAATGTGTTGAACGTGCTATTTACATTATGAGATGCAAGGGGAAAAGTTTGAAATGCAGGGGAGGTGGGATTGGGTAGGGGGGTAGTGAATGCTGTGTGTGCCCATGATGTGAGTGGTGAGGTGGGGGGCAGGGGAGGGGAAGATGGTGGAATCGTGGGGAGAGGTGCTGTGGTTGGTGAAATGTCCATTGGGTCAGACAAAGTGGTGTGTGCAGGGGCTACCATGTAGGTGGGTATGGTAGGTGAAGTGAGTGTGGTGTTCGTGTAAATTGATGTCGTTGCGAACATCGGAGAAATGTGCCTCGGAAACATTGGAGAGCGGGTGAACTGCTCCACAACGGACGGGTATTGGGGTGGCGTGGTCAGGTTGAAAGAGGTGTATGGGCTAGATGGGAAGTGAGGGTCATGGAATGGAGGTACCCGTATTGGGGGATAGGTCGGGAAACACAGGGTGCCTTCTGTGGGTGCTGGGTTTCCAACTACACTTGGAATTATGGGATGGCCAGTCATGGGTTCAGAGGATAGACGGGACGAAGTGTACAAGGGATTGGTGACGAAGGAGAAGAGGGTGTCTTGTGAGGTGGGTTCTCGAAATGAGAATGATTTGAATGAGGATGGGTTATAAGTGAAGATAGAGGTGATGACTGTCGTTTCTTCCAAGGTGGGAGGTGGTGGTGGAGAAGGTGGTGATGGAGGATGCTGGGGTGAGATGGGTGATGTCTGAACGAAGGTTTCGGCGGAGAGGTCAGTGGTGGTTGTGGGGGTGGCTGTGGTCTCAATGGGTACTTCTGGTTCTGTGACGGGTATCCTGATATTCTTACCTGCTCGTGGTAACGTGTCCACTCTGCGTTTGTCATACCTTACGGACTGGCGGACTGCGGTGTGGACAGCCTCCGGAACTCCTAAAGAGTCTGACACTAATTTGAGGGTGTCAATGAAGTGTTGGTCCACCCCTTCATCTGATAGCATTTCTTGCATCAAAGCTTGACCTGATACCAGAGAGAGTTGATGCCTTTCCTGTACTGCTTTGATTGTGTCATATAACCTTCGTAGTTGAGCTGTATATGCTGGTGCACCTACAAGTTCTGGCACTTCTTGTTGCTCCTCTTGGTGTTCTTGATCATAATCCTCCTCATCATCCTCCTGTTCTTCATCTCCGTCATCCTCGGCATCCACTTCAACAGGTGTGACAGGTGCTTGGGAGGTTGTGGCCTACGTTTGCACGTTTTCCGCTTGTTGTGCCTCTTCTGCCTCCAACTCTACATCTTGTAATAATTGCTCGAAATCTTCATTAGTGAGTTCTTCCAAAGGTGCACCACTAGGAAATTCAAGATCGGTTGGAATGGGAGGGAATATCAAGGTGGAACCATTGGTGCTGCGTCTTGGAAGTCGGAGTGTGAATGGTCGGACTCTTCGGGGTGGAGGGGTGACGTCTGGTGTTAGGGTGGCTCCACGTGGTTGAGCACATGGGACTTGGACAGTGCCTCTCATCTTCTTAGAAGGGGGTCCAGTGGATGTCCTGCCTCTAAACTGCTCAACCCGATTCCACATTAGGGCCCGTTGGATTGGAATGTCATAAGCCAAACACCTATAAATGATTCTTGTCAGAGCACAGCAACCATATAAAACCTGTTTCCGCGGCCAGCGTTTGTGAGCTAGGTGTATCTGATCAATTATCCAGTGGGGTAGGTTGATGGTGAGGCTCTGTGTCTCTGCCAGATACAAGCTAAACCAAATCTTTTTGGGCGGCATGGTGAATCTATCTTGCGCCGGGAAAGCAAAGTGTTGCATGCACATGCAAAGGTGTATTGCAATATTAGGCGTCATGGATACCATGTCCTTGAGTTTGGTGAGACTTCGATTCTTCATGTAATCTGGTACTAGGGTTTCCTTCTCTATAGGAATATGCATTCCGCGCATATCTAGAGCCTCTCTCACCAAATTGTTTGATAGCCTGAACCTCTTGAGCTCATTCCCCTTTGTCAGAGATGGAATCACAAATGAGCTTGCACCTTTTGGGTTCTGGTTTGGAGTCAAGGTGTTGATGAGATAGTAGCATCGCATGAAGTCAGGTTTTGGGAGTCGGGCACTGAAATAGGCACTCAATCCTGCCTTTTCCCATATCAGATGTAGACCTTCTACATTTTGTAATTTCTCAAATTCTCTTGTAAAGAAATGGTATCTACCTTGCTTCCCATTGAAGTCCAACTCTGATTCCCATAGGTACGTTCCTTCACCCAAGGGTCCTGCCACCTCGGTAAACCAATGTGAAGTCTTTCCCACGGGCATGGTGTGGCCACGCGGAGGGTCCGCAATAGGTATGATTTTGACGGCGTGCAATTCTTCTGGTCTTTCAATTGTCTCAATCAAAACGGGTAAACTGTCCAAGTCCACCACTTGCGGGCTTGTTTCTGTGTGAGAGCTAGTTCCTGCTGCCTCCGCCATGTTGAAAATGTTGCAGCTGATTCTGTGAGAATATATGAATAAACGTTAACATTGCAATGGACACAAAAATGACATGGTGTCCCTTGTTACAACATTAACTTAAAGTTCGGGAGTGGTTAGGGGTTAATAAGTGCTCGGTGCTGGTGTGTGTAGTTAGGAGTTAGGTAGAGCTAAGAGCTAAGCGAAATGATGTGATGTGAGAGTGAAGCGGTTAGTAGGTGGTCATGGATTTACAATCGGGGTCCGGGGGTTTGTTACAAGTCTTGGGCTGCCAAATGCAGTGGATGGGTTTTGCTCGTGGTTCCGTAGAGATTCTCGAGAGCTTTATAGGTGTGTCAGCTTGAACATGAGGCCTTTTAGGGACCCATTTACAACTGATTCTGTTCGTGCTCATGTGCCTTGGTGTTGAAAATGAGTGGATGTAGGCTGTGCGAGTGAATGGATCATGCTGTGTAGGGTGTGTTCTTGGTGTAGCTATTTGAGCCCGCAAACAAGCCTTAGGCACCCAAATTTGTCTTGATTGTGGGCTAGCCTTCATTGACTTTTTGGGCACCCAAATAGATTTCACGTTAGCAGAAGAATTTCCGAAAGACCTCTTATTAGTGACGTGTTGTTGGTTACTAATAAGAGGCTTTGCCCGTGCGGTTGGCGTGAGTGCAACCGGGTGTTCGCCTTTTCGCACCCACACTTGGTTCACTTGTTGAGACATTCTGCTGCGCAGGTTCTTTTGATTTCCGGCATAGGTAGTACTGTGCTTCTTCTGCCTTTGAGCCATCTTTGGTTGTTGCCTCCTTCTGACTTTTGGAAAAGAAGGGAGTTCCGTTGCCTCCCTGACTCCTTTTTTGCGCGTAGCATTCCTCTGCAACACATAGTTTTGGACAAGAACAGCATGGTCATCTTCATGTGTACTCCTGGAAGGACCAGGAGTCTGTGCCTTTCCTAGTTCTTTGAGTGCTCCATTATCCAACTCTACTGTAATTCGACTATGATTGACCCATACCTGAAGAAGTCCACTTCTTAGGTTCAAGTTGACTGCTTGGTCATAGATCCAGTCTTGACCCAAGACAAGGGGTTCCGTGAGGTCCTCATCTTGACACACTAGTACTCTAACTGTCATTGTCTCATCATGAATGTAGAGGGGAAGTTCCACCTCGCCCATGCAAGGGGTTTCCACTCCTCCCAATCCTATGAGGTATGCTTCCATAGGATTGACAGTTAACTGCAACTCTTGACAGTAAGACAATTTAACCGCACTAGTGGCTGCACCTGAGTCAATCAAGGCTCTTACGGTCCTTGCACTCGTTCCTTGTCCTATATCTAGGGTTATGAAAGGACGTCGATCAATTATCGTATGCGAGCTTGTTCCTGCGACTTCACACATGGCCATAGGATATCCTTGATCTGCATAGTCATCTATTCTAGTCTGATCTCGGCCTTGCCTTCGTAACTTCATCCTTCTGATGCGTTCTAAAGCTTCTGCTTGAGCTTCTTCTCGAATTCGCTTTTCTTCCTCTTTGCGTTTCTTAGCAGTGTTGAGTCGGCTGAGCATTTCCTCCGTGAGGGGTTCCTGATACAACTTGACTCTGCAACCGCTAATATAGTTTGGGAGAACATCACCCTCTAACGTGGCTAGTTGTACTGCTCCGCTCGTGGAGATCCTATTGATGATCATAGGTCCGTAGCCTCTCTTTTCTAGCTTCCTTGCGTGTTGTTTCAGTGTACCAGACTAAAACTAGATCTCCTGCTTTCAAACCCTTATCCTTCACATGGGCATCGAAATATGCCTTCTGTCTCTTCTTGGCTGCATATATTCCTGCAGCGGCTCTCAGTCTTGTTTCCCCTAATCGTTCAAGGTCAAAGATCCTAGAGGAGAGCTCATGACCTGTCCATTCGTGCTCTTGTGCTACTTTCAACGTAGGAATCAGGAAGTCCAAGGGTAGCACAGCGTTTTGACCGAATACCATCTGAAAGGGGGTGGCTTGGAGTACCGTTTTGTAGGCAACTCGGTATGCCCAAACAGCATGGTGTAGCTGTTTGTCCCAATCAGAGCGTTTAGTGTTCACTAATTTTGTCAGTACATTGCATAAGATGTTATTAGTGCTCTCAGCTTGTCCATTAGCTTGAGGGTGATAGGGGGCAGACTTCTTGTGTATTACCAAGAATTCTTGGAGTAGATTTTCAATCACTTCGTTCAAGAAATGAGTGCCTCTATCACATACAAGCTCTATAGGTAGCCCATATCTCGTGAATACACTCTCAAACAAGAATTTAGCAGTTGTTTGAGCATCGTTCTTTGTCGTAGCCCTTACCTCTACCCACTTAGTTAGATAATCTGTCGCAACAATGATGTATTCCGCATGAGAACCTTTAGCTGGGGGATTAATAGGACCTACGAAGTCTATTCCCCACTTAGAAAATGCACGTCCACCCATCATAGGTTTCAGTGGCATCTCATCTTTGCGTATAGGATACTGAGTCCTCTGACAGACATCACACCGTTTCACATAGGTATGTGCATCCATGTGAAGGGTAGGCCACCAGAAGCCCGCAAATAGAATTGCCTTGATCACCCGATCCGGTCCAAAGTGTCCTCCTGCTACACCTTGGTGAGCAGTTTCTAAGATCTTAAGATACTCAGTCTCATGGACACACAGTCTTAGGTAACCATCTTTGCCGCGTTTGTATAGATTGTCACCAATGAGTGAGTAATCCAGGGCTTCTTGTTCTAAACTCCTTTTCCTAGCCAGAGTCATGTCTGGAGGGAATGTGTTTGTCCTCAGGAAGGATACGAGAGGTTCGCTCCAATCTGGCACTATGGATACTTGATAAAGGGTGGCATGTTCCACAGGTGGTTTAGTGCAACAGATTGGGCATTCCTTGCACAACTTTTGGACATCAGCTTCCATGGTTGGCCAATGTACTCCGAGTCTCTTTAGGGTCTGTAAAGTTCGTTGCTTTGAGTAGTGTTGCTCTAACGCACCTACATGTGCTAATTGCAACCATTTAGCATACTCATCCTCTTCTACGCAACAAGCCAAGATCCCTTGATCTGTGTGCTTGTACATGCTTCCTGCCATGATGTGGTACTTTTGGGCTTTTACAACCTCTTTATTCCGTGTGTTTACCACTGGATGGTTAGGCCCGTATGTCAATACTGGTACCAATGACTTAGCCCACTGCGGCACCACTTCCAAATTAAACAAGTAAGCATCAGGAAGATCGTCTGATACTCCTTGTGGGGCTTCTCCCGATGTGAGCCTAGAAAGATGATCAGCTCTCAAATGGGTCCTCCCTTTTCTTACCACAACCTCAAAATCATATTCCATTAGCAAGAGAAACCATCTCACTAATCGTCCTGTATTGCATGGCTTGTTTACGAGATATAACAATGCCTGATGATCAGTAAAAAATTTAAACTTATTTGCAAGCAAATAGTGTCTAAATTTCTTAACTGCGTATACCATGCCTAATCCTTCTCGCTCTGTAGTGGTGTAATTCCGTTCAGCCGCATTCAATTGTCTACTGGCATAGGCAATTGGAAGATCCATATTACCTTCACCAGTAGGTTGTGCAAGCACACATCCAATAGCATAATTGGATGCATCCACGTGAACATGGAATGGCTTATTCCAATCTGGAGTGGTCAAGATTGGTGCTGAACATAATCTTCGTTTAAGCTCCTGGAAGGAATTCTCACATTCATCCGTCCACTCAAAGTTAGTCAGAAGCCCGTACATGGGCTTTGCAATGACAGCATACATGTGTATAAATCGTCGGTAATAACCACAATGCCCCATGAAAGCTTGTACTTCCTTGACATTCTTTGGCCTAGGTAGCTCTGCTATGGCTCTCACTTTTTCTTCGTCGGTAGATATGCCATTCTTTGACACTATGTGTCCTAGAATCTTGCCTTGCCTGACCATAAAAACACACTTTTCTGGGTTCAGGCAGACTTGATATTCTCTACATTTGTCAAAGATTTGTCTGAGTTCAGGAATATGGGTTTGTCTAATATTGGAATGAGCACAAAGATCATCAACATAGACTTATAAACTCTTCCTCAGGAACTCCTTAAACACATGGCACATCAGCCTTTGGAAGGTAGCTGGTGCATTGGTAAGCCCAAATGGCATTACTCTAAAGGCAAAAATGCCCCATTCTGTGGCAAAGGCTGTCTTATGCTGATCCTCTGGAGCTATGGCTACTTGATTGTAACCCGAAAATCCATCAAGGAAGCTGTACACTTCCTTGCCTGCCACTCTTTCTAAGAGATGTTCTGTGATGGGAAGCGGATAGTTATCTCGAATAGTGGCTGCATTAACCTTCTTCAAGTTAATGCACACGCGCAGTTTGCCATTCTTCTTGGGCACCACTACGATGGGTGATACCCACTCAGTGTGCTCAATTTCATAGATAAATCCAGCTTCGACCAATCTATCTATCTCTTCTTTGATCTTAGCAGTGTAATTATCGTTATATGTATAAGGCTTTTGCTTAGAGGGTTTGGCATCTGAAGTCATGGGGATGGTGTGTGAGCATATGTCCGGGTCAACCCCTTTCAAATCCTTGTAACTCCAAGCGAATACATCTCTGTATTCTCTTAGCAAGGCAATCAATTCGTGCTCTTCTTCCTCTGTTAGGTCATGGCCTATGTACGTGCATCTCTCCTCTCCTTCCTCTATGGCCACTACTATTTTCTTGGTAGTTTCTTTGTTATCATAGGCCTCTCCTACTTGTGCCTCTCGTTTAGGCATTCTTATCATGACTCTCTTGTCATCTATCTCATACTTCTTAAAATTTTCTGGGACCTCAAACAAAGATTCTTCCTCTTCTGGTGAGGCTTCTCTCTTCTTTCGTTTCTTTCCTTCTTCCTTCGGGGTCACATGTGTTGCTAATCTTACATCATTTGTAACTTCTCCATGCCTCTGGGGTTGAAATTCTACTTCATGGAAGTATTCTTCATCTGATGCAAATGGTGGGTCCATAATGATTGACTCTAAATCGGAGTAACTTGCATCCTCCAATGCATCAGGGCTAGGTTCGCATTCTTCTAGAATTGCCTCTCCCATGATTGGCTCTATGGAGAAGACTGAAATGTCATAGCCATCCTCATCACAGTGAGGTGTCCATTGTTCTTCATTGATGGCTACGTCCATTGTTGCTAAAATTTCTGCCCAGCCATGGGGTTCGAATTCCTCGTCTGGAAAAACTACAGGTGCATAGGCTGGGTCTTGAATGGGTCTATGGGTTTCGTTTGCACCTATTTCTCTGGCCTTTTCTCTCTTCTCTTCCTCTACTGCTACTTTGCACATCCATAAGTGAGTGTCTTCATGCATCCATGAGGATCCAGACCCTATGGAATGCACCGATTCTGTATCATCTTTGGCTCTATGGATGGGATTCCATTGGATAGGAGGGACATCTCTATGAGAATAATCCTTGAGACCAAGTGTTGCAAATACAAGGAGTTGGTTCCCCAATCCTGTACCACTTGCAACTGTCGCATAAATGGTCTTCCCAAAATCATCTCATAAGCATGATTTTTGCTGAAGTCACATATAGCAAAACTATGCTCAAACTCGACACCACAAGTGGTGAGAGTTATTCCTTCTAGCAATCCTAGGGGTCTCTCTATGTGACCATCGGCCATTTGCAATTTCATTCTCGTTGGCCTGAGTGCTGGCTTGCCCCAACGCTTCCATAGGGAAGTGGTGGCAATTGCAACTCCTGCACCTGAGTCCAAAATTGCCTTGGTTGTGTACTCCTGGTAGGTGATGGGAAGATAGGTGTTCCCTTCTTCACCTTCACACATATCTCCTATCTTATCCAAGGGAATTTCTGGCACTGTCCTATGGGATCCTACCTGGGAGCGGGGTTTTGCTATCTCTGGTACTTGTTTGGTGACATGTTTCCATAATTCAGGTCTAACCTTGAGTAGCTCTTCTAACTTGAGATTACACTGCACGTTAGTGTTCTTCACTACCTCTGTGTTCCTAGGTATGACTGAATCTTCGTTTTTTACCATGACTGTAGGTGCTCTCATACACGTGGACTTTGCTTCCCATGGTCCTGTGAAGTGGGGTAACTCTTGTATGGAATTAGATTCAAAGTCCACTCTCTCGTGAGATTGAGTACTCTCATGTTCCCCGTAAATAGATGGGATGTCTTGTGGGAACTGGTCGTGTGCATCATCCACAAGTTCAAAGGGAGGGGCGACTTCACTTTCGTTATCCCATTTGTCTTCTTGAATCTCTCGTAGGAAGTCTGGTGCAAACCGATTCATAGAAGAAGAAGTGTCCGGCTCCGTAGAATTAGGCACATAAGCAACCTGGGAAGGAGGGCTTATTCTATCGTTGACTCTCTCCTTGTTCCCATAGATGGCTGGAGCACAAGCTTCCTGGGGAGGATTACTTATTCTATTACTCTTCCGAACAGGCTCATACGCTCCCTGAGAAGGAATGTAGGCAACCTGTGGAGGTACGCAAGCTTTCAAGGGAGGCTCATCTGCCTTTTGGGGGGGAAGATAAGCTTCTTGAGGAGGCACATGGGCTTCCTGAAGAGGCTAGCTTATCCGTTCTCTTGCCCTGTCCTTTCTTTGAGGGACAGGTTCCTTTTCCGATTGTGCAATTAGCCTCTCTATTCTTTCTAGCAGTCCATCAAAATGTAATTGCGTCTTAGCTGAGCTAGAGATGTTAAAGAGGCGGCTAGCTTCGAACATGGCTTGAGCCAATTCCACCATCTTAGCACAAATTTTTGTTCGTTCAAGCTCTAGCTCGGCTCTAGGGTAGCATTTTTCATGATCGGTTATGGTTGGCCCTTCTTGGATTCTGGCCTGATATGCTTTCAGCATCATGTTTAGGTCTTCGGGAGTGGGATCAGCTAGGACTGATCCTACTCTAGGGGGTGGTGGGATTTGATGAGAGTGCGGTTGGGATGTGATCTCTATGATTTTAGCCTTGGTTTCGCGTAGACTTTCCTCAAGTTCACTCATCTTCTTTGCCCATTGCCTTTTCATACGTTCACGGCTATCTCTCCAAGCTCTAGTCCTTTTCTTGGTTATGCTCTCAGTTTCACTAGCTGTTGGGCTCTTTTCCTGGCTTGCCTCTTGGTTTTGCTGCAATGCCTGAGCTCTAGTGACTACCTGCACTGGTGCAGTGGAAGTGACACTTCCTGTGGAATCTACCACTAACCCAATAACGTTGATAGGCGTGATTTTTGGCATATTATTAGGATTCTTAGGGCAATCTCGTAAGAGATGCTCTTTTCCACAGTCTTGGCAAAAGCCTTGGATCGTCACGGACTGAGTTTGTGTAGGTGGAGGTAAGGGACAATCACGAATGAGGTGATCTCCTTGGCATCTGTAGCACGGTCCTCTTGGGAATGGAGGTCTTACTTGCCTAGGTTGAGGCCTAGGGTTGGGGTTTGCATACATGACGTTTGTGTAATCGGATTCCCAACTAGGTTCACTCGGTTCTTCGCTGTAATAGGACTCACCATGTTCAGGAGACTGCATGTAGTACGCCTGGGGACTATCGACATGTGTAGAATCAAGGCTATGGTCACTGAGGTCATTTTCAGAGATCAAGGGTGTCACCGGGACTATCGCTCTATTCAGGTTTTCTTCTGCAACAGCATACTTTACCGGAATCACATTAGTTGGGGCAGGTGGTTGTTGAGCTAGCACTGGCTGAGGCCTTTGCTGGTTTTGATAGGGTTGCTGATAAGGTTGTTGTGGCCTGCCATATGGTTGTGGAGGGTACGGGTTCTGGTATCTTCCTTGCTGCGGGTATGGCTGAGGGTAGGGTTGCCTAACTGCCTGCTTGTTGTATGGGCAATCTTGTGCGGTGTGATTGGTGTATCTCCGTTCTATGGTGCAGTACTGGCTACTAGGATTTACTTGGGGCTGAGCCATAATGGGGCAGACATTCGCCATGTGGTCACCACCACAAGTGTAGCACCTTTTCACAGGGGCAAACCTTGGGATTTGTTTACTAGTTACCCCTAATTTCTGAGCTACTTTCTCTACGAGTTCCTCAATTGATGTGGATTGTGTGGAAGAGTGACTAGATGCACTATCTGAGTCTTTGTAGATTTTGGAAAGCTCTAGTTCTTCCCCTAGGTTATCTTCAATGTCAATGCACATGCGTACACACTCTTCTATAGTCCTAGGGTCTTTCAGATACACATAGGATCTCAATTTCGTACTCAGCAATCCATCAAGGAATAAGGCTACTTGTTTGGCAGATGTGGGTAGCTCGGAAACAGGACATCTTTCGAGGTATTGCCTAAATATTCTTCCTGCAAGTCTCACAGTCTCTTGAGGGGTTTGCTTGAAGCTATGAATCAGTGAGGAGGTATTGTGTCTTATGCCACTCTTGGAGAATTCAATAATAAATGCTTCTAGGAGTTGGTCTATGCTCCTGAATTGGCGCTCATCCAATGGCTGAAACCATGTAAGTGCTGTGTTCCTAAGGGTTAGACCGAAGGCATTGTACTGCGTGAATAGATCCTCCACTTGTTCAGCTCTCAAGACTTGCTTGAACTCCGCCACATGATCATAGGGATCTCCTGTGCCATCAAAGTAATTCTTCATGGACTTAACTAGCTGAGTCGGTCTCAGAGTTCTTGCGTGCTCTCTAGGTCTCGGCAGAGGGAATCCATCCACATTTCTTTGGTTCCTGTGAGCTCTAAGCACCTCAGGTTCTATCCTATTTGTCTCCGTCCTCGTTGTTTCTCTGCCCACAGGATTGGCAAAGCTTACTTCTGGTCTATCTCTACTTCTGTCTCTTTGCATTCCATGAGCTTGGGATGTTCCAGCCCCAGGGTGACCATAGGATACATTTGATCTTGGTTGGGGGAAAATAAATTCACCCTTCCAAGTGTAAGCATGCCTATCATTTTCCGTAACCGCAAAGATCCGTTCTGAAGTGTGATCTAAGTAGGTCACTCTGCCTGGGCTATCCGGATCCTTAAACTCATAGATCATGATATTTCCTATATCAGTTGGCTGATTAGATTTATACCTCCAGAAGGCTTCGTCGGTTTCTCGATTGAGGAGCAACTCTATGCTCTTGTTGTCTTGGGGTACCCACTCAGGTGTGATAATCCTAGTGAGAACTGATTTACCTCGAGGGGTTCTAGGTTCCGCACCCATGTTCCCTTGTTCCAAGTCACCTAAGTCCGCTTCTGAGATTACATTCCCAAATTCATCTGTCCTATCCGGGTGACTAGTGACTACATATATAGTTCCTTCTTTGTCCAGGTATGCACCATTTTCAAACTTGACGGTTGGGTGTTCTAGTCCAATGGATTGATCAGGATTCTTAATCTGTATCACAGATCTTCCTAAGCCGTCCTCATAGATGCTGGCACCTAATCGGTTGGTCCTAAGGTACTCCAACTGTGTTTTGTAAGGGCCTTCCACCCTGTACAAGTAAGGCACTCCTGAACTTCCCGTAGGTCTGTCCATGCCTTGAGACATCTCTGACTCACTGGTCTCAGAGCTAGGGTAGTACGAGTGGTGGCTCAACTGCTGGGCCCAGGACCTAGCAGTGTGGTTAACACTAGCCTCTGAGGATCTAAGGCTCTGTCTCTCCCTTACTAGATGTCCTCCTGATCTAAGGTTCATATGCCTAACTAAGTAGCCCAATTCTTTGCCCAGAGTACAACTTCGTTGCCGATCAATTGGTATCAGTCACTTGATTCTTTTTAGTTATTTATCGTGTTTAAGGTCTTGTCTGATATTACGTCGTCGGAATACTTGAGTGTTCTTCGTACTTTCAGGTTGATCGTTCTACGTTAGGTTCTTTTCCTTTATGTTATCGACAGTATCGAGATTAGGTTTTTAGCTTGAACTTGAGTTTTTAGGTAGTCTTCAACTTGATGCCTGCCTATCGTCGCTCTGACTTACTCCTACCTCTCGTCGTCTTAGCTTAGACTATGAATTGACAGAGGGGGTTAAAAGTGTCCAACCTTTTGTTTCCTGCTCGGTTGCCCTTGAGTGCCCAGGAAATGTGTTCCCAAGCTCGCACTTACACTTGCTTAGAACGCCTTTCGATGCTCTATAAGAGTTTCAAAGTTAGCCTTGAAATTTAAATTCCAAAGACAGAACCAATTATTTTCATTCCTGTAGCACAAACACAAACTTGCATAGTGATTTTCAAGAAAACAATCCTAAGGGCCCCTGACTTTGATCCCCCTGGGTATGGTCAACTTCAAAATACCATATCTGAAAATCAATGCATTATCTTTATAAAAAACAGTTGAGGGCGTGTAGTATATGCCACGAGCTTTCCAACAAGCCCTAGAGCTCAAAAAATGGATTTCGTATGAAAAAGTTGTAACCGTTCAGGGTTCTAGGGTTACGACAGGGTTCAAACAGGATCACTGTGCAACAGGTTTTCCCCAAGTTGCTTTCCTAAGGCTTCCTCATGTGCTCAAGAGTACAATATTTGTGCCCAAAATTAGCCCAACTCTTCAATTAACAATCCCTAAAAAATTTGGCTAAAATTGGCTGTCAATCGCGATGGACAGGGCTGTCAATCGCGATGGACACTCAGTCAATCGCGATGGACAGAGAGTTCAGTCAATCGCGATGGACACCCAATCAATCGCGATGGACAGAGGGTTCAGTCAATCGCGATGGACAGGCAGTCGGTCGCGATGGACAGGGGGTTCAGTCAATCGCGATGGACAGGCAGTCGGTCGCGATGGACTGGCAGTCAGTCGCGATGGACAGAGCTGTCAATCGCGATGGACAAGCAGTCGGTCGCGATGGACAGGGGGTTCAGTCAATCGCGATGGACAGGCAGTCGGTCGCGATGGACTGGCAGTCAATCGCGATGGACAGAGCTGTCAATCGCGATGGACAGGGCTGTCAATCGCGATGGACTGAAATTTTGCAAGATTTTCAAAAATTTTGGTGGAAAGGTGGTGTGCAGGGTCTCTAGTCCACTGTGGTGCACTCAGATTTACCAAAAGGTGAGAATTTCTATCAATCGCAATCGACAGAAGTCGGCGACTGCGAGACAGTTTCGTCGAGTTTCGTACCTGCGCAGGAAGCTGGGGATGGTGATGTGACCTGTACCTGCAAGATAGCTCAAGAAACATGCAAAAACAACACACGCAATTTCGCTCTCTCGCTCTCTCTCACAAGTGAAATGAGGGAAATGAGGTGGAGATGGGGATATAGTCAAAAAACTGAAATTTTCACGATGATGGAGATGGAGGTGGAAGATGGTGAGGATGATGATGACGATGATGGTGGTGAGGTAAGAAAGAGAAAAATAGGAAAAATAAAGAAATTACCTACAACTCCAATGCGTCAACTCTACGTCTTACCATCACACGCTCGTCCTCAAAGCTCGATCCCCGGCAACGGCGCCAAAATTTGGTGTAGCTCAATGATGAGTAGCACCTCCTTTAATGTCAATCCGGGAAGACCTGAGGATGGTATGAAGACCTCGAGCAAGTGGCGGCACAAGTGCGTGAGTGAGAAGCACACTAGCATGCACACACATACACACACACGCGCACACACGGCAAGACAAAGAGTGAGAATCAATGGAGTTCTTCAATTACTTTCAAAATGCTCTTACAAGTTCGTTTCAATTACAATCTAACCCCAAAAATGAGCTCTCTAGCTCTTTTTATAGTTTTTGACTAGGTTTTGGCCCTGTCCAGACCTAGTGTCCGGCCTAGTTAAAAATTAGGTTCCAGGGCCAATTTGAGGGCTTAAACGGAGTCTAAAAAATACGAAAATTGATATGTAGGTACTTCTAAGGCTCCTCAAGCTCAAGGACTCCTTGGCTTGCACAAAATGGAGCTACAAAAATATGAAATGGTATTTACAATGATTGTTAGTGATAAGAATCACTGTTAAAAGATGTAGATTTGGGAAAAATTGAAGGGCCTATCTGCCAGATTTGCGTCGACTGCTTTGTCTACTTACTCCTTCACCTTGTTCTGACTCTCTCCGCTGGCTTCCTTGTCTAGTCAGTCCTTGGGTGCCCATACTGCTCTCAACATCAAGTTTCCCAAAGTATTGCATTCTACTGAAAAGAATGCATCTTCTCAAGAGGATAAAGGATAGCCTTTTCTAAGGAAAATTTCATCTTACTCCATTTACCCTCGTGTAACTACGAAGAAGAGTATTTAATTGGTTCAAGGAGGCACGCCTCTTAATGAAACTAAGACCCTACTCTTTATGGTCGCATTTTTAATGCTTATCCCAATGTTTTTTATCAGATCTTAAGTCTCTTTCCTCTCTTTTCATCAAAGAAAATGGTGAATGGGAGTCAATTCCCATTATTATATACCAATGAGTTCTTTCTCCAATCTGTAGAACTACATGCTTTATCTTCCCACCTTCTTTGTCCTCTCAATGCTCTTTGATCATTCTCTATGATCCTAAACTCTATATTGAAATTCCTTAGCACCATATACATGAGAGTGAAGATTAAGGTGCCTAATTCTCATGCCAATTAAGCTTATATCTCAAAGACTTCTTCAATTGACCATTATCCTTTCCTTGGCATTATTTATCAAACTAGAAAAGGTTTGATCTCTTTGAATAATCTAGGTCATTTGTATTTCCTAAAATTCCTTCAACCCAGTTAACTTGAGATAAGACCAAGTCTTTTCCCCTTTAGATTCCTTACTCATCATTAATATTTACCCATTTCATTTTCTTAGGATGCTTAACTCATACCTTCATGAGTCATATCTTTGCTCAAGTCTTTAACATCTTATTGATGTTTTCAAAACTCTAGTTGTTCTTCAAGGGACCAACCACTTTATGTTATCCCTTTGACTTAAGCAATATTTCATGCTTTAGAATTAGTCTTTGCTGACTAACCTTGTCCATTCTCAAGGATATGCTTCAAGTTCTTGAATAACTTATACTTTGGTTATTACCAAATGTGTATTTCTTTATGGATTCCATCATTGCATGTCTAACAATTACTTTTTTTTTTAGTTTAAATCTCAAACATATTTAGCTACTTGATATAAATATACTAAAATTTTATAAAAGAGTCAAGGAATGCATCTTTTGCTTAGAAGCATCATATCAATGATATCTTTCTTCCCCCTTGAAGAGTTTTTGTCCCTAAAAACTGTAGGATTTTAAGGAAATTGATGCCTATTGAATTGCCTAAGTATAAACCTAATTAGAGCTTATGATCAATCCTGATCCTTTCTTCCAAATTGACTAAACAAACTATCACTTATTCATGAGTTCAAGCTTTCATTATCATTAAATCCGGTGTCCCATACCATGAAATCCACTTTAGTGATATCCTCCAATATGTGGTAATAGAAAATCAAAGATAGATTTCAGTATGTATGACTTTTCTTGAGCTTGGAAGTAGGTTGTCAGGTGGTGAAGATGGTCAAGCAAACTAGGATAGGACTTGCCCTAACTCTTTGAATATGTAAAGTAGACCTTATAGGCTTGTGGATAGTCCAATAAAACCCAATAGGTATTTTGGAACATCAATAACAAAAAAATTATACAAAATAGATAACTTGCAGCTTGACTAGCTCACAAAACCTAAGTTATGACTTCAAACACTCATAGCAACCACCATAGTTACAATTGGAAACATTCCTGTTAAGGGGGTGTCATACATAGGGTTGGCTTGCTATAATGAATAAAAGACCTAATTTATATCAACCACTAAAGGAGCAATAATCTTAATAACAATTAAATGTAATCCCAATTTTTCAAGGATATGCAAAAGATGACCCCACAACTATGAAACTAAGATTCCTCTAAATGTACAAAACCAAATGACTTCAAAACTTGTACTAATAAAATAGACAATAATACCTTTCCAATGAATGCTTAATCACCTAACTTGGATCTGCATAAGAGAGAGAAGCAACCTCTGCAAGCTGAGTGAATTTGAGGAAGAAGAAGCTTAGAAGTGAAGGAGCAAGACAATGATGGACAAAAGTTTATGTATATTGCTTCAATTGTCTTCAAACATAGTGTACAATGTTTGAGAGTCATTTTATAGACTCTTGGGTAGCTTTCCATAACTCAATTCTCTTGAATTCAAATTCGAACTCAGCAGGATAATTTAATGTGATTAAATGAATCTACTTTTCCTATAATCTAGGAAAAGAGAAAGTTGGAGTTACATCTATCTTTCGATTGATTGATTGAGAATCAATCTCAACCACTCAAAACTCATGGTCTTTGTACTTTGACCCTTTCTTTTACAAAGGTGAATTCTCTAAAAGTTACATAAAGAACTCATCACATGATCAAACTTTTAATACAATATGTGAATGCACATGAGTGCCTAAGAAATGAAGTATCTTCAACATCCATGTGATGTCTTGGGGATAGGAATTTAAAATGACCTCAGGCATAATGAAAGCTCTGTGCTCCAACACCTCGCCCTCAAGCTAAACTACGCTTGAGTATTCATTCTTTGATAGGTTGAATGCCTGTCATAGATTTGAATCTAGAAAGGTTTATCCCATCAAGTGTCTTTGTCATGATGTCTGATATTTTCTTCTTAGTAGGAACAAATGAAATGTCAAATTCCATTTGCCATAAGCTTCTCTCTTACAAAGTGGTAAAGAACCTCTATGTGCTTTGTCCTTGCATGGAAAATTGGATTTCTAGCTAGATGCATGGAACTTACATTATCTCCAAGAATGTGAGGTTTGGAACTTACAAGTTCCAAAAATCTGAGTACAACTCCTTGAACCATATTGCTTCTTGAGTTGCAATAGTTAGATCTCTATATTTTGCTTCAATTGAATATAAAGCAATTGTTGGTTGCTTCTTGGAACTCCAAGATGTTGGAGTTAGACGTCTGCAGAAGCATGCGAACAGCACAAGGAAGAAGAAGAAGCTTGGAGCACAACACACAAGACTGAATGTATTACTAGAGAATGTACAAAGATAAGTAGCCCATTAGGGCAATAGGCGTATATACAAGCCGGGGGAAAAACTCTGATATGAATCAGGAAGGCCATTCAGAACGGTCTGCACAAGTGAGCTATCAGGTATAACCTCATCAGCAGAAATCAATTGTTCCTTCAGGTCTTTGATCTTTGTAAGAAAATTGTCCATCGAATCACCTTCATTCATGTGCTCACTCTCCAACTGTTTTCGGAGGTAAGCAACACGAGCCTCATTCCTAGCCTGGTACAAAGTGGTAAGTGTATCCCAAGCATCCTTTGCTGTTCTGCAAGAGCGAATGTGAGGAATAATGGCACGTTTGACAGACAAAGCTATCAATGCATGTGCCTGGGCATCTCTGCCATCCCAACGAATCTGCTCTGCAGTAGGTGCAACAGAAACAACAGCACGAACAGGAATCTGCGGAATATCATCTTCGACACCATCTTCATCAGCTCCAACACCTGTATTTGCAGTACTTGTCGTTACAGGTGTAACAGGACGTCTTTCAACACCCTGCACAATGTTCCACAATCCTTTTGCAACCAGTACATGTCGCATCATATAAGCCCATAATGGGTAGTTGGTACCATCCAACTTATCCTCAACAGGCAACATACGGAATACATCACTGCTTTCAGCCATGGCCGGTGACTAAAATACCTTGATGCAGAAAATTGACTGTATCTCAAAAAGTTGAACAGAACTGCCCAGACGAGTTCTACTAGACCTGTAGCAGACTTCGAGACGCTTAAACTGGCGAACAGAAACTGGTATATACCTTTGGCACAAAAGGACGAAATAGCCTGCACAAGCACTGCGATAGTGCGTTCGAAGGCCGAAACGAGCTCAGATCGCGATTTCGGCACCACAGAGCAAAGCAGTTTTGATCTCAGAAACACCCTGAGTATGCTCACCAAATTTTGTGTGAATCTGAGACTGCAAACAGAGGAGTGTCGACGGCGCCCTAGAAGAAGCAACGACCTGCTCTGATACCAATTATTGGAGTTAGACGTCTGCGGAAGCACGCGAACAGCACAAGGAAGAAGAAGAAGATTGGAGCACAACACACAAGACTGAATGTATTACTAGAGAATGTACAAAGATAAGTAGCCCATTAGGGCAATAGGCCTATATACAAGCCGGGGGAAAAAAACCTCCTAAAGAGGGAAAAAAGTGCCCCGGCGGTCCTAGAGTGTTCACACACATCACTACCTAAATATATCAACACAAGAAACCATTTCTGAACCTACAGATGCTAAATATCTAGGGGTACTTCTTCTATCATCCTTTCCTCCTTCCCAATATGCATCTAGATAGATTGTGATATCCAAATATGAAGAGTAAGGACAGAAGATACCTTCATTAAGTGTTCCTTTGAGGTACTTGATTACTCTCTTTGGAGCATCCATATGTGGCCTTCTAGGTGAGTGCATGAACTCACTAAGCACTCCCACACTATAGGATATGTTTGGTCTTGTGTGAGTAGCATATATCAAAGTTACCAACTAAGCTTTGATACTCTTTAGAATAATCAATTTCATCACCTTCATAAACACTTAGTTTATGGTTCAATTCCAAAGGTACACATCCAAGCTTGGTGTTTTTTATATTGAGTTTGTGAAGTAGATCTTGAATGTATTCTCTGAGTTAGATACATCCCTTTATTTGTATAAATCACATGCATACCTAGGAAATATGTGAGCTCACCTAATCACCTATCACAATAATGTCATCTACATATACACAGAGATAAATAACCTCATTGTGCTCCCTTTTGATGAATAAAGAAGGATCTAAGTTGCTAGATCTGAATGCTTGATCTTGAAAGTATGTAATTTCAACCTATAATTCCAAGCTCTAGGAGCTTGTTTCAATCCATACAATGCTTTTTTAACTTTGCAAACGTAAGATGTATTATTAGGGTTTTTAAAACCTAGAACTTGTGACATGTATACCTATTTAGTTATCCAATCATTTAGAAATGTGTTTTCTATGGCAAGTTGGAGAAATCTCCAATTTCTTCCAATAGCTACACTTATCAATATTTTTATTGTGGTAATCTTTGCAACTGGTGAGAATGTTTACTCATAGTCTATACCATGAGTTTGTGAGCATCTTTTGGAAACTAATCTTGCCTTCTACCTACAACTTGATCCATCAAGTTTGTTTTAAATTTATATACCCATCTACAACCAATTGCTTTTGATTGGGTGACAATGGAACCGAATCCCAAATGTCCATCTCCTTCAATGCATCTATTTCTTCTTTCTTTGCCTTTTCCCAATTAGGTTGTCCCTTTTCCTCTTCATAGGTTGAGGGTTCTTCTAAAATTGAGTCCTTTACCAAATAGATTGAATGCTTTATAAAAATTGTGGAATCATAACCTTTTTAGTTGTCTCTTCTCCCTTGTTGACCTTCTAGGTGCTTGCTTGGAGCATTCTCCGAACTCTTGCATTTTGCTTTGCCTCTTGACTTCCATAGCTTGCAATCCTTTTCCATTTCATCTTGGTAATCATCTGTATCACTTCTTGGATCTTGGACCTATGTATCTTGCTTTCTTCCGAATTGATGGGAATCATAATTAAGATCATATGGTAGAGTTACCTTTTGTTTGCCTTCATCATACCCAGACCTATGTTCTTCAAATAGAACATCTCTACTTGTAGTGAATTACTTGGTTGAAGGATTATAAAACATATAACCCATCTGTTGAATCATAGCAAATGAACACTAGCTTTGTTGCCCTTTAATCTAGCTTTCCTCTTATTTTTGATGGTACATGAACATAAGCTAGACAACCAAACACCTTGCAATGTCCAAGACTAGGTTTTCTTCGATACCATGCTTCATAAGGAGTCATACCTTGGAGTGATTTGGATAGTAATGTATTGACAAGATACACATCAATTGAAATAGCCTGTGCCCATAGATAACATGGCAACCTCTTCTCTTCAAGCATTGTTATGGCTTATGCAACCAATGTCTTGTTTCTTCTCTCTCCAATTCCATTTAATTGAGGAGACTACCTAGTAGTCACTTCCCTCTTGATACCTTTATCCTAGCAAAACACATCAAACTCTTTGGAGAAGTATTCTCCCCCTCCATCAAGACTTAGCTTCCTGAGTGATCTACTTGTATGGTTCTCCACATGTGCTAGATACTTTTTGAAGCAATCAAACACCATTCTTACTCTTGATAAATTATAGAATAGTCCATCTACTATGGTCATCAATAAATGAGACATAATACCTTTATCCTGCCAATGAAGGTTCTTGGCTTGGTTCCCATACATCTATATGTACTAAGTCCAAAAGGTTGTTGTGGATGTAGCCTTGTGGTTGAATGGTTATCTTTGTGCCTTCCCAATCTGACATGCATCACATCTATTAATCATGTGTTACTTTGATATGTTTGACAGTCCTAGAACACTTTGATCCCTTGATATATTATTCAAGGTTCTTTCATTCACATGAGCTAGCCTCTTATGCCACACTTCAAGCTCACTTAGGGTTTGAGACCCAAAGTTGGATAGAGCTATGTTTCTGGTTTATCCCACTTCAAAAGTAAAGAGCATACCATGCTTCTCTAGCTATCTTCTTGGAGCCTTCACATGGATGTTCCACAAAAGCTCCATGTTGGGTGAACCTAGCTTGCACGCCTTCCTCAACTATTTGGCCTACATTTATTAGGTTTTTTTATAATAGTGGGAACATAGAGTACCTTGCTTAGAATGTTTGTCTTGTCATTAGAAGCTTTGACATTACCAATCTTGTCCACACAATGCTTTGTGTCATCCCCTGTTTGTACTTCATGTCTATGCTTTGGAATTTCCAAGTCAAATAAGAGGGCTATGTTGCCTACAACATGATTTGAACATCCTGAATCTATGTAGAATAAATTATCATCTTCTTTAGCTTCCTTATGGCTTAGATTCATTAGAAGCAATGAGTCTTCATGTTGTTGATCTTTAGGATAATTTTTGTAGTCCCTTCTGTTATGGTCTCCATTGTTATTGTTAAAGTTGTGTCCACCTGTGCCTCTACTGCTGCCATATCCACCTCTTCCACTTTCATTCTGGGTCTTCCCATTGAACCAACAATTCTGAGCAAATTCTGAGCAAATTCTGAGCAATGTGGTTGGTCTTATCATAGATGGCACAAGGTTGAACATTTTGGCCCTTGTTTTTTTCATGCTTTGGTCCTTTCTTCTTCCCTTTCTACTTTCTCTTGCCTACAAAGTTGGCTTGGGAATTCTTTTCTTCATCTTCTTCCTTCTTCTTGCCTTTCAACTTCTTATCCTTCTTATCTGCATATAAAGCACTAGATGAATTACCATAATAGGAGTTACCTTACTTTATGTTATTGTTGGCCTCCTCATTGAAGAGTTGTCTAAGAAAGGTGTTGAAATTTGGAGTTTGCACATCCATGATGAGGTCATAGGTTGTGGTGAAAGATTGCCATTGATTGTCAGCTTTAATATTTTTCTTATGATGGCCTCTTCTCCAATCAACTCTCTAGTGGATGTCAGTTGATCAACCTTCTTGACCTTTGTCACAAACTCTATGATGATTTGTTTTGGAGTCTTCTTCATCTAGATGAACTCATTCCAAAGATGGTTTTTCCTTGCTTTTGTATTAGCAGAAAAGAAAGTCTCTAGCGCATCCCAAGTCTGTTGAGATGTCTTGCATCCTCTAAAGTGAGGTAATAGAAAATCAGAGATATAGTTTAATATGTATGACCTTGCTTGAGCATCCCTTGCACACCAAAGTGTGAGCTTATCTGTTTCTTCTTGAATAGGTCCTCCTTTGGATCTTGGAATAGGCATTGCTTCATCACCTAATACAATCCCATACAGATTTATTCCTTGCAAATAAGCCTCATTCTATTTTTTCAAGTTGCATAATTGTGCCTATCAAGCTTCTCAATCATTGATGGAAAGCCATTTCCCATATCAAAGTTGCTCTAATACCACTTAAAGAAGTTGGAGATGTTTGGAGAAGCTTGGAAGAAGGTTATCAAGTGGTGCAGATGGTCCAACAAACTAGCATAGGACCTATCATAGCTCTTTGAATATGTAAACTAGACTTTGTAGGCTTGTGGTTAGTGTGATTAAACCAAATAGCTACTTTGGAACATCAACAAGAACACGTTGATGCAAAACAGATAACTTCACCTTGACTAGCTCACAAAAACCTTCTAAATGTGGATGGAAGTTATGACTTAAAATGCTCAGAGCAGTCATTATAGTTACAATTGGAAATATTCTTCTTAAGGGAGTTCCATATATAGGTTTGGGTTGGCTTGCTAATAATGCATAAAAGCCCTAATTTATATCATCTGTTAAAACCTTTATTGTTTAAAGTTAATTCAACTCTAGGTTCTTGGGATGGTTAGGGGTCTGTAAACAGAGGTCCTGTTTGTATTTTCCAAAATCTACAGATTCATTATATCCGACTTCACAGACTTTCATGCATAAACTGCTTTGAATATGTTACAAAACACCTCAATACTACCACACAGTTAACTATATAACTTCTTCACGTATCTCGTTAATCCATCAATCTTTAATACTTCATTAAAACTTAATTAACTATTAAGCTTAATCAAAAGAATGGATAAGTATTCAGATTACACAGAAATTTGGCAAACTATGCTTCACTTTCGGCTCTCGCCGAGACGAACAGTCCGGCAACACGATGCCTTTTGCTTCACGCGACTCCCCTTTCATTAATTTGTAAAAAGCTACAACTTTTGCACTACGCCTTTTTAGTATGCGTGCGACTTTTCAGGGTATATATTACAAAAATTATGAGTCCCTTTCCGGCAGATCACACTGGCACGCACGGTGGACTCAAACCCAAAAATGGTAATTACACAATCAAGGTTCATCTATGATGCCCTGTACATACATAGAGCGAGCTAATTTGAAGGTATGGGTAATCTTTTGCTTTAGGGAATCTAACATATCCTTCAAAATTGTAGGTTCAATCAGCTGTGCATCAGTTCGAACTGAACTGGTAGCTATGACCTGGCTTATTAGTGATTCCATCTGCGTCTGCAAAAATGATTCCTAGAGATAAAATTCATTGGCAATCGCAGCATCTTGTTGCAGCTTCATTTCTGCTACTTCTGCATCAATGCGCGAGAGCCTATCCGCCTGAACTCCCAATTGCTTTTCTCTTTGCTCAAGTTCCTGAGATTGAAACTGAATGGTTTTGAAATAAGCTTCTTGCTCTTTTTGCAGAGCTACAAGTTCCTTCTTCAATTGGATAGTCTTGGCAATTTCAGTTGATAATTCGTTATCTTTTTGGAACAACTGCTCAGTGACCTTATCCAATTCAGCTTCAACTTTAAGTACATTAGCAGCGAGCGACTGGGAAGCTTCTTCTAAAACACTGAGTGCATCCCGCATATCATGGAGCTCATTGCCTTATGCTGTTATAGCATCTCTCTTATCTGCAACTTCTTGCTTCAAGCCTGTGATTTCTGTGTCCTGTTGAGCAATGATACTGTCTTTTTCTGTTAACTGTTTTTGGAGTCGCTAGATTTAAGTATGAAATGAATGAATATCAGTTTTTGCTTCAAGCAATTCTTCTTGGAGGGGGGTAATGTCCGCTTCTAAAAGATCAACTTTATTTTGCAGCTCCTGTCGAAGAGATTGTTGGGCCGTCTTCATCTGCAGAGGCAACTGCTGGGAGAATTGGATGAGTAATTGGCCAATGGATGCCAATTCGGTGAACATAACCGCTGGAAGAAGAGAAGAAGGAGGCTGCAATGATGAAGCAGAAAGCAGGTGAGGTGATGCTGGTGGAGAGTAGTCGGGAGAGGATAGGAGATTGGTCGATGCCTCACGAATGGAAGTTGAAGGCGCAGAGGGAGGAACTTCAGCATCAACAAGAATGGTGGTTGGAGGAGGAAGGAAATAAGAGAGGTCGGAACTAAGACAATTTTGGTTTCATTTTGGGGCACCGACAGAACGACTTCAGTGACCGCTTCTTCATTATCAGTCAATTGCTTGGCGGTGTCGGCTTGATCATCTGCGGCTGGTGGAGAAGAAGGATGACACTCACTAACAGTAGTATCTTCCACTGTGTCCTATAGAGGCTAAGCATCCAATTGTTTTGGTTCATCCTGCGGTTGGATTGCAGTGACATCTTCCATGATTACATCTCGCTCTTGCTGCTTGCTAGGAGAAGAGGATGTCGATGTGCCCTGTAACGTCGTGGCAGTATCATGAAAGAGTTCAACCTCTTGAAGTGTGGTTGAATCCTGCACTTGGCTTTGCGATGGGCTAATACATCTGCCTTTGCGTTGGAAGAAGTGTAGCAGGTCTTCATCATCATCCTCCTCCACCATCTAGGTAGATTCCTCATGTAAGAGCAAAGTGTTTCCGGGGGGTGGTTGTGTTGCTTGGATCACACGAAGAAGAAAGGTGAGAAGATACCATAATCGGGTACGAGGAATCTCATGCTTGGCTAACTATTTGGAAACTGCTAAGCGTTCGCGGTGAATGTGGCAGAAGAAAAAGGATGTGAAATTGATGGTTCCTCGGGAGGTAGTGTCTATCATGGAATAGAATGGACGAGAGATACCGTAAGTTCGTTTCTGAAGATTTAAGGCTGCTACAAGAAATTGAAGCGTGGTGCGCTTGGGTTCAGGACGACAAAGAATGGAAAACTCATTAGATGAGTGCCGGGGAAAAAGTTCTTTCATTGTCGCCATGGGGAGAAGCGGTCCATCGACCAACCCCTCCTAAGGGAGAAGAAACCCCTCAGCGACAGTACTGAGCGTAACGACAACACGGGGGTTTAAGCATGTCAATGGCCGGCATTGCTCGGTAGCAGGCGTGGCAGCTATGGCAGGTATAATCTGCGCACAGAAGGGATGACACTCCACTGAATTCCAAGGCAATTCAACGAAGGCCAAGAGCCCTCGAGCACGCAGGAACTCACTCACATCCGGAGTGAGACTCACACGGAAGGTCACGAGATTCACAAGAGCTTCCATGGCGCACTCAGAAACAGACGGGAACACAAAGCACACAAGGGTCGCAAACACACAAAGACACAATAGCGACTAACAGCGGGAAGAACAAGATTAAGTAGAAACACTGGAAAAATTAGGCGGTACGAACCTTAATCATAATGTAGTATTGGAAATATACCGACATAATGACGACATGCACCCATTAACATAATCAAGGCGGCCACTAATCATGTTTAGGTAGGAAAACGTAACTATTAGGGTCAATCAGTCAATCGAAACACAGAGATAAGAAAAGAAAATCGAGTGAGAAAAATGGTAAAAGAAAAGAAATAAAAATACCAATGATGCGTTATGAAGACGGAGACGGTGGATAATAGGGACGAAGCTTTGAGCCATTAATCGCTTTAGGAAGGAGGGTACCAGTTAGGGTGGATAACCGAAAAGTTGCGAGTCCCACTTGTTCGGCAATACAATAGGGACCGAACTAGCGTAGCTTAAATTTTTCGGCGGATCTATTAGACTTCGCATTATAAAAGAGTACTAATTGGTTTACCGTAAACACAAGGGTTTTAAGGAAACGATCATGGGTATTGGCTTGTCGAAGCTGCACTTCCTGCAGCACCAGCAAACTTTCAAGACGCTGTTCATCCACAGACCGTAAAGCCTCCAATCGAAAGGGAAAAGATTCTTCTGGTAATAACTTTTGTTTGAGGGCCACATGCAGACTAGGAACCACTAGTTCCATAGGAGCAATCGCTTTCAATCCATACGCCAACTTGAAAGGAGTTGTTCTGGTCGCCACTTTATATGTGGTACGATAAGCCCATAGTACAACAGGGATAAATTGGTCCCATCTCTCTGGACAATCTAATACCAGTTTCTTTAAGATGTTCAACAGAGATTTGTTGGTGCTTTCAGCGAGTCCATTTGCTCGTGGATAGTAGGGTGAACTGAACTTATGAACAATCTGGAAGGTTTTAGTAAGCACTTGCATTAATGTATTTGCAAAGTGTGCTCCTTGATCAGTTACTATCTCCAAGGGTAACCCATAGCGTGGAAAAATATCCTTCATTAAACATTTAGCTACCGCAACAAGTTTAGCTGACCGAAGAGCCTAAGCTTCGGCCCATCGAGTTGCATAATCCATGCAGGTCAGAATGTATCGGTTACTGGTAACTGTCGCAGGAGGAGTAATGGGGCCAATAAAATCCAAACCCCATTTCTGAAAAGGTTCAAGAGGCACAACTGGTTGGAGTGGAAAGAGATGTTGCTGTAAGGGCTGACCAGAACGCTGACATGCATCACACTGCCACACGTACTGGGTTACATCACGGTACATCGTAGGCCACCATAAACCACTTTGTAGGATCTTCCAGTGTGTCAGGTCAACCACAAAATGTCCTTCAGTTGGGGCAGAATGAGTCATTGTAATTATGGAAGCAATTTCATGTGGGGGAACACATCTGAGCAACACGCCCAAGGGATCCATATAATACAACTACCCTAAAAGTAGCCAAAATCATCGACTATACATGGCTAATATTTGTCGAGCAGCTGAAGAGGTCGTACCAGGCGGACATCCACTGGTCAAGAACAGAAGCAATGTGTCATAGTAAGAGGAGGGTACTGGCAATTCCTGCTGAGTATCCTGTACCATCTCTGCTGCATAAATAGTGGGCGTTGTATCATAAACTGCTATCGGAAGTTCACCGGAATCCAACCGAGAGAGAAAGTCAGCAAGTGCATGTGCTGACCCTGGTCGATGTACGACGGAATAATAAAACTCTTGAAGCCACAATACCCAGCGTGCTAACCATCCTCCCAAATACTGTTGACGCACAAGGTATACCAATGCTGCATGATCGACATGAAAGGTGAACTGTCATCCCAGCAAATAATGCCGGAATTTCTTCATTGAATACACTAATCCGAGACATTCTCATTCAGTAACTGAATAATTGCGCTCTATCAAAGCCAATCTGCGACTCGCATAATACACTAGATGAAACCATTTATCCATCTACTGCATCAGCACGCTGCCAATAGCAATGTCGGAAGCATCCACAAAGACGTGAAATGGAAGTTCCCAACTCGGCGCTTGGAGAATAGGTGCCTACGTTAACAACGATTTTAGGCGGTCAAAAGACAACTGATAGGCTTTGGTCCATTCAAATTGGCGAGGAGTACTAGTGATCAGTCAATTGAGGGGTGTGGCCAGATGAGCAAGCCACCGCAAGTGTCATCCATGCCACCGAACTTGTCCCAAGAAATGCATCACTTCTTTGGGTGTCTTAGGAGCAGGATCCTCCAGTACCGCCTTCACTTTATCTGGGTCAACTTGAATTCCCTATTATGAAATAATGTGTCCGAGCAACTTGCCATAGGATATGGAGAATATAGATTTATTTGGGTTCAAGCGCAAACGGTATTCTCGACACTTCGAAAAGCAGCACAGTAAGTGGTACAGATGCGCCGAAGTATCACCAGATAAAGAGAAGTCATTCAAGTAAACCCTCATAAATGTAGTGAGATAGGGAGAGAAAATTCTTGCATACATCGCTGGAACGTACTTGGGGCATTGCGCAGACCAAACCACATCACTGTACATGCATAGAACACCCCAGTTGGTAATAAATGCGATCTTTGGAATGTCCTTCTCCGCCATTCGGACTTGATTATAGCCACTGTATCCATCCAGAAAGGAATACATCTCACGGCCGGCCACATCATCTAACATTGTATCCAGGAACGGCAGCGGAAATGGATCAGTCACGGTGGTGGCATTTAATTTCCGGTAGTCTACGCATATCCGTAATTGCTTATTCTTCTTCGGGACTATGACAATGGGGGAAATCCATTCTACATGCTTGATAGGCACAATAAACCCTACCTTCAACAATCGATCCAATTTTGCTTTAACTTGGGCCGCATAGTTAGGATTCATCCTATAGCTTGGTTGTTTGATAGGTCGGGCATCTGGTTTCAGCACCACCCTGTGTTGATAAATATGCGGGTCCAACCCCTTCATATCCCGATAATCCCATGTAAACACATCAGAGAATTCTCCTAGCAACTGCAACAAGTTATCTTGGAAAGTCTCGGATAGTCCCGCCTTAATTTTTACTGGTCGTGGGTTGGTTTCATCACCTAAGTGGCAGGTAACCAATTGATCTTCCGGTACGTAAAACTGTCGAGGCCTCTCCAAATCATCTCCTGACTGAAGTAATTATTGGAGCATCGTATCATCCAAGGTCTGTTCTGCACTTGACTCGTGCTCACCGGTCAGTGGTACCACCGTACAAGCTTCCAGACTCTAGTTATCAGCTACCATTTGTAAATCCACAGTGCCAAGTGCCATTAGATCCTTGTTGGCTTTAAGAAAAGTTTCCTCTTCATCATCGGAGAGACCATCCAACATATGTACAGGCTCCACTAGATATGTTTGTGCATGTAAGTCACAAGATTTCATATCGTCCAATGGAACAACATATTTTTGGTGGTTATTTTTAAAAACTAATTCATGTGCTGACCAGTCCTACACTACCTTAGCTTGTTTTAGCCAGGGGCATCCAAAGAGCAGATTGTAGTCCAGGCTAGATTCTGGTAAGTCCAGCACGATGAAGGTCATTTTGAAGACAGCACCTTGTAGAGTAATCAGAATGTCTAGCACCAAGCCCACTGGATGGACTCGAGATTGATCAGCCATGCGTACAAAGAATTGAACAGGTTCAATTTGCATCCATCCCATCCGTTTGCAAAGTGCTGCTATTGCTATGTTTACACCAGATTCACCATCAATTAAGACTTGTGTGATTTTATGGTTTTTGTACCATAGCATAATCAGTGGTATCATATGATCCACCATTGGGTCCAATTCCGGTTGGATTGTGGCTGTTGCACGAGCACTCGAGGATCCTGGACTGACCTGCTACTGGAACTATTGCTGCACTCCAAGGACCAAAGCCAATAATTGACCCAAGGGAAATGTAATTGATGCCTTGGATAGAACATCCCACACCGAATCAGTTTTGGCTGTTTCTGGTACGGTCTCCGGTATGGACTCCGGTACTGTGTGAGTCAGGTTTTGCCCTTCTGGTACTTCCGGTGGTATGCTTTGCTGCATCATTGGGACTGGGTCAGGGAACACGGTTTGTTCTTGTGTCACCCACTTGCTTGCTTTTGTAAACACCTTCTGTTGTTCACGAATTCTAGGTTCGAAAATCTCTGCAGTTGGTTGTAGTTGCTTTCCTGAACGTGTTTGCACTGCTGCTATTCGAGTCGGTGTTGTCGTTCCTTTTTCTTTTTATCGTACTCGGCCGCATCTTTACAGTACCTATGGATATGGCCTATTTCATTGCAAACATGACATTTAGGTGGTGGAAGAGAGGCACCTTCACCTGCCGTACCCACATTCCACCGAGTTTGCCCAAAATTAGTTGACCGTCCTCCTCGATAATTCCTGTATCCTTGGTATGGGGTATTCCTCATCTGTGGTGGTACATAATGGCTGGCCAATTGCCCTTGTTCCTGAATGATGGCATTAACAGCTGCTCTGTTTTGTATCTTTGCATTATACAGACAAGTCTCTGTAGTGTGGTCTGTTGTATGGCAAATAGCACAATACATTTGATTTAGAGCGCATGTTGAGCTGCTGTGCCCTGGATTTTTACATTTGGTACAGTAAACTTGTTTCAAAAGATCCCCGTTGGATTACCTGGATGCTTTCAGCCACTCTAGATCTTCAGTGAATCCACCCACCTTATTTTCTAATTGTAATGCCATAGCAATTACGACATCCAAAGTCATTCCACCCACACACCGTATGATCATGGTCTGCTTCAATTGGGGCTTTAATCCGTTGATGAACCACTGAGTGACAACATCGTCCGGTAAATTAGCATGCGCTGGTGGTCACTGCCATAAATGAGTCCGAAATAGCATGGCATAATCCTGTACATTTTGGTGTGGCTTCTGCCTATTATTTTGCAGGTACTCAAAAATTTCGGCTGGGTTCTTCTTTAACCAAAATCGTTGCAGAAAGGCATCCTTCACATCATCATTCTGCCGGAAGTGGTTCAAATCATATTCGGTTAGCCATCATGCAGCTTCATTAACTAGAGTGGACTGGAACACAATAGCTTTATACATAGGGTCTGCTGGGTAATTCAGAAATGTGTAATTAATCTCAAAGGTCCGCACATGCGCGTCGGGATCATCCCCCGGGAAACCTCCAAATTTTGTGCATGTGACTCCGGCAGGCACCGGACACGGTGGAATAATCTATTGCTGTTATTTTTGTTGTTGTTGTTGTTGTTGTTATTGTTGTTGTTGTTGTTGATGTGAACTACTCATGTTGCCTGGACTTTGGGAGCGGCTTCCTGGCTGCCTTGGACCGTATGGTCACTTTGCCAACCTTCCGGTCCAAAAATGTCTTTGAACCGATTGCTTAACTCAAAACTGAACAGCCCCTTCTCGACTTTAGTGTCGAAATTGGCTAAACTTGTTCCAAAAAATGGTGAATGCAGTAAATTCCTGTCGAACGGAACTGCAGAATCACCGAAAAGCACTGAATTGTCATCGGAGAGCACCGAATTATCACCGGACAATACCAAACTGTCACCAAAAATCATCGAATTGTCTCTAGACAATGCTGAATTGTCACCGGGCAACGCCAAAATACCACCAGGAACTAACTACTTTCTTCAGAATGTACTGGACTATCACCAGAACACACCGGATTATCACCGCATTCTATTGAACTACTTCTACACAGCACCGAACTGCCACCGAAATTATCACTTTCTTGTTGAATTGGACCTTCTATGACTGAATTTGATTGTTCTTCACTTCTACCGCCAGAGGGTGTTCCTAATAAATTCGGAACTGCCCGGGGATGTGGGTCACTTCGATATTTGGGATAAGATTCACCGGAGCATGTTACTGGCATATATCAAAGGATTCGTCTTCGAACCTTAACCTTCTTCTTCACTAACTACTCCATTTCCCACAGATGGCGCCAGTGTTAAAACCTTTACTGTTTAAAGTTAATTCAACTCTAGGTTTTTGGGATGGTTAGGGGCCTGTAAACAGAGGCTCTGTTTATATTTTCCCAGATCTATAGATTCATTACATCCGACTTCACAGACTTTCACGCATTAACTGTTTTGAATATGTTACAAAACACCTCAATACTACCACACAATTAACTATATAACTTCTTCACGTATCTCGTTAATCTGTCAATCTTTAATACTTCATTAAAACTTAATTAACTATTAAGCTTAATCAACAAAATGGATAAGTATTCAGATTACACAGGAATTTGGCAAACTGTGCTTCACTTCCGGCTCTGGCCCAGACGAACAGTCCGGCGACGCGACGCCTT
This sequence comes from Ceratopteris richardii, assembly GCA_020310875.1. NCBI lineage: Eukaryota > Viridiplantae > Streptophyta > Polypodiopsida > Polypodiales > Pteridaceae > Ceratopteris > Ceratopteris richardii. The sequence goes on from CM035410.1 coordinate 117,699,238, forward strand.
CTGCTTCACGTGACTCTTTCAGTATGCGTGCAACTTTTCAAGGTGTATATTAGAAAAATTATGAGTTCCTTCCGGCGGCTAACAGAACCAATGAAGGAGCAATAACCTTAACATTGATTGGATGTCATCCCAATTTTCCAGGAATGTGCAGAAGATGACCTCGAGACTATAAAACTGAGTTTTCTCAGAATCTACAAAGCCAAATGACTTGAAAATTTGTACACATAAACTAGACAATGATATATTTCCAATGAATGCTTAATCACATGATTTGACCTCCATGGAGAGAGCAAAAACCTCTGCAAGTTGAGTAAATCTGAGGATTAAAAAGGAGAGAAATGAAAGAGCAAGATAATGATGGACAAAAGTGTACGTATATTGCTTCAATTGTCTTTCAACATAGTGTACAATGTTTGAGACTCTTGGGTAGCTTTCCATGACTCAACCCTCTTGAATTTGAATTCAAATTGATTGAATCTACTTTTCCTATGATCTAGGAAAACAGAAAGTTGGAGTTACATCTTTGAACTTTTGATTGATTGATTGAGAATCAATCGAAACCACTCCAAACTCGTGGTCTTTGGACTTTCACCCTTTATTTTACAAAGATTAATGCTCTAGAAATTACATAAAGAACTTATCACATGATCAAAATTTTAATACAATATGTGAATGCACATGAGTGCTCAAGAAATGAATTCTCTTCAACAGCCATGTGATGTCTTGGGGATACGATAATAAAATAATGTCAAGCATAATGAAAGCTTGGTGCTCCAACAAATACCACTATATTTACTTACTTTTCCTTACTTAGATTGGGTTAGTTGTTATGATAGTCCTGTGTTCATAAGTGGTTTTTGCTTCATGTTTGGAAGTTCATGCATATCTTGGTTGAGCAAGAAGCAAATTATTATGGATACTTCTAGTTGTGAGGTTAAGTGTACGGAAGCATTCATAGCTACTGTTGAGTGTGTGTGTGTGTGTGTCTCAAATGCCTTATGAATGGCTTGGGTACTGGTTAGAACTTTGCCTGCACTACATTTAGTAACAAGTAAGTGCACACTAGAAGTTGCATGGAACCCATCTCGGACTAAGCACATTGAGATGCAGTATCATTACGATAGAGAGAGACTCTCTGTTAGAGAGACTGGTTTGGCATATATGCCCACATTGGAATTCCAACATAATTGTGTATCCTTCTCCTAGAGCCTTTTTTTGACATTTGATTTGTGCATTGTATATATCTCTTAGGGAGTGTATCATTTATGGGACTCCTTCCACCATGAAATTCTATATATGTTCACTAGAACTTTCTCTTTGTTGATGAGGTCTCTTTCCTACGACATCTTCAAGATTTATATTGTTAAGATTCATTTTTGTAGACCCTCTTGAGAGGTTGAAGGTGCATCTTCGTTAGTATGTCGACCATATTTATCAAAGGATACTTGTAGTCCCATTAATTTGGGTGTAAATCCCCAAATACATTCACACAAGTCTAAAACTTTCCAAGTGCTTGGTGTAGAACCACTTGAATTTAACTTTCTTGACATTTTTTTTATGTTGTTTCTTCAAAGTATCTATATGTAATTATATGAATCCGAACTTGATCACAGTTATACTCCATTAGTGCTTCTAGATTTAAGCATCTTGTAGCATCCTCTTTGTCCTAAGATCTCATCGAAACACTTTATAGGAGTTATTGAATGGACTTTTTAAATGAATATTGTATGTTTTGACGAGTATTGTGTGCATTAGATGAATGGTATTGTGTGCCCAATGATTGAGATATCATTTGTATGTACGACAATAACATGGACTGATTTTCTTTCTCTTGTGTAAACACATATATACACACATATCCGCATGCATACAAGCGCGCGCGCACACACACACGTACACACACACACAAAATCATTACATTAAAAGTTTTTTTTTTTTTTTTTAAATGGAGGTTCGGCCGAGGCCTACTCCCCCAGGCTTTAACTTTGAAATTGCAACTGTACAAGGAAGAGCATAGTACCCATGGGACTCCCCTTATGCCACAAGAACAGGGGTTTACAAGACTGGGTTGAATGGCGGTCACAACTACCGCAGGGCTAGTCAAACAATGGCACATAAGTCATATGCTTTATCATTCCAAGTTATACATGTCTCTTACATGTGGCCGGCAGGGATTGAACCCTCACCCCGCCTCAAGAGGCGAGAGGCCCAACCAACTGCCTTAACGGCCTGGGGCATTACATTAAAAGTTTGTGCAATAGTTTGCATGAGTGCTTTAGGGTGTCTAGTCGAGTTTTTCATCTCTTTAAGCGGAGGCAACGGTTCAATCTTTTTTTATGATAGGATACTTGTAGATTCTAAGCGAGTGTATAACCTTCCAATAGAGTTAAAACAGTAAATTTCCAACAATTTTTTTCAAGTGTTGTCTTCGAACAGTTTAACCTCTCTTTTGTGATAGAGGTAACACATGAATTTATTTTTGGGTGATCTGATTTTTCTTTTCGAGTGATCCAAAAAGTGCATCAAATGCACATGATAGTTCAATGATTGAATTCTCGATGGCTTTAGCAAACATCCGATCATCGAATTTAAGCACATATAATAGTAAAGCCACCGAATGTCAGGTGGCTTTATTGAATTTTTATTCATTAAAACTATATGCATATAAATAAAATAAAAAATAAACTACTACAAAGGAAGAAACATATGTATTGTAATTTCTATCACAAAAAAAAATGACATTGAATTTCTACATTTTAAGAAAACTTATACTTTAATCTTGTCAACTCGGTAGAGTTCAGAGATAAAATTAATAAAAAAAATAAGTCTCTAGGGGATCCACGGGCACTAATCCTCTTTTCTTGTACTTTTTTTTTAATTAATTCAAATCCGGGAGAGTACGCTAAGGCCGGCTTCACCAGTTTCAGATCACCCAAAAGGGTGAAAAATCATCCGAAGTACTATAATATCTGTGCATGTGTGAGAGGTATGACATACAAGTGAGAGGTATGACATACAAAGGTCCCATGAGTAGTACGCCTCTTCAACCTTCAGCCATGCACTTGTTCTTTCAATCTAATTGAAGCTGTTCTTTCAATCTAATTGAAGCTACTAGAGATTATGGTTGGGCCAAACTTCCTGTTTTAAAAAAGAGGCTCGTTTTACCATTACAGGTCTTGCAGATGACGGTAATAGTCAATGCAACTCGTTTCCATCAATTTGTCAAAGAAACAAGAAAGTATTTGAAAGACTCCAACGGCCAGAAATTTGGTGGGCAGCTTTGATATGAGCGCCCCCCTTCCTCTAACGTTTCTCTGATCAGCAGCTCCCTTCCTCGCGCAGCTCTTCTCATCTTCGTCCATCACAGCCGTAAAAAACGTAGCTCAGATCAGAGACTATTTTACTTCTCTCTCTCTCTCTCTCACACACACACACACATTATGAATAGACGTATTTGCTCAGCAGGAGCACAATCACACACTCATTGCATCAAATTTTGATTACTCGACAGAACACGTCCGTCGGGATATCTATCCGCCGTCCTCCCTCTCATTGCGTCTCTTGTTCTTCCTGAAGCTCTTCAGGAATCATGCTGGAAGGAGAATATGCGCCTGGTTGATCGATCCAGACGCCTCGGCATATTTTGGTAAGCAAATCCAACTCACTGAAAAGGAATGTAGACATACGTTTCGTAAGTGGAACATGCATATGCAAGTCATTCGGTCGTGAAGACTCTAAGGCGACTTTCCTTTCACGACGTCTCTGCTGAAATGATACCTCTTTAACGATCACCATGCAGTTTCTGAATCTTGTTCCAACATTGAGTTTGTGTGCATGGTTTGTGTGCATGATTATCTAGAGTTGATTCTTCTGTGCCGCTCTTCTACTTGTTGTCCAAAGTTTTGGAATGCTACCTTCTCTCCTTGAGTATATTTTCATGCTGGCTGGTCATTTGGAGAATTTACGTTTGGTACTGTTTATTTGAACTGAAACATGTTCAAGTTTTTCCTCTTCTTATTGTTGATTCTGTTTCGATTTTCGCCGCTCATGAGATTTAAATTCTTTTTTAGTTGATGGGGGCTCGTACATGTTGTTGATCTCTGCATTGGATTCGTGGTGATGTCGGAAGTCGCTTCTGAAAAATTAACGTCTCTGTTGTTAACACCTCAACATGTATCTAATGAACAAAGCGACGACAAGTCTAGAACAACATCCGTTCGTCGACCTCGCAATAGAGAGGTTACGTCCAGATATAAGTCTAGCATCACACAAGCTGCCTCGAGTCGCAGGTGTCTAAATTCAACTGCAGGTGGAGACAAACTGATAAGTGCATCTGATCTTCCATCGCCCAGATGGAATCAGGTAAGCGAGAGGCGGCATCAGTCTCCCTTGCGAACTGCAGAGATCAAAGTTGCAAATGGTTATCATGATGCTTCCCTTAAGAGTAACGCAGATATGTATTCAGTGCCCAAGCGTTCAAATGTGCGCACTGATCTCTCATTACCACCGTCAAATAGAACAATCGCCAATCCAGCGCAATCTGAGTCTCAGTCACAGACGTCGTGCCCCGTGCCTAAGAAAAATGGTTTTGCAGGTAAAGAAATTAACAATGTAGCCGAACAGCCACTACGACCTACACAGATTACAGGCCAAAGGAGGACTCTGGAACCGAAAAGTACACTGTTTCAAAATTCAGACGAGTCAGAGAATACACAACCCCAAGAGAATTCCAGTAAATTGGACCTTAATCGGTGGCATGGAGGGAACTCGAAAACGTTCAATGCAGCCGCTCTAAGCAAAAGTGTAGATCTTTCTGTTGACAGGGGAAGATCGTTGAACAAGCCTGGGGCATTGCTAGTACAATCGAAACCAATCTATGGATCATCAAGAGCTCCATGCCCCATTAGTTCTTCACGGACACTTTCTTATTTCAAAAATGAAGGTCAAGGCTTTGGCATTGAATTCATCAAGGGAAAATCAGAAAACAGGGGAAGCAGGGATTCGCATTGTGTGGCTACTGACAGCAGGGGATCTAACAGGGATTCTATTGAGATTCAAGCAAACACATGTGTCAATGACTTGCAAAGTTTTAAAAGAGAGATGGAAGCAGTGGCGGATTCAGCATGCTTTGATGTCTCAACAAGCAACATCGTATCTGAAACAGACTCTTCTCTAGGTACAGCGGGAGCTTCATTGTTAAGGAATAGTGCTGTGGACAACAGGGAAGCTAGATTTATAAGAGGTACTCATGTGCCTGCCAGGTTCTTGCAAGATGCACTGAACCGGTCTGTTCGTGCAGCACAGAAGAACAACATGCGCTCCTCTATGATGGAGTCTGAACTATCAGTGGCGAGTAGCAGAAGACCTGGTATCAAACCAATTATACCAATGTCTCCAGAGACTCACTTAGATTGTGGTTTATCTTTCAATGAGGCTCCTTCTCCGCCTTGGGTAACATTAGTAGCGCCTCAACAGCCCTTGAGTTTGCCTAGGTCATCAATCTACACTAGAAGAACTCCAAGCCCTGGAAGATCAAGGGTACCATTACCATCCTTGCAAACACAAGGACAGAGGCACAGTAGTGCAGCTGTTTCTCTGAATTTTGGGGGTGATATTGTAAAGAGAGGAAAGAGAACATTGATGCAAGCTGATGACACACATCTACATCGAACCTTGCATAATCGCCTGTTGCAATGGAGGTTTATAAATGCGAAAGCTGAAGCAGTAATGGATGCACAATCATTGGAAGCTCAGGTATCAAGTTGACTTCCATGGTTTTTTTTTCACATATGATTGATTAAGGCACATAGTTTATGGGTTTTTTACGGCCCTTACGTGAAGCATTATCAATGGTTCTTGACACAAGAACATGCATGACATTGTTTTTCTTGATTTTCAGAAATCCTTGTATAATGTTTGTGCAAAGATAATTGAACTCAAAGAGTCTACAACAGTGAAGAAAATTCAACTGGGAAAGGTGAAACAAGCTGAAAAATTGGATGCCCTTGTTCAAGCTCAGGTATTTGTTTTACTTATACATTGGCCTCATGTTGTGAACTTCTATGTTTTCAAGGTAGAGAAGTACATGAGTAGATGTTGTTCATAGACATGCATGTTATGTCTCCATAATCAGACATTGTATTTTTTTGTTTTGTAAATACACATTTTATGCATTACATTTCATGACGTGCCCCTTTGGAGGAGAAAGATATATCATAGATTGTTGTTGATGGAAAATCTGTTCGAGAAACATTTCATTGATCATCCTATATACTTGAAGCTGTATGTTGCAATATTTTCATAAGTGCAAAATTGATTCAAATCTTTTATAAGGACGAGATTTCTTCTCTATTTTGAACAAAAGGGTTTTTTTATAGTTGTCAGTGTATGGAGATTATATCCATTTGTTGTTGCAACAATTGTCTTATTTTTTAATGAAAATTTTATGTGGACTCAAATTTAAATGGATAGAATCAGAGTCCAATATATAATGTATGTTGAAAGCCATGGCATGTGCCATTCCAAATGATGAAAACTTATGATTAATATGATCCAAATGGTGATGGAATCAAAAGGATGTCTGACTCATACTAAAATGGAAAGGATGAGAGCCTAATTAATGTTGCATGTTTCTTCTCCTCCGATCTTCCCGACATTTTGATTGTCTTTTTTTGAAGTAATGGGTCCATACAACCTCTGACTATCTTTATCTCAATCTCCTTTAAATGTTGCCCTGCATCCCTCGTATGCTTTTGAAATTTGAAGTCATGGATCCATACAACTTCTTATTACCCTTATTTCAATTGCCTCCAAATGCTATCTTGCTTCCCTTTGAAATTTGAAGCCATGGATCCATACAACTTCTTATTACCCTTATCTCAATGGCCTCCAAATGCTGTCTTGCTTCCCTTGTATGCTTTTAAAATTTTGATTGCCTCCTAATTGTTGCCTTTTATGTAAGGGTTTCAAATGGCAAGGTATGCGCAAACAATGATGAGCTTTCTCTTATCAATAGCAACTCTTCTCAATGTAATGCTCGCCATCCGTGGGAAGTCAACAATGTTGTGCTTTTGCTTTTGTCCTTTGAGAATGACAATATTTCGTGACTAGCTCGTTACCCTTCTTCAAGGTGATCAAGAATAATCTCTTGAACAATTAATTTTGATCATAGAAAGAAACAATATTGCTACTCATAATCTTGATAATGCAAGTAGCAAAATCCTTTTATGCCTTTGAAAAGAATATCCAAACAATTGCATCTGATGAATAAAATGTACATCATGCATGATATGTGTTGTTATTCTACCTTATAATCAAGTCTTTGACATTAAGATGTATTTTTCATGTAGCCTTTGATTACAAGATTTCAATCCGATATCTATAATAGCATCTTTCAAAATTTTGAATATATATGTTGCCTTCATTTTTCTTGTGTGAAGTATTTGTCAAAGCTTGAGGCATTGGAAACTTCCTTGTTGTAATACCTGGATGAATAGGTGGGAAGTGGGAAGGAGATGATCCCAAGAGAGGGCACAAATTTGGAATCACAAAGTGATTAAACCTAAGGATTGGTTGTATTACTTGGTTGTACTATTGTCACTTGACAGTTAAAGGTGTGGGTGGCCTAGCATATGTGTATACACACTCACATAGAGAGAACAAAAGATTTACTTAGCTAGATTTTTATTAAGCACACTAACACTCCATTCTCCTCTATCGGATGGTACATTGTTTCCATTACTCCATTCAAGTGTTTGATTATTAGCTTTCCAACTTTCTAATTTCTCTTACCAGGTTTGTTTGCATGCAACCTTGCTCAAACATTTGATTGCATAATTGTTATGTAGCTAGGTTTTGCATATATAAATGAGATCTAACGTGCATACCTTTTTTTTTCGGAGAAATGAAGATTTGTAGTGGCTGTGGTCAAATTTCAATTCTTAAACAAAAGTGAAGTACATCCAAGCCTACCATCTCGAACTTTGAGCTCAAAGAGTCTTAAGTTTTGTTAATCATGTCCTCATAGTGTCTTGTAATAAAAAGGTTGCCACATATACAACAATGGTAATAGACTTTCCACTTTTGTTGTACACATACAAGTTATTGTATAAGGCACATTCAAAAGTTTGGGCTTAGTGGAAACTTGTCTGTGTGGGCACCATTCTCTCTGGGTTCATTTGAGCTATTAAGTGTACATGCCTTAGCACTTCTTTTGTGTTGTATCAAAAAGCATAGTTCGAGATCAATGATTGATCTCTTGATCTCCCTCTATTACATCAAAGAATTTGAACTTGAAAGATGGTTCCATATGTATTCCCTCTTTGAAGTTTCTATTTAGGAAGAGAGACTTGATGATTTTTTTTTTTTTTTTTTTTTTTTTTTTTTTTTTGAGAGTACAATGAATTGGAAAGGCACACACCCGACCTCGTAAGGTAGAGGCACCCATCTTGGGGAACTCATGGACACCCATCTTTGGGAATTCATGGATATGTCCAGCCAGGATTTGAACTCAAGACTTCCTCCTTGAGACTCAAAGCATCAACCACTAGGCTATGCGGACTTGGACAAGAGACTTGATATTCATTTGTTAAATGAGTACATAAACTAGTGATGATATATTATGTGGTGCAAACTATCCAAACCATGGGCATCAACATGCAAATGTCTCCTTCTAATTAATGCCTTTCTTTTGAATGAAGTATTGGAGAACTTGAACTTTTAAGTTTTTAATGTTTTTCTATCTTTGGTAATCTTCATTAGAAGGTTTTGGGAAAGCACCTCATTAAAGGAAGGTGGAGAGTTGACATCCATTTGATAAATCGATACATAAACTAGTGATCTTCAGTTTTGAAGGTGAGAATTGTCCAAATCATGGCCATGCATTGTCAATACAGATGTCTCCTCATAATCAATGCCTTTCTTTTGAGTACAATGATGATGTGAAATTTTTGTGTTATGAGTCTAAGCCAACATCTGAGCATGTGAAGCTTATCATATTTGTGATTAGCGATATTGAAACTTATAGAAGAACTTAGATCAAGGGTTTAAGAAAATTTGATTAAGTAGACAATAGATTGGATCTAGTTCTATTTTGAAGCTACTCTAACTCTTAAAGTTGTCATTCGAATAGACTACATTTAGTTATCATCTTGACTTTGCTCTCAATACTTGTGTAATTGAATGCTAAACCCTTGTCTTAGCATGTGAATCTCTACAATTCTTTGATAACCATCAACCTCATCTTTGAGTTGATGTATACTTCAAAGCAATGCTTCTTCATATGTACTTGGATTCTTTGTTTCTCCACCTTAGGGTAATTGTGAAACTTAGAGGCAATAAACATGATATATATAAGATTTATCATGAAAAAATCTCATTCGCAAAATCTCATTCGCAAAATTGTGTCAGATCAATTGATCCTTTCATTGATGATTATGTTCATTTGGCTTCAAATTAAAGACTCTATTTTGGAGCTTTTGTTTACATTTTGAAGACACATGACTCAATTGGTATATGTTGGATCAATTGTTCTCGAAGATATGTCCATGTTAATCCATTTGAAAAGTCTTCTATCTTAATATACTATAAAATGAGATCGTAGTAGGTGAAGTAGAGGGGGAAAGAAAGTGTTCACATGAGGTCCAATGGCATTTCTCGCAATGGTTGATTAGATTGTGTTAGCAAAAGAGTTGGTCACCCTTCTATGTCAGACTATGTGTCAGCAAAAGAGTTGTGCTCCCTTGTGTGCGCCAAGCAAAAGATGGATGTCGTTGAAGTCACTTAGAGAGAGAGAGAGAGTGGGTGGTCACACATGTTGCTAAGAGAGACATGGAAAAGGTTATTGATTGCCCTTGTGTCAAACTATGTGTTAGCAAAAGAGCTGTTCGCCCTTGTGTGAGCCAAGAAAAGATGGAGGCTGCTTTAGTTAGTAGAGTCTAGAGAGAGTGGGTGGTCGCACATGTTGCTAAGAGAGACATGGAAACGGTTATTGATTGCCCATGCAGAGAAGCTAGTGCACTAGTAAATTAGTGTGCCAAGAACAAGAAGAAGATCGAGATCGCTCAAGTCACTAAGAGCGAGTGTGTAATTGAGCATGTTTCTAAGAGAGACATGGAAAATATTATCGATTACCCATGCAAGCGAAGTTGGTCGCCTAGTAAATAGGTGGCCCAAAAGGTGTGTAAGAAGGGAACCTCCTCCCTTGGGCGGTTTGTCCTTGGGCACCTCTCTTGGATAGTGGTCCATGGGAAACTCCTTGGGGTTCCCTTGGGCACCTCCCTTGGATGGTATCCCTTAGGCACCTTCTTTGGGTGGTCTTCCTAGGGCACGACCCCTAGGTCAAGTGATGGCTTGGGCACCTCTCTTGGACCCCTTGGGTGGTGGCTTAGAGCACCACCCTAGGGTGCTTCCCTAGGGCACCTCTCTTGGATGGGCTGCCTTAGGCACCTTCCTTGGGTGGTCTTCCTTTGGCACGACCCTTAGGTGATGGCCCGGGGCACCTCCCTTGGATGGTCTCCCTTAGGCACCTTCTTTCGGTGGTCTTCCTAGGGCAAGACCCCTAGGTCAGGTGATGGCCTTGGGCACCTCCCTTGCCCTTGGGAAACTCCTTGGGTGGTATCCCTTCGGCACCTCCCTTGGGTGGTGGCTTGGAGCACCTCCCTAGGGTGATGACCTAGAGAAGCTCTCTTGGACCCCTTGGGTGGTGGCTTAGAGCACCTCCCTAGGATGCTTGCCTAGGGGCACCTCTCTTGGATGGGCTGCCTTAGGCACCTTCCTTGGGTGGTCTCCCTTTGGCATGACCCTTAGGTGATGGCCCTAGGATCCTCCCTTGGGTGGTCTCCCTTGGCCATCTCCTATTGGCTGCTTATGTGTAATATGGTCTAGGACACCTCTCTTGGATGGCTTGCCTTAGACACCTTCCGACACCTCTCTTGGATGGGCTGCCTTAGGCACCTTCCTTGGGTGGTCTCCCTTTGGCACGACCCTTAGGTGATGGCCCTAGGATCCTCCCTTGGGTGGTCTCCCTTGGCCATCTCCCATTGGCTGCTTATGTGTAATATGGTCTAGGACACCTCTCTTGGATGGCCTGCCTTAGACACCTTCCTTGGGTGGTCTCCCTTTGCCACGAACCTAAGGTGATGGCCCTAGGATCCTCCCTTGGGTGGTCTTCCTTGGCCATCTCCCATTGGCCGCTTCTGTGTAATATTAAGTCTGAAAAAAGGTGGTCACACATATGGACATGAGTAGAAGGGGAGCTATTGCTTGGCTAAAGGGATTTTGGAAAGCAAGAGAAAGCTGGTGATCACATGTGCTGTGATGATTGCTTGTGTTGTGACATGCCAAAGGGAGGAAGTGACGAACCAAGGTAAAGACTACAAGGTCAAAGAGAAGGTGAGGCAAAAGAAAAAAAGGCCCACCTCGAAGGTTTCCTTCCATGTTTGGCTAGCCACCTCAAGGGTCCCTGGAACTTCCCTTTTCATCTTGTGGTGTGCAAGTCAACGGAAGACTAATGCTTCACCTCCATCCATGCAATTCATGGGTATGTGTCCATCCATGTGAAGGTCTTCCATGGCCTATTTAAAGAGGAGTTTATTGTCATTTTGGGCATCTCATAACATCTAAAGGCACTTCAAGGAGAGTCTCTATTAAGAGAAGACCTCTCTCCAGGTTTGGTGAGTCTCTAGGAGAGAAAGAAAAGTTCCAACTTGTGGTGCTTCTAGACTCATATTTATTATCCATTGTTTTGTTTATTTTGGGGTTTATCAATCCTTTAGTCTTCTTGTTTATTTCAGCTGTGTATTACTCTTTGCAATTTGTTGACTTCCATATGTATACTACTTTGGGTACTTTTGTTTTTCTGAAAATTTTTCATACTAGTCTTGGAAGTGACATGTAAAGCACACTCTTGAGGCAAGAAAGAGAAGATCCAACTTCTTGTGCCTTCCAGACACACATTATCCATTGTTTCATTATTTTTTGGAGTTTGTCAATACTTTATTGTCTTCTTGTTTATTTCAATTGTGTATTACTCTTTGCAATTTGTGACTTCCATTCGTGTACTACCCTTTTTTCTTTTGGTGGAAGTTTTTGTACTAGTCTCGAAAGTGACTAGTACTCCTTGCGAGAAAGAGGGGTTATAGCTTGTTGTGCTTTCTAAACCAATATTATACATTGTTTTGTTTATCTATGGCGTTTATCAATAATCCTTTATTGTTTTCTTGCTTATTTCAGCTACATATTATTGCTCTTTGCAATTTTTGACTATTCATGGTATCCTTTATTGTCTTCTTGCTTATTTCAACTACATATTATTACTCTTTGCAATTTGTTGACTATTTATGGTAGTTTTGTTTTCTTACAAGTTTTTGTATGAGTCTTGGAAGTGACTTTTTTGTTTGTATTGTTTTTACGAAAGGAGTTCCTAGTGCCGCAACTATTTATTTCACTCATGTATGAGCTTTAATTGCATACTCTTTATATTTGAAGAATCTTTGGGGTTTATCAAGACTTTATTGTCTTTTTGTTTATTTCAGCTGTGTATTACTCTTTGCAATTTGTGACTTCCATCTGTGCACTACTTTGGGTATTGTTGTTTTTTTTTTTTAAGTTTTTGTACTAGTCTCGGAAGTGACTTGTATTGCTTGCGAGAAAGAGGGGTTATAGCTTGTTGTGCTTTTTAGACTAATATTTTCTGTTGTTTTGTTTATCGATGGATGTAAGAGTGAAGGTCTCATCAAAATCAATGCCTTGTTCTTGAGCATATCCTTTAGCCTACCCATTATAATGATCATTACTACCAAAAGGCTTGCATTTCAACTTATAGATGTGTCAATTTTTGCTTATGCAACATCTAATGATGATGTGGCACAATTAATCTTGGCGGATGCAATACCAACCACTAGATCTTTTGATTTCTATCTTTTAATTTTGGCCATGGGTCAATTTTGACTTTTTTTACATGTGTTGACCAAAAACAGGGTTTGACTTGTGAATGGCAAAATGGTTCTAAATGGCAAAAATTTGTATATGGTTGGAAATCTTCAAGAATATGTAAAAACCTTCACATGCAAATTTTGACCAACGAAAAGCCGAACGAAAAAAGCTAAATTAGGTGCAATTTTTTTTATTGCTAAAATTGGGTGATGGGGCAATTGTTTTTATCTTTTAATCTTGGCCATACATTTGCGAATGGGTCAATTTCGACATGTGTTGACCTTAAACAGGGTTTGACTTTTGAATGCCAAAATGGTTCCAAATGGCAAAGATTTGTATATGGTTGGAAATCTTCAAGAATATGTAAAAACCTCCACATGCAAATTTTGACCATTTTTAACCAGCTTTGACCAAGGCCATATCTGAGTTGACTAGAAGATAGATTTTGCCTAGTGGAAGGCTGACTCTTTTGACCATTATTCCAACAATTCCCCTCCTTACTTAACATTAGGGGAGTCAAGGGAGTCACACCGATACATGTCACACAAACATGTCATATATATACAAGGTTTATACAGAAGTACACATAAGATTTATACACACAAATTTTGGTACTTGTACAGACATATAAGGATCACATATCATGCAAAGTGTCCACACAAACTCGCCAAAATGGTTCCAAATGGCAAAGATTTGTATATGGTTGGAAATCTTCAAGAATATGTAAAAACCTCCACATGCAAATTTTGACCATTTTTAACCAGCTTTGACCAAGGCCATATCTGAGTTGACTAGCAGATAGATTTTGCCTAGTGGAAGGCTGACTCTTTCGACCATTATTCCAACAATTCCCCTCCTTACTTAACATTAGGGGAGTCAAGGGAGTCACACAGATACATGTCATACAAACATGTCATATATATACAAGGTTTATACAGAAGTACACATAAGATTTATACACACAAATTTTGGTACTTGTACAAACATATAAGGATCACATATCATGCAAAGTGTCCGCACAAATACACACACAAGGACCTTTACATGAAGAGCACTCTCCAACGCTCATATACACAAAGAGTACTCACACATCCCATACTCTTTCTTCTCAACCAAGTGTTTTCTTGGAAGGATAGTGACAACAAAGGGTGACACATTTGAGATATTTAGACAAAAATACACCATCAAGGATGGCCAATCATATCAAATCAAGACAATATACTCTTATCTACACCTATCCATACATGTGTCATGCACACACATACAAAGGAGATTTTACATAGGTTAGAAGGCATAGTTCTCATCTTCAACTTTGTTCACCTCATCTTCTTCTTGAGCTTCTATCAATCCAACCTTTGACTTATTCTCCTTTTGTGATTTTATGATTTGTTCTTTTACAATGTTTGCACTTCTTAAGGTCTTCATATTGGCTCTTGTTGCCAGTGCATAGATATACTTTGAACGTTCGCGAAATTTCATAGCAATACGTGAAAGTGAGTGGGGGTGTGCAGGCGACGTGCATTAGGAAGCAATGACACACTTTGATATAGATTGTTAGAGTTTGGGCAGTACGAATGTACATAAGTAGCACAACGAAGAAGCGACAGTTTAGGAGCACAACATAGAAAAATCTGAAGAAGCACACCATGCCGGCCAAGATCTTTGAAGGTCAAGCCGTCGAGGGGGTGCTACCAGGCTAGGGAAATTGCAGTCCGTTCAAGGGCACACACTCACAATGGCCACAACAACTTGGATCTTATGCTGAGATGAAAGGAAAAAGCTGTGCACCAAGTTGATTATGATCTGTTGAACAGTTTCAGTAGCACAATCTTCATCAAAGCTCAACATCAAGTTCATCTCCGTCACCAATATGATCCAGCAGTCTTCCCTGTCCAACACTACCTCTGTCTATGAACACTCCGGCAGCACACATTCATATCCAATCTGCCAAAGTATAAAGGAATTGCCCTGCTTGATGCAATCCAACCTTGGCTGATAAAGTGACACCATTCTCGGGACACTTCTGCACAAGAACAATGGCAACACCAAGTGACAGGTTTGCAAATCATTGCTGTGTCATCAGACGGTGTCGCACAGAAAGGAAACATCCTCATAATCACTTTTCAATAAGCACTTATAGCTAACAATCATTGTCAAACAACTCGAGGAGTTGATTGAACTTGTTGATCAGCAACTACTGAATTTTTAGATGAAAGGTGCAGAAAAATTTGAAATTGAAGCATGTGGCACTTAGATTTGATGTTCGTTTTGGAAAGACAGTATGTGATACTTGCTGCATTGAGTTTAAAAAGGAAAACAAAAAGATAATGAGTGATTTTGAGCAACAAGAAGCATTGATTGTGATTTGGAGAGGCTTCTGCAAGGAATGTGTGGTGGGTTTGTTATTTTGAGGTTTTAGGAAAGTGCAAGGAATATTTGACTCCCTATGCAAAAGGTTTGAGTACAAAACAAAGAATGAAGTCTGCCTTCTCAAGTTCTCATATTGAAGATCTTCTTTGTGGAAGATTTTCATGGTTGCATTGGTATTATTGATATGAGAGGGCTCTATTGCAAAAATTGCAATGTTGAATCAGGTGCTGTTGTCATGAGCCAAGGTTGCATTGGTATTATTGATCTGCAAGAATTAGTAAGATTCGGTGATGGAAACTCACACTAAAAATTGTCAAGAGGGCAAGTCCTTGGATATGACATGAGTCTTCAATTCTAGCTGATTAATGTTTTGCACTTTAATTTACACTTCGAACATGATTTCGACCACTTAAAAGTCCAAACTATGTTTCCAAAAGGTGGATGCACATGCATGCTCACACCCATGTGCAGGTGCGTGCACGCGCACACACACAGACACACACACACACACACACACACACACACACACACACACACACACACACACACACACACACACACACACACACACACACACACACAATGTAACAGACCTTATTTTGGCAAGAATTATTCAAGTAAAAAGTTCTGAGCCTGAGTTTTGTTTTTGTACATCAGCCACCTGTACTCCAAGGCTCAAGCTTGGTCTGACTTGCACATGCGGTGTGTGTGATCACACACACACACACACACACACACACACACACACACACACACACACACACACACACACACACACACACACACACACACACACACACACGCATGACGTAACACACCTTATCTTTTTGTAAATATTATGCGAAGTCTGAGATTCTGAGCCTGAGTTTTGTTTCTGTATAACAGTCACCTGCACTTCAAGCTTGGTGTGACTTGCAGCAGGACCATTCTTTAGCTTTAGCAGGAGCCATCCGAGCTCTTG